>VWZX01010924.1:56588-656588 GCA_013399015.1 Galbula dea | reverse complement strand
AGAAAGTAATTTCCTCCTTAAGTCCAGGTGCTATGTCCACATATATGAGATTAGAGGAGCGGCCAGTATGCTGGCTGCAGATACTTACAGCACGTTAACATTTAATTAGGAATGTTTGCTTTAATCATTTAAGGGATATTAAATGTAAACAGAGAGAGTGAACAAATGGAGTTGGCTTTGTGTCTGAAAGTGGTCACAAAGCTCTACAATGCAGGAGGCAGCAGCAGAGTAGATGAGTGTTCCCAAGGACAGGCGAAGTCCCAGAAGCATGGTCTGGTTGGAGTTCTGAGCTTGGCACGGTGCAATGAGACAAAATTTAGGAAAATATGAAAGGTGACTCTTACACAACTGACAAAGAGATGGGATCTGCACTTCAACAGTAAGGACAGCAGGTCCCACCAGCCCAGAGTCCTGATGAGGGGCTTCAGCAAGATCTATCCTAAAGAAGGTCTGCTCTGCAGGAGCCACCTCAACAAGCATGTGTTTGCTCACTGCTCACATGGAAATCCTGCAGTGCAGCACGTGAGTAGCACACTGCCTATCAAACATGAGCTCAGCCATTTGAGAAAATAGCTTATTTTGGGGAGTGGGAACATAGCCCTCACAAATAAGTTGCAAACCTCCTGCTATTATAATTTCACAGCATACTGTCAGTCCGCACTCCGGCCATACATCACAGCTTCTGATGGCTCTCTAGGCACGCGATCAGACACCACAGCGATAATGGTAGCTGAAGGTACACACAATAAAATGAAGCGTGAATTCACTGTGACGTTGGGGATTTGAACTTCCAGCTTCCGACATACCAGTTGCTTTTAAAACTGGAGGTTTTAGAACACCAGCTTATTCCTACTGTGACAACTGTAAGATCTACCTTAGCTGAAGTATCAGATATTTAGGTGAAATTGATGAGCATGCTCAACCACTCCCACAAGTGCCAAAGACCTCTAAAGACTCTGGCAACATCTCTGATGCTACATGTGTATGTGAGAACATTTGAAGGGGTGACCCACACCACTGAGGAATGCAAGACTTGGCATGCAGTTTCCTCTGGTCTGTACTTATTGCAGACATTCTTTTAGTCACAGCTGTGCCCTAGAAAGCTGGGTCAAGGCTTTGCAAGTCAGGATCAACCAAATGAAATGCTGCTGCCTCAGGGATAAGAACTACGCCAGTGAGAAAAAACTTCTCACAAACATGAGTGGGGTAGGGAGAGGGCTAGGCTGGAAGGCCAAATGGTCACCCAGCTTGCTGCCTCTGTTGGAGTAGTTTCTTGCTCATCGCCATCAGCTGCCCTACATTCCAACACTCCCTCAGATATGGTGGGGTGGTGGCAGGGTATGCAGCCAGCTTGGCCTGCAGAGGCTGTGCCACAAGAAAAGCTGGCAGGTGAGTCACAGAAGGGCCACAGCTGCCCTCTGTAGCTTACTGCCCCCAGCCACTGCTTGCTTTGCCTAGGCCTGGGATGAGCTCTCACCTCCCTGCTGATGTTCACATGCCTCCTTCCTGTCTGGGTTATAAATCACACAAGTACAGACTGATGGTGGAAATGCACAGAGAATCCCATGGTGAAAGTGACCAAGGCTACACCATAAGAAAGAAGACAGTGGCTAAGAAGGCCAATGGCATCCTGGCTTGCATCAGGAATAGTGTGACCAGCAGGAGCAGGGAGGTGATCTTGCCACTGTACTCGGCACTGGTGAGGCCACACCTCGAGTACTGTGTGCAGTTTTGGGCACCGCAGTTTAGGAAGGACATTGAGCTACTAGAGAGGGTGCAGAGAAGGGCAACTAAGCTAATCAGGGGTCTGGAGAACAGGCCTTATGAGGAGAGGCTTAGGGAGCTGGGCTTGTTTAGCCTGGAGAAGAGGAGGCTGAGGGGAGACCTTATCGCTCTCTTCAGCTACTTGAAAGGTCATTCTAGGGAGGCGGGTGTTGGCCTCTTCTCCCTTGTGACTAGTGACAGGACTAGAGGGAATGGGCTTAAGTTGTGTCAGGGTAGGTTTAGATTAGATATTAGGAAGAATTTCTTTACTGAAAGACTGGTGAGATGTTGGAATAGGCTGTCCAGGGAGGTGGTAGAGTCACCATCCCTGGAGGTTTTTAAGAAGAGGATAGATGTGTTTCTTCAGGGGATGATTTAGGGATAAGAGTAGTGTAGGGCTATCGGTTGGACTAGATGATCTTGAGGGTCCTTTCCAACCATAATGATTCTGTGATTCTGTGATTAAATGAGGAAGAAATAGAGGAGTAAAGAGATGTAACAAGGAGGCTGCTGGAAAGAGGTGAGCACTGTACGGATAGCAGCATAGAGAGAGAGAACAGGGCACCCTCTCCCTTAATGAATATTTATTACAAACTGTCGCCTATTATCTTTCAAAGAATTTTTATACAGTTCCCATGTCTTTCATCTGTTTCATGTTCTGGTTTATCTAACTGTGGAAATTGCACACGTCAGGTAAACGTTGATTTACATGCAAATTGCCTTCGCTAAACTCGCCTTTAAGTAAAATAAGATTCGGAAATAATTTTTTCTCATTAATTTGCAGTTTCAAAGAAACTCAAAAACACAACAAATGCAAATAATCTAATTCATTTGTAAATATAAAACAATTTGCTGGGATTTAACTTTGCCATATTTTTTCTCCCTTCCATGTGCTTTAAATAAATTGCAGTGTTTACCAAAGACAAACAGAAGAGAGATGCTAGGTTGTTCCAATTCAATACCTTCCTGCTCCCTTTCCTTTAAAGGGCTACCGTCGAGATAAAAATCTCTGCAAGCTTCACTCCTGGGGTAACTGCTGAATGATATAGATTTATATCACACATTCAATTGGTCCCATAAATTTAAACCCAAATGTTACTTCCCTGGATGACACTTTAAATTATTAGAAGTGAATTTTTAAAACCCTAGGCCTACATTTGCAAAAATGGCTAGTGATTTAGGGACACAGTTTTTCAGGCCTCTTGCTAAAGATGTTTTGAGCTGCTACTCAAAAAATGCAAGTCCCAGAAACTGATGGCCACTTCAGAGCATCTCAACTGTAGTTTATACAACACCATGACTATCTGCATTTTGCACTTTATTGGCTCAAACAATGACACTGTATTTGACAATATATAATTCTTTAAAAGGTTATACCTGGTTTAGTGTGTGATGCTGCTTAAATAACAGCCCTATTATGCCCCTATTTTCCTGTATATTAACTGGAGATAATATGAAAGTGTATTCCTACTTGCTCTTGTTTTGTGGGTCAGTGGTTTAGCATTTGCAAAGTTGTATAAAATACAATTTCTTTCTCATTAGGTGCTCTCTTTGGGTTTCAGCATCGACACACTGCTATTTTCTTTGGATTTTTTGACTGATAGTTACGAATATGTTCATGCCTGCTAGAATGACTGAGGAAGCCTTAATACATCAGATTGAAGTATTCCCTGAAGATGTACATAGATGGTAACCAAAAACCCCCACGGTTTTCAAGCTCAGTTTTGGGCTAAGTTTCCCAAAGATGGGCTATGTTTCCAGTTCCCTCAACAGGTCTTTGAGTGACTGTGGGCAAGACAATCTTCCCACAAACAGGGATGAAAACAATTGCTTCTTTGTCTTGCCTAAGTATTTCCATTAGAAATGCTTTGGTTTGCTTACAGTCCTTCTTCCCTACTCTCTTATTTGTATCATGATATCCCATTAACTCTACCACTCTGATACTAATAATAAACAATTAGAAAAAATTCTGCTTCTACTCTAAACAGCAAAGCATTCTTTTTACAGATTTCAGCTGATCAGGCTCTTTACCAGACATAATATGACTTGGAAACTGCTCAACCATTTCACCTTTATAATACACATGTTTAAATATGTTTCATTACTTGAAGAAATTTCTCCCAAGTTTAATGGGCAATTTGTTGCATTTATTGCTCAATTCTTTCATGCAATCCCAGCTGGCATCACCAAAATTCATTCCTAACTTACATGTGAACTGCATAAAATGTCTTGATGTAATCTTATTTTACTGCAGACAGGTGTCCTCATTATTAAAACTATTACTTCCACACTTGACACTGTAATCACTGACAGTTTCTCGGCACAGAGGCCAAGAGCTAAATAGACCATAAAGAACAAAACCTTCTCTCAACCCAAAAGGTGATCCCTTTGTGCCAGTCTCCAGGGGTTTGGAAGGAGCATCTCTCTCCTGTAAACAGGCGTGAAACTTTCAACACCAGCGCCTCAATTCGGAAACAATACTAAATTCCCTGCTCGAAGGAATCAGAAATAAAGAACCAAATCCACAGTCCTTGAAAGCAGAAGCAAAACTGGTGACCCTGAACCCTTCTCGTGTCTTGCAGGGCTGCTGCAAGAGCCAGGAGAGGGAGCCCGTTAATTAGCAAAGCCGTCCGCGGTGAGGCCGGCAGCGAGCTGGCGCTGGGTGGCAATTTGAAATAGAACAGCACGGAAGTAAACAAGGCAAAGCTATCCCTGACTGCCTTCCTGGCAAGAAAGCAGTGGGGAGGGAACCGAGTGTTTGCCACTGTAATATTTGCATGTAACAAGAAAAAACATTTACAATTAATGGAAAGAGAACTCCTTAGGCAGGCTGTTGAATGGCGACCAAAAAACTGTTGGTCTTTTGGATCTCCAGTTAATGCAGCCTGATTTGTCTGGCCCTGTTACACTTCTCCCCGAGTCCTGGCTCCTTGACCACCTTCCTACCCAAGAGAAGGGATCAAACAAGAGAGAAAGAAAATGCCCTTGTCAGATTGCAAAGGGAACATTACCAGGCACTGAGTAGAGCAGAGATGAAGAATGATTTCGAAAAAGATAATTGAACATGTTCTAATTTGCTCTCTTCTGTGTTTCAATTTTTATCTGCTTGTAGCTCATTCTGCCAGTCATGCAAGCAAGTGCAAAAGGGAGGGAGGACACACACAGATGTGTGCGTGCCGGGTTAGCATGCATGCAGGCAAATAAATTAATAACAATAATAAACTCTGCCTGAGCTTCCCTATGAGAGATCTTCAGCCAGTGGCTGAGCTCTACCGAGCTCAGATTAAGGAAGATGCATTTTAAAACAGCAGTTCAAGCTGCTGGAGAGAGCATGCTCTGCCATGAAGCTGATGAAGCCCTTGGCTGGACTGGCACCCTCTGCATGCAGTGCACTGGAGATGATTACTACAGCCCAGTCCTGGGGAAATTCCAGGCCAAGCAAGAGAAGTTTCTCAACTGTGATGCAATTGAAGGCCTAGGTCTCACAGCTGACACTCTGTGAAATAAGAGCCTTTCTGAAGTCTTAACACTGCTCTTATGCTAATGAATATTTATGCTGCTGACACTTTGAAGGCAAGGAAAAGAGCAAACCCATGTTCACAGCCCTTTAACCAACAGGACTGTGTTGTGCAAATCAATCAAGATGAAGTCAGCAATCACTCAACTCATTTACCTTTGCTGTCCACATTTGCCGCCAGCCTAATACTGAGTTATTCACAGCTATTTTACATAGTGGGATTAAGACAGAGAATGGCATATTGGGGCCCCAAGTGACACAGGATCACGCCCCACTCTGAGTCATGTCCCTTTGACAAATTTGGCTCCCTAGTTCCTAGAAAACAGCCACTGCAGACCTCTGCTTTGGAAGGAGTAAATAGCTCTTTTCATTTGCAAGAGATTTCACACTGTCCTGGTTTGGGTTAAAACAGAACTAATTCTGTTTAATGATTTTACTTCCTATCTAAAGCTCCTCTAAGTAACCGCACTTTTCGAAACTAACAGCTTGTTTTCATAGACACTGCCTGCTTCTAGCAGTGGTAAGACCTCATGTTAGATGTAATACCAGGAGCTGGTATGCAAAATGAGGTCACTGCTAAATCTTGTGTCTCATGTTGTGGGGTGCATAGTAAAAACTGCACCTACAGGGAGGAGTGGCCAGGACAGGTGACCCTAAACTAAGTATTCCTTCCCATATACGTCATATTTGATATAAAACTGGGGGACAGATCCTTCTTCCCCTCTTCTCTTGCTCTTCAATGGCTGTCATGTGAAGAGATCTCTGTCTGTTCTGCCCTCGATCCTAATCTGTAAGTTCCTACATCCAGTACCAGGATCCAGTCCCTGAGCCTAGTTCCCATCTGCTGCTGAGGCCTTCTGCTGCACTATCAGTGGTGATAGTTACCACCAAGGGGGTGAGGGGTTTGGGTTCAGTATTGGTTTTGTACATATTTGTATGTATTTGAATATATTTAATTTTATTGTTATTATTTTCATTAAAGTTGTTTTAGTTTTCTTTTCCAATCCACAAGTCTCTCTCTCTTTTATTCCCTTTCCCTTCCTAGGGGGAGAAGAGAGGGTAATAGGGAAGATCTGTCACTGGGTCAGTGGTCAGCCTAGCCCTGATCCTCAGCACACACACATAGCTAGTCTTCCCTGTTATGTACCCATAGTCTTTACCTTCTTGTGTCCACTAGCATACATGTGCATATCACACAGATGGAGAGAGTTTATGTGCTCCATACTCTGCTTTCCATCCCCTTTCCCAGGATTTAAGGTAATAGCATTATGGCCCATGACAACTAATCAATTCACATTACAGTCTCCAGAAGATTATTGTATCTGGAGAGAAGCAGGAAGATCAGTAAAGGCACGTTCTTGCAAATACCCACTGGACTGACTGAGCCTTGGCTGCACCTGGGATCAAATCAGGTTTCTCTTAACCACAGGCCACAGCACTTGTGATTTGCATGAGTAATTAGAACTGATTAATAGAATGACTTGCTTAATTAAGTTTATCTCAAAAGGTACCCCTTGAAGACTCATGAATCTGAAAATCCAGAGGTAATTTCTCTTCAAAATCCTTTTTGGGTTGGAATACTTTCAGCTTGGATCACTGGATGCATGCATTGGTGCATGTGTGTCTCTGCTGCTCAGATTAATTAAAGCAATGGAATGGATGCACAAAGGTCTCAGGCCTGATGACAGATTGGGATCCCTCAGAGAACTCAAAAGGCACTTCTGTAATCTTGAATGAAGACGAGCTGGCAACAGAGGTAATGGCTTTTCTGACAAAAGCAAATGGGCATCTCCTTCTGGCAATTTATGGCCAAGCTCTGCTATATTTTCTATCTTTCACCTTTACCTAATTTTGGCTGAGCCTGGCTCCAGTAGGCTGACATGCTGACAGACCAATTCCCAATATTCTGCATACACAACAGATTTAGAAAATACTTTGTGATAGGGAACTCTGCTACCCCGACATGCTGATAAATCTACCATTCCCATGACAAGCTGAGGTATGTGTGCTGTAGTGGAGTTTAGGGGAAATCCCAGCATTGACAAGAACACTAGTTTTTGTAGGGTAGGTTAGAGACCTGGAGACTTTTCCCACTGAGAGCTTTTGTTTTTCCCACACGGGAAGCAACATTAAGATTTGATTTCATTTAAAGGCAGAACAAAGCCAAACAACTTTGACATTTCTTATGAAATAAAATTTTAACACACATGTAAACATTTAGTTGAAAGCATTGGAAACTTTGCATTTAGATGAAATCAATGCCTTGTTACAGTTTTTTGATTCAGAAATGATAAAACAGCATCAGGAATAAAGATTGCAAGAGCAAAAGGCACCTTCCAGTAAAAAAGTGTTCTACCAGCAAAGTCAATAGCTTTCACCAGCCCCAGCCTTGCTGAAAAGGAAGATGGAACCAATTGCTGGGGTTGGTGAACTGTCTTATTGGATGGGGGGGTCACTCCCTGCTGCCATCTGAAGAGGGTACAGATGTTTACACAACATGCTTTATGAAGGGTAATGATGAGGTGAGGGACTGGCATATTTTACCCTTCTGCTAGATGCCTTCTGCACATAAAGGAGGTGAGGCTAAGAGATGAAAGTGCTGGTAGCAGAGCAGGGAGACACATGTCCCTTAAGAGCAAAGTGGGCTGCAGAGCCCAGACTAATAAACTCTGCCGGATCTGTGCTGGCTCTGCATGACTGGGGAACTGACCTGCCATGCTTCTCAGATGAGGCTTGACTGCTGCAAGACAGGTTGGGACCAAGCAGTCTGCTGCCTTGCCCCAAAAGGCTATTTATTGAAAGTTTGGAGGTTTTTTCTTACATAAAAGTCCTGGGGCTAGGGATGTGCCAAGCCCACAGAACAGTCAGGCAGCAGTTAAACATGGAGAGGCATCTGGAGAGAGGGAGAATCATTCATAAATTAATTAAAATGAAGCACCAAGAGAAAAAAAGGATGATGAAAAGGGAAAAAGTCAACCAGATCAATCAAGGAAACGGGCATCTGGAAGAAGCACTTATTGATCCAGCTGTTAAAGAAACCTTCTGAAGCAGATTACCCAGCAGCCACAGACTCCCCTCTCCCTGAGATACTTGCTGTGGTTAATCAGGAAAGGAGATGACATGAAACAAAGGAATAAAGCCCAGTTTTTCCAGGCTGAGGTTTTGTTCCCTTAGAAAAGTCCTCAAGAGGATGAAACTGTTGGACCTCAAATAATATAGTCAGAGCAAACCAGAAGATATAAGATTCAAGGATTAATTATGTATCTGTGGAAATCTTAGGAAAAAAAAGGGAAGCAATCCTTCTCTGTCTTTGCACCTGTACTCAGCTCAACACTTTGGGGGAGTGGGGAAGAGTTTAGTACCATACTGTGAGCAGTATTAGAAAGTTGTCAGGGGACATTAAATTGGACTTTTTCTCTATTCAGCTTCATGTAGGTATTTTTGCTCCTTTTATTATTTATTTTATGTTTTATTACTTTGTTTTCTTGCTTCTGGAAACTCCACATTTCCTTAAGTACTCTTGAGTGTCATCTCCTTTTCTATTCCAAACTTAATCCATGTGGGTACAGCAAGAAGATGCACCTGGTGTCAGGAAGGTGTCAAGAAGCAGTAGGTAGCAATTTGGATTTCTCATTGTTCTTTAAATGTCAAGCCTTGCACTTCTGAAGTAAGTTCTTAGAAAAATCAAATTTGTGCATCCTGAGTCTCTGTTAGTTCTTTATATGATAAAGCATGGGCAAATGAAAGCTCCTGATTTCTAACACATGCTCTGTTTTGTCACCAGAAATGCCTTTGCTCCAGTAAATGTAGAGTGCATAAGAGCAACAAGACTGTGATGCTGCAAAAACAACTCATATGTTCAAAGAAGCTGATAATAATGTCTTGCAATTGAGCACCCCTCAAAACCTTAGATTAAAGCCCCTCCCACTATTCCCTGCTTAGAGACCTAATGAGGTCAAAATCAAGGGATGGTGACTGTGTTTAACCAAAGATCTCCATAAATGGCATCTCAAATACCAAACTGAACTCAAAACCTGACCTTGCTTCTAGTTCAAACACATCATGTTTCTTTGCCTTTCTGTGCCTGTTGCTGTCATGCTGTCACAGAATTTGTTGATCCTGGTCAAGCTCATAGGAAAAAGTTCATAGAATGTTAGGAGCTGGAAGGGACCTTGAAAGATCATCTAGTCCAACCCCCCTGCCACAGCAGGATTCCCTAGACCAGGTCACACAGAAGCACATTCAGACAGGTTTTGAATGACTCCATAGAAGGAGACTCCCCAGCCTCTCTGGGCAGTCTGTGCCAGTGCTCTGGCACCTCAGCTGGGAAAAAAATGTTTTCTAGTATCCACACAGAACCTCCTAAGCTTCAGCTTACAGCCATTGCCCCTTGTCCTGTCACTGGGCTTCACTGAGAATAGCCTGACCCCCTGCGCCTGACACCCACTCTTCACATATTTAAAAGCATAGATGACCCCTTAGTCTTCTCTTAGACCTTAGTCTGGTCACCCCTTAGTCTTCTCTTCTCTTCTCCAAGCTAAAGAGACCCAGCTCCTTCAGCCTTCCTAAAAGAGTGGCAGACAGAAGGAACATATAGCAGTAACCTCTTAAGAAAATCAGCTTTAAAAACCTAAATTCACATGGTCAGAGTTCAGATTCAAAGCATACCCATTTTGGTGTTCTTAACTAAAGCTCTGAAGTATAGGAGAATCTGGGAATAAAAGTTTCAGGCCCTATGTAACTTCTGGAAAGTCAGGAATAGGGTTTTGGTATGACCAAGAATCGAAATATGTGGGTTTGACTTTTCTATCACTTCCCACTTAGACTTTAAACTGTGCTCTTCTGTTTTAGCTCAGGAGATGCTCCTTTTTCAGATCACAGTTGGGTGTTACAAAAAGGAAAAGGGTAAATAACATACAAATTTTGCCTAACTGAAGGAAACAAGAAAGATACTGAACAGCAGAAGCAAGACTGAAAATGTTTCCAAAGTTAATTGGCACACTGGCCTGCAAGATTCTTACAGCCTCTTCTGTTCTGGTTACAAATATTGCCCCATGTGTAGAGCTTATCAGAATCCTCAAAACTGCACTTCCTCCAGTGATCTGAAGGGATATGCCATCTCTTCTGTGTGCAGCACACAAGCCCAGATGGAGCATTAGGCAAAACTGCTATGAAAATATTCAAAATTACCTCAGATCTATCCACACCTTTTTTGTCTTTCATCCCCACACCCAAGCCCGCCTCTTCATGCAGCACCTTTACTTTTATACATTAACCATGCAGCTTTCAGGTCCCTGACATCTGCACCTTCTTCTTCACTCCCAAGCCTGTTTGCCCACAAGCTGTAGGTATGAATACACAGTCCCTGTGCTGGGCTCAAAGCTGCAGATGAAGATGATGAGCTGTACAGTGTGTTTGAACAACAGCTTCACAGAGATGCCGGCGATTCCCCAACTGTATCATACCTTTGCACTGGTCCCTATTCATCACTTGCATGTTCCCTTGTATAAACTAAGGCCTAGGCACATGAGAAAGCAATGCAGGAACCCACATCAAAACAGAGATACTAGAAAGTGGAGTAATCTTACAAATACCTCTGTTTTGCATAGTATCTTGCAGCTATCCCAAAAACCACTTGTGTCACAGTGAACAGCACTGAGGAACGTTTCATGGCACTTTCTAATGTGGAGGGATATGTTCCCACAGCCTTCTTTAAAATCCAAGGTTTTGATAACAACTGTTATGGAGGATGCTTATTTAAATCTTCATCTTCTGCTGGCACAAGTACCTGCACTGGACATAACAGGGGATGCTATCAGCCAGGGGCAGAATCACAGAATCACTGTAGTTGGAAAAGAAGGAGGGGAAATTTAGGCTGGAGATTAGAAGGAGTTTCTTTACTCAAAGGGTGGTGAGGCACTGGAACAGGTTGCCCAGAGAGGTTGTGGAGGCTCCATCCCTGGCAGTGTTTAAGGCCAGGCTGGATGTGGCCCTGGATAACCTGATCTAGTGCAAGTGGCATCCCTGCCCATGGCAGGGGGGTTGGAACTAGATGATCTTTAAGGTCCCTTCCAACCTGAGCCATTCTATGATTTTATGATTCTGTGATCATCAAGTCCATTCAACCTTCCACCTAACACTACCATTCACACCACTAAACCACGTCCCCAAGCACCATATTTACATGTTTCTCTAACTCTTCCAGGGATGGTGATTCCACCACCTCCCTGGGCAGCCTGTTCCAATGCAGAGTTAGGCATGGGATGAAGGACTATAATAGAAGCGGGAGGTAGGTCTGCAGACCCAGGCAGAGCTCATGTGGCTTTTAAACAATTATATGCTCCAGACAGTAACAGGACTTCTGGATGTGCATGTACAAAGGAACTGGACAAGCCTGGAGTTGCAGGAAGCAATACAGGACAAAGTCAACAGAGCTAAGCTGGAGACTCCAGGCCTGTAAGAACAAGTACAGCAAGGCACAAGGAGTTTTTTCAACACTGCAAAACATTTGACAATGGAAAGCTTGCCTTTTCCTTATTGATGTAATCCTTGAGTGAACTATTTACTGCAACTAAAATAAACATACAGGAAAACAGAAAGCAAATAAACTAATTTTTTCAGGCAATCCATCCTGTAGTCTCATTTTAGAGCAAGTGAATGCTACCCCTCTAATACTCTTTAAACAGCAGTTTAGGGAAAATACGATTAACAGTCTTATGAAAATAAACATGTCCTACTGGTGTAAAGCTGCACTAACACTGTCAAGGGCAATAGGCTTATTTCACTTATGCCATTGAAGCACTGAGGAATGTGGCCCATGATCTCTCCCAGAAAGGAGAGTTAAGTTCTTAAGTTCTTTAGAACACTGAAAAAGGAAAATAATAGTGAAGAAACAGCAACTACTGGAAGAGAAGGAAGAGCTGGAGAGAGGGAATAGAGGGCTGGGAGCAGAAGCTGTGTTCCACTCCACAGTAACAGAAAACAGAAAGGTCAGCAAAGAATGGAGGAGACATCAAATGCCAGGTAAATTGGACAGTAAAGCAGTAAGGGTCATTACAGGCTGAGACAGGCTGCAAAGACTGGCTACCACTACAGGAGATGACACAGGCCTGGACTGAGATGTCAGAGAGAGAGGGAGAAAGCACAGCCCTTGAGCGAAGACAAGGTTGAGTTAGTGAACGTTGTAGCAAATGAAGGATTCAGTTGAAAACTGAAGGTCAAATGAGGACATGAGGGAAAGAAGCTGAGTGACAGAGGAGAAGGATTAAGCTGGCAAGGATGAGATGAAGCCTTGAAAGCACTGAGATCCAATAATGGCAAGGCAGCATGATGCTATCTGGGACATTTAGAAGAGAGGACACAAGCTTCACAGTAACAGAGAGAAATCCAGAGCAGAAAAATAAAACAATCTCTGCCTCCTCTGGGGTTTCCTGTTGTATCATTTCCATTTTAAATGACATAAAAATACTTCTAATAACCATAGAAACACTTAAGAATTAAGAAACACTTGTTCCAGTTAATATGTCTGAACACAGAGTGTTCACACACACACACAAAAATCACCCAAAAAAAGTTTCCCCGGGAGGTCGTTATTATGCAAAAATTACTCTAATTAGGTCATGAATATATTAGACCATTTTCAGTGCCAACAACAGTGGGGGGAAAAAGAGAGAGAGACTTGGAAATGTGACATGCATACACTCCCAGCGTGGTTAGGGCGACTGGATTCCAAAATGCCATTATGAGATGAAAAGGTCACCCTGTAGGGAGGTAATTGGTACAGCACTCTAGCAGCTGATAAAAGGGACCTTTCTATTCAGTGGTGGGAGGAGGAGGTGGGGTTAATGTAGGATACCCCCTAATAAAGTATATGATCTTGATCAAACATCTGCTTTTAGGACAATCAAAAAGAAAAAGGAAGAGACATCCTATTGAAGCATATGCATTTGTTTAATTACACCTTGACTTGCATGTTTTAAGACACCATTAAAGGCAGAGGGTATTTTCCCTCCTGCAGGTTCCTCTCTAGTCAAACATGTGAGCCCTCATTTCCTTAGCTCCCATCACAGCTACTGCTCAGACACTGCCCACATTACATTAACAAGAAGTAAATGCTTTTAATGAGTCAGTATTGGCTAGAGGAACAGTAAAGGGAAAAGCTGCTTCTTCATCCTCTCTTCTTCTCACCAAATACTAAATGATGACAGCCTCCCACAGATTAAAGACACAAAACTCCTGGCTTGGCATGCACGAGAGAACAGCAGAAAGGCTCAGAAACACCAATTGCACACACTCCTCATGGAGAATTTCAGGGAAGCTGGTCTTGGTTGGATCATAAACAGCTCTTGAAAGCTGTGTTAAGTAAGATGCCACTTAAGCTCTTGAAATTATTGGTGGCATATGTAGAGGTTCACTTTTGTGTTTGCACAGATAGTCAGACCTGACATGAGGGGTCAGGAGTGTAGGTGACACACCATGAGTTGGCAAGGAAAAAAAGGAGAAGCATCAAGCACGAAAACAGACTGTTGCTCCTAGGAGAGAGGACAGCAATAGCAGGAAGCAGGGTGCACCAATTTTAAAGTCAGCTTGGGAACCAGTTCAGTTTCATAGCCTTTTCTGCCTCCCCAGACTGAAGTACTCCTTGCACTGTCCAACTGAGTTTTCCTGTCTGGTGTAAGCTCCAGTTTTCATGCTGATGGCCACTGACTGGCCTTCTCCCCTACTTAGAAGGATGAGCTGTTACATGCCATACTGAATGTACAAGCTTTCCCAAATATTATCACCTATGGAGCTGAGCCACTGGAAGCAGCAACAGACAAATGCCTGGCACAGAAAGCAACTTGGACAGTTTCACGTGGACCACCCTTCCCTGATAGCAATGCCTGGGCAAAAATAAGGAACGATGATTCTACTGTAGTTTTGTCTGTGGTTAAGAGATTTTAAATCACACTATATGGGCTTGAGCTTTAAGGTGCTGCTTAAAGGTGCTATGCTTTAAATGTCATGGATTTAAATCCCCCTTTTTGATTTACAACTGACTAAGGAAGATAACCATTAGATTGACTTGCCTCCTTCACCACCCAGCAAAAGCAGCATATACTGAAACAGCCTCAGAATTAGCAGTTTGGGTCTACGATACCCAAAGAAAAATCTTTCAACTGCACTTTGAGTACAGCCGGGGAACATTCCCACACAGTGAAATACTGACATTTCCACATTCATTCTGGTCCCCCAGCAAACTGAAAAGTTGAAATTAAACATGTATTGAACTGAGCCAGAATAAAATATCTGTCTCACTTCTGTAAAATTAAGTTTCATGATTTAAGTTGAACTGACAACAAAATGAAGTCTTTCATTTTGATTCCCAGAAGGAAGTTTCAATTTTGTGAAATATCTTCTCCCAGAAAATCACTCCCATAGAATATTCCAAATCACCTTTAATTTTCAGTGATAAAGAAAATGGCCATCACAAATCCCTACAATATAGTATTGATCACTGGAGTTCACACAACCCTTAGAAAATAATGTCTTATTGCTAAAATGCTAGTAAAATAAAAACACACACACACACACACATATCCCTCCTTTCATTCTCTAGACTCTCCTGATGTCTAGGACCAGAACTTAGTAGTTGAAACTACAACACTAAGACACTACAAGCTTCTGCAAACAGACTGGCTCGAAGGCAACAGACTGAAGATGGGATGTCCAGTCACTCCTGAGGCTTTTCTGTCTTTCTTAAAAATAATTTTCTTTCATTTTCCCTTATAGAGATCCCAGACTAAATGAATCCATAGAGTGGTTTGTCAGTGGAGGATGGAGGGCCTTTTACTTTTTCTCAAAATCAATAGAGGCAAGCAGTTTGTAAATTTATGCCATGTTAAAAGAAAACAAACAAACAAAACCAAAAAAGAAATGTGGCAGGCATTGTTACATCATTTGTAAGACAAATTTTCATATGCTTTAATTATGCTACAGAATCTTGGATGCTTTTATAACTTCTATACCTGTCACCACATCAATTTAGCTTTCCAAAATGTTATTTATCTATTACTTTAGAAAATCCTTATGAGGGAAAGAATATTACTATTGCTCTACACAGGTGGGAAACAGAGAAACAAAGTGACTTGCATCTTGCCTTAGAGCCACACTGAAAGTCTGTAGCAAAGGAAGCAATTTAGCCCCTGAGCCCTTGTCTCCCACTCCCATTTCTTCCATCCTCCCAAGAATAGAAATTAAGAGGAAATTAAAATAGGATGTATATGCCTAAACCCTTTGGAATGGAGATGTCTCCCACAGCTGCTCACTGCTCCTTTAACATTTCCACAGAGGCTTCAATCAAACTTCTTCTCTTCCGTCTGCAAACCAGAAGCACTTTGTAGGAAATGAGAGGTACACAGGCAGGCATGACAACACTGAAGATAGATAGCTATGAGGATGCTGACAGTGTTTCAGAGCTGCAGGACAGGCAGAAGGACAAAGAATCTATGGCAGAAGCAGAAGAAATGACACTGGCTCCTTTCCATATGTTTAGACTTGGTTACTTACACACCGACCCCTGAAGAAGCTGACAGGAGAACTCTTTGGTTAAAAGTCAAGGTTATGTACAAATTTAGACTTTTCTAATTTCAGTTTCAAACTTGCTTTGTAGCACATTTTAACACAGCAGTTGTTAAAATATTTGGCAACCTGTTTATCTAACCGAGAAGCTGGCCACAGCATCCATCACTAGCAATCACGTTGATTTGAACAAGAATCTGAATCCACACCACCCTGCTGTACCTATGCCAACAGCTGCGTGCAGACCACAGGAGAGACAGAGGAGGAAAAATCCTCTGTGTCTTTCTGATGAGAGGAACAATCCTGCCTGAAGGGACAGTTCCTTGCTGCTTGCACCAGGCCTGGTGCCTTATGTCCCCAAAACCACTCAGCACCTTACAGTATGTGCTCTGTGTAGTGCCAAACAAAATTCTGGGCACGTGCAAGCATTGATTCAAGCACCCCTAAGGCCAGGCAGGCATGGAAACTGTTCATACATCCATACTGTGCAGTTCATGCCTTCAATATCCCAATGCAACAGATGTTCAGAGTTGTATTGCAGAACACCAATTTCTCCATCTCTTTACAGAAAAGGACAATTGTGATTGCTCTTCCTCCAAGACCACCAAGACAGTAAGATGAATCACTGCAGTGTTCAGCATCCCTGTATTAGTTTCTTAAACAACAACCATTGCCCCTTGTCTTGTCACTGGGCTTCACTGAGAAGAGCCTGACCCTATCCTCCTGACACCCACCCTTCACATATTTAAAAGCCTAAATGAGGTCACCCCTTAGCCTCCTCTTCTCCAAGCTAAAAGGACCCAGCTCCCTCAGCCTTTTCTCATAAGGAAGATGTTCCACCCCCTTCACCATCTTTGTGGCTCTGCACTGGACTCTTTGAATGACAGGAGACTACCTGTGCTGTGCCATTTCCACCACCTTGGATTTCACAGTGCTGACATATTTATATATTAAAGTACATGAGAACATAGATGCAGGTGTTATATTGAATACCCCAGGAGTGGGCATTTTGGACAGAAATAACAAAACCTGGTAGGTTTTCTACAGAGATCTAATACATATATTCCATGCTAATTCCAAGCTAAAAACTGACACTTCTGCCCCCTTCCCAGAAATAAAAGTCTAAATTTATATGACCCCTATTTTATTCCATCAATAAAAACAGAGTATAAACATGTTAGCATGTTTCTACTGCTCATCTGCAGCTATAGAAGCTTTTGCATCTTGCCTGCACAGGTGCTACACTTGATATTTTGCCTCCATATGTCTGATGCAGAGGTGACTGGTAACTTGTGTGACATAGTCCACCCATAACCTGGGTGAAACAGCTACAAAGCAGCGTGCTTGTACAGCTCCTTTTATGCACACCATTCTGAATGGCTTTCCAGAGTTTAAAAACCCTGTCAAAACTCCACCTCAGAAGAGTGTTAAATAATAAATGACTATAGAAAGGGAAAGACAAAATGGCACAGGCAGTAAAGAATCAGAGGGATAATCTGAGATGAGATGTGAAATGAGACTAAGCTGACAAGTGGGAGAAGTATAAAATGGCTAATCTAGATAAGATCAGGAGTGAATTTGCAGTAGGCAGAGAGCTAAAGGGCTGAACTTCCTGGTCCTACTCTGGCTAGTGCTGCAGAGGTGTAGTACAGCCTCCCTTCATGATGGCTGCCTCTGTCCTGAGTGTTTTTTGAAATGCACAGGGCTCTAGATGAAACAAACAGTGGCATTTCATTGGCACCAGCTGTATTTTATACATTGGTAGAGACCAAAAAAAAAAAGCCACACATTCAGGAAAATATACTGAAACAACCCCAACAAACCACACACAATTATTTTCTCCAACATTTCCCACCTCTTTACCTGCATCTGATATGCCTTAGTGCTCTTTTACATGCTTAACAAAATCAAGTTTCATCAAAAGAGTAACCATAAATGTAGACCATTACTTCTGCAAGAGCTGGGCTCCAACATCATAAGCACTGTTAAAGAAATCCTTGGGGTTTGAAAATGAAATATAATTTCCAATTTAGTAATCTAATTCTGAAAATAAACAAATAAAACCACCTCACCAGACTCATGAGTTGTATCTCTACTGCTGACTTAATCCAGCCTACACAACCAGAAGTTAAAGAGAACTCCAAAATCTGGTTAAATTATGCCCTCAAGACACTCTACCTCCCAAGTCCTCCTTCTACTATATAGAAGCACATGTAGCACATTTCCTCCATTAAAAGGTCTTAATAGTGTTTCCACCCTTGGCCTGAAGCTAACAGAAAAGTCCCTAACGCCCTAAGATCACATCCAACTTGTATAAATAATTGAGGTTAGAACACTTTTGAGGATCAGAGTCACAGCAAATATTCATGTTGCTACACTGGATAAACATACCATATGTTTTCCTCTATTTGGCAAGCAGGAAGCAATACATTTCACAACCATAATCAATTCACCATTTCAGAATCTATCACATATGCTACTTCCAGCAAAAATTGATTTGACATATGCAAACACCTGTTTGGCTGCAGCATCCTAACATAAGTTTTCTAAGAGAACCAGTACATTTTTCTTCAAATCTATGCCTCTTTTGCTCAAGGACAGATTTTTCCTGGGCTGCCAACCTGGTCTCTTTTAGTGCACTGACCCCTATTTCTGACACTTTGGCAGTTTCCTCAGTATCACAGTTCATTTAAGGAACAGTGGAAAATATCTCTGACCTCTCTCAGAGTTTTCAATCCCTAAATGACCTTCATGTATCATTTTAATCATATTTCCCTGTAACATGTTTCAGATCATCATCCTGGTGCCCTTAAACAAAATTCTTTGCAGTACTGAGAACTTCTCCTTAATCCTAAAAGAGATTGGACACGTAGAGTTTTGACCAAGAGTTGCACTCATCTTCTAACAGGTCTATTTTTTAATTATATTTTCAAGACAACTCTTGTTGGTTATTTTAAAAATAAATAATAAAAAAAAAATAAAGGGTTGTTGGTTATTTTAAAAAAAAGGAAAGAAAAAAGCAACAGGGACAGTATTAGGCAACTCTCTACTAAGAGGTATGGAGACACCCATCTGTCAACCTGATGCACTCTCTGGAGACATGTGCTGCTTCCCAGGGGCTCATGTCAGGGATGTTACCAAGAGACTATTAAGCCTTGTACAGTCCACTGGCTGTTATCCACTGCTGTTGTTTCACGTGGGCACCAGTGATACAACCAGGAGCAGTCTGAGGAGCATCAAGAGGATTACAGAGCCCTGGGAGTGGTGGTTAGGGACTCTGGAGCTCAGGCAGTTATTTCATGAGTCCTCCCAGCACACTTCCTTGTTCTGTTAGGGTATGTGTACTATAGATAGCCCGAGTCCTCTTCAGCTCTGTCTGTACATGTTCCCAGTTACTGTCTCATCCCAGAGAATTTACAAACTCCATCACTGTTGGAACTATCTATATTAGCTTTTCCAACATCACCCCAAAATACAATTTTTCAGCTGATGCCAAACACAACACAAACTGGTGCTATTTCTTTGAACTGTCAAGGAGATGGTTGATGGCATACACGCAGTTTATTTTCCAAAGAGTACAAACCAGGGTTTTGCTGATGTATTAATCTAAGACAGATACTTGGAATTACTCAATAACTCTCATAAGGTAATGGAAATTTTTGCTCTTTGCATATTCCTTTATTCATATGGATCCTAGACACAGGTGTAGGGAGCCATCTGCCACCTTGTTGATTCTTGCAGTTCCTGTGTGACTCCCATAGCCTACTCTGCTCCCTCTTTCTATCTGTTCTTTAAGGGAAAACAAACTTTTCTCAAAGGACAATAAGAGCTACACACCTTTGCCAGCCCCATCCACTGGGATCATCTTTAATTCCAGAAGGACATCCTCAAGTTTATCCTTCACTATTTTGTTTCACTCCAATAGATCTATTAACCTGATGCAACCAATACCCTGACAAAGTTTTACTCAATGGTGAGTTTTCCTCTCTCACTATGAGAAATTTTATCTTTTCCTCAGTGTTATTAACCTAAAGTGGACTGGTATTTTAAGCACTGGCTGAGTGCATTAATTTCTCCTGTCTCTTCTCGTGTGTCTCAACTCAGTATGGAGCCTATGTAGTCACGGGGAAGGTGCAGAACAATTTTGCAGTGAAAAAAAAATGCTCTGGAAACAAAAGGGAGTTTCTAGCTTGACAGAAAGATATGGGAGGTACATAACATCAAACTTGGCATTTATACATGGTAAATAGCCAGGGTCTCCCAAATTATTCAGAACAGGCACAATGCTTAAAAGATTTTCTAAGAAATTGCAGATGAAAGTTGGGGTTCGAGGTGAAGGGAAGGCAGCTGAGTCATGAGCTGAGAGCCTTTTACCCCATATTGCAGGCTTTGGACTTCATCAAGCCAAACGTATCGCTGGAACGCTATCTGACAGGTCAAGCAACTTGCCTTTGGAAGCACTTACATCTAATGGAAGTATTGAAGACCAGAGAACCTGCATTCTGAAGCCATCATTTTACCTGCTGCCATATTTTTTTTTTGTTAATACTAACCAGATGTACTGCTGAGGGGAAAATGGGACAGGATGGGGAGAGGTTTCTCTCTCCTGAAGTGCCATTCTAGTGGCAAAGCCCATTATAGGCTGATTACAAATCCACCTCTCATCGTCATACAAACAACTAAAAAACTCTTATTCTTTTGCATCTCAAGGTTTAAGTTGCATTGACAACTAGAATTTGTTCTCAAATTTTTCAATACTTTAATCCCTTTTTGAGTTAAAAAAATATGAACAGCTTTTTTCTGAAATTTTAGTGAAGTGTCTGATGTTTCTTTGTGTCCCTCTGTCAACCCAATGAAATCACATTATATCACAAAATCCAAAACTTAAGTAGATTTTACTGACTATCCTCCAGGCAGCTTGACTGTTCATTTTTAATCCATGTAGAGTGCTTAAATACCACAGTGATAAGTACAGGCACACAGATAGATTTTTGACATTGGTTCATGAAACAGGCAGTCAGTCTTCAAGGGCAGCAACTGAAGAATCTCTAAGAAATTGCCATCACTCAGTAAACAAGACATGATTGTCCAACATTGTAGCTGATGGAGGAAATAAAAACTTGTGGAATAAATATATTCTGTCACAGCATCTGTCACTGGTGAATTCTTTTGCCTGCCACATCAAAGACAGTGGCTGATCTATGGAAGACAGTGGATTTCTTGCTGACAGACAGTTTTCTACAATTTCCAAGCTGCTAATGGAGTACAGATACTGTTTTTCAGTTCTTTCTAGGCTGGCCAACACTTTAATTTAGTATTGATATTTAATTTGTTCCTTTAATTTAGCAATCTGGTGACCCTTCAATCCCACTTACTAAGGATTTAACAAATTATGTCTTCACTTATTAATGGAAGAGGTAAAAGTGAAAGTGAAATAAACTGGGAAGTTCTATAATCAAAATCTTTTTTTAGAGCTAGTTAAAGTTGCTAGGAGAGGTAAGTACCTACCATTCCCCTTGTTTACAAGCACTGAGAAGTAACAAAGTAAACCATTTAAGGTGCCATAAATGCTATAGTATCCACAGCATAAGCACTGAATTACACCAAGGAGGAAGAAATACATATTCCATCACTGTGTAGAGAATTTAGCCACTGCCCACAACAAATGCTCTAATACCATGTCAAAATACCAGTAAGTAATGTCAATAAAACCAGAGACACAAACCAGTTTTTAGACTTTCTTGAAAAAGAAAGAAGGAAGGATGTAAAAATACTGATTGGCATATTCAGATTTCCTGGAGCTTATGAGTCTTCAGACCTGGAATCTGTACTTTCATTTCTAGAAAGTGTGTTTTTCATCCTTCTATCTTTCAAAAGAAAAAGTCAACAAAATACAGGCCAACCCAGTAAGGTTCTTCTGATCATTTGTTTTACTATTTCCAAAAATCACAAAAATCTCTAATGCAAAAGTTAGGTTAACTACAATCACTTAAATGCCCACTTTACTAACTATTTCACTGTTGGGTTACTTTAGTAGTGTCAGCTTCTTTTGTAGTCCCAGATCATCAGTTAAGAAATTGCACAACAAAATAAACAACATAAGGAAAGGTGCTGCCCATAATACATGAATTTTATACCTAATTCACAAAACTTCTCATTTAAATGAAGCTGAAGCATAGTTTCCTCTCTGTCAAAACAGATTTTCACAACACAAATGGACCAGGACTGAGTCTTAGACAACCTGCAATTGCTGTACAGAGACACCATTATTTCTGCTTGGGAAGGTTCATTTTGCTGGAATAGTCAACCTTTGGTTTGATGGCCTTTTTATATGTTGGGAACTTCAACTTAAAAGGGTTTTGATTTTGTTTTTCCTTGTGTCAAAATGAACAATTTCAAGAGACAGAAATGTTGATTAGAAGAGAACTCTGAGATCATTTTGTCTCATGTCCCAAGTCAGCTATAGATCCAAGGATGGAGGTATTACTAGAATAACCTCTAGAACCCTCTCAGCCTGCTTGCCACACTGTTCTTGATGCACTCCAGAATGCCATTGGCCTTCTTGGCCACAAGGGCACATTGCTGGCTCATGGCCATCCTGTTGTCCACCAGGACTCCCAGGTCTTTTTCCACAGAGCTGCTTTCCAGTAGATCAGTCCCTAACCTGTCCTGGTCCAGGAGGTTATTCCTTCCCCAGGTGCATTACCCTACACTTGCCCCTGTTCAATTTCATAAGGTTTTTCTCTGCCCAACTCTTCAGCCTGTCCAGGTCTCACTGAATGGCAGCACAGACTTCTAGTGTGTCAGCCACTCCTCCCAGTTTGTGTCATGGGCAGACTTGCTGAGGGTACACTCTATTCCTTCATCCAGGTCACTGATGAATGTATTGAACAGGACTGGACCTATTACTGACCCCTGGGGAACACCACTCATTACAGACCTCCAACTGGACTCCACTGTCTCCTCTTCACCAGACTAAAAGAACAAAATTCCCTCAGTTTTAGCTTGCCATTCATGCTTTCTTGGTTGCCATCCACTGGAGTTTCTTAACATCCCTACAGAACTAGGAAGAAAAGCTTGATACAATATCCTCTAGCAGCTTCAGCATGTCTACACAGAGGAAAACAAGAGCATTCCTTGGTCTGTTGGCCACACTTTCATAGACCAGGCTACATTAAGATGATTGTCTTATTCTGCTGGATCATATTCATCTTGGTGTTTATTACCTTAAAACATAGGTCCTTCCCAGAGGGGCTGCTAGTCAGAGAGATGGTTCCTGGCCTGTACTGACAATGGATAATTTTGTCCCAGATGCAGAATGTTTCCTTGCTGAACTTCACAACGTTCCTGTTAGTCCCGTTCTGAAGTTTCTGTGGGTCACTCAGTGGGAGCTCTGCCATCTCAGAACCACACATACATGTACCAAGAGACTTTTAAGGCAATGTTTGTCAGAAAAAACTAGAAGACCCCCTCTTGATAATCAAAAAATGAAGTGGTAAGGAGAGAAGTACAAGGTGGAAGGTGAATGTGACCACTGCAGGAGGAGTTATGGCCATGAAGAAAAAATGGCAAAGCAAGATAAATACAGGTTTAGATGAACTATCCTCCTTATGAAAGGCAAAGCAATCAGCAGCAGAACACTAGGAGCAGTGCAAGAGTCTTCCCACCTCACTTTAATCACTGCATTTCCATACCATGAAGGGTTGTTTGTGGAGGAGATGAAACTAGTTGATGTCATTTCAATCTCCTGGGCAGAACACGGTGTTACGTGACACCTTAACCCCTTTGCTCTTTCTAACAGCTCCTTTCTTGGAAAGTGCTGTTGCTTAGAAGATGAAATATATTTACAAATTAATTAACTTTGGCCAGTGACTGAAGAAATTAGATTTTCACTAACAGGGATTCTGTCTAAGTGATGGATACACAGAACACTGGAGGAATAAAATACTAGCCCTTTTTTGCTTCCCAAATCTGAACGCTCAGCAACCACACAACATTTCCCTTCATCAGTCTTTTTTTTTTCTACACTGTCAACCCGTCTTCTCTCAAAGCCAATAGAATTTGCTTTAGCAGATGAAGGTGTGTGTGTACTGAAGAGAGTATTTGATCTCTGAAAACAGCTCATCAACTCATTAAATAGACAGAGGCCCATTAGACAGCAGAAGTGTGAAAGGCAAAGCAAAACTGGTGGTGAGGACAGAAGCATGGGATTAGCTGAGAATAAGACTGCAGACTCTGATGCATAAGTTAATTTTTGACTGCAGGACCCGAAACAGGAGTAAGCCTGTGACAAAGAGTTCATGATGCAAGCTATATATTACGTGGGTTGGAAGTTTCATCTTGTTCATGCTCGTGCAAAACACAAGCTGTTTGTCAGAGGGATTTTATTTGCACAGCTAGGGGGAGGTTACAGAATACAGGCTTGCACACAGCAGTGTGGGAACAGAGGAGACTGAATTTTGCAGCAATGTTTGTTTCTGAGAAAGAACAGTAGCCCTTGCTCTGTGACTACTTCACTGCACCAGTAACTTATGTTCAAAGTCATCAACACTATCCAAACAGCCTCAGCAGAAAGGTAGAGGGGAGCTTGTGGTCCCAGTTCTTGGTCAGTCATACAATAAAACTTCAGGTGGTGAGCAATGCTACACAGACCTTCATCATACTGCTTTTTCATGCTTCCTCTCTGGAATGGGAAGCCCTAATGAATCACTTGCAACTCCTGCTGTATTAATTCTACTCTGTAACTCTTTAAAGGCAGCAAAGCAGAGGCCCATGCAATTTAAACTATAAGGAATTCATTTTGAGCAGACCTTACAGATTAGTGATGCTCCAACTACATAACAGGTTACAAATAAAATAAGTTTTGCTTGCCTCCAAAGCACCAAATTGAACAACAGCAAAACAAAAATATATCCAAGCTCATTTATCAAAGAGAAGGCTCATTATTTAGTGGAACACAATTAACATTCAAGATGAACAAGTGTCAGTGCATCAGTACATCTGATGTTTGCCAGGGTTTCCTTATATCAGCTACAGAGCTAATAGAGTGAAACATTTTTTGCAAGCCTAGTGTTTGCTTGCCATAGTGTCCTGACCAAATGTAAATGTTGACAATCAGGTTTCTCCTTGAAATCTCTCCATGATTTCAAATGGTAACAGTGATTTTTCTTTATTTCCTGTTCTGCATTAGCAGAGGTCAAAATGTGCTACCAGATAGCTGCTGTGTTCTACTTCAGAACTAGGCAATGAGACTACTTTTTGTTTTCTAATATCTGTACTTTCTTATTTAGCAGAAGATATTTGTGTGTTATTCTTTTTACATTTAGAAAGGTCATTTAAGCAGCAGTTGAGTAGGCAGCATCTGACAAACAATAATGCTGAGTTGGTAATGGGGTGGACAGAAAAAGTCGACCAAATGCCAATATTCAGTATGCTGTAATGAGTGAAGCAGCACAGTGCAGTAGATAAGGCTGACCTCAGAGATCCATAGCTGATTATAGTCAGTGAACGCTACTCCTGGGGCATGAGGACTAGAAAGACAAACTTCAGTAAATGTAGTGGCAGTTAGTGTCCCAATGTTCAACCTTTCCTAGTGGACAGTGATAGGACTAGGGGAAAGGGGAAGAAGTTGAGTGAGGGGAGGTTCAGGCTAGAGATTAGGAAGAGGTTTTTCACCCAGAGGGTGGTTGGGATCTGGAACAGCCTCTCCAGGGAAATTGTCTCAGCACCATGCCTGACGGAGTTCAAGAAGCGTTTGGACAATGCTCTCAGGCACATGGTGTGATTCTTGGGGTGTCCTGCATAGGTTAAGGAGCTGGACTTGTGATCCTAGTGGGTCCCTTCCAGCTCAGTAGATACTGTGATACTTTCTCCCTGCTGGCAACAACTGTGTGGCAAGTGCCACAATGCCACATGCTCTTCAGCAGAGTTACTGGCAATTTAAAAAGCTGTGAAACTTTGCACCATTGATCCATCAGAAGTGCTCATGTGGCACAACTCCTTTAGCAAAGATGGGCAATTCAGTGTTTTAACTAAATGACAAACCTATAGCTAGAACTTACTCCCAGGCATCTGACAAGCACACACAAAGAGTCTTTTTTGTCCTGTCAGTTGAACACAAGATACATTAACACCAAAGTCCAGCACAGGAAGAAAAGACATAGAAAGGACAAAGAAATTTTCTGCAGGTTGTGCTACTATAGGACAGTAAAAGCCTTGATGCTTTAAGCCCCTGCACAGGCAAGTCTTCAGCAACTTCCAAACATTTTTACTACAATTTAGGAACCATATTTACCTAACATGAACTGGAAGCTACCAGGCATGCCCTTCATCAGAACCACTGCTGGTTAATTTTACTGTTTGTAGGAATATTCTCCCACATTTCTTCAGAGTAAGAGAGGCCATGCAGACTAACAGAAATGAGACTCTTGACCTGAGGAGTGGTAAAAATGTATGGAGAAACATGAGATCAAGTGTTGAGTCAGCAGTGGAAGTACAGGGGAAAAAAGAAGCAGAGATTTACCAGGCCTTTGCTGTAAAGGCTGGTGAGGTAAGCAAAGGAAACAGTTATGCTTTCTTGAGTAATATCAAGCAATAACAATTTCCATGGTGACAAAGTAAGCCATCACTTGGCAGAGTCTTTTGAGGTAGGCAGGCAGGGAGAGGTGGTAGTCTGATAGGCTGTCAATGGCAGCTCATTATGTATTTTTGACCATCAGCCCCTTTGAGGGAGGGAAAAGCAGCCACCCAGCCAGGGCAGGTACATAATCTGATTGATGCTTCCCATAAGTGGCTTTCAAAAACTTGACTGAGCATGAAATCTCATCATTAAAGTTTATGTCCTAAGTGAGTGGTGAAAAGAGAAAAAGAAGGAAAGAGACCAAACCAAAGGGAACCAAAGCTGACAGAATGATGGCAAATTTACAGCCAGGCATCTACTTAAGCATGATTCCCAAAGTTAATCAGCCAACAACAAAACAGGCTTCTGGTTCTGAAGGGAATTAAAGAAGAGGATTACCCTCTCTTCCTGTGCAGAAACATAAAAGAAGCCAAGAGCAATAAAATCAAAACCCGTGAGATCCCTGGAATGCAAGTATCTGCTCTGTTTTACCAAAGAGTCTTAAAGCACTGTGGAATAATCAGCCAGACATAATCTAGGATAACTATATCCATTAATTCCATGTTCAACCCTCTGCTTTTCTTTTCTGCTTCTACAGAAAACTGCTTAAACAGTTTCTAAGTCCTCAATTTCTGTCTTTCTGTCTGCTCAATACAAGACGGGCCAGGGGCAGGGGGAACACAGACATGACAACATTGCAGTTCAAAGACCCTTCCTTCCAAAGACAGGGGTTGTTAAAACTTCAGGAACCAAAAGGCCTACTGAGATCACAAAATACTCTTGCTACATCTCAAAGGACTAGAGAAGAGTGGAATATTTCAGCAATACTCATTCTGATTTGAAAACAAATTGGTCTGCCTCACTTTGCTCATTCTTTTGTGTTCTTTTTGTGCAATTATTCTAGCTAATGAGTTTACTGGCAGAAATGTTCACAGAAACAGCAAATTTTAGTGGCCATTGGAGATTATATATGAAGAGTGAATTTAAAATTCTTAATCATAAGCATTCACTGTGTAAATGTGCTTCAAAGGCCTAGGCTTACCCCACCACGGACTAGCACTGCCCTAGGTAAACCAGTGTGTGCAATCAGAGCTAATCAGTCAGATGTGACTTCAAATATTCACAATAAACAGATTATAGACAAGTTGCAAGTCAGAAATCATTCACAGAAATTATTTGACAAATGATTCTGAATACTGAATAATTTAAGAAGATCACACATTGTTCACAGACACTTCCCAGTAAGAAAGAAGGGCAAAATATAAGTTCATGAAGGATTCTTGATGAAAGGCTGCTCAAAACAACCCAGTGAACAAGGTTAGCCTCTGCATATCATAGTTCTTTCTACAACATGAACATTTGTATGGCCACTTTTCAGGAGGCTTCACTGGTTTTAGGGTGCTCAATTTGCAACTAACCAAGGAAACATCATTCTCCAGCACTGTTTCAAGGAGCAAGAGGAATGCAGATCTGCGAAGGACACCAGCTAGAATTAATGGCATTGCTATCAGTGCAAACAATCTGTGACACTGAACAACTCTTCAGTGATCCAGAGTAATTTCTGCTGGGATTTGGCTTTAGTGACTAGTTTGACAGAGGCTGGAAAGGTTATTCTACTTGCTCACATCCCAATCTTCTACCCCTGTGTTACTGACTCTTCCAAGAGGCCAAAAGATCTAGTTGCCCCATTCACCATTAACAAGCATTCACTTCCAAGAAGGAAGTTGACTGCTAGTCCTCCTGAACAGCACAGCAATGTTGTTTCTTTGGTAATTTTTTATTAATAAAGAAATGAAAAATTTTCTGCCTAGCTAACACAGTGGGGCATTTAGGGCAGCAGACTACACATTAAGATGTGGGCTTAAACCCTCTACTGGCTGTCCAGAATGCTATAGCAAATGAGTTACAGGTGACAAAACTCTCATTTTATGTTTATTGTCATGTTATTTCTTTGAAAACAGATCACCCCTAGCAGCCCACCACAACTGTATCCAAATATCTGAGCACCACCTGTCCTGTATTGGGCTCTGCACCTGAAGACTTGCATGAACAAGAGTCACGACAACAGCACTGAGAAAAGTGCAAAGTTTAAGAAATGAAACATAAGAATACAAAAGGAAAAAGAACAAGAATTACTTGTTTAGTCTAGGAAAACCTGAGGTATGACACAATAAGAGTCTTTCATTATGCAAAATGCAGCAAAGGCAACTGTGATCAATTGTTCTTCTTGTCTGCTGAGGATAGAACAGGACGTAATTAATTTAATTTGCAACTGAACAGAATTAGATTAGATGTTAAAAAGAAAATTTTATCTGTAAGAGTAAGAACTAGAAGTTGACTACCACAGGCAGTTGTACAATCTCTCTACCAGGAGGTTTTTCATTTAAGAACAAGCTTGACAATCTTCTCTCAGAATGGCTTAAGCAACTTGGTCCTCTCCTGAGCTGCAGAATGGACTAGAAAACTTCTCAAAAGCCCAACACTCTCATGATCTCTTTAAGCTCTGCTCTCAAGAAAGTCTCAGCCTGCCTTCCAGGAGACCCTACTGAAGTACCCAGAACTACACCTCTCCTGAACCATGGGGAGTGCTCCACAGTGGGTAGAGAGGTTAATATTATCACACTTCAGAACATTTTCATCTGCCTCTCCAACCCCACATCATGCCATTTGTCTACTCTGTGCAATTTTCAGATGTAAAGAGTCACCTTGCCACCTAAAGAAAAAAAAAACAAAAAAACCGCCCACAAAATGTGAAGATAAATTAGATTTATCAGCAGGATGCTTTAAATGTCCATTTGGCATGACTGGAAACAAACAGATCTTTTACAGAAGCACCTATTTCTTCCTCACCAAATCAATGAACAGAAGTACCTTAGACCCCAGGAAGAAAGAAGACTAAAATGAAATGAAAGATTGCAACTCACATGTACCTTTGCAAATGTTTTCTTGCACAGATTTAATTGCTGACACACACAAGAGACTCCAGACATACTGCAGCTGCCATTCAAAATCTTATCACGCCTGCATGCAGGTGACTGCTGCTCTGAAGAGCATTCACCAACACGCCAGCCCTGGTGAAGACTTTTCTCCAGATTTTTAAAAAACTCTCTCCTGATCTCTCTTTGAACATAGAGCATCTCAGGTTGCCAAGGTAACATCATACACTGCTATTCTAACAATCAGAACAGTTTTAAAACCTTTCCTGGGTAACTCAGTGCTCTCAAGTCTAGGAGACCAAACAGAGCTGCAAGCTCTCAGGTTTTGCCCCTCCATGCTATGCTATTTCTGAACTCACTTGCATGCTGACAAAGAAAAGCACCATGTCTCCCTTCCATGCATCCTGAGTCTCCTCTGACTTCCAAGATGCAGGTAAATGTTTTATACATTCTAGACAACACAACCCACAAGGATTTATTAATGATTGAAACTTTTCTTAATTTTGATGGTATCCCAACCTCATCATAAACGTTATTTATGCACAAATATGCAGTTAGTGTTTCAGATTTTGGGGACCACAGGGCTAGCTAAGCTAAAATAAAGCAAAACCAACAAAACCTTTATATTAAAATGTTTATGTAGAACAAACAAGGAAATGTTTCCAGGCCTGGAACTCTATGACACCCTATAATCCCAGCACAAAAATATATCCTGTCTCATAACCATCTATGCCTTTAGTTCTTGTTCATAATGCTTTAAGTGCAAGCAAACAAGTGGCATCAGTGAACCTCTTGCAGGATGTTTTTTGAAAACTTCCAGGCTCACATGTAAGTGACCTGATTTACAGAGTGTCAACGTGATATCCTACAGCTTGTAAGGTCTTGCTGATGAGCACTATGCTTCTGATCAACTCAGTTTTGCCTTGGGTCAGAGATATTCTGCCTCTGTATGAAACAGCTGCTCTCAGTGAATACTCACAGGTGACAGTTCCTGCCTTGTTTCTGTACAATTCAGATGCTGTTTCTGTAAAATTGGAATTGGACACTCACAGTAACAAAGCACTTGTTTTTCCTCTGTCTCCTCTGTTGTGCCCTTTCTCTCCCCAGTTCCAGTTTCAGGTGGTGAATCAAGCAAAAAAATCCATAGGAAGTTAAGTGGAAGCAAATAGGATGGAGAGCTAGATCACCCCCACAAACCAATTCTTGTTTTCCTCAGGCTTTTAAGTTAAGTTTTTGATTTTCAGACCTAGTCCAAGTCAATTATTTTTCATTTATCATATAAGCAAGAAGCTCATTAGACCAGCTCTACCATTCCCAGTCAATCAATGACAATCCAGCTGAACGCACTTTGAAAACCAAGTGACCTACTCTTGATATGGCTAATGATTTCACTCTGCCATTTTTACTTACATTTGTTGAAAGCAATACTACACAAACTGTATGAAATAGTTGTAAAAAGCAAGTCTGGCTACTGTGACCTTGCCTGCCCAGCCCCCCACCTGCATCAATATCAAGTTAAATTGAACTAGCAGCAATTTTCCTGTAAAAGTTGATGTTGCTGTAGACAATGCTTCTGAGTGCTTCCAGGCCTAATGGGCAAATTGTTATTCTCCCTGCAATAATTATGGGTTCTATAATACTCCAAGGAAAATTGCTGTAGACAGTAAACAAACACTTCAATGCTGTGGTCATGTGGTGATCGGCGCAATGACTTTTGGGTGAGAAGGTTCAATGACACAATAGGGATAGCAGTAGTGTAGGGCTTTCAGTTGGACTTGGTGATCTTGAAGGTCCCTTCCAGCCATGATGGTTCTATGTTTCTAATAGTTAGGGAATGGCTGACAAAATGTGCATGCTTTTCTACCAATCTTCTACCCTGTTGTGAGGTTACAGGAAGCTGGAACTAACATTCCTAAAATGACCTTCATGACTAATTATGCTGCAGAACTAAAAGCCAGATGCAGTCCTTCCCTGTGGCTGACTGTCCAAGTCTACAGACAAGCTGGCATATAGGGAACAGAGGGGAAGGATGAAGATAACAATTTCTGTAAGTTCTTTGAAAGTTTCCGTGGTATTAATATCTGACAAGTAAGGTGTTTCTGCTCTCAGCACGTCTATTAGGCTCAGGTATTTTGCAGCCAATTCAGAATTCACTGGAATGTTCCTTCCAGCAACATGCCAAAATCTTAAAATGGGCCCATGTTGAGAGTTTGGGGAAGAAACAATACTCTGTAGGTGATGAAGATGTGGGACATGCAAGTGACACACAGAGATCCTCAGTGGTCTGCTGTGACTGGACTGGGACTGCATTGAGCATGCCCCTGGTGTCTACATACTGTAAGACTTGTACACCCACCCTGATAGGAATTACCCTGCTCTTAGTTCTAGGATGTGCACCTAGCCTAACTGGCAACCACCTGAGCTGTTCTATCTGCATCAGCCTCTGCTAAATGGAAAGCACAACTGCTAAAGGCCTTGAAGTTAAGCAGCTGCATGTACTGCAGTGAATTCAATTACTCTGATGAAAACTCTCTTCAGGTTTACCTTGGTGGATAAAAATCCAAGATGTTAGTTGAGATAAGAGGAGTTGAGGAAATGAACTGTGTAAAGCAAAAAGATATAACCTATTAAAAATAATGGCTTTAATTGTAGCTTTTAGTACAGGCCTTGGATCATTTTTCATGTTGAGGATAGCACACACCAAATACCTAGATACAAGTGACGTCTCATAGGCATTTGAACTCTAGTTATCTGAATCTTGCTTCTATTCCCATTAGTTTGCTTAGCCAGTGGCTTCTCTTTGGACGTAAAAAGAGCCATGGAATTTCCAATCTTCAGTACTGCTTGGGTTCCTCTCTGAAAATTTTCTTATTTCCAGAAATGTTCATGTACTCCAAGCACTTCTGAATCTTGTAAAATTCCCCAGAGCTTTCTCATTCTAGGAATTTGCTTTTTTAAAACACTTGAAGTAGTAGTACAACAAAAATATCTGCTGAAGTGAACTATTACCATGTAAATCCCCTTTGGCTCAAACAGGAATTTTTTTCAAGCTGAACAGAGAATACAGAGAGAGAGAGGGGGAAGCACAGCAGGATTGTTAAGAGATGTAAAGCAAACAAGCAGGTCTTTCACACCCAATGAATTAAAAACCTTAAAACCTCTGGGACTGCAGAAATCAAACACAAATGCTTACTGTGGCTGTAGTCAAATGACCACTTTGGAAAGACAGCAAGGACAGACAAGGATGGTAAATCTTATTAAGATGCTGAGATCTAGGAGTCATTTGGCATTCCCCTTACCATGGGAAGAGGAGACAGAAACAGCTCTAGACAGGTGCCTTAATGTTCAGGAGAATTTACAATGCCCAGTAGTTCCTAAAGAGCTCAAGGGGAGACCAGGTTGCAGTCCTTCCTCTCCCACCTCTGTTTTTTGCCCACTGGAGGATTTATTGAACTCCTTTTGTCTTAATTTATTTTTATTTATTTTGACACATAGCAGTAAAGGAAAGAAAAAGAAACTGCTAGCAAGCTAGAATAAATAATAACCTCTCCTTCCAGTTATTTTCCTTCAATTACTACACAACATCATTCACACTGCCTGAGGAATGAAATGGAACCAAGAATTTTCTCAAGAGCCTGGATCACTTCTTCCATAGCTGAGTGTGGTCCCCATGCTATGCATGATTATTTTGCATATCCACCAGTGATCAGACCAAACATCTCATTTTGCTGCTTACATTCAAAGGGAAAGGCCTGTCACTCACAGAACATGCCTGGTCACTTGTGTATTAAGCAAGTACCTGAGGTTCATGCCGATTTCTGGATCCAGCCCTTGTTTGCTGGGAGATGGAGTGACCTTTCCATTTTGAGCTAAGGGGACTGTTCAGGCTCACAAAGGTTAAATGCTTTCTTAGTTCTCCTTTAACTTCTCATTTGTTTGCTCTAGAAACACCTCCACAGGAAGGAAAAAGAACATCTACTATTGCTGCAAACTACCATCAAAAAGGACCAATTTTCCTCCCACCTCATCCTGCTTTATAGAGGTATAATTGCACTTATTTAAGCAAAGCTAATCTGGATTCTCTATGTGAGTACTTGTGTGCATGCACGTGTGAGAGAGAATAGATGTGTAGGATCAGCTTTTAGACCTTTCCAACTGCAGCACTTAACACTATACAAAACACCCCAAATACACATCATGTTTGGTCTCTTCTAGAGGTGAGCAAACCTTTCACCACCAAGCTTCCTCTGGCCCTGCCTTCCTCATCCTTCCATGACGTACAGCTCCCTTAACTGTCAGGTCCTTATACTTCAGGCACAATTCTCTCTTGATGAAAGCAGATAAGCCCTAGGGCTGCTGGATAGCTGGAAGGTTAATCATTACATTGGCCTCCCCTTTAGCATCTCTTCTCTTACAGCTGAGAGGGACATGTGAACTTCAACAAATCACAGAGTTGCATGATCACCATGGAAATGAGGGATGAGCACCTCTTGTGATGAAAACAACTGACTGTTGAGAGGGCTCTGTCCTCCTTTTTCCTCATTGTTCTGCATTAAATGTCTGAAATATTTGAATCTGAAACAAGTCAGGAATGTTAAACAGATGCAATTGCAACAGCTCAGAGCAGTTGTGTGAAGAACAGCTTGCATCCCCTCACAAAAGGTGTTCCCAAGTACTTCCAAAGTCTCCTATTGGCTTAAAGGGGTATGGGATACTTTTGGTTCCCAGGCCAGAACCAGAGAGGGCTGCAGGGCAGCAATGCTTTTGTTACATTTGAGCTAATTCTGTTCCAAATGAAATTTCATGTTCTCAGTATGCTGCAGCATAAGGTGCAAGCAGGTGTTCACAACCCACATGTTGGTAAGAGATCTCCTGTGGGGGTTGATAGCACAGCCATGTTATTTCACTGGAAATTTTTAAAGTAACAAACAGTACTGGAAAATTGGAAAGGCACAATGGCTTATGTGATTTTTGAGCCCTGATACTCCATATATTACCTCCCCTTCTTCCACCCAATAACTGGAATTTTCCACTTCTTCCTCACCAGAATCAATAGACATGTTATGTTCAGTGTGCAGACAGATGGCCATTACTGACAACTGAAGCTATGTACTTATACAGACAATGTCTAGTGCTGTAGCACTCATTTCAAGAAGAAGCTGAACTCCACTGTGCTAGATTTTTACTTATCTAAGAGGCAGCTCCCAAGATCTCAGATAAAGTGTTTCCTTGCAACTGAAACTGAACCCCTAGTTTAAGTTTAAGTTTCTGTTGCCTTAGCTGCATAATTAGCATCCTTCTGTAATGGAGCTGTCCCCAACACATCGTTCAACACACAAAACCTAAATGATTAGAAGTACCACATGATACCACAACTAGAAGGTGCATGCCCTTCAGCAGCAGCCTGTTCCCAGGAATGCAGTAGTTTCAGTAGCACAGATCCCTGTACATTTAATAATTCAACTCAACAGAAAGCAAATGAAATTTCCCACAAGAAAACCATTCTTCCATGCCCTTTGTTTTCTCCTTGACTTTGCTTGTATGAAGACATATCCTGAACCCTGCCTGAGGAAAGGCTCCTACAGGTTACCTTCCCTGAGCTTCCTTTATCAAGTGACTTCCATCTAACTTGCTCAGACACTGGGCTTTGGAGTATTTGCCCAGTCCTTTCTCATCAAGATCTCCATATCTTCCTCTGCATTCATGTGTCTTCCATTTCCCTTGTGCTGGCTTTTCTGCTCCAGTGTAGCTCTCAACTACATCAAGTGTGATACCTGAACAGCACCTAGGACACCAACTTTCCTGGTTGCTCGAGTGACTATATACTACTGCAAGCTAAGGAATAAATATTCTTAAGTGAAGTGGGGCCATATAAAATGCTACACAAGCACCATAAAATCCATCACAGAACCACAGAACAAGTGTTAGAGTATACCAGTAAGTAGCAAATGTATGCACAACACAAAGCTTACAGTGCCATAGGCACTGACCTATTCTACATAGGTATGCACTACCTGAAGATGCAAACAATTCCTAAGGTGAAAGAAGACCTTTGGTGGAGTAAAGGCTACATGTGAGATGTTACATTTCTGTGTTTCAGTGCCTCCAGAAGAGTAAGGATATCTTGTTTTCATCACATAACACAGTTGCTAATTTATTGATGCTTATTTTTGCCTCTCAAAAATCCAACAGCTACAGGGATGGAACTCTAGTTTTATTCTTTAAAAACATATGCCTCTGCACTTGTACTGAAGCATAAGCTCTAACAGCTCTTCATAGCTCTTCATACTACATAGTTTAGATGCTCAGCAAGGCAGCTTCTTTACAGACACAAAGCCATATAGTTACAATGTATTATGTAGATGCTTCAGACATGCAGAATTGATGTAGCTATGCAAGGAAAAGAATACATTTAAGCAGTTTTGGCAAAAACATTATTCCACCAATGTGTGCATGCTATATAAAACAACTTCATTTGTCTCCTCATTTTCAGCAAACTCACCAGGCTAGTGAAATTCCTGCCAAGAACCTTCATATAAAAAGCTACTTTAAGAGGATATAGGAATTCATTAAAAAACATACTAGTGAAACACAGTATCTCCTACTAAGAACAGGGTCATGGTGGGACCCAGGACTCCAATCATGGCTAGCAGGTGTATTAAGACATACAGTGAGCTAATGAAAAACATGTTATTAGTTAAAGATTATTCAAAACTCAGAAATGCCTTTGTGGATGTTAGCTAGCAAGTAACTCTGAATGACAACCAACTCTGAGGAAACCTTAAACTTGTCAAATCAATTCTCCTCCTCCAGTGGTTCACACAACTCCAAAATGGAACAGGCAACAATAACAGACATGGGGAGGTCATCATACAACCAATCATCTCTCTCTAAAAGGCAGATCCCCTCAAGCCTTCCCAGCCTTCTGAAATGAAGTAACAACTACAAAATCATATTTAGAAGCATACTGAAAGTCCACTGGAAGCTATCAGGATTTGCCTTAGCTTGAATAGGCTTTAAAGTCAGCTACTGATTAACTTTCAAGCTGTCAAGACTCTGCAACAAACAGGAATTTTTTCTGGCATGTCTGGATCATCAGTTTGGGAACAGCTTTTGTTAGACCACTGCTTAAACTGATACAACTGTAACAGCATGGTATAGTGGTAAAAGGAGAAGCATAGTTATCCAAGGAATAAGTCCTAAAAGAGTAGCAGGGACTGTGCCCTTCTTCATACTGCCATATTCTCAAAGAGGAGAGAAGAAAACTATCAACAAGAGAAAGACAAAGTCATCCCAATGCTATGACCTGTTGCTGCTGCTGATTTTATAACATAGCTCACTCACCCTCTGGGACCTCCCTGTGCTGTTCTTAAGACACGTGGACAATGCTGTGCCAGGGCCCCAAAGAGTTTCTACAAGAAAGCAGATACATTGTACCTGTGTGTGGGAAGACTGCACAAGCTCAAAGACTACTCAAGGAAAACTCTTATTAGCCTGCAGAACACAAGATAATTACTAAAACATTCATGCCATCAACAGAATCCCATTTCACTGATTCTCAAAGTGTCAGTTGTGCTGGTGTTCACAAATGAATGACCTATTCCAGTGTGACCCAGACAAAGAAGCTCTAAGCAAATCTCTTCTTCCTAGTATTTTCTATTTAGGACCCCCACACACACACGACCCCTTCACTCTGGAGACTTTGAGCTTCTTCTCCATTGTTACACATCCAGCAACACCCAAAGAAGGATGGAAAGCACCAGGAATCCCTAATCCACACAATTTGGTGTGCCCTGTGCTAACTGGCTGCATCTACTTCTGCCACACAACAACTGGGTTCACTACAAATGCCTAAATGTTATTGTTTCTTTGTTTTACATTAGGATAAAATATTTGTTGTGGAAAGAGCAGTAATATTGTACTACTCACTTGCACTAGTACTACTAGTACTATTAGTAATAGTAGTACTATTGTACTACTCACTTGCACTTGCACTCTCATTTTTCAGGTTACTAGCAATCACCACATTGTTCTAACAGGAATTTCTAGCAACCTGAGAAATGAGAGTCCCAAAGCACTACAGTTCCACCAGTGTCCTCCACCACCCATCAGAGAGCTTAGGCACAGAGTGATAAGCAGCTTCACACATTTAAAGAGGACAGATGGAGGAGTTGATGGACAATCCAGGTCTCCTACTGTTACAGATCTTTGGTGCTTTAACTACTATATAATGCTGAAGTCTGGAAAAATTGCCAGCAAAGCCCTTTAAGGATCCATGAAAAACAAAGGGTAGGGATGGCACCAAGTCCAAAACCACCTCCCACCTGGCCCTGCACAGCATACTTAGATCCTGGATGGTCTTATGGTTTGGACCACTTTTCTTCAGGTAGATAAAACATCTCTAACATGTATGTAGTGGGGAAAGCTGAGGTGGATCATAACTATGCACTTCTCTCTTTCTGTTTTTGCCTGAAAGTTGTTTTAATATGCACTAAGCAGCCACTCTCTTTGCAATTCATTTTCCTGATTGCTCCTAGCAATGCCCTGGTTTTTAGACACTCCAGTGCACTAGTGTCTATGAGCAGCTTGCCAGCAGCACCCACACAAGCAGAAATATTTTCAGACCTCAAAAAACTGACCTACAGACTTTTTTTTTTTTTCTTAAACCTGACATTTTAACAGAGCATCAGAAGCAGGAGTCCTGCTTGGACTGCCTTATTTCTATTTTCATGTAGCTCATGTATTTAAAGGTACAAGGGAACACTTGAAACCCTTACAGGCTAATCTCATCACATTTTGTAATTGTCACTTGCTAGCTCAGGTTGGGATGCTTCCATTTATTCAGTCCTTCTCACTGGACTCAATTAAGCTGTGGAAGTTATAAATAATGAGACTGCAGGATCAGTCTCATTAAAAATTAAAGTCCATTAAAAAAATCTGGACTATTCACATTATCACATGGAAATCCACTGTATGTTTTTCTTTTCTAATGAGAAAATATGCAGATTAAGCCACTGAAGAGTGTACTTCCTCTGCAGCTTTGATTTTGATTTTAAAAATGGAAAACTAAAAAAAAAAGTTTTGAAGCCAGGGAACTTCACTGCTGCCACCAAAACTGCTTTTGATTCCCTTTGGGGGAAAAAAAGACAGCTTCAGAAGTATTTTCCCCTTAATCTTTTCATCAGAAAAATAATGATCATTTCTTGGATTTAAACATCACTTTGTAGTATGTTTAACCTCCACAGTTCTCAGTTGTGTTACTGCATGAAGTCTCATAACAGGAGAGAAAATAGCTTGCTACAGTGAAACAAATTAATCTACTTCTACTAGCCTAGTTGAATACCTTAACAAGAACTACACTGATGGCACAAGTTTAGAGAGAACATCAAATTTCAGTTCCTGTAATGACCCTAGGGGAATATGTAACATTATCTGAGATTTATATTTTGAAGTAACCCTTTTGAATTTCCATCCATGTGATAAATTATTGTCTATGCAAAAAAAAACCCCAAACCCACAAAAAACAATTACCATCTATCCCCTAAAAAATACTGGTAATTAATAATATTAGCATTTTTTCTATTTTTTCCCTCTGAATTTTGACATCAGGGCTGAGGCTATAAATGTGTAATATTTCTAGACATGTTTTCTGTAGCCAGAACAGCAGAAAACTGTTGCCTATTTTGCATATTAAAAAAAAAATTTAAAAAAAATGAAAGGAGAAGTTCTCACAAATACCTTTCAGCTGTTGAGGTCTTTCAGGGCAGAAGGATACTCACAAGCCTCATCATAAACTCATGGGTTGGCAACAGCATGCCAACAGAAAGCACACAGAACAGTATTTGGGAGCATTGGAGATGTTTCTGAGACACCCCTTAGGGTAGAAAACTGCCACTAAGGGGATGGTGCAAATACAGGCATCTGGACACTACTTTTTTCTTGGTAAGCTATTTTTCACCCTCTAGGTCTGAGCCAGTGCAGAAGGAGCAGCACTTACTTTGCCAGAGAACAGCAGGGCCAGATTTTGCCAGAAGCGAAAAACAATTCAGCGAGGAAGAAAACAATTCATCTTCCCCCGGGCTTCCTTACAACTTCTCTCAACCACTTAGAGAAACCAGGCTCCCAGGGACAGAAATACCAATATCATCTTCAGTCACTTAAATGTAAAGACTATCTACCCAAGTATCAAGGGGGAAAAGAGCATTCCAACCATTTCAAGAGTTGGTGATAATTCTTGCTCCCAGGCCATTTGTAATGATGCCTCATTTTCTTCCGATGCCATATAACTTCTCTATTATCTACTGGCATTACAGTTGTTGATTTCTTGTTTTCTCTGATGGGACTGTGCAGGGACTTCTTAAATCCAGTGCCTGACAAGAGTTTCAGGGGGGATTGCCAGAAAAATGGCCATAGATTATTCTTAAATTGCAGCTGTAAAGTCCTACCCAGTGGTTTTGTAACCGCTATCAGAAAAGTATTAATGGTAATAGAAGAGAGATCTACAACTGGCCCTCTCAGACAGGCTACGTGTAACATATTCCCTATAATAAGGAGCTCTGCTTTGAACTGAGGCATCAACCTTAATAAGCTATGCTACTCCTACTGCTGCTGCTAAGAGAATGTTCGGACAGTTCATTAAACACCATTTTTTCTGGGGTCTGAAATCTAGCAGTACTAAATGTATTTGCTGTGAAAATGACAGGCCCAGCACCACATCTGGGGAAGAACTGTTGGAGAGAGAATCTCGCTTCAATTAAAATTTGGGTTTTGGTTTATTGTGGTTTTTTTTCAGTAGCGCACCTAGTTGGATAAGGCAGTCCTCCCGCCAAAGCAGCTCACAAAACTGCTTACTGCACAACACTATTGAAATGCAGTCACTTCCATGGCAGCAACCAGTTAGCAGGGAAAGCACTGAACAGTTTGACTGAAGGGAGAAAAAGGAAACTACAGGCAATGTAACAGAACCTACCACTCTTTCCATGTGGATTGTAACAGTCTTATTATCTTTATGCCCATGCTGTGTAGATGGGTTCTGTTAGGCTTTCAGGTCTTTTCAGAACAAACAGCTTCAACCTGTACTACAGGAGCCTGACAGCAGGCTGCTGGAATGGGGTGATGATCTGGTGATGATCCAGCCCTAATGATTCTATGATACCTATGCTAGATGGGACTAAAGCGGGGACCCCGCAGAGAGCATCTCAGTCTCCCTGAAAATGACCCATGGAAAATCTGTGAATTGGGTGGAAATTCCAGAGAAGTCTAAAAGCCCCTGGACAGACACATCAGGCAGAAGACAGGTAGGAAGAGGGTGATGACAGGTACAGAAACAGAAGAGGAGACTGGGCTTCCCTGATTAAGGCTTACAGGTGTCACGCTGACAGCAACCCTAAGGAGAAAGTGCAGACCACTGTGTCATTCTCTCCAGATCACATTAACCCTTCAGAAAGAAAGAGGGGGCTGGATGATTCAGTAACTCTCACAATCTGTTTCAGGCTCTGAAGAGAAGCAGATGCTGTTTCCTCTCTCTCCTTCCCTTTTAATAACAAGGAGCCCTGCAAAATCATTCTTTCCATGCAGAACAAATAGTTCATTAGTGTTTGCCTTACGAGAGGGGGCGAGTAGATTTTGTACCTTGTCTGCTCAACATTTGTGCCAATTTTTCAAGGCTGCCTTGCTAGAGCAGATGCAATAACGTTTTGTTATACAATACAGAATCCAAAGGGATACTTAGCATGCACTGAATCAGCACCAGCACAAATCCCCTGGCTAGCTGCACCAAAGGCTGTACTGGCTCTGCAACAGCATTTGCAATCTCTTTAGTCAAGAAATGGATGAGAGCTGATCTAATGGTGAGGGAGAGCATAAGCAAAGATATAAATATATTATGTCCAGCTTGGATCCTGACAGCTTCAGTTTCCTTTGATTTACCTTCCCCACCCATAAAGAGAGAACAGAAACATCAGCAACAACTCCTGGACTTCCCTGGTAGTTTGGAAGTACACACAGCTGCTCAGAGAAGAGTGTTAGAGAAATGGATGGGACTGCCTCAGTGCAAGCTTTAAATATTAAACATATTGTGACTGTACAGGCAGGCTCTAAAATGGCTCCAGTGGGAAACAGAAAGAAGAGGAAAGAAACAGAGATGTGAAAAGCAGCAGAAGAGAGGGAGGTGTAAGTAACAGGCAAATGAAAGCAAAAGTTTTGCAACATTGGCTACACCAGCTCTTTGGCAGGGGTTCTACAAACCCTGATGCACTGCTCAGCCTGGCCATTTCCAAAGATGGATTAGCAAATTAATGTAAGCAGAGCATAAAGTTGCTGACTGTGGTGGCGTTGAGTCACCTTGGGCCTCATCAGCATTGCTAAACATTGCCCGTAACCTTTCCATTATCACTGAGGGTCTGCACAGCACCAGGACCCAACTGCTCCAATAATTTCAATTACTTTCCCTGACAAATTTTATGTTTCATGTATTTTACTGGCCTGATAATTATGATTTCTCTCATTTCTCGCTATCGAGCTTAATGGGTTCCAGCACGAGTGTACGGTTTCAGAAATGAAGTTCCACTTGAATTCACAAGTTATTATCTACTTTCGCTAATGGAATTGGAAAAAAGAGAAAGAGTGGGAAAGAGATAAAGGATGAGTAGGGAAGGGAGAGCAGAGAGAAAGAGACAGGCAGATGCACAAAAAGAAAGAGGAAAGGAAAACATGTTGACAAAAGGAAAAACAAGAGAGAAAGAATAGAGACCGAGTTAAGACAAAGACGAAGCACAAGGAGGATGAAAACTACAAAGGATGTACAGGAAAATGAGATAAAGACTGAGAGAGATGCAGAAAAATGGGTGTACAAACAGATGAGAAAGGGCTGTGTAAGGATCAGCACAACTGAGAGTGGAAAAATTAGCAACATGAAAAGCATTAAAAATGTTTTCTTGCATCAGGACTGCAGGGTTGATAGGTTATCTCAAACCTTGGGCAGGCAGCAGAGATCTAAGCTCTGCACCTTCTCCTACTGACCGCAGAGGAAATGATTAATATCCCCAAAATAATCTTGCTGGCAAAGGTAGATCTCCCAATTAGAGCTAGCTGGGAATTAATCTTTTAAAGTGTGTTAAAGATCCTGGATTAAAAAAAAAAAAGAGTACAAAATGTGCTCCTTTTTCTATCTTGGACCTCTCCTTTAAGAAACTTTAATCAAATTTGTTGTTTCTGCTGAACAAAGTTGTCACAGCTCCTTCTTTCAATCAGCCCTGGAGTGTCAGGGTACACAGAGTGAGCCAGAGCTATCATTATTTGCACATCATCTTCAGACTTGTTTTTAAAAAAAGAAAAAAAAAAAAAAAGAGGAAGAAGAAGGCCAAAGTGGTAATTAAGTACCAAACCCAAGCATGGCCATCCAGAAATAACTAGCATCTTCCTTTCCAGTTATACCTTCAAAACCATCTACCTAGGCTCAAATAAAAGGCCATATTCCCTCCTTCCCCACCTGTACACAGACACTCAGCATGAAAATATTGCCCTAATGTCAGCAAAGAAAATTTACAGAAGTGGTGTTACAGAGTTTAGGGCATGAGTTCTCTTCCCAACTTTTTACTGTTGCCTGAAGTGGGCAAGTATATCTATCAGAAACACTTCTGAAGCTGAAAGCCAGAAAAAGAAAGATTTTTCTGTAAGCTGCAGGAAGTTGCTAAAAGAAAACAAGCTTCCCTTATGTTGCTACTTTGACAGCAAAACATTTTAAAGAATTAATGACCCACTTCAACCAGAGATGTTTATGGAGATGATGTTCAACTCTCCTGCCCAAGCCCAAAGGCACAGGGACACAAATAACCTGGTTTGGAATACAGTGCATGTTCAGGATGCAGACCATCTGCAACAGGGTTAATATCACTAGAGCACTGAGATGAAGAACATACATCTAGAATGCCATCACACCCTGTCATTGTCATGGTTCACTGGTGGAAAGGTGTTGCTCCGAAAATCACTTACTAGAAAACCTTGAATGTCATGAGCTTACACATGGCCTTGAACAGGACAGAAAAGTGAATACAATGAGCTGAGCTACAACATATAATAGATGTTTTAATGTAAAGTCTTTTTTTCTGGATCTTCAGGCAGGTGTATGAGATAGTAACTGAAAACAGAAAATAGAGACTTCAAAATTTCTTCCCAAGTAAACAGTCTAAAAATCTACTTTAGGACAGTTTAAATTTTCCTCAAAGATCTGAATCACTCTGTAAATTTTTCATGACAAAAAGCCACTCGAAACAAGAACAATCAGCAAAGTTGTATTCAAAAAAATCTAAAAGGAAATTCCCTATTATCCTTCAAAATCAATTTTAAAGAAAAAAATTCTAATGGAAGACATTTTCAAGAAAGTTTTCCTGACCATTCTGAATGTTGCTATGAATTATTTCTGTTCTGTTGACAATACTTGACCTTTTTCTCAGTAAACCTGCAGATTTCCCTACAAGTGTGATGGCACTCAGGCACTAGAATAATATCTACAGCTTCCCAATTTCTCTCCTAAACACCTCTGCAAGAGAAAAGAACAAAATTTAAGTCCTTGCAAGAGCCTCAAGCTTAGCACCATTAGCAAAAGATAGGAGGATAAAAGAATAAAGCATGAAGTCTCTGCTGCTTGTGACTTTTTTTTCATATATTTCTGGTATTTATCCCTAGAAGGGTGCAAACAAGGTTTTAATCAGTGCTATGCAGCCAAAAGGCCAAAATACTCTCTGCATCTAAACTGAAGTTGTGGACATTTCATAGGTATGACTCATGGATATGCCAAGGAGAGCTTCCTCTCTGGAACCCCCATTTGAGAGGGACAAGTGATATGCCAAGGAGGGGCACATCAAAAAGGAACGAGTCTTCCAGAAGTACATATTGCTAAGGTGATTATTTCTGCTTTCAACATTTCTCCCTGAGTGTAGTACAATCCTTTCTGATAGCAACACCACCTCATTTTTAAAATATCATTTTAATTCTGGTTTTCAACTTTTAAATGGACCAGCTTCTTATACACAGGGGTTTAGGTCCATCCACAACCCTACTTTACCAACAGCAAAAAAGGGGCAGTGCAATGTTTTTCTCATTACCTTTCATTTACTCTTTGAAGCCCTGTAGAAAGGAGTGGTCCCACCAATGCTGATCATCTTTTCCCTTGCATTCTACACACTAATGTTAAATGGAAGTTAGAACATTTAAGAGACTGCTCGTAAGTCTTCATTTTCTTTGTCCTAATCTATATCCCACCCTTCCCTGGCAATTTAAGAATGAACAACAATCAGAAAGGAAGGATTCTGGCTAAATAAGACTTTAAATGTGGAAGAAGATGCAGAGATTTCTTATAGAAGAGTTTATGATGTTGGAGACTAGTGAGGTCACCACATGTACAAGGAGTAAAGTGCACAGTTTCTTATTCCACATTGCAAAGATCAAACGTATGCACATCTGAAGTTATGTAGTAACACAGGGTCAGTCAGAAGGACTTTGTAAACACTCAAAAATAGGTTTATTTGGTGACAGTGACTTGAAAGAAATATATCAGGACTAACATACCAACCCCGTGACAGCTTCTAGTGAAGTCCACACTAAATACTTTGTCGCACCATACATGGTATCCCAGAAACCCAGATCACCCCCAGTGAACAGAAAAACTAGCTCTGAGTTTCTCAGCAGCACAGTGGGAACTGAAGGTTGCCATCTCATGGATGATGGCTGAAACCTTGCCATTCCTGTCCCAGGGAAGGAAAGAGAGCACCACAGGGTCAGGCTTGTGGCATCTGCGGGGAAGATGTGGAAGGCAGAGGCAATCCTGGCTCCAACCACGAAGGTGATCACTGCTGCACACATCCCTTCTCTATTCTGGTGGTGGCTGTGCTCTGCAAAGCAGGCAGTTTGGATGCCTTTGGCAATATGCTGTGCTTGGCAGTTCTGCTTAGCTTATACCTTTGACTAGTGTCAATAAACACATTATGCCTGTGTAAATACAGAGAGGGCTGGAACCACTTCCCAGACCTCAAAACAAACTTTACAGCTACTCTGAGATTCACAGAACCTCATGATTTTAATTTCCCTGAGCTTGATTAATCACTGCTGTTTATCTCCCTCCACCAGTAGCCAACATAGTTGTTAATTTAGGTTTCTAGCACAAGAGATTTACCTAATGAAAGTGAACTTCTAAGGCTGACTACATAAGAGCAGAAAAATATTTGGGGGAGCTGTCAGTAGCACCTGCAGAATCAGTGTAAAGGAAATGCATGCTTTACTCCTGCTGTTCCATTCCTGTCCCTATACCAAAACTTCTGTGTGTACTCCTGTGAAAAGTGTCTAGCATTGTACTAAGCTGTCAGAAGTTTCATGAGTGACTATAGCACTGCCTCAGTTCCCCTCCCTGTGGAAGAGCATTATTTTTTTACTAAAGACTAATTGTATCATAGTATTGTAACATAGTATTGACTGAGCTGGAAGGGACCCACTAGGGTCATCGAGTCCAGCTGTAAAACCCATGCAGGACACCCCATGAATCACACCATGTGCCTGAGAGCATTGTCCAAATGCTTCTTAAACTCTGTCAGGCACGGTGCTGAGACAACTTCCCTGGTGAGGCTGTTCAAGATCCCAACCACCCTCTGGGTGAAGAAACTTTTCCTAATCTCCAGCCTGAACCTCTCCTGACTCAATAAGAGAGCTCCTAGCTCTCCTTCTCAGAGAACAGGTAGACATTTCACAATCTTTAGCTTCACAGCACTGCTGCCTCAAATAGTGTGCTCTCTAGTGACCAAAGTCTAGAGGACTGTGCAAAAGCATAGCCTCACACTTTTTTACAGTAATCACTAGCCCAAAACCTAGCAGAAGTAGGAGGGGACATAGGTGGATGCCTGTATTTGTTTGTGAATAAGAAAGAGGGGAGATGCCTACAAGCAAGGATGGATACATGTACTTGGAGACTTGCACACATGTCTATCAGAACAGAGTTAGCTGGGAAAACCCAAGCTGCTTTGAAGTGACTATTTTTGTGCTGAGGATCTGTCAATGGCCAGAAAGAACAACTGCCTGCAATCAGAGAGATGTTATGTAAAGCATAAGGGTCAACTTTACATCCTCAAATAGAAGTAATGTAAAGGCTTACACCTTTCTCTTCATGTTCTGAGAGTCTAGGGGATTCTTGATGAAGCTACTTCACTGGCACCATAGAATTGCCTCTTGAAGGACCAAAAGAGAAACCTTGTTTTGTTGCAGTATTTTTCAGAGTCCTTCAGTACACATCAGCTACCTGGGGGACGGCATTTAATTATGGAGTTTGACTCTTCTCAGGATTCTTGCTTGACCTTGTCAAAAAGTAATTGATTACATGTGACCTGCAGATTCAAAAAGGGTATGCAATGACTTCTGCCCCCACTTCTCCAACTGGCCTTCACAGAGGGAGGTATATATGAGAGAGAAAGAACCACCAGTTCAGAAATAACACACAGCTGTTCCTCTCAACTCTGCAAAAATGTGAGAACAAGCTCAACTGGAGACGCTCTTGTGCCCTACTTCTTCTGGCCTCTAAGTGTTACTCCAGAACTCTGTGTTTTCTAGATGAAGTTGGAAGGACACACTTTTAGCCAAACAGCTACCTGAAGGGAAAAGAGCTAATCAAAAGCCAGCAAATTTCAGAAGCAGCAATGTCAGGAGCAGATTAGTAATAAATGTTCATGTGTGCCCACTAGTGCACACATATGTGAGTGGGTGTAAGACAGGATAAGACATTCTGACAGGCAGAGCAGGAGAATGAGTATCATCCTTTCCTTCCTTTCTGCTTAAGTGAGGAACAAGTGATCTCCTTCCAAATAGTTGCACCAAGCCTCAAATGCCGATGAAGCTCGTTTGTCATGCTGGGACTGGCACAGCAACCTGCCACACCTACCAGCTCTGAGGATGAGATGGTGAGAACAATGGGCACACTATAGCAGAGGTGTGAGAAGACAACCACCCAGCAATCACTCACAAGTGACCGGCCAGAGAGAGGTGACAAGAAGGAAAACAAGGCAGGAAAACAAGCTCTCAGCAAGTATTTCTGAAGATGGGCTCAGCTTTCCACTAAAACCAAAGTCTTTGCAAGACAACCTGGCTGACAAAAGTTTGCCTCATCAGCTCAGACTTGTCCCCTAGAGCTGTCACATTAAGAGGCTCTGTGCTTTCATACAGAGCCTGTGATCATGAGCTGAAGAACAGACTTGAAGCCACTTGGGAGTGGAAGAGTGTATGATCACTCACACATCCTGGATACTTTTGTGAAAAAGAAGGAAAAAAAAAAAAATGAAAAAAAGATTACTAGCCCCTTGGGAATTGTGGGTGTTGGATCCTGAAACTTGCTTTTCTAGTCTTCATCCTTTCCTGCTTCTGCCTGCATATAAAATAAGAACAGGAGAGGAATCTTTTACTATCAAGTCTTGATCTGATGACAGTTTTCTCCACTTGATAGTTGAAAGTGCATTTGAATTTCAGGTTTTCTTTCATCTTGTTTGCACACAGAATGACGTTTCTGTCATTTCAGCCATTTGCCCTCATCAGCAAGATGGTGATGGCAGTCCCTTCCCAAACTTACGGGGCTAAGATAAAGAAGGGTAGTGACAAATTTGTGAAGATGGCAGTGCATGTAGAAGTTTAATCAATATAGAAACAAAGCACTACTGTGTTCAGGAATGCTGTTAATTTCCCTAAAACATCCAGAAACAGGGAGCAGGAAGCTTCAAGCCACCATAAGGATTTTTTTCCATATCACAGAACAAGCACTCATAACAGTTCTAACCTGTGCTTTGTAACACAGAGATAATACAGAATGATTATGTTGCTGAATACTGGATAGACCCATAGAGAGGTATTAATAAGTCATTAATTAACTACTACCACTACAGACAGCTAATAAAGATGTCCTTTAATTCAAGATTCAGAAGTCTGCTTTAGGTAGCTGAAGAAGAAGAGTGTAATTCCAGCTCCTATTTTTTGTTTCTCTGAATGTCAGAGAATAGAGAGTCAGAGAACAATTCTGAGCAGTTTTTCCAGCAAGGGTGTCTGAGCCCTCACCACGCAGAAAAAAGGACAATGATGCATTAGAGCATGACCTTAGGTGAAGCACTTAACCTCTTTGTGCCTCATTCCCTACCCCCTCTTCCCCCATCTGTGGAAACAGAAATGGCATTTACCTAACTAGCAGGGATACTGTGCAGCTTAATTCATTATCACTTCACAGTGACTTTGAGAACCTTGGATAAAAGGTGCTAAGAATCAGCAGGGAGAGGAATGACACACAGGGACATTATACATAGGTTTGTGCAACAAACTGTGTGAATTCAGATAGGCACTACTTACATGGATATTTGTAATAAAGAGTATTTTTGTTATTGTTGTTTTTTATTTGAGGGGAGAGGGAGGGGTTTGGCTTTATTGTGCTCTATTACCACTCCCAGGAAAGTCTCCATTAATCTGCAGGGCAGGGAATCATGCTTGCTTTCTACACCTTATACCACAGACTTATCCAAATGCTGCTACCAAGGGACTGTCTCCAGGCCAGAGATTAGACCTCAGGCTTGACAATTCTGTCAGGACTCTCTTCTATAGACGGTTCACAAGTTGGGGATATGCAGTTTACACAGCTGCCCATTAGAATCATAGAATGGCTCAGGTTGGAAGGGACCTTAAAGATCATCTAGTTCCAACCCCCCTGCCATAGGCAGGGATGCCAATCGCTAGACCAGGTTGCCCAGGGCCACATCCAGCCTGGCCTTGAACACTGCCAGGGATGGGGCATCCACAACCTCTCTGGGCAACCTGTTGCAGTGCCTAACCACCCTCCTGTTAAAGAACTTCCTCCTAATCTCCAATCTAAATTTCCCTACCTTTAGCTTATAACCATTCCCCCTTGTCTTATCACAATTTGATCACCTAAAAAGTCTCTCCCCTTCTAGGCTACCATTTAGGCTACCCAAAGCTCAGAGAAGTCAACAAAACCAGTGGAAGGATTTCTGTTTGGCTTGACATTCCTTGATTCAAGAACAAGGGATTGATAGGAAGCCTCTATGTTCTCCTGAGACACCACCATGAAGTAGCTAACAGCTTTTATTTCCTAGGCTGCATTCAAACCTGTGACATGGTAGTGAAAAGCCATCATGCTGGTACCAATCCCTAATGCCATCTAACTTCCCAGCTTTTGGTTTAATCCCTAGCAGTTGTGGGAAAGCTGGCTGATACTTCCCTGCAGAATCAGTTGCCCAGTTGCCACTTACGTGCCTTAAAGGTATGAATTATAATAGCTTCATTTACCTGTGATGCTAACTAGAGGCAAGAACTATGGGAAATTTCATCACCAACAGAAGCCCAGACAGTTACCTGAACTCGATATAACCCAGTATTATAAAACCTGAACACATCAAGGGCCTGATTCCTATCCTTTACTGCTAAAACACTGGTCTAAGTCCACTTACACCAAAAGGACACGCTCTTGTTCTATGTTTAACATCAGTGAGAAGAGAAAGCAAGCCCTCTCTACTTTTAATAGCCTTCCCATTCCCTTTTTGCTTGTGGAAAATACCCTCCATGCTCGGGTGGCAGAATGCTGTGCGAGTGGCTAGTGAGAAAGCTGCTCATCACGTTGCCCAAAATTCTAGTAGCAGCGTTTTCTAGATCCAGAGATAGGCAGGACAGTGTTTAAAAGTGTGCTCTAACCTTCCTTTATCTATCTGAGAGGAATGGGAGGTCACATAAGCCATGCTACTAAAAGGTTCTGCAGAACAAAGAGTACTGCTTGATACGTCAGAAACAACTGGGTGATATGACCTCACTTTGAATAAACACATTTTATAGTACAGATATTTAGGTAAATAATGTTTGGCTGGATTAAGTGATGAACAATTATATTAAAAGTAAATTAAATGTACTAAAGAGGCAAGAAGGAATTGCAATCTAAACATTTCATCCCCTTGCTATTTGTGCTTTAATGAAGTGTCCTAAAGGCAGTCATCATGCCAGTCTCTGCACAAGTCTTATAAGCAATGGCTTGCACTTCTAAATCACTAGTTTCTAAAGCTGAGAATCACAACCTCAGGGGGTTGCTGGCTTTTGGGTTTTTTTTACTTTCAATATTTTGTTGGTTTGTGGGGTTTTTTTAAAGAATAAAAAGAAATCATCTTTCCAATTTTTAAAAAGCTAAAACAACACGAACCAAGTGCATCCTAATGCTTAGTAATCAAATAGCCTTAGGCTTACTGTGTTTTAAAACCACATGATCTCAAAGATTGTGTCTTGGTTCCTTGGCTGCTCACATTTTTGGTGGCCTGAACTTCTGCACATGCTTTTTTTTCTGGATCTTTCCTGCTACAGCTGGAATCTCACAGCAGTAGAAGATGGAAATCTTGTTATTCAGCTATTTGGTTTATTTAGTTTTGTCAATAAAACTATCCCTAATAACTATTTATTTAGTTACTTAGTTTTCTTGCTTTTTTATTTGATAGGAGGACAAGAGAGATGGGCTTGTGGAAAGTTAAGGATGTTTGCTTACCAGATACAGACTCTGTCTGAAAATGTTTGCACTTCTGTGTGTCTTGAAGGGCCTGTGTAGTGAAAGCAGCCTTCCTAATTTGCATGTGAAGAGCACACGAAGCTAAGCAGCATCTCTGGCTGTGCATCGCCAAGTGCTCTCCTCTCTCTTTATGGGATTATGAAGTGCTCTCAAACTGTCAGACTGACACCTGCAGCGAGCAACACTTGGGAGTGTCCAAGCAGCAAGCAAGAGCACTTTACCATTCCAGAAGACAGGGAGGAAAGCAGGGGAGCCCTTAAAAAGTAACAAAATTCATTCTGAGACAGAGAGGTGCAATTAAGAGTGGCTGGCAGTGAAGGAGAATCTTTTTCTCTATTTTAATTCCTGAAGTGCTGAGGAAGTATAAAGAGCACCTGAATTTGCATATCTGAAGCACAAAGCAGAGTTTCCTTTTCAAGCAAAGGGGTGCCAGGGACTGCAGTTTGCCCTCTTGCTGCTCCTGCCATAGTGTGCTGCCTACCATTATATTTTCAAATAGATTTCAATATTCAGCACTAGGAGCTTTCATTGGAACCTTTGCAGTCCTAATGATAAGGCAGATTTTTTTGTCCATTTTTCCTCTATGCATGAAGATATGCTTTGCAGATACTCAGAAAGATATGGGCCCTGCCAGGGGAACTTTTAAAGACTAAAAATGCAAGCAGAGGTTATCAGCAGGAGGATACACAAAGGCCATTTTTATCCAAACCAGTACCTCTCTCTGTAAATGATATTAAAGAGATTTATGCTCACATCACAGTGATAAAGGGTATAAAGTTCAATATTTTTACATAACATTTTACAGGCACAAATAATGAGGCAAAGGGGCACATGGTGGGATACACACTCCCCATAGTATATGAACAACAGCTATCCCAGTATGTAGTGGAATCCTTGTTCTGGAGAAAACCAGTTCAGATGTGCCTGGCCTACAGGAATACATGGGAGGGAGGTACAGCTCCCAGTGCTACATGACAGCACTAATTCTTTAGTGGGGAAAAAGCATTCAGGTCTCTAACATGGTTCATTTATTCATTTTGGGGAGCGACTGATACTATTTCAGCTGCTTGAGAAAAGCAAAAGAAAGAGTAGAAGAGATGTTAAAGGTAACTGTCAAAAGTAGAAGACCAAGAGTTATGTTCAGTTGTCATGAAAGACACCAAGGAAAATTAACATCACATGATAAAAAAACATCAGAAAAGAGTCAACATCTGGAAAAAAAGAGCAAGTTAAACCAGGCATGGGGAATCATTCAAAATCCATCTGAATGACTGTTCTGTTGAAAGTTAGGTTAAAACACAACTTTTAGGAAAAATAACAAAGGAATCTGAAATGCAGAAAAAGCAGAAGCTATAGAAAGGTGAAATAAAACCAGAGGCATGCCTCTCCTGATTTCTCAGACCAAATCATAGACACACATCTTCCTTATTCCTCTTAGAAGCCCATCTATATTACCTGGATTCAGGCCTAACATGGGAGGACATTAATCAGTGCATGTCAGAGCATAAATGAGGCCGCACATGAGAATGGAGAACTCTGTCTATGGCCAAGTTTATGTGTGTGAGAGCTGGTACAGGTAGACATGCATAAGCAACAGCAAGTGACACATGCATGCTGCTTCAAGTGCTTGGCTTAGCAAATGAACTCCATAATATTCCCCCTGAAATTGGTCTCTCCCAGGTGTTTAACGAATGGTTGGTCATTTAATGGCCCACGACAAAGCCAAGGAAGGTTAACATACTGACAAAGCGAACATTAACTATGATAACAACTGTTTTCATGCAGGATTATTGCTATTATAAACCTTATTCAACATCATAATGCCAACAATAATTCCCTACTTCTTCCTTGTCTTTCAGATAAAGTTAGTGTCTTCTGTGATGCAGCACAGCAAACAGTGTGGCCAAAATCGGAGACCTTCATCTTTCAGTAATGACCTTTCTTCTTGTTCAAGTACAAGTAGTACTGGACTTTGGGTGGAAGATATACCAACATAAAGAAAGTCCCAAACTCCACAAGCACCTTTTACCCTGGAATAACCAAAGGGACAAAATTGTCTCTACCAGGCAATCTCCTTGGCATGAAGAGAAGAGAGCATTTTGTGAGGAGCGTGACATCCACCAGGCTAGAGATGCCTACTGCTGAGGGGCACAGAAACTAGAGACCACCACACAATAGAGCTGTTCCACATCTAACACACTGTGAAGAAGGGTCAGAGAGAAACAGTGCCATCACCTGCCATATGTGAGACCATGGCACTGCAGTTCAGGCATCATCTCTGAGGTGAGAAGAATGGATTCAGAAAGGCACAAAGAATTTGGCTCAGCACCTCATTCAGACAGAGCTCCCTTGTTTCAGATTGGCTCCACTATCAGCTGTGCAAACACAACACTGGCACTTTCCAAAGCATCAGTTTTCAACTTTTTCTCCATATACAGATCCCTTTGTATTTTGTAGTGGGAGTGTGGATCCCAGCACAGTGACCACACTTTCTGAGTTCCACTGCATTTGCTTTGTAGAAATGACTGATGGGCTGTGTTTCAGGGTTACCACGTGCTGTCCACTTGAACATTACTTTGTTTCAGAGACATGCAAAATACATATGCCTCCAGTAAAAAATGGATAACCTTTTCCTTTTCCCCAGCATCTTCTTATTCATAAGATATGCTTGACACTTGAAGCAGAAAGTTGTGCTAGGAAAAAAAACAATACTAAACACTGTATGGTATTTGGTTTGGAGGATGCAGGGAAGGCATCCAACAAGAGAAGCCACTACAGATGGAAACAATAGGCAAAAAGTCACAGATGCTAACAAGGTGCCATTATGGAATGCCTTCATGGCATTCAGAAACTACAACAAAAGGGATGATTTTTCTATAGCAACAAAGATAGTGTATCATAAGCATTACCCTGCAGAGATTGCAATCTAGTCTCTCAAGATGATTCAAGAGCCCCAGCAACATGTAGGCAACTGAGGTCTCAAGCAGGTAAGTCTAATTAAAATCCTCAAGTAGAGAGATCATTGACCTTACAATGCTTGATCTTGTCAGCTCTGCCACATCAGCCTCCACCTACTGGTGAAGGGCCACGAGGAAAGTGGAATGGATAGAGGCTGGCCATAGATTGGTTTTACAGGGTTGCAGGAGGGAAAGGAGATTGTACAGTATCATCCATACACTGGAAATAAAGCAATCAGTAAAACTTACAGAATCTAAATCTCAATTAGGCTTTGAAGTTTAAAAATGAAAGAGACTGAGATCAGATGGCTGAAACATTTGTATCCAACCCATATGATAAATGTGTTTAATAATAGTTGTACTTTAGACTTTGCTATCTCCTTCCATTTTAAGATCTCAGAAGGCTTTGCAAGCTTTAGAAATAAAGCCTCATAATACCTCTGCAAGGTCAGCACTATTATTCTCATTTGTAAAAGTGAAATAACTTGGCCAAGGTCGCATACAAAGAGCCAGTAGCAGAGCTGGGAATAAAACCTATTTTTTTTGGCTCTTAGCTATATATATTTAAGGTAATCTGCTAAGGAAAAATAGTTGGGTACCTGTCCCTTTTTTTTTCTAAAGAAAGTCTGAAGATTTTTCTAAGAGTTGATATAAACTGCCCTGAAGGACAAGAGTGGTACTTCAAACAGGAATGGTCATACAGATTTAATTTTCAAGCACTTTGATATCTGCAGCAAAAAAAGTCCTAAATTAAATGCTGGTTAATAAATAACAACAATAATGATAATAATAATCATTTGCTGTAGCACTAGCAGAGGAACTCCCTATGTGAACACCATATTTGAGAATAAAAGTAATTGTATCAGAGGCATCTATCTCATTTATGGCTCTAGCACAGTGGTATAATTATAATTATTCCACTGTAGTTCTACCAGTTCATTTCCCTGTGCAAAATAAGCCCTAAGGGATTCTTTTCCTGCTTCTATTCTACATTTGAAATGTATATTCTTTTTACCCTAGACATCCTCTGATGAGTGGAAAATTCAGAAAACTACTGCATTCCAGGAGACCTGGGGGCACATCTAGGGAGAGCATTCAGTTGTTCTAGCTCTGGCTCTGCAGATCACCTGCAGATCTGCTTTTTAAAAAGTGAGGAAGGGTCTGCAGGAACACTGAGCTAGTTTTGTTTTAAACTATACTGCACTGAAATGAATGGAAAGCCATCAGTTTTCTGGGGAAACAAGCAGGAAATCCTCAAAACCCACAAACTTTTCCTCTCCCCTCCAACTGTGCGTTAACAGCAGCTGCTCAGGTGATCAACCCCTCTAATAACCAGAGTTAAATACCATGTTCAGACTAACTACAACATCAAAACCCTGCAAACTCAGTCTCCGACACATTTTCCTTTGCCATATTAGATGAAAAATCCAAATATACCCATTTAAACAGGTGTCCTATTTCATGCCAGATGCCTAAAACTGGAGCACCAGTTTTAGCACTCGAGGAAAATCCTGCCTTGCAAACCTGTGGTGTCATTCCCAGAACACTCAACTTAGCATGCAGAAAATTTTACCTACTGGAGTGTTCTGAACACAGTTGGTGTAGGAAATCTAACAAAGCAGTACAACACACCTCCATCCCTACCTTAAGCTTCTATTCCATGGCTTACCTTCCTCTAGTGCATCTGGCCCTAGGTCACTATTAAGAAATACACTCACTAGACTGCATGAACCACGACTACTCAGGTGACTAACTGCATTCCCATAGTGAAGGAAGATTCCTCGGCCGCGGCTTTATCTTTATGCGAAGGGAAACTGGAGATTGGTGGGAAGGCAGCTAAATAACAACTCTGAAAAAACACTACAGTTTAGCTCTTTGTAATCACATGTTTAGACTTCAGCAATCACACTCCTGCTGTACAATCCTGCATCTGTAATTGCACACTGTGTCCTTTCCATGTGATTTGCAGAGCTTTGCATCGTTAATGCTCACCTAATAATAAAAACCGGCTACAAAACCCCCTGAGAAGCCTCATTACAGGAGTTTGCTAAGACTGCTAGCAAAACACTTCCCATGAATTTCTGAGGCTAGACAGAGGCATATACATGCTTTCTGAAATAAAGGCAAAAAAGGACTTTCTTCTTTAGGCTATCCATGTCATGCTGGTGATTTCCACTAGGTCGCTGAATTTAAACAGATAGATGAGGCAGCAGGATACAGATAGTCAAGAAAGGTGACATACTTGAAACACAAGCAAGAAAGGACAAGGCACATCCGGTTTACAGGTGCTGCCTAGGAAAAATCTCTTGCACCATCAGCAGAAGTTGACCCCAAAAGCTCTGGCACCACCACCCGTGACAGAACTACTCCCTTCCATGACAGAAAGCTCTCCAGGCAACCTGACACTGAAGGGCTACATTCTCACTACCTCTCCATGTCACCTGTTTTCATACTGTTGGCAGAAGACACATACGGAGTGCAAACCCACAAGCAGACAACTGCAAGTGAATGGAATGGAAATGACTGAACTGGTCAGTGTATGAGGAAACTTGCTACTGGTGGAAAACACAGTTGCCAAATACTTCTACCTGCACAGCCAGAGTACCTGTACTACTGCTATTTGAGGGGCTAGTAACTGGATCAGTCTTCCTCTCATTAGCTAAATCTCCAGAAACAGAGGATGCCATACTTTTGAAGAGATGTCTGACCATAGCACAGCTATTAATTGTGCCATGTTTGTCTTGTTTTCTGTCTTATTGTGATCATAGAATCATAGGTCTGGGCAGAGACTTCATAGTGAATAGGCACACAGACTCTTCAAGAGATGTGCTGGTCTATTTTGCCCTGAGAAGCAAGGAAGAGTGGAAACATAACTACTGGGAAAGGCAGTTTGGGTTTATTCAGAGGTTACAGAACAGGAAACCTCAGTAATTTTTTTCTCTCTCATAATGGTCTGTGATTTGACCAACACAGTGTAACTGTGCAATATCTAAATGAAATTCTTATTGAAGACAACCTTATTTCAAACTAGACTTTTCCTTTTCTTCTCTCTCTTTTAATTTCCAGAGCAAATAGAATGAACACTGATGATCAATGCAGTTCAGCTGAAGTTCAGGAGAGGCAGTTCTACTCAGAAGACTAAGCAAATCCAAAATACTGCTGTGGTACATACTTTGTCAGAAGGTAGCCAAAAAGGCAGCCATGGAGTTCAGTGTACAGGCTAATCCCTCAGGTAATGTAAACTCAAACTTAACTTATCTATGATGTTGCACCTTTTGCCCTTTACAGAATAAATTCAGGACAACACTTCCCCTTTCCTTGTCCTTCTCCCCATTTTTCACTCCTTAAAATGAAATGACAAAACCAAAGTCTATTGCAAATTAATGGGGGGAGGGAAAGAAGAAAACAGAACGTAGTAGAGTTATACAACTAGATAGGAGAAGGTATAGCAAAAACAGAGACGGACAATACCTGCTCCTTCTTTTGGGTACAGCTCCTTTAAAATCCTTTTGCTTTTTGGTTTCCCACTAGGGACATGCACAAACCCTTGAATCCAGTGTTCCATCATGCTTCTTCCAGCATCGGACTTTACCACAGAGAAAACTAAGGCGCAGGAAACCTCAGCTGACTAGACAAGAGATCTTCTTGTGCCTGTTGCAATGCTGGAAAGACTTCACATATGTTCCAGTAATGATGGCTTTTTGCTACAAGACCAGAACAGCATAACAGCAGGGTAAGCTTTCATATGTCAGCTATTTAACACTTACTTCTAACATGTGGTATTTTTATAGTCACTGAAAAAAACCTACAGTGATAATTTGGAACATAGTCCAAAAGATGAAGGATTGGGATTTAATATCTAATAATGACTCTCTGAGGCACAGGGTGGTTATATGGTGTAAATGAACCATGACAGATAGATCTTGCTCCAAAGATCAGTGATGCTGGGACAACAGTGGACAAACAGCTGCAAAGTGCAATCATGAATCAAAGGAAGAAAAAACAACAACAAAAAAGAAGCAGATAAGAGACCTTCCATTTCAGTCCTAAACTGTTCTGGGGAAGAGAAAAGATACCAATGTCTCTCATGAAGGGAGATGCTTCCTTCAGGATTTCAAAGACTGAACTTAAAGGGAAAAGCAAGGAAATCATTTTGATAAATGTTCAGAATTTTGAAAAGCTTGCAATAAAGCTGTAGGCATCCCTAGAATTCATGAGCTGCTCAAGTAGTGTACAACCCAGGCCTAGCTTTGATGGTGAACATCATCCCATAGTCATGGGAAATGTTTCAGGTATGCATCCTACACTGTCTCCTTTGAACTGCAAGGAGCCTACCAGCTTTATGCTCTGCTTCTTCCCTCTTTCGGAAAGCCTACTGTATAAGGAAATACCACTCTGGGCAGCCACAGACAGCAGCCCTTTTTTCTTTAGCTCTCTTGTTTTCTCTCTACTTCCATTTGAGTTTTCTTTCTTTCTTTCTTTCAATATATGAAGGCAATATTTACAGCCAAGGCAGTGCTGAGTAAGATGCAGTGATTATGGCTGATTTTATCACAGCTGTATTACTTAGCTGCAAGGTGAAGAGCTGTGCTAAAATGGATCATGAATCCCTGCAATTGACTATCCGTCACCTTTATAATCCTGATGGAAAGGCAGGTCAGACCGGGCCTGACAACTGCCCATGCAAAGCAGACTACAGCAGTGACGTCTGCTTGCCTCAAGGCATTTATTTGTCTGGAAAGGAAGGTGATGCCTTAGGGAAATGGACTAGAGAAAAAGAGAGAGAAGAAACCAACAATCCCAGCTGCCTGAGCAGAGGAACCTAAATGTGGACACAGGCTGCTAGGGTTATTGGATGAAAAAAACATTACAATCAGCTAAGGATCAGGATTGCAGCATGAAGGCCTCCCCCTTGGCTGAACAAAACATTTCAGTTTCAAAGTCAGAAAAATAAAATAACACTTGTCAGTGGGAATTTGTGGCATGAGATGAAATCTACAAATAGGGAAAACTTAGAAATGCCTGAATAGTCTAGTGATATCTCCTTCCAATTCAGTGTCAGAGCCCTCCTCACGAAGACAGATTTTTAAAAAGTGTCTTCAGGTTTGGAGACCAGATTGATCAATGTGTCATCACTGGCCATTATTACATGTGACATCTCTGCAACAAAACCCACAGGGTGATGGCAGCATCAAATCTCAAAGGGGGTGTTTATTTGGAGACAACCAGCACAGTTGATCAGAAAATCACTAAGCTATCCCAGTGAATCCTCTTGGCTGTCATATGGCCACACGCAAGAGAGACTCTCTAGGACAAAAGACTAACTAGCATATTAGTGTTTCTAAGGAGATTGATGTGCTGCTTCCAGTAAACCCAGAACAACCATCTTCTTAGGGCAAGACTTGTTCTGAAGTATAACCACAAGTTGTCTCATTCATCCAACTTCCAGGTTTGGCCATATCTCAGTACCACCAAACACTAAGGAGAGTGCTTGTTCTCGGTCTTGACTTTCTATTCCCAGCATAGTTTCTTACACATCAAGCAGCCAAGACGGTCATCAACATTCCTATTTCTTATTCCTTCCTATGCAAAAGGAGGATAATACTACCTATGTTGTAGAGCTACTACACACTTGTCAAAAAGTGGGGTAGACTCGTTGAGATCCACAGACAAGATAGTATTAAAGAAGTACAAAGACTACTTACATTTTGCTCTTCTCACCTGTCCTTTCTTACCCTTTCTTCTAGTGCCTCTCCTGGGTAAGTCACATCCCAGCTAAACCTCTTAGTGAGTGATTACATTAAAGATAGTGTTAATTACCAAATGTTGTCTGTGTGGTACAATCTTATCAACACCCCACACTTCCTCCCCTGAGGTGAGGGGGCTTGATCCATTTCATAAAAGTATCGTAGTTATCTGCTCTAACAAGTTCCATCCCCTTAGGCTTGAAGGTGGCTGCTTTCCTCTTGCATTTTTCCTTTGTCCCAAGTACAAATTCAAAGCTTTTCTGCAAGAAACTCTTGCAAGGAGGAGGGTTTTCCACAGCAGCAAACTGGTGGATATCATCCTTCACATATAAAAGGAGCCAACCAGTTCCTAAGATGCTGTGTTCCAGATAATGCACTGATACACTTTTCCCCTCAGACATCATGCAGCAAGCAGTGCAGTTTTATCACCTACCACAGGGCAAAGGAACTCAATACCTGCCCTGCAGCTGTGAACACTGAGTTTTGAACATGAAGTAAGAAAGGAAGAGCAGAAATAGATAGGTTTAATGCAAGAAAGCCCATAAAAGCTTTGGCAAGGCAACTAAATCACAATCATAGTAAAGCCTGGTATTTTATTTCTAGAACCTCCATCTGACCAAATGCTATCAATGCCATACTCCTCTACCCTGTAGCACTCCTTGTAAGCCAAATTTGGTGCTCACTCCACATTTCTGACAAAGTAGCTGGAACGTAGTGCCTTCATCTAACACACTTTGGAGCTGAGGTGCCCACTGCACAGAAATCCATAGTAACTGCCAGGACAAATGGCTACAAATACCCTGAAAGAAAGAAAGGTAATGAGCCTTTGACACACTTTCCAGTTGGACTCAAGTCCCTGAAGGATTAACAACATAACATGGGGTACATATAGTGTCCCTGTGGTTTCGGTTACAGCACTGCTAGAGTTCCCAAGCTTTTAACAGGTTAATTTCATCTTGCCCTACTATCCAAAAAGCAGTTTGCTCCCTTATTAGTCAATACTTCAGTTGTATTCTTTCTAGTGGCTTAGTTATTTTTGTGTTTGAAGGTTGTTAGTGGGGGTTTTTTTATATAATTTGAGTGCATATTACTTGTTGTCCCTGGAATTCATTCTGTTCCCTGCTAATGAAACCTCTGCGTCGCTAACAAAGCAGAAAATAAAAAAGGTAAATAGCACTCTCCAGAAACAATTTCTTTCTTGTTCTGTGAATTTCTGCTGAACAGCATCTTGGGGAATTTTCACCCCACTAGAAGAAGAGAAAAGCAGAAGGTGACTGAGAAGGAGATGGGCAAAGGGGCTAAAAATACTGTTAGTTGATTTAGAAAAGAAATAATAATCATAGTCACACTGTAGACAAACAGATACCCAGAGAGCTGCACCTGTGAAACTCCAGAAAGCACTTGAGCACAAGCAAGCCATTTGATTGAGAGGAAACCATCCCTTGCAGAAAGATTTGAAGGGGAGCTTAGTCTTCTCATCTTTAACCCTTTGGAGCTATGCCAAGAGTCAGCTTCCTTTGCCAGAGTCCAGACACAGAACAGGACAGAGAAAATTAATGAGCAGTCCTGTTCTGTGAAAACACAGTGACATAAAGTAGGTGGTGGCATTGCTGTCAGTGAATGTCAAACAAAGAAGATTAAACTTAGGAAGAGGTGATGCTGGTTTTTTCCTAGTGTGTGCTGCTACTACCTGCTAGAGAAAAGTAAAAGATGTTCCACAAAATGTAGTTTCTTTCTCATGCAACAGAGCTGTTATGTTCATTTTCATACATCTGAGTATGAGTCACAAGGCTGAAATTTTCCAAAAAATATGACTGTCAAAGAGATTTTCAGGTTCATACTGAAACTCCTAAATTAATTGGAAAGAGTTGAACTTGCAACTGCTTCCACTGACACGTGGCTCTTTAACTCTCTAATCCATGCAGGGAGAAAATCTTGCATCCTTCCACCTGTATAGTCAGGTAATATGCCATCTCTGTGCCTTATTGCTTGGGAACTAATAATAAATACCCTTCCTGGAAAACCAAATCAACCTCAGGTTAAGCCATAGAGGAATGGTCTGATAAACAAGACATTTCTAAGATGACTTGATTATTAAAAATAGCTAAGGGAATTAGATGGCCAAAAGCCACAGGGCCCTAAGTCCCTTAGCCAACTCTGGAAACGCATAGATAATACTCCACACATTTGCACTATCACTCACTGGATTACTGGACCAGTGCTTATAGAGAAGATTAAATACAAACTGCTCTACTGCTAAACCATATTTATTGAGCTTTAACCACCATATAATTTATACATCCTTTCTTGCAGAGTTGGAAAAACTCCATCAACAGTAATAACGGCAACACTGAATTTCAACTGCTACCTTTTAAACCTAGAATAAGCAACCTGCTATATCTATATAAAGAGCTCTTTAGAAGCTATGCAAGGTACTAATTGAGCTACTAGAAGACCATACAGGTTGGGTTTGTAGTAACTCTGCAGCAAAAAAGAATGCAGGAACCAGAAAAATCCTGGCAAGATAGCAGCACCATCTCAAGAGATGATTGCTGCAGCTGTACTAGTTATTTACATGAAGTCAATTCCAAGTGATTATTAAGAACAGGAGGTTTATCGTGTAATGTAAAAGGCCAGTTCATTATGTCTGCACAAGCTACAGCTTAAATGGCAAACCTCAATAATTCAGTTTTTCTAACAGCAGTTTGGGATTTAATCGCTGCACAATAACTGCATTAATTCCGAATTAATTCCTTAATGGAGATGTAATTGTCTTGGGTTTCATCTAAGGGGCCAAAATCTGCTCTAACCAGCATAAATCCAGTGGAACTTCATGTGAGAGTGTGGAATGATTTCAATAAAAAGAAAGTTTCAGTCAAGAGGCAGGTGAGTTTTATACTGGTATCAGAAAAAAGAGCATGGCCCAACCCATCGTTTCACTTTCAGTCTCAAATGATCCTTGTTTGCCTGGGCAAAGTCCATACAAAGTACTAACCACAGAAATTAGACAATGTCTACTATTATTATTATTATAATAATTTCTTTGTAAGACATACTTCACCCCAAAGGACAGCAAAGCTTTTTACTGAAGGGAAAACATTTCATTTAATACCAAAGTACTTTCAAGTTCTGGGGTGAAGAAACCAGCCCATACAGATGGGAAAGCTAAAAAGGCAGACAGCCCCATTTCCATTTGACTAAGACATTCAAGCTGACACCTCCAAGAACTATAACGAGCCCTGCATGATCAATTTAAGGAAAATGGCTTCAGAAGGTATTCACAAGAACTCAGGTACTACTGTGGCAGGCACCCTGGAAATCCTTAAGATAGAACTTAAATTACCGAGAACAAAAAAAGTCATCACTGCTCCAGTCATCTTGTGATATGAAAGTAAATGGTGATGGCAAGAAGGAAGAATGGCTAGACAGCATGAACAGAGACTGATGAAAACCATACATTTTAGACCTTCCAGTTGCTCACTTTGTAGTTGATGAACACTTAGTGGTAAGAAGAAAACTGAGAACACAAAAAAACAGCAAGGCAATAAATTATCTGCAGTAATGGGTGAGGCAACTGGAAGGTACAGTGACAGCACTGGACATAAGTCTACTGAGTGCCAGAGGCTGAATTCTAGTCCTGGAATTTCCACATCTGCATGGAGATCCTAGAAGCTCATTCCTTTTCAGGGCCATACCAGGGAAGAACAGTGTGGTAGCAACACCTCTTAAAATCTTAGCCAGCCAGTAAAGTTGCAAATTCAGCACATAAGCTAGAAGTAAGTAAACCTGACTGAGAATAAACAAATACAGCCCACAATGCCTTCACTTCAATCGAAGAGATGGCATCTACCACTGTATGCAAATGCACATTTTTCCTGTTGCAAGAAGGCAGAGAGGAGAGAGAATTTTTAGTTGTATGTGTTGAGCATTTTCCACACCACAGCAACTGCATGTGAATTTTCCATCCATTTTACATCTGTTCACACCATCAATGACACAAAACCACTGACAACCTCTCTAATGTTTAGTTTAATATTTATCAAATGAGAAGAGCAGTTGCAAACTGCATCCTCCTGAAACATCACACAGCTACTTGCTCACTTCTTGAGGATCTCCTCTACTAACACTGCCCTGACACAACCTTGCAGGCATTTCATAAAACCACTGTGTGATGCTACAAGCTGTCTTACCACAGAGTGCCAGCAGCACAGGTGGACTGCACTAGGAGTCACTGCTTTAAACAGATACAGCAACACACATGTAGTCAGCTCTAGTTTCTCTTCAAGTATATATGCAATGTTTACTCTTCTCCTGTAATTGTGACAAGAGTTTTTAACCACTGAAAATATGACAGCAAACTCAAGATCTCTATTCAGACTTGAGAGATGGGGATGGTTCGTAAGGAAGTAGACCAAGTCATCATTCTCTTAATATAAAAACAATATAGAATCATAGAATCATTAGGTTTGGAAAAGATCTCTAAGACTGAACCCAACTGTTAACCTAACACTGCTAAATCCACCATTAAACCATGTCCCTAATCACCACTTCTACATGTTTTTTGAACAATTCCATGGATGTAGATCCCACCACTTTCCTGGGCAGCCTGTTCCAATGGTTAAACACTCTCTCAGTGAATAAATTTTTCATAATATCCAATCTAAACTTTCCCTGGAACAACCTGAGGCCATTTCCTCTCATCCTGTAACTTGTTACCTAGGAGAAGAGATCAACTCTCACCTCTAGATATGGACAAAAGAACTTTTTTGAATAGCTTCTCCCATGCATTTCACTTTCTGACACAAGAGAGCTAAGCAGCTTGTTCCAAGTCCTACTGCTCATAGATGAACACATCAGCAATATATTCCTTTCCATCTCAGTAATACAAGCCACAAAAAAAAAAAAATCACTACCCTTTTTGTGAAGAAAAATAAGCCTCAATGACTATTCCTCCTCTAGTGACAGAAAGGCCTCAGTAGAAAATGTACATTATGTGAGCAAGGCAGACAACTGATACAGAAGCTTTAATCTGTGCATTAACACATTTAATTAATACATGTACAAAAGCTGCATTAAAAGACAGGAGACCCTGGCTCTTTGAATGCCTATAAAGGACACTGTCTTTCAGGTCAGTGAGGCAACCTTCCTTAAGGAGATAAGTCATGATGAAATTTATCAGATCAATCATCAAAACTGTCAGAGATAAAGGACAAATCTTCCAGAACAGTTTTGATTCCATGTTTTATCAAAATCAGACCTCCCTATGGAAACTGTCAGCTTCAATGAAATGTTTGATGGCTAAACATTCAAGTGTTTCATTTTGATAATCTCAGAGTATTTTGTTTAGATCTTTTTCTTTTGATTTTTATGTCATATATTTAATTTAATCTATTGCTCCCTATCAGGTGTGTGTGTATTATTATTTACTTACTAGTTCAATACAATGAAAGACTGAAGTGAAGAAAACAAACCAAAAGAAGCTAGTGATAGCTTAAATTAAAACAATAATTCAGTTGTTACTAACAAAAAAGGCTTCAGAGAAGCAGTTCTGATGTTCTCTGGGATCTCTGGAGATAACAGTGTTCTCTATATTCAGAGTATGGAACAGAGATTTTGGCTGTAAGTGTGACAGAGCTGTAGTTCTACCTGTTTACTTGGATGCCAAAGTATGCACGTGTCCTAAGCACTGAAAATATTGTGGTTGTCCTGTGACTCTAAGGTAGAAAATGGCTTCACTGTATCCCTTTGAGATTGAACAACTTCCCCATTGTGAGAAAGCTGAGCTCTAAATTCAGAATTAATCTCTCAATTTATCTACATAGGTTCAAATTCTAGCATCCACAGTATAACTGCCCTGGCATTCTAGTTATTATAAGATCCTCCAGTTATTGCATAATCTGTACCAGGCCAACAGGGGAAGGAAGTAAAGCTTAGGGAAAAAAAAAAAAAAAGAGATAAAAAAAAGATATAACTTAGATATACTTTAGAAAGAAAAAGAAAGAGAATTTGTTAGGAGAATTTGCTGCTATAGCCTCTGGCATTTCATGGTTTCAGAGACATTTGCCTGTGGTATCCTGATCCCCTGGTATACAATATACAGAGGAATTCACATGTTAGGGCAGATTTTCCAAAAGAAAGTGATAGACCAAAGATTCACCTGTGGTTCAGTATGTTGCTGATTCAGTAATTCTTCTGTCTTCTTTAGGCCATTATACCACATCCAGCACTACAGTATCTCAGCAGCTGGTAATATTCATCAGACACAGAATCAATGAGTAGCCAACATCACATAAAACGGTGGCCAAAATTTGGTACTTAAATTCATATTTTGCCAGAGGAAAAAAGAGCATAATCCTCAACATCCTTAAGCAGCAGAAAGTCCAAAAATGATCAGGCAAAAATCCAATGAACATGCCACGCTGAACCTCCTCCACATTAACTTAGGAAAGCACCTACCTGTAACTACAAACCTAAGCCAAAGTATTGGGTTCAGAATCAGGAAAATTCCCTGACCTCTGAAAGAAGCTGCTGGCATCTCTGGACAGAACAACAGCCTCTTCAGGACTTCAGATCTATGATCTGTGCATTTACAAAAAAGTAGCACATACTTCAGTATCACCCTGCATATCTCAAACTGTAGTGATCTCAGATGCATCCTAAGCAACATCTGCACATCATCAGCAGAAAACCCCAAGCAATTCTGCACATTGAGGAAGAGGAGATGAGCTTTTGGGATTCCACTAAACTATTTTCTCTGTGATCCTACGAAACCTGCACAAACTAGCAATGAGAGGTCTTTCACACAGCTTGCCTGGCAGGATCAACATGGACCAAGCTGATGGGAAGTGCCATCATTCACAGGGAAATAGTCTTAGAGAAAATGTCCTTTTTGAAAACACATATTAATAAGTGAAAGCTGGTACAAGTCTCTTGCTCTCCCCCAACTTTGAACATAAGGAGTGCTGGGGTTATTACCAGCTTATCAAATATTCCATTAAGACTGACAGTTTGAAAAGAGAAGTGCCATTTGCACAAGTTCTCTCCAAGCTCCAGCAGCCCTCTCCGTCAGTGTCATGGATGGGCTACGATTCTGTAGTGAGCAAAAATGAAGTCAGAACCTCTTTAATATATAATTAGCAATAAGAGGAGTCTGAGGGCATTTGAATAATACATCTCATGGTCAGATAAAGTAGTAAGAGGCAAAAGAGAAAGAGCGTAAGAAGTCAAGAGGGCAAAGATCAGAGAAAAATGAGACTTACAAACCTGTGTGAAGGGAGAGGTCTGTTTACAAGCTGATAAATAGTAGAAATAGTGCTTTGCATTTATAGAAAGCTTTGCTTTCACAGATTCCCAAAATGGAGCTCAAAGGCTAACAAGAATAAGGTTTCCCTTATTATAGCAGAGGAAATAGAAATCCACAGGGAGAACGTGGTATTTCCGAGGGCACTTCAGGGTTCCAGTGGCATAGTTGCAACTACAGCCCATTCTCTAATAGCTGGAGCAATTGGCCTCTCCCATGCCATCCCGGATAGTGTCCAGAGGCAGCACGATAATGCATAGTACTGCTGAGTTTCCCCATAAGTCAGATTAAAGACAAGTGTCTGGCGTTCATGACAAGTTTACCGGTGCCAGGCAAGCCTAAGGCTACGCTGCAGATGACAGGCGCACAATGGCTGAGAGCCTCAGAGAAAAATGAGAGCATGGAAAGAATTTAGTGCTAATACTAAGCTCTGAACCTGTTTCCAGCACCTCAAAATAAAGATGGACCTTTCTGTTTCATTTTGGTTCATATTCCTCGTTATAATCACTGTCTTGCCTTTTTTTTCCTTTTCCAATTTACATTAGTAGCTAGGTTTGCAGACTATGGTTAGAGACATCAGCTTAATATCTACAGCATCTGCAAACAATGGTATAGAGATATAACCTCCCATTTTTCAGCAGTGCAACTCTTCTGACCTTGACACATTTGCAGTAAATTTTTACCTAGGTGTAAAGTGCCTATCCACCAATGTATCTGTCATATCTGCTTCCCTAGGGCCTTCCTCATCCCCATACAGCAACCTTTTTTGGTTCCTGCAGCAGCAGTACATGGGAAGGATCACACAGCCTTACAGGAAATTGCCAGCTGAGAACCAGCATAGAAAGAGTGAAAGGAGGTTTGGGCCAAGGAGGAGTTAAAAGTGGAATTGAAGAGGCTGCTCTACTGGTCCCTCTAAACCAAAACCTCAACACTAAACTAACAATGATGTGCATGAAAAAATCCCCTTTAGCCACTCATTTAAAGGTGAGGCAGTAAAAAAAAATCAGTGTAGTCTGCACCTGGAGTAGAGGACTAAGCTAGGACTAAGAGAACCTGCATGGACAGAAAGTCTTTAGAGAAGGGATTCCCTTGCCCTTTAAGAACACAAAACATGTGAAGTAGCCCTTTGAAGAAGGACTTGTGGGTACTGGTGAGCCAGTAACGTGCTTTTGGGGAAACAAAGATGAGGACAATCTTTTTAGCAGGGTCTGATACAACAGGGCAAGAAGGGTAATGGTTTTAAACTAAAAGAGGTGAAATTTAAACTAGATTATAAGAAAGACATTTTTGCCAGCAAGGGTGGTGAAACACTAGAACAGGTTTGCCCAGAGAAGTGGTAGAAGTCCCATTCCTGGAAACGTTCAAAGTCAGGTTGTTTGAGGCTCTGAGCAACATGATCTAGTCAAGGATGTCCCTGCTCACTGCAGGAGGGTTGGACTAGATGATCTTTAGAGGTCCCTTCCAACCCAAACTACTCTATGATTCTAAGTAATGGTTTCATTTGACAGCTGCTGAAAAATAAATTATTATCATTATTATGCATGGGGTGCAGGTGCCCAGGTGCTGGCCATGGGGAGTTCCATGGGTAGCCTCTGTGGTGCAAAGCCAGGGCTGCCCCGGGCCAACTCCAACCTAGTTTGTGTCTGGTTCCAGCTGATTCCAAACAGCCCCACAGCAGGATACAGCTGAGCCCCTCAGGCAAGCTGGCAGAACCCTGGGGAAAGTGTGTAAGAAAAGGCAGGGAAAAAAGCTGGACAGGCAGAGGAGGAGGGAACAGAAGTGAGAAACCACAGAGGGAAATACAGTAGTCAGACAAGGGAGCAGATGAGAGAAACTGCTGTTGACTGACCAACCAGTTCTCCATAACTGTACAAAAGTACAATAAGGAAGCATCACCCCACTCCCCCAAAAAAGAAATCCCAAACCAAACCCAAAACAAAAAGCCCACAAAAATGACAGGAGAGGAACAAGCTATGTGGCCAGTTTCTCAAAGTGAGAAATCATCTCCAAATTTTTGGCTATCTCTGTGATTTTTGGTACCTCACAGCTTTCAAAAGCAAAGGGGCACTCTAAGGATGAGCTATGGGTGGGAAGACTCAGAGCAGAGGGAGGGGTGTAGCACATCAGACCCACCTCCCACTCTCACTGAGGAGACCTGGCCTCAGAGTAGCATGGGATCATGCTGAAAGGGAGGAAGAAGATCCACTAAATGGATTCTTTCAGGCATGGAATCGTTGTTCCTGTTTTTTCTTTCCCCTTTCTGAAGACCACTGATACTTCAGGACACTTCCACCTGTAAGAAGCAGAGAGGCTGCAGCATCAGGGAGAGTCTGACCTAGCTCTAAATGATGACCAAGGGAACCTATGAGTACCTTCTTAGAGGGAGCAGAGGTCAAGGTACTCTGCAAGCACGTGCACCAATATGGAAGGAACACACGAGAGGTCCTTGATCATGACAGGTACCTGTAACAGTAATAGGTGGTCATATATGAGACAAAGACCCTGGAAAATTGCACTGAAAATACACTTAAGTCTCTACAACATGTTTCCTTGAAATATTTCACAGACATCATATTACCTTGTACAAAGAGCTGGAACTACAGGGACTCTGTAGGGAGGAAAAGTTCATATAGAGAGGAAGGGTATAAAAGCTACTAGGAGTGCAGGGATTTCAGGCAAACACACAGTTTGCAGGCAGGGTGGGGCTCAGGATAGGTTCCATCTTAACTACAGCAGACCCTAACTGTGCTTCTGAAAAAAGGAATTGTTTGAAGGGAATTTTCTTAAATTCAGAGCTAAGGAAAGCTGTCTGGTGCTATAGAGCACTCAAGTCAGACAAAGACAGCTGCTAGGGATGTCAGTAATAGAGAGATAACTTATCTGGGAGCAGAGGTAGGATAGAAACTTCAGCTAAAGCAAAGAGATACATTACAGCTGCAGAAATAAAGCCTGAAAAAGTAACAGAGCTTCTGACACAGAATTTCAATAAAATCAGATTCCAGGCCAAGACTAAAAATGCTCATGTGTGTACATATCACTGCAGAAACTTCTGAGCAGTAACAGGTAAAGGAGAATGCTGGATAATTGAAGAAAACTTTGCCATAACAAGGACTAAGGAATGACTAAAGTCAATGGAATGCATTTGGGTTCAAACTGTACAAGAACAACAGATTAGGCTTCAGAGGTGAGGGTGTCCTACCCCCACAGAATAAAGTAAGGTAATGTTTTGAGATGTTCATAAAGTAAACCTCTAAAGCCCCAAATACAAGAATATCATTATACTTGCAGGGTTACATCATCATCCTCTTGATCAAGAGAACATAAAAACACTAAATGCATAATGTTGATGAACATCAAAGCAGTAATCAGTCTAATAAAACAGAAAAAAGTGGATGACTTTGTTTATCTGCTTACAAAAATGAGTCAGGTGTCATGTTGGGTGACAGTTTAGAAAAATAACTTCTTGATGTGTTAAATAAATTATCACTTAGAACAGCTGACTCCAGAGCTGAGACACACAGGAAACTATTTGCAGTATAATTTGACATGAAAGACAAAAGTCTGTTTGCAAAGCAATTGTTGATGCACTGAAAAATGACCACTCCACAATCTCTCACTGTCCTTCAGAAATTCCACACACCCCCTCCAAAATATTTTTTTTAAATAAAGCAGCAAAAAAAACCCAACAACAACAAAACCAGCCCAGAAGCGAGGCACTAAAGTTTTTGAAAAGGGATTGTAAACGTAATGAGAAAGCTGATTGATAAAGAAGTAACATCAGCACTGTAGAGTTGTAAGAATTAAATCCTTATCCTAACATATAAAGACAAGGAGAAAAAAGTCATCCAAGAGTCAAAAACATTTCCAAATAAGAAATGTAAACATGAATCTACAAAGTGAAGTGAGGAAACCCTTAAAACAAAATAGAATATTTAAATGGACAGGCTGAAGAAATTATTTTAGTTGCATAAGTATCCTACCAGTAAAACAAAATCCAGTCTCAGTGAGGCCAGCTCAGAGAAACATGAGGTAAAATACAAAATGCTCTCGGATCCATTTGGAATACCTCCTACTGCTTTATTACAATGGCTTTGTTAGTGTAAGATGTTTGGGAGAACAGCAAGATTGAGGTTATACAGCTGTTACTCAGTGGTTCTCTGCACATATGCACCTGGTGAGCTGAGAGAGGTTATTCTCACTCAGGAGAATTATGTCATGTACAGAATATGCCCAGTCACTGATCTGTTAGTGAGTAGTCCTGCAATAATGACCCAAAACATACAGAAGCTCACACACTAAATAGGAAATCAACTGGGATAAACCCAGGGCAGGGGAAAAAAAATAAAAAGAAAGGCTAGCAAAAATGGTTTTGTTTGATCTAGCAAAGAGAAGCCTACAGAACTAACAGGCCTTGCACACATGGACCCTTTTTCCAAATCAAATCTTTATGTTCACAGTACTCATTCAGAACAAAAGATTTGATTTGGAAAACAGTTTCAGTTCTTAGGACAGCACAATATTACAGCATGCTACCTAGGCCATTGCTGAGCCTCTTTCAACAGAAGTTTCTAGAAATGAGGTAAATAGAGTAGTCAGTCACGTTTCATCCCTACATTTTATGATTTTTACATGATCTTGAGAGAGAGATCGAAATTTCACACTTCTACTGAGGCAAGGCTTCCATTACGCTGACACAAATATGTTAGAGCCCCCAAAAATCCACTGGGTTACCAGAGGACATACATTAGGTCCAGTAATCAAAGGATCTCTGATGACACAAGATTCAGATTATGCAGAGAGAAATCTGATATGAGGAAACAACAAACAAAGCCCCTACAGGAAGATAAGAATTTGCAGCTATAAAAGGCATTGATGAATCAAGTGCCCATACAATGCAAATAAAACAGTCTCCCCAAGTACCCCTCTGAAATCTCACTGAAAACCCTAATAACAAAGAAAAGAATGAAAAATCTCTCAGTAGTACAGCAGTTGGGAGCAATGTTCTGAACTAAACTCACAGGTTTTGATTCTTTATAGCTGCCCAATATATTCCACACAGATAGTACAGAAAGGAATTGGGGGATACGGATGCCTTTAGCCATGATGCACAGGATGAAGGGAAGAGGTGGAGAGAAAGCTCACTTTCTAAATACAAGCAGAACCAATAAATCACAGCCTGGCTGGCATGGCAAACACCAGACCCTCTGGCAACTTTGTAATTACTCCCTAAATGTGGTCTCAACCCTCTTGATGTGGAGATAAATAACTTCATGTGCAAAGCAATTAAACCCTCTGGCAACACTGCCAGCAAAACTTGGTCACTGTGTGTCACTATCCATTTGCCAGAGAGGTGTACAAGTGGTACTGAGTTTATTAAACCAGAGCACTGGCTTCCACACATCAACCTGCCAGAGGCCTTCTTTGGATGGTCCTCAAACAATTGTTTCTAGTCTCCAAAGCAATGAAGGGCTGAATCCAAAGTGAGTTGAGAGACCCTGTGAGCAGTGTGCTAGGCATTTTACTCCTATCTGCTCCCCCAGAAGAGAGCAGTTTTCTGTGTTCTAAGTCTGATACCTACTGAGGAACCTCTGAAGGAATTATCAATCATTGTGATTGGATTCCTCCTCTTCTCAGGAGAGATCATGCTCAGTTGAAACAAGAGCTATTGCTGGGACGGTAAGAAATCACTCTGAAGTAGAGCCCTGCTTGCTACATTCCTCTTTCCCTTACACACATACATTTCTCTGAATGGTCATATTTTCTCCACATCTCCTGTCTATCCAAAATAGTACATGCCTCCAGATTTTTCTCAGACCTACTGCCTACTTGTATCAACAGCTCTGGAAAGCAAACTTCAGAAGGTTCTCCTGCAATCACCTATGGCTGGGTGAAACTGCGCTATACTGTGATATCTGAATCCTATCCTTCTCTAAGGAGCTCCTGTCCTGCTCAGCTCAGAAGCACTAGATACTGCAGCATCCATGCCAAAAAAAAAACCAACCACAAACAAAAAACAAAAAACCCCAAAATAAAACAAAACAAACAAACCAAAAAATCCTACAAAAAGCACCCTGCAGGGTGCAAACATTAGACATGCCTTGACTAGCTTGCACAACCCTGAAGCAGCCATTGTATGCCAGACAAGTCACCTGGTGGGGATTCCACTAGTCTGCAAGGAAGGCATGGGCTAGTTATCTCTGTCACAGCAAATCAAACCATCTTGCTGCCTGACTCCTAACATAAAGCACAACTGGAGGGACACTGTTATGGGCTGGACCACCCTCTAACCTTCTCAGACTGTACAGCTCCAAGTTACATGAAAAAGTGGGATAACTTCTGATTTCAAGAAAAATGAACAAAATCCAAACATTCCAGTTTTGAAAAACTGATTCCCGTCAACTCTGGTTCCCAGCCACCACGGAAAGAAAACCAATCAGTACAGCAGCCATTTCAATCAACATTCTTCCTGGAAAGCAGATTTCTTAAATTTGTTTCTTTTAACCTGGTTTGTTGAAAACAGAACTTGAAAGAGTATCAGTGTTTTCATAAACAGGAATGTTCCTTTAAAGCCAGCACTGATTAATAATCGATACTGCTACTAGGGGGCACTGTGACATTCAAAGGTGGTGCAGCTCTGCTACCCGTTCCTTGTTGCGGTTTCCATGCACTCTTTCACAGTGCCTTGGGTACAAATACAGCTAGATTCCAGTTTGGGTCCTTTCACTTTTCCTAGTAAAGTATGTCTTAAACTTTAAAATGTATACAACGCTTTTCTTCCACTTTCCTTAGCATAAAGCTATCCAACAAATGCTGGTTCCTTTTTCAGAGGTGACTACGTTTCTGTGACTGGAGGAAATGAAACTTGTTTGTAAATCAGTCTGAGGTCATCCAAGACAATCATGACAATGTAAGTAAGAGTCAAGAATTATAATAGTAATCATAATAATAATGATAATGAATATTTCTCTTCCCACTGCAATGAACCCATCTGGAAGGCATCAGTGTGAGGCTTCAGAAGTATCCAAAACTGTGATTAGAGAGAAATTCATGTCGGCAGGAAGGTGGAAGCTCAGAATGCCAAAGAAAGAAAAAAGGAAGCGAAAAATCCTTTCTAGTTTTGGCCAACAGACCTCATCGGAAATTCTTTTGAAACGTTATTCTCTGCAATAGAGCTCAGCTAGCAATATTCTGTAAATGCTCAGCCCACTTCATCCATCTGCCAAGCTGAGAATGAATATTCATAGCAAGTTATTTTAATCATTGTGTTTTTCTTGATGTGACATAATTCTATATAATTTTTCCCCCCAGAAGAAAAAACAACCAACTCTTTTTTTGCTGTCAAGTCAGAAAGTTTTTTCTCCATCTGCAAGAAAAAAAGGGACATTGGGTTGCTCATGCTTGGGTTGTAGCAACATCCTCATCAATGCTTCACATATCCCAACATTAACCACCCAGCTAATGTCACCTGTGAAAACAGCACATGCTGGATTTTGCCTATCCTCTTAAACACAGAGGATTAACTCACACATGGGATGACTGGGGCGAGAGTGCCAGACTAACTTCGGCTGAGAATGGAAACCCCTACCTGGTGGAGCAAGGGAGGCTGCACTGGCAGAGCTGGGTTTAGGGAGGTCAGAGCTGGGAGAGCATGGGTGCTGCAGTTTGAGGATGAGGGGAATAGCCAGAGCACTACTGAAAACATGACCAGTGGATGCTGCTTGTAGCCACACACCTTCAGAAGCACGTATTACATAAAAATACTTTTACAGTTTTTGAGAGGTTCTTAAAATAGTTCTTGTTCAACACTTAGCAGAACTGCACATTTTTGGCAAAACTGTCCAAGCAGAGACAGATGATAAATATTTTAAAGTCCACAGGAGTACCTTGGGAACAAATGGGGTCTTTCCCCAGCTCCAATTAGTGCTCTCTGTTCCCAGTACATCAGCCCAACATTTTGTAACAGTTGAAAATCCTGAGGAAAATGTTCCTGCAATAATCAAGAGTCTAAAATATTCAATACTTAACAGATGCAAGTATTTCCCAGGTGCCATACATTAATTGCTGGGACAGGCAAGCTGGGTCAGAGTTCTGCTCAGTGGAAAGAAAGATGACATAACTAGGTTTTCTTAAAAGCCAGGCATGTGTTTCACAGATCATCTTGACACTTCCTTGTTCTTTGGGTTGTTGTGCCTTGGTGGCCACCCTGCTCCTTGTTCTCTGGTACATTATGCTGCAGCAACCTCCACGCTCCCAGGGACTTCATCCCCAATGACTAGTTTGTTACCTACTGTCCCAGAACACCCCACGGGATGCTGCCTGAAGTACTGAACCCAGCTGACTCCTCAGTGGGATCAACACGAGGTGCAGCTTACTAGAAGGACGACCTTGACTTCCTCCTAGTTGCTACTGAAGTGCAGTACATTTCCTTTGAGTAGTAGAAGGGGGAAGCAGCAAGTGCTGCAGAAAGGTGGATTACAAGAATGTGCCTAAGCTGCTGCTTCTGCTTTGTGTTCCCTAGACAGACCTGCATCTAGCTAAGAACACACTGCAGTAAGTTCAAATCACTTCTAGTCAGAGTAACAATCTAAACCCTTCAGTTTAGGGAATAAAAAAAAGGAGGAGGAAGAAGAAACAGTAGGCAAGAAAGAAGAGGAGGTGAGCTGCATTTAGCTTTAATTATCTAGTAATCTGAAAGACAGTAATATACACCAGCAACAGCCCCACGCAAGCCTCCAGAAATCCTTAATGGCATCCTGTTGGCTCAACTGCTGCTGCTTCTCTCAATTTCCTAAGACTCTGGTTCCTCTCTTTGGCCATGCTCTGCCAAGCCTTTTCCAGTACTGGAGGCTGCTGCTGCAAAATGCAGAATACCAGCAGTGCTACTTATGGCTGGCAAGGGTAGAAAGAGGTTGAAGTCCATTTATTGCTGTTTGCATTTGTCTGTTTCCATGCAGAAACTGGCAAACAAAAGTTGGCTTCCACATTGCTGGTGGATGGCATGGGAGACAGAGAGCACAAAAGCAAATTCACTGGGACAGATCCATCACACTTATAGAGAGGCATAACTTCACTGATGATCCTTAAGGAGAAAATGGGAGCTTTGCTCATCAGCACCAGCTTTCAATCTGACCTATCAGCAACACAAAATGACTCGTCTGGCTTAAAAGAAGACAGGGACACTGTCTCAGAAGACAGGTTACAACCTAGCCCTTTCAGAACAACCCAATAGATTGCAGTGGAGAAAACTTCCACAGGATTGTACAGAAGTTTAATAGGCAGTCTACACAATGCCTTTTTTAAAAATACATGACTGAAAAAAATTCTCCTAGGATGTCTCAAGTTCTCTATGAAATACTATGCAAGATTCCACACAAGCTTTCTAAATGTTAGCAAATTCCATGAGGGAAATCTTTAATGATGGAAGGTCATTACCAGCTGAAAGCCTAGCAATGAGCTTCCTGGCTCCCAATCCACATCCTGGAGGACAATGTCTGCATGTACAGCTGAGCAACTAACTCATGCCAGATAAGAGAGCCAAAAATCCAGCTTCTGTCCATGACCAGAGGGCCATTGCTTTGAATTTAGTTTTGTTTATCTGGTTTTATTTATTTGGCTTTGTTTATTTTTCTTTTTCCAATTATGTTTGTTAAATTGTTTGCATTTTTTCATAAATGGCTTCAAAACACACTCAATATTCCAAATTCAAACAGTCCTGCTTAACTGCAATTGTTCAGATAAGTAATATTCTTACTGTTACAGCACTGAACTGCTTCTGGAGTGCTACGATAGCATGCAGTACATGAATTGGCTAAGAGGGGTAACATGTAACACATCTGAATGTCCCAAAGATTTTCAAATGAGACCAGGAGAAAATTTATGGTCCTCTAGGAGGAAAAATGGGATAAAGACAAAATCAGGGCTATCCTCTCACCCTGACATCACGTTATAAAGTGTGCTTCTCTACCATTTTCCTAGCACTTTGGGTTTTTTAGTCTAAATGCTAACTATTTGAAATTTATGCCAGTTCCCTAAATCCAAAGACCATAATATCTGATATTCTCAACACAGTCTGGCAACAGAGCACTTCTGGAAAGGGTGAATGCCTTTCAGATGGAACTATTTTTTTTATTAGCTTTTTCCATTCCAAGCACATTATGAAGATTTTTGTCAAAAGTTCCTCAAACGAAGTGGTTTGGGTTTAAAACAAAACAAGAACAAGCCAAACAAAAACCCACAACCATGTAACAGTAGAAATCATTTGCAGGAAATCTGAATCTATTTCGTTGTCATTTTTACCAGGAATCACTTACATGTTTAATTTTAGCCAGGTAAGAATATGTACCAGTTTGTGTTCTATTTTAAAAGCTGAAATATTTTGAGTCACTTAGCAGTTGAGATGATGAAGAAGAAATGTAATGTTTCAGAATCTCTGAAATGAAACATCTCTATGATGTCAAATGAGAACCTTTCCATATGCCTAAATATTTCTTTCATAAAAAAAGGGATTTCATTTTTTTCCCCCCATCTGTTTTCGGGGAATAAAACCCAACATGTTTGTAAGTCTTAACACTTCCAAATGGGATGAAACTCTCTTTTGACAAACTCCTGAAAACAGGCCTATAAATGTCGTTCAGACATTCCCTCCTGTCGTGGCAATTACTGACAAGACAACTTCAAAGAATCTGTCTCATAGAAACATGTGTAAAATCTACTCCACCAAAGTACATTCCTTGTTAAAGTGCCACTGTATTGCTTTATACACAATGTTTGAGCATCCAGCCGAACAAGGGAGTCACACCTTAGGACTGTAACACACAGATCATTGTCCTGAAATTATTTAGAAACACAAACAGCTCCACAACCACCTTGTGAAGGGGACAGCATAACCACGTCCATCTTGCCTTAAACAAACTGAATACAAAGACTTTATTGAAAATATTTCCAAAATAATTTGTAGGTTTGGTTGCCTCAGTGTTGGGACATCCAAGACAATCTTGGGACATCCAAGATCAAAAGACCAGAAAGACACATTCTCCTGGTAGTTGTAGTTTGTTATATGTCATACAATGTCTGCTCCTCAAACTCCAGATCGATCATGATGAACATCCTAGCAGCCACTGGGATACAGTGGATTGGAGCTATGTGCATAGAGAAAACTGGGGTGGAAAAGGTCTTACATGTGACAGAAACACAGTGTGGAAATCAGTGAATATAGCCGGGTATGGTAAACTGACAGACTGTTTTCAGATTGTTTTTCCCCAGAAATCCTATGTTGAGTCCAAAGATGGTAAGACCTCATCTTTCTTATATATTACTATGTTTAGTCTGAGTTATTAAACCTTTGAACTCTTTAACCAAGCTTCCTCTCAAGGACTAAGGAATGAAATGGCCCTTGTTAGGCTTTCTAGAGAATATACAGCAGTAGCTCCTTGGAGGCATTTGACATTCAGCCTTTGCTTTTTTTTTTTCCTGTAGGAGGGAATAAGTTTAATCTATTCTTCCCTTTCACACACTCCTTCCTCCCTGTTACTGCTATCTGTAGTTCAAGCTTATGTACAACATTGCAGGGACTGCTAATGAAAACAGCTGCCACCCTTCACCACTGTCTCCCTAAGCTCTGCTCTGAGCATAGTAAGACAACACATATGGCCAGCTGCCATACACTCACAGCAAGGCACTTCTGGCAAGTCCAACCTAGCACTGAATCAGTGTGTTTTGGTAGTAATGGAAGTCTAACCCACCACAGAACTCAGTAAGGCCCACAAAGCACAATGGAAGAACATGGTGATTTAATTCCCAGGGCATTCCTGCTGCTGCAAGCAAAAAGCAAACAAGGCAATTAAACAGAGACCTGGTATCTACACATTGCAGCCATGACTGCTAGAAACATCAGTGGAGATCTGCCCACACAAGTAATCTTGACGCTTTTGAGGGGGACACATTCATCTCTGTGCTCTACAGCCACAGTGGTAACAGCACTAGGTGTTTAAGAACGAGAGCATGATCATCAGGAGAACCTAAAAACTAAATGGGCAGTGGAGACCTAGTTGTCCTGCATCACCAAGTGGAGATAGGTCAACAGCAACAGACCAGTACAACTTGCCTTATCATTTTTCTCCTCCATGAGATGGGAGAATGTCATCTCCTAAACTGTCAAGAGAGTTTGTTTGACCACTGCTGTCTCTGCAAGGAAAATCTCAGAAGAGCCATGAGCTGATATGTGGGAGAGACAGGGCATCAAACCACATAAACACACCAGGATGGGAGTCACATTTCAAGGTGATACCGAAGGGAGAAGTCTATTCCTCCTGGTTCAGAGACTAACGATAACATTACAGGTAGCCCAAGCCTGTCAGACAGAATCCATCCACCCCAAGCCCACCACCCTGTGCTGGGCAGTGCCATTCTTTCACCTCACCCCTTGGTAACTGGTACATTCCAATAACAGAGCCTCAGCTGCCAGAAAACAAACGGCAAGTGACAGATTGAACATGTGACTGTGCAAAAGCCTGTCTCAGGAGGGACAATTAAAAACACACATAGAAAAGTAAGGAGCTTTTCCTTTTCAAGCCCTTTTCCTCTTCAACAAGTAACAAGACAGGAGCGAGTGCCTGTATGCTAGAATGCCCAGAAAATCGGCAATTAACAAGCGTTCCGCTCTAGCCTGTCTGTGATTCCCTCCCCGCAGCTGTAGCTAAATGTTTAAATACATCACTCCCCCCCAGCTTCAGTGTGCTTCCTGTTGCTCTGGCACACCTCAGCCCTTCTGCCTTTCCATATCATGCCATCTTCCCTTTCTCACAGGTTCATCTGAAGTTTGCTCCAAGCAAACTGGGAGAGGGGCATGGTGTCCACCCAACTGTCTTCAGAAGCATGCACGTTCAGATGAACAAACCACCCCAAACATACAAACCCCAAAATGCACTTAGCCCTCTGTACCACAGAGATGTTTTGTAAGTCATCTAGACAGCAGCACCCTCAAGAAAGACTCATTACTGTATCTGGCCAACAACAACATAATCCAGAGAATTCAAACGGGATTCTTCCCTAGGAAACTAAGTGCTAACCACGTTACTATGCAGATGCTCATTAACAAGACTGTATCAGACAAAAGCTGCAAAGGTATTTTTCTGAAGCATAGGCTTAAATAAAGGCTTTTGACTCAGGTTGGCACTCAGAGTTAAATTGACAGAAAAACACAGTCTCTCATTAAATTCATACAGTAATTCAAAGATGAAGGCTAAAAATAAAATCTATGCAAACAAGCATGAGGAGTAAAACACTCCACTAGGCTCAGAGAAACACTTCATCAGACACCTGTGAACTACTGGCTTCTTTGGACACTCCTGAAACCCTGAGTTTCAACCAATCAACTCAGAAAAAGGTGCTGACATTGTATGCTGCTGTTCCTATTGTGCAATTATCCATAGAAAATGGTTTTCATAGTTCACTGCCTAGAAACTGCAGATCAAACTTGGAAAAAATGAACCTAAACTACCAAAACAGAGTAAAATTTTATTACAGAGAATAGATATTGAATAGCCTTTAAATTATATATATGAGACCTCATAATTAATGAATGACTGAGTTTCAGTCTAAAAATGAAAGAATCACAAAAAATAAAAAACCCCTTTGCTGTATGACATAAAGAATCCACTAGGTAGGCAACCCTGCAGAAGAAAATCCTCCAAAAATGGTTGACAACATAAGCCTTCTTGGCCAACTGTATGGAAGCAAAGGCTAGGGCCCAACTTTGACAGCTAAATGGGCTAATTATAAGGCAGGTTCAATGCAGAACCTCCCCATCTCAAGTTTTGCAAACAAATGACACACAGGCAACAAGCTTCAGCAACAACAGCTGCAGAACAGAACTGGGATGATCTCCCCTGCCAATAGATCTACAGAAAATAGCAGTTGGTCCTGATACCAGTTCAACCAAACAGAAGAATACAAACACCACCACAAAGCAGCAGAGGATGCAAAATTGAATCCAGATTAAAACACGACCCATTTCTGTACCTTCCCATCTATTCATTTTATGTTGCTGCTCATCACTGAAATACCTATTCATGTTAGATCAATAGTGACAAAGTTCCAAGCTGACTTCTTTGGCTATGTCCTGACTAGTAAACTAAATAGCACCTGGAAATATTCCCCAACACTGGAGCCACCACAATTGCTGAACTGCTAGAGTGGTTTCTGACACAGCTTTGGCCTGTGCCAACGAACACTAAGCCAAAAAGTGTCTATGGGTTAGCACTCCCAACAGACCCATTCCCAATAGGCAATTCAAACATGGTCAATCTGTTTTGGAGAATAAGACATTTTAACAGACTGAATGTGGGATACTCCATGACAGTTGGCCTCAGTGTTAGGTTACAGTCCAGAGCACTTTAATTGCTGTTATAAATACAGGTCCAGAATTGCTTGCATTTGCCCTTTCCTGAATTCAGCTTTATTTCCTGGGTTTGGTTAACTTCCCTAGACACTAGTTGCTTGTTTAAATTAAGATTTCCCTGAAAAACATGTATGGTAGTTGAGGATCTTGCTACAGTCATGCAGGTACAGTTGATGGAACAGTAGGAATGAAGAAATTTCTTAGACTTGTTGACTGGTGACTTCATTTTCATTAGCCAGAATTTCAGGCTGGAATTTTCTTTACTGTTGTCCTCATTCAAACTTTGGGGTTTATCCTTTCAGGGATCATTCTTCAGAGAACTTGTCCAGCTCAGCAGAGATCTGGACCAGCGCTCAAAGGCCTGGTATTTCCTTCCTCCAGATTCTAAGTCTAGTAGTGTTTTCCTGAGCTGAGCAGCAGCTCAGAAAAATTTTGTGATTGCCCCCAAGTAGGTAACACTGGTAAAATAAAGTACTGGGGGAAAAAAAAAAATGATAGTAACATAAGGAGAAAATGATCAATTCTTCCCTTTTTCATTCTACCCTCTTCTTGGGAGTCACGAAGGGGTGCCTCGTATTCTGTCAAGGCAGATGAGACAGTGCTGAAAGAGCTAAAGGAATCAAATGCTACTTAAATTTTGTGGATGATGCTTTAACATTTCTTTTTACACTTATCAGAAGAGAATCACCTGCAGAGAGTAGAGTAAGACTCTTTCAAAAGTCCCATGACACTGTCATCCAAGTCATCTGCTCTTCAGAGTTGGAGGCAGCTAAAATGGCTCCAAACACCTACACTGAGGAAACTGAATCATCCCCCTAGTCTATACAAGCAGCAGAGTCTGGAGAGCACTTTATTGACCAAATGCAGCTGTCTTTGCAGTTGACTTAACTGAATTCATAGGCAGTAAAGAACCAGTAAGGTATGAGTGTACAGAACCTGGCTAGCAGATAGCTATTTGCATTTAGGTGTCTACACTATGAAGCTGAACCCTACCCTTGATTATAGGCAAATGGAACAAACTTATTTTGAGAGGTCAGAGTAACATCTAAAGCTTGAGTATAACAGCCACTGCAATATCCAGCTTACACTTAGATCCAGTACTTCCCCTCCAAAGAAAATGCCACCATCTTTGAGGGAAGTTCTGCAAATTAATTGTTTTCATTTCAAATCAAGCTGAAAGATGAAATTTTGGAAGTTCCTGCAGAGCAACAGCCCTGCAAAATCAAGATTAGAATTAAATGAAATATTGTATTAGAATGATGATGGATTGTTTCATTTCAACAATGTTGGCATGTTGTATGTGGAAAATGCCAAAGCACTGCAACATGAAATACAAAATATAACATAATATTTAGTAGAAAAATCAAATGAAAATCTATCAAAGCATTTTAATCAAAATATTTTTATACTACTCTGAAGAAATGGATCAGCATTATTGAAACAAATTGAGAAAGCTGAATCCACTGTTTGGATATATACTTATGAACATGTTCATCAATCTACTGATTCCCACAACAGCCTTCAACCTCTAACAAAACAATACTTCTGAAATTTTCTTTTCTAACAAGCTGTAAAAACAAAAGAATTGGATGCATCAACTTTACCTGTACTCCATTACCAAGAAGGCAAAGGCACTGGTCAACTCTCTGTGCTATTGAACTATTAGCATGGTAGCCACTTGTGTGGTGTTGGCCTGTGCCAGCAGCTAGCACAGTGGACACAGCTTGGAGGTTACTGCAAATGAGGAACTGTTGCCCACAGGCTGTTTGTACATGGCTTCACTGCCCTGACAGGTAAGAGAATTTACCCATATTGATAAAAGTTGGCTGAAAACATTCCCTGGACTGTTTTATTTAGCAGCACCAATGAAGCCACACAGACCTTCTAGGAGAACTGCAGCTACCACTGTGACATGAGAAATATTGCAGGATGTTACACAGCAAACCACAGCCAAACCCAAGACCAATAAGAATAAACTCATAGTCAGAACTTGGAGATGGAAAACACAGCCCTGTCCAAGTGGAAAATAAATCCTATTCTTGTGTTCAGAACATAAGCAGGATGTAAAATACTNAGGGGGGGAAGGCAAGGAGAAGCACTACCCAACAGTTAAGAAAATAGAGATTATAATGCCAGAAGGAAAAGTGAACTACTTTTCCAGCCTCCTGAATAACACAACTTAGAGGACTACCCTGAATTAATTCATGCTTGGATAGAACATATGTTCTGAAGAAACAGCTAGTATTGATTTTAAAATTGCCAGTGATGGAGAATCCACCACATTCCCATGGTAAATTGTTCCAATGTTTAATTACTTTCACTGCTGAAAAAACTTGTGCCTCTTTTCTAGTGTGAAATTGCCTGGCTTCGGGTTCCAGGCACTAGATGTTTCTATATGTTTTTTGCTAGCTTGAAGTGCCCACTTATTAAAGTTTGGTTCTCTAAGTAGGTATTTACAAACTGCAAACCCTTAGGTTTCCCACAGATAAACTAAAGAGGGTCTTCTCCAGGAATCTCAGCCTGTGAAGTATGGCCCCTCACATTGTCATCATTTACATGGCTACTTTCTGAAACACTGTTTCAGTTTAGCAGTAGCTTTAACTGCAGACACCAAAACAGAAAGCAGCAACACAGTATCTGAGCACCTGTTCAAAAAAAGGAACTCCCTGAGTTACTCCTAGCTCCTAGTTACTTGAGATAACCCAGTTTACAGTTCCAAGTCTTCAAACTATGTTTTCTGGTTTAGTTTTGCACAAGAATTCATTTTCAGCTGGCTATTAACATATCTTTATTTTTTCCCACAATTTCTGCTTCCCATAATAGAATCATTTAGGATTAAAGCATAGCTAACTCTACTATCCATTTTTATGCCTTATATAGTGCTTCATAATTAGCCATATTAAATACATACTGCTTCCTTAAGCTAAGTTTAACAAGGAATCTGCAACTGCCCTGTGTCTGTGCCCTTGTCCTTTTTCATGGCTTCTCTGTGGAGTTTTATCATTTGCGTCACCAACAAACTTCCCTTCGGGTGATTTTACATCTTGCTCCCTGGATAAAAATAATAAGTACGACAGGAGCAAAATCAATCTGTGCAGCATCCTGATACTACATGTTTATGGTAATGATTCCCTGTTTGCATTGTATTTTCAGAGTGCTATTTAATCAGATTTTAATCCACTTAATACATAGCAAATTATTTTATACTATTCTAATTTATTTATCAAGATGTTTATGAAAATCACTGAATATTCAGAGCTGGAAGGGACCCAGAAGGATCATCTAGTCCAGCTCCCTACCCTGCACAGGACACCCTAAGAATCATACCCTGTGCCTGACAGTAATGTTCAAGTGCCTCTCCACGAGGCTTGGTGCTGCGACCGCCTCCCTAGGAAGGTTGTTCCAGAGCCCAGCCATCCTCTGGGAGAAAAACCTTTTCTTGATATCTAACCTAAATGTCCCCCAACTGAACTTCATACCATTACCTCTAGTCCTATCACTATCAACAAGAGTAAAGAGATCAGTCCGTGCCCCTCTGCAACCCCCTGTGAGGATGCTGAAGACAGCAATGAGGCCTCCCCTCAGTCTCCTCTTCTCCAGGCTGAACAAACCAAGTGACCTCTGTCACTCTTCGCAAGGCTTCCCCTCCAGACCTTTCACCATCTTTGTAACCCTCCTCTGGATGCTTTCTAGTAGCTTAATATCCTTTCTATAGTGTAGCACCCAAAACTGCACCCAGTGCTCCAGGTGTGGCCACACCAGCACAGAGCAGAGCAGGACAATCACGTCCCTTGACCACCTAGCAATGCTATTAGTACACCCCAGGACATGGTTGGCCCTCCTGGAAGCCACAGCACGCTGCTGACTCATATTCAGTTTGCCATCAACCAGGACCCAGGTCCCTTTCCACGGTGCTGCTCTCCAGATTCTCATTCCCTATTCTGTCCACACATCTGGGGTTGCCCTGTCCCAGGTGCAGAATCTGGCACTTGCCCCTGTTAAATTTCATGCCACTGGTGATTACCAAGTGCTCTGATTTGTCGAGGTCCCTCTGCAGGGCCCCACTGCCCTTGAGGGAGTCAAGAGCTCCTCCTGGTTTTGGATCATCTGCAAACTTCCTTACTACCCCCTCAAGTCCTGCATCCAGCTCATTTCTGAAGTTGTTGAAGATCACTGGGCCAAGGATGGAGCCCTGCAGAACCCCACTAGTGACCGGGTGCCAACCTGGTGTAATGCCATTCACTGTAACTCTTTGCACCTAACCCATGAGCCAGTTGCTCATGAGGTATGACAAAAAATGCTTTAAAAAGTCTAACACACCTGTACTACTATCTTTACCAACAAATTTCATAATCTAATCAAAAAGGTATCAGATTAGTCTGACAGGATTTATTTCCCACAAATCCATTTTGATTGGCATTAATTATATTGCCAGTCTCTAATAGTTTATTAATAAAATCTCATATCAGTTTTTCTATTATTTTACTTTAAATTAGTATCAGAATGACAAGGCTAGAATTATTTAGCTTGTCCCATTCACACTCTTTAAATTTGAAAGGATTTTTAAACACAACTATTTTTTCCAGGCTTCTGGCACCTCAAAACAAATGTCAAGCTCCATGAAGAGTATCCAGGCCACATCTAGAACTTCTATAGACATATCACCTTTATTTTTTAAACTGGCTGCACTGATAGCTGCACTGATTCAGAAGCCATCTGGTTCAGTGTCTTGCCTCCAGCAGCAGACCCTGAAGAAAGCAGGGTAAGAATCCTTTGACCAAGGGACCTTGCCCAGTCTGCTCTTCCAGCCCACAGTAATTTGGGGTTCTGGGGCCTCCTTGTGTGTGTAGCCCCAGGGTTTTTCCTTCCTTGAGTTTGTCAGATTGCTTGCTGAAATCATGTCTATTTCTAATCACCTTACCATTCTGTGGCAATGAGTTCACTGCAAAGCTACATATTGCAGGTTTTAGTATTTTAAACCTCCTGCCTAAATATATTCTTTGATGACCTGTTCTCACACTGTAAGAAGCAGGTAACAGCCACTCTGTGTTCACCTTCTCCATTCCAGTGGTCATTATTCAGATGTCTGTCATGTTCTTCCTGGGCTCTTTCTCAAAAGCCATAGGCAACTCAATCTCTTTTCCTACGGAAGTTGCTCCATGCCTTATTGGTGCCAGTGTCTCCTTCCTTGGACCCCTTCTAATTCTGCTCATCTCTTTTAGACATGGATACCTAAACTGTGTTTTATTTGGAAGATGCAGATAGATCATAGATTTGCAGTGACACAGACATAGATGTCACTTTGTGTTTGGCTATCCTAATTAATTGTTAGATCTTTGTCTTTTGCACCACCTCTGTACACTAATCTGACATCTTGACAGAGATAAAATGGTTTTTCTCAACTTTCTAGTTTGGAAGCAGGTCTTTATCTTCCTGAGGTATTCCTGCATTGCACTGTTTAGCCAACTGTGACTACATCTGGAATTGACACTGCTGCCAACTCAAATTACAGTCATCATCCTTAAGATATGACTCAAAACTTCAAATCCATTAGCAAGCCCTTCCCTGGGCAAATTGTACCTGCCTGTAATACAGCCTTAAGGTGAGCTGCATTTATTCATTTTGGTCAACACTGGTTAAACTTGCCATAGCAACAAAACTAGAGTTGAACTAGAGTTGTATGCAACTCTGACATCCTTGGTAAGAGCTATGTCTTTGTAAGCTCCCCTCTGTTTTCAGTGCAGCATGTCTTTAATGACCCACAGAGCCAGGGCAAAGGAGGCCACCACAATCATCCCAGTAAGAAATTCCAAACCAGACTTTCTCACCCAGTGAACACCCTTACTGGAACAGATGTTTTTGAGCTGCACTGAAAAATATGTTTGCCAAAACAACAGCTTTCTGGGGCTTACATATACTGTCTAGGTTCTTTATACCTGGATGAATGCAAAACTCCACATGTGCACAAATAATTATGTAGTTTTAGCCTCATGGACCTTTGTTGTTGCTGCTGTCTGCTTGCCTGTGTCTGTAATGCAACAAAAAGAGACTTAACTGAACTAATCTGATTTAAACATTAAGTTGGACTCCAGTGGCTGAGGAAGGTGAATGTGGACTGAGAGAGTAGATCTTAGCTGATCACCCAGCTGCTCCCATACATCACATTTGCTCCTACTGGAAAGGATATGAGCAGATCTTTGTTTGTGAACAGCTCTTTCTTAAATCTCTGGCAATTGGGAAAAGTGCATCAGGCAGTAGATGTGCAGTAGCAGAGAGAACCACCTTCTGTTTTAATCTCAGTCTTAATTGCCTGTGTATTTATGAGCTTTGGTAATGGTAGTGAGAATCTTCCTGGCACCCTGTGAATGCTTTTGCCTCCCTTCTCTGAATGACTGGTTTGTTCTTTCTATGCTGTTTCCTTCCTCTGTGAAGGCACTTTCCTCTCTGTGGTCAGATAACTGCCCTCCTTTGCTGCACAGACTCACTGCCACCTGGTATGCCATCCTGCAGATGCTCAAAGGAAACAAGCCCTATTAGCTTTGTATTTCTTCAGGGAAACTCTCCCTGCGAAAGGGGAAAGGATCCAGTTCTACTTCCTGAGGAAACATCTTTGCCTCAGGGGCACAAAGTAAGTCCCAAGGCAAAAGAAATCCTATTAAATGACAGGACACCACTCAAAGTCATCCCCATTCACAGCTGTTGATGCCTCCAACAGATTTCCCCAAGGGTCTTCATTTAGCTGCAGTTCATTGAGAGGGTCAGGCAGTGATGACTGCACAACTGGCACAATGCTTTCTTGCTGACCAGTCTGTAACATAATTAGACTCAGCCCTGATGGAGGCTGAAGAAAAGAGGAGCTGGGCTTGGTGCAACACAATACCAAGCTACATAAACTAAGGTCAGGATCCAGAGAAGCCACTGGCAAAAATCCCACAAACTCAAATACCATCAGGATTTGCCTCTTGCTCTTAGCCTCTCATACATGAGGCTCATAAACATGTTCATTTGCAGGAGGGTCAGAGGAATCCTTTTGCTCTACTCCGTAGTAGGCTGTGACATTTGGCTAAATGGCTGGAGACTTGTACCAACTGATTCCTTAAATCCTGCCTGATAAACAAAAGTAACAGCAGGATCTCAATACTGCAACAGTTACAAAAGCTCCAAGGTAAGAAGTACTTTCCTGAACAAAATCCAATTACAGTCATAATACTGGTTTTAATTACCTCGACCTAACTGTTCCATGGCACAATGGGCCAGCATGCTCTGCTAGCTTGCTGCTGAAAGCACTCAGCAGAGAAGCAACTTGCTCTCTTTTTTTTAGACTCTGTAGACACTCCAACTGTATCAAATATATACTATGCCTCCGTGACACGTCACTAGTCCCCAATGGCATTTACACGACCTATCATGCAAACAGTTCCAAAGCTATCAGCAAGAAGTTTTCCTGAAATTAAACAGGAAATTACCAATACAGTATTACTTTAATAACTTTCAAATAAGAGAGATTAAAAAATAGTATGCTAATGAATTGAATACAGTGCACAGTATAAAAACTGAATAACAGTAAACAAAAAGTCTTTTATTCTGATCATATTCTGTCAAGGCAAGATATATCCTCTTTGGCACATGCAATCTTCAAATGTCTTGATTTTTAAAAATGGAGATTGTTTTTGTCAATCTCTCACTAACAGCACATGTCATTGAAAAGCTATTAAAACTTTTTTTTTCCCCAAATAATTTCAATCAGTTCCGTGTTTAGAGCTCTTCTAAAGTAAGTGCTTCACTCAGTGCAAGTATATTCAGAAAACAAATGTCTGTCTCCTAATCTGCTACTTCCAAAAGAAAAGCCTCAGCTCAGTGCTGCTTAACTCCTCAGACCTATGGTCATACAATGTGGATCTGTTTGCTACAGACAGCTTAGGAAAGCCAACTTCATTCCCTTGTACTGAAGGTTTAAGTGCAGCAAAACACCTTAGCTGTAAACTCTCATTAGCCATAACAATCCCATCATTTGCTACCACTGCATCTCAGGAAAGAGTCTGGTCACATACACGTCCTGCATACCATGGCATTTTGTAGCCACCACAACTAAGTCCAAAGTAAAAACTTGAACTAAAATGCACCCTCTTTTCAAAAAATCATGACAGACTTCTTATCTTCCCTTGACCTAGCTACCATGCTTCCCTGCTCCCTAAAACTGGCAGTTCTGGATGGGTCTGCCACATTTGTTTATTCTTTGTGGTAGGCTGTCTGTCCTAAGAAGGAGATAAAAGCACTGCCTAGGATGCTTGAAAGATTGCTAGGAATTACAAAGACTAGGGAATGGAGTGTTACAACTGCTCTAACTTTTAATATCTTTGCTTTTGAAGTTGTATGTATTCTATTATAGGCATGCTGTACTCAACTGACAGACATTAGAGAAGTTCCTTGTACGAAATCCCTGAGTTAAGAGAGGGCCACAGGCATAACAATAGTGGTTTTTATACTATAATCATCAGGAAATTGTTCAGCTTTTTTCTAAGGTAATACGTTCTCTAAGATCCTGCAGTCCCTAAAAGTAGGCTCCTGCCTTGTCTCTGTTTCTCTGAAAGAAAAAAAGATGTTGACAAGAGAAACAATCAAAGCTTTTCTTCTCCCTCCCCTCCCAGCTATTAACTCTCAAGCTTAAACAAGGGAGCTTAAGTATATCATGACCGATTTCCCTCCAACAGCTCTTCAGAATCTTGATGCTCATTGTATAACTGCATATTAATTTTGTCCTCCTAATATCCCATTATTGGGAATAAGTAAAGAAGGTTGGTTTGATGAGTTGCAGTAAAACTTTGTACTAATTAGAATTAGAAAGGAGAATGAACTACTGCATGGGGAGTGGGATTTGCTTCTTGAGAATGTGCACTTCCTTGCTTGCCTGCACAGGTTTGAGGACTACAAAATTATTTCATTTTCAAAAGAAAATAAAAATTCACTTTTCTCAAAAAAAACCCCAAAAGTTAAGTAAAATACCAAATGGTTTGAGAATTACAAATAATTCAGCAGTTGGCAGGACTGGATGGAGCATGACTGATACAGATGGAACATTTAATGGCCAAACTCTAACAAGTCTCTGCTGACTATGTACGGACTGAGAGTTTTCAAAAGCTTGCAATTTGGCTACATCCTGGGTAGATACAAACCAGCAAAAGGTAAATCCCCGACACCAAGGCTACTTACCTGCCAAATTCCAATCTCTCCTCCAAACCACATAAGTGCTAAATTTTCATTCAAAACAGGAAAATCAACTTTTTTTTTTTTTCCTAATGAGTAAAACAACATATGTTTTCCTAATCTCTGGACTTTGTAGCTGAAATTTTCACAAATATTCAGCCCTGGGCTAATACACAGCACAAACTACTTCAAACTAAATGGATGCAGTTTGGCAAAGTGATAAGCAATGGAAAATTATGTTAGCTAATGAAAAATGTTAGGCACTTCAGTGATAAGCAATTGTATCAGCTTTGCATAGGACGTGCCTGTCCCCAGCTGTCTCTCTTCAGATCAAATTCAAACACATATAGACAGGTACAGTTCATCTGTAATATTTTTTTTTTTCTCCACAGCTATTTGCAGCAGATGGGAACACAAGTCACTGTGTTGACTGCATATATGTAGCATGCACTGGTATTTTGCAGGAAAGTTGGATAGAAAGCTGTATCATATACTCTTGCTGCTGCTGTCCCTGCCTTGGTAAGTTGTACTTTTGCACGGGAGTGAAAGGTAAAAGGAAAGGTACAGAAAAGAGGATTGCAAAGTTCGGCAGTGCAGTCTCCTGGCCTGTTTTGGCTGCTTCTATTTTAGGTTCCTAGCCACGGGAATTTCTCTTCCTCTGCTGACAGAGTGGCAGCAGAATCCCAGGCTCCCTCATCTCATTCTGACAGCGACTGCTGACACTGTGACTGCCTCCCAGGATGCAATCTGTGAGGGGGCTGAGAAGCAGGGAAAAAAGGAGTTTAGATAGACAGAGGTCATCATTTAAAAATGAAGGAGACAGAGGCCAGTCTTCCTGATGAGGACAGTAGCAAGGTGCTCAAAGGAAGCCACTTTTCCCTAGAGCTCCTGGAGAGAATCAGGAGCTGAAAGACTTGATTCCTTTTTATTGCTCAGCCACTGATGGGCCGTGTGACAAGCTGCAACTTTACCTCAGACAACAAAGCGAATGGGAGCAACCCCAAGAATGAACATGCACATGTGTGCAAGAAGGGTCCAAATTTACTCAACATCTGTAAGCAGACATATTTCTTCTAAAGGAGATTTTCAGAAGAGCAACGCTACCAGTATATTCTGTCTGCTTTATTCACCACCCTGGAGAAAGTATCTGATCAAACATTTTCCACCTTGCATACCCTTTCAATTCACAGAGCACGTCTGTTCCCTGCAAATCCCCTTGCTGGTCCCCACATGCCAATCTCAGTCCCTGATTACCCCTCTGCAATCCTCAGACTCCATGATTTACTCTCCATGACCCCTGCCTCCTGCACAGAGCCAGGACCCTGCCTTCTGTGCACGCCCAGTATCATACTCCTGCTCACCTCCTCTCCCCAGCATTCTCCCTGTGCTGCAGTCCTGCGGTCCCTTGTCTTCCCCTCTCTGTGCTGCCCTCCCTGCCACTCACACTCGCTCACATACAAAGCGCTTTCTGCCTATTAAGCACTTCCATTCTGCAAAACCTCACAATTAAAACTAATCCTTATCCTGCAAATAAGCTGAAAACGAAAGCAGTGCCTTAGAAAGCTTTCCATTTAATGAGCAGCTTTACTGTGGCGCTCACCATTCCCAATCTTCTCCACTCTCTTCTCCAAGCGAGACAAAGATCAGCCCCCCTGCAGTTCCCTACTGTAAATATTAATCCAGGAGGTCACTTCCGTATTAATGCTGACCCTGTTTCTGGCACCTTTGCTGATACAAAGCAGTCCCCCAGCAGTCCCATTAGCAGCAAGTGTTTTAAAAGAAGCTGATTCATAATGTGGGTATGGGTGGTGGAAGCTAACCTCCATCACTTCTCCTCTCTTCTTCACCTACTCTCTGAATGTGACCAGCGCTTACCAGATTATTGCATCACACGTGTGCTTCAGACACACTTCCACCTGTTTTCTTCCCCATGCAAACACATGCCTGTGGCTAAAGGAAGCACTGTGCCCACACAAATAACAGCAGCTTCACAAAGCAGCAACTGTCTGAAACCTGCTATTTTAAAAAGCACTAGGGTATCACAATCGTGGACAGCAAGAAAAACCACCAATTAAACAGATCTCTTAGAAGCACACTTGCACAATGGTAACAACTCCTGTGTACAGACAGATATCCTCAATGCCAGAAGAAAGCAAATCCACCCTTCTCTTTGCCTTATACCCTTTCCTATGCATTTACTCATCCCTCACACTAGGTTGCATTTGCCTGCTTGAATGCTGCTAAGATTGACAAGTGGCCAGCACCACCAGCAGCCCTGTCCTTTTCCCTGCAGTGTGCACCGGAGCCCTGACCACATTTCTGCAGCAGACATTTCCTGAATGAGTCCAGAATGTCAGCAGTCCTCAGTATCTAATGCATCCTGGGCAAACCAATGGGACTTTTCAGAGAGGGACAACTGCAAGCTATGAGCTTGGAAAAAACAATGTCTGGGAAGATCTTTAGGGGATGCACTTTATTTACTAGAGCTGAAACCAACCTCCTGCAGCATCATCTTCAGAAAGTGGATGGTTGGAAAAGCAGAGATTTTTCCCACTACAGGAGAGTGCAGGGAAAATTCACCTGAACAGTAGCTACTCCACAACTCTGAACTCATTTCTAAGAAATTCAGGAATTACTTGCTCTTGTACCTATGACAAAAAGCCCTCCCACCACCATTCACCTAATTGCATTTCCACTTAGGCATGCACACTCCCACACCTGATCAACTATTCATGACTTGCCCTTGGCCTTGATGGGTCAAAGCAGAACTGGAACTCATAGGTGTTGGTCCAGCCCTGGGCAGGTAGGAACCCTCATTGCTAGCCATGATTTGGGGTAGCAAGTCTCACTTGAATCAGCCTGTGGAGTGGGACCAGAGGGCATAACTCTGCAAAGATCTGTGCCAAAAACCATGCCAGTGGGCAATCTGCACCTTCCTTTAAGTCTGGAAAGCTCATATTTGTTCTTTTTTGATTTCCTGAATCTCAGTCAGAAATCACCTAGGTGGAAGTTGGGTGCTTCTGTGCTTGCTACATGGAAAACATAACATGGTGCATCTCAGGGACACAGAAAATGTAACACAAAGAGTGGCACTTCCTGGTCCATACAGTACACCCTCTGATGTTTTCTTCAGAAAACTTCCAGGGCAAAGAGAGGCTCCACCTGCTATCATCCAGGCTGCATGTTTGCCAAGGCTTTCACTTTAAATGGAAGAGTTTGGACTTGCTGGTTAAATATCCATATGTATGCATTATATGGCAATGGGATTCCTTCTGCATTTTTAGCTATTTTTATAGTATGAAATGAGGATTAAACATGGAGCAGTCAAGACCCATGCTCATTTCCCCTCCAAGCAACACAGTCCACACTCCCATTCCCCGATGTGACACCAAAGCAGTTTATTCTATACATGCTATTAAAAATCCCAGGTTAGTCATGGGCTCTTGCCCTGCAGCACCCCTGTCATGAGGCTTCCACACTGGCTTTGCCCCCACCCCTCTGTTTTATCCCACAGTTTGTCCTGAGGACCCCACAGAGCTCTGTCAATACACTACCCTTTATTATAGTCCCTTTGGCTTTTCCTCAATTAAGACAGCCAATCATGCTTAATTGTTCCCAGCTCTGTGATGGTTTAGTCATGTGAATAAATGTCCCCTCAGGACCATGCTGCATCCACTCAAATCATTCACTTGTGAGCTAAATACAAAGGGCATCTAGGTCCTTTGACATGAAAGGCTGCTACATACAACAGATAACGATACTCATCTGGAAAAAAAGCAAAACATTTACTTCCTAACACAGTCACATTTCCATCTACAATGTACCAAAAGCTCAGCATTTTTAAGAGGAGCATGCATGTCCCAGTGTCTCCCATGCCTCCTGCCAACCAGCTGGATGCAGTTGAAACTGTGAACACGCTCAGAAAATTGAACAGAATCAACTAGGTTCCCATGCCTCGCTATCAGTCATCCAGAAACATTCTTGCTTTCACAGAGTTACCTGGAATTTGTTCCCAGTTTTCATATCCCATTCCTCAGCATACCAGGAGACCTGCCTGGGCAGAGCCTCTTCATCAACAAAGGGGCAATCCCCCACTGATCCTTTGAATCTGCCCAAAAAAGCCCACATTTCTCACACTCTGATGACAGCCTGACCCCAGGGGAAGCAATCCAAGCCACAGCCATGGTAGCAGCATGGGCTTCCTTCCCAGAACAGGCTGGCAAGAACACACTGGAGAAAAGACTTGGCTTAATGAACCAAGCTGTGCTTGGGGCAGCAGCAGTAGAAACAAGCAGGTCTTCCTAGGTTTTGGTGCACTTGGGTGCTGAGCTCTGCGGGTAGCTGCAGATCTGCACTCAGTGCCCACAAACATCCCTTCTCCACATCTCTTTTTTCCTCTACTTTCTAGTCATGGCAAAGGGCTCTGAGGGGCTTTACTCCTGTTCTTGGCCAAATCAGCATCTCTAAAGGACAAAGAAGCCAGTTTCCCCTGGGTTGATCAGTACAGACTCACATCCTTTCTTGATTTCTGGAGACACAGGTACCACCTCACTCCAGTCTTCAAGCCTTGATCCTCCTACACCCGCTCACATGCAATGTTCATAAAAAAAAAAATAAATCCATTTCTCCCCTCTCAAAACAGTATATGTGAGCTTGCAGGGGGGTTATGAGCAGTAACACTCTCTGTGATGGCTCTCCCCCCATCTCTTCTTCTATCTCCCCCACCACCCAGTAGCTGGCAGGCACAAATAGCTTTGTGAGGTTAGAAGTAGTGAGAGGCAACTTCAGCTTTCATATACCATGATCAATATTTACTGGAGCAATAAAAAAGTTCAGAAACTGCAGTACTAGCATGACAGAGAAGCTGGAGAGAGGAAAATGGCATTTAAAGTCTTTAGAGGGACATGACAACCAGCTAATGATTACTTAGGGACTACCAGATTTCTTTCTTCATTTATTTTGCCAGAGCAGTATAGTAGTTAAAACACAGAATAATAAGGCAGGAAAAGCTGGGCCTCATTCTAGTCTGGGGAAGCAACTGTGTTTATAACAAACATCTCTCTTTTTTCATAGCCAGGTTTGGAAGAAAAGCATTTCTTGTTAAGGTGAAGAGGAGTACATCTCCCCACTCCCAGCTCCTCTGCCAATGTGGCATCCTGGGCAATGCCCTTTGCCCCAGGGGGCTTCTGCAAGTGAACACTTTGTCATATATTTTCTGGGTCAAAGGGTCTTGTTGCCAGTAATTTGTCTTTCTCAAGGTTTTTTCGAGCCAGTTCATCAGTTAGCAAGCCTCTTGGTTTGCCCTACAGCAGGGTAAACCTTGTGCTCTTTTGGACTCAATTTGGTCTGCAAGCCATGGCACCTCAGCTGCACTCCATGGCCTCTCCTAAGCACTGTGAGGGGGCTCCAGGCAAAGATGTTTCCTGTAGGGCAATACAGACTTCAGTAGACAAAAGAAGTCGAAACAACAACAAGCAGGTAGGCCAACTCCTCAACAAACAACCCCTTTTGTTACCTATTATCAGACAACAAAGAATTCTTATGCTGCTCCTGAAAACATAGGGATAGATTATTGGGGTGTAAATAACAAAACAGAGAAGTTGCTATATGAGGAGAAAGCAGAGGGTAGGAGGGACAAAGGATTTGCATGATCCCTTTCAGAGAAAGCTCATAGTTCATCCTAGCCCATCACAATCCTCTCATCATAACTCAGGACTAAGACTTGACATTTCCACATTTGTGGGATAAAGTCAAAATTCCCACAAAAGTTTAGCCCTTAGAAAACAAACCAAATGCAGGAAGGATCTTTGCAAGGTCCTCTGACTTGCACATCATCTGCATCCTCCTACATTAATTACTCTACTAGAAACTAAAAACCAGCATACTGGCCTTGGAGGTAGAGAGGGAATGATAATCAGACACTTGTCCTTTAAATTACACCCTTTTGGTGGTGTGCTCCAAAAAGAAAAATACTTGTGTGATTCAAGAAAAATTTTGCCACATGAGAAAGAACTGAGAGATACTGGTGGAAAGACAGAGTATTGAGAACAAAAAACAATCAGAGTGGAAGAAAAGACAGAGGTGAGGAATGCTCTTGCACTAATCCCCCTCTTCTCCCTTGTGTCTTCTGTTTCCTTGCTGCAGATCAAATCCCAGCACAGTGGCAAAATAAATAAATAAATAAATATTGCTTAGATCTGCAGATACAGGAGAGAGGGTAGAAGCACTGGCTTCTCCAGTATCTTCAGAAGATTAGGCTGCACGTAATCCCTCTGCAGTTACAACCCCACACACACTATGCCTTCTTCCCTTGCTGAACAAAGGAAACCAAAGGATGCATCTGCAGCTCCCCTTTCCCAAACAGAGTTGCAGCTGACCCCAGCCTGGGCATCTCTTTCCCCCCTCTCCTCTCTCTATCTTTCTTCATTCATTTTTCATTACACCTTTATCAATATCTTTGCTTTCTATGCATCCACCTCCTTTCACCTGGTTTCCTGTTCTCTCCACCTAAGCTCCCTGCATTATCTTTCTCTGTTCCGCACAGGATCTGGTGTGTGCATCTTGCTGCTGTTATGACCCTAAGAGATGCGACTGAGTAGAGAAGTAACCAAGGTAAGATCACTGCCTTGCCCAGATTTACCACTGGACGAGTATGGAAAACCAGAACTGATCAGCTTTGCTGCCAGATATGGGGCTTAGGATATGAGATGCAGGAGTTCTGCCTTGCCCACAGATTCAGTGCAACTCTAGTCAACTTAACTGATTTTTGATTACCCCTCATTTTCCCCATTTGGAAAAAGAAAGACTTAATTAATCCTGGCTACACTAAAGGTAGGAAAGGAGATGGAAGAGAGTGAAGTGCAGACATCCAGATGAATGGACAAAATGAGGAATAATGAGAAATATAAAGAAGTCAGATGTTGACTGGGGAACAGTAGACATGTAGGAGGAAGGCAAGATTCCTGGACTAACTGAAGACACAATGTAAATCAGCCACAACACTTCTTGCCTGCTTTGTGCTGCAGCTCTCGCTAGTTCAGTCACAACCTACAAGCTAATTTCTGCACTGCTTATGTTGCCACCACTGCCTTTTAAGCCCTGATTAACAACCACCTTGGTGTGCCTTGTGAGCATCACTCACTCTCACATTGAAGGGGATCCTGACCCAATCAATGTGCAACCCCAGATCCTCCCAGAGCATATAGCTAGCCTAAGCTCTAACGCAGTAACTCCTTATAGTGTGTATCCTGAGCTGTCCAACAAGGTCAACGCTGGTGTCCTTCCAGCTCCATCCTGTGCAGCCCCCTAGCAAGCTGCTCTCTCCTGTGCAAAAGCTGCCAGCAACAGTCAGCGAGCAAAGGCGGCTGCAGGTTCCCAGGGGGGAGGTGGTAATGCCATGCTGAAGATAGCAGGAGGGGGAACTTATATCCAAGTCAATTAGGATTAATGCAATGTGGGAAAGTATTAGTTCTGGAGCTGTAGGTTTCTCCATTAGAGATTGAAGGCAGATTGGGAAGGGGGGAGGAAAGTGAAGACAAGCTAGCAAAGCCAGTGTCTTGGCTCCCCAGCTCTTTTCCTCCTTTCTCTGTTTTTTTTTTTGGGAAGTGATGAGGTGTGGATCTAAGACATTACACTCTGGAGATAGTCAGTAGCTCCAGACCTCATCAAAGCAGCAGGTTTTTTGCTCTCCTTTCCATTTCTTTTGCTCAATGCTGTTATGCACTGATGGTGGCTTGGCCTGTTATCAATGGAAAACTAAAGACGTTCTCCAAAATGAAACATCACAGCATCACAACCTTTGCATTCAGCTTTTTTGGGCTGAAGAGAGCTCATTTTTAATGCTGTGGATGACAAGAATGACAGTAAGGTTAAGTGCTGGCCCTGTGAAGAAGGGAAGCAAGCAGGTAGGAGGAGCAGCCACAGAGTAAGCTGAGCAGCAGAGAAGCAACCAGCCAGAGAGAACGTGCTCGAGGGTTCAAGATAACACGGTTAGGAACAACATGGGCATTCTTTGAGCCTGCCCCCCACACCCCCCCTTCTTTTGCAAGGTCAAAGGGACCAACCTGGGAGTAATTTGAAAGGGANTAGACCCTACAGCCCACAATAGCATGCCACAACAGGAGGAACTGCACAAGCAAGCGCCTTCCCCTTTTAAGGGCGTCTGCAAGACAGAAACCACCTCCAAATCCTTTGCAGTGATCATCTTCCCTCCTTCATCCACTGTAGAAATCCAGACTGCAAATTCCTTAGGACTCAGCTTGCCCCTTCCTCCTGAGCACCTATGCATCTCCACTACATTATAACCAACTTTTAGGGTCTGTAAAGAGTATTAGACACAGAGAAACTGGGGGCTACAACCATGCCACGTGCTACTCTTCAAACAAGTGTAATCTGAATGATAGAGCTGGAGGAATTACTCCTAACACTGAGAAACTGAATAGCTCTGCCTTTCTTCTGGCTGAAGGACAGAGCCCAGAGGATTGTGATCAATGGTGTTCCCCAGGGGTCAGTAATAGGTCCAGTCCTGTTCAATACATTCATCAATGCCCTGAATGAAGGAATAGAGTGTACCCTCAGCAAGTTTGCTGATGACACAAAACTGGGAGGAGTGGCTGACACACCAGAAGGCTGTGCTGCCATCAATGAGACCTGGACAGGCTGAAGAGTTGGGCAGAGAAAAACCTTATGAAATTGAACAGGGGCAAAAGTAGGGTAATGCACCTGGGGAGGAATAACCTCATGGACCAGGACAGGTTAGGGACTGATCTACTGGAAAGCAGCTCTGAGGAAAAAGACCTGGGTGTCTTGGTGAACAATACTTTACTTTGAGGGTGGTAGAGCACTGGAACAGGCTGCCTAGGGAGGTGCTGGAGTCTCTGTCTCTGAAGACACTCAAAGACTGCCTGGATGCCATCCTGTGTAACCTGCTCTAGGTGACCCTGTTCTGACACGGGAGTTGGACTAGATGATCTCCAGAGGTCCCTTCCCAACCACTAATACTCTGACTCTTTTCAGTGCTGACTCCTGCAGATCTACAGCAGCTGATCTATCTTCCCCCTTTCAGTGTCGGCTCATACACCTGTACTAAGAGGTTCCAAATTCCATCATGCCTTCCTGAGGCAATGTCCCTGCTAGGTCAGTGCACCATGGTGCTGTTGCACTTCAGGCTGAACCGAGCTCTCAGCCTGCAGGAGAGAAGGACCTGCCAATATTATTTGCCTGTAAATTGCCACGCATGCCGGAGGTGCTTTATAAATAAGTCAATAAACAAACAGCATCAAATTACAAAGAGGAATGAATGATGAACCCTCTTCCCTCTTTCTAAAGAAATAAGGATCAGAGAGATAAATTATACATATTTCAAAATCCAGCAGGAAGCTGTATTTTGCCAATCTGGTGATGCAGAGGAGGTCTCACAGCATCCCTCTCCTTCTCAATAAGAGTGGATGGCACAGCACATTTGATGATGTTTGCAATTTCATAATTTTAAGAACCCAAGTATATTTACAGTAGCTATGTTAATTTCAAAAGCAGCCAATTATGTACACATGCACCTAATATGCTGCCAGATCCCTCCCTATTCCAGCTTTGAACTTCTGCAGTTGGCAGTTTCCCCCAGACCATTCCTGCACTGTTTAAGCATGATAGGTAGTCTGATGGAAGGAAATGTGACAACTCAGCTCCTTGAAACCAGGCAGATAGCAACAGGTTACCCTGGACTAGGGCTTCAAAGAGAAGCAAAAAATCCAGGGCACTACATGGCTTTACAAGCACCAGGAAACAGAGTGTGCTGCTGTTAAAATGGCAGCCCCATGTGAAACAAGGGCTGAGTCCCCATGCAAAACTAGGGACGCCATGGGCTCTAAGTCTTTAACTGACAGTGTTACTTCAACTCAGTACTAAAGAGGGCAAGGCAGAGGATGGAAATAGGTTTAGAAAATTCCCTGTCCTTTTTTTGCTATTATTATTTTAATGGGAAAAAAGTGTTGTGGTTCGAAATCCATTATTTCCCTGCAGTGTTTGCAACTCTAATATAGCAGCCCCAGCTGTTATCTTATTGCTTATATAGAAACTACAGGTGTGCCTGAACATAAACAAAACAGGAAAAGGATGGAAAGCTAAATAGCAACAGAAAAAAAAAAATAGTAGAGAGAAGCAGCCTGCATGCACAACATTCAGGGACTTCTGACATTTTGTAGCTCAGCCCTGACAGGGAGCTGCTCTAGCACTGCCCTGCTGCTCATGCAGCACCTGCAAAACCTGAGGCAGGGAGGAGCAGGAGGCACCTCGTGAACCTAGCTAAAGCTCCTCTCAGCCCAGGCTCTCCCTGGTAAAGCCACCATTGGCACCCACCCTCTTTTTGGCACTGGCTCCTGGGAAGCAGGCATAACCAGCACAGTCTTTTCTGTGCTTGGTTTAGGGACTGCTATGCTGTTTCTTTTAAGTCTGCTTCGAGGGTCTAGAATCTGCCATTAATTTTTGTCTTAAAAAGCTTCAAAAATACTTCAGCTCAAAAGAGCATCCTTGTGGAATCAGCTGAAAAATGCCAGGAGGCTCAGACTGCTTGTTTAAGGTACTGGTCTTTGAATTAAGACATGGCCATCAGAGGTGCCAACAAGAGAAGCACAGGAAGGCTACCATTGCATGGCAAGATATAAAGCTTAAGCATGACTGTCCTGAATTCTGCTTCAAGGGAGTGAAAAGTGGAAGCACTGTGCCTAGCTTTATGGTGCACACCCTGCAAAGCACACATTGTAAACCTTCCCACCAAGAGCATTAACCAGGGAAAATACTGGAGATTTACACAGTACTTTCACTTTGTAAAATCTAAGATACCAGCAGTAGATAAAGGAATCTTAAAACATAAGTGTGTAACTTGGTGGCACTACAGAAAATCACAAAGGCCACAGAGGCATGAATGAATTCAGATTCCTAACAGCAGACCAGATAAGTGTGCATTACACAAAAGAAAATAACACTGTCTCTTCTCATACTATTATTTATGTACATGTTTATGTGGTTAAACTGCAAAAGCTCTCCTTTAAGGAAAATGACACACTGAGGATGTTTACTCTGTTTTTGTTATTACCCTAAATGTATTTCTATTTGATTTCATTATTCAATATATATATTTTCTTTTTTTTTCCAGTTACACTTGGGAGACAGGTACAACATACACACACTTGTACTTTAGTGTTGTGACAACCAGCATCAGAGTTGTTGAAATATCCATTTCCAAACCTGCCTTAGTGCAATCAGTCAAATCCTCCACTGCAATACGGGGAAAATAAACAAGGCTTTCGGACTGCAACTCCTGGTCGGGGGGGATGGAAGGCAGAGTGTGGAAAGCTAAGGGGCAGGGGACAGAGAAAGAGGGATGCCAGAAAGAAAGATTATTTCAGTGGTTCAAAGAGCTTAAAGGGTCTTAGAGGGGATTGAAGAATGAAACAATATATTAAAGTTGCAAAGAAATAAAACCAGGAACTCAACTATCTTGGTAGCCATAGAGCACGTGGGCTGCGTAGCATTAAAAGTCTTGAGTGTTGTACTTATGAGGAAAGAGAAACAGCAGGAAAACTGCACTATACTATTGCAAAGGCAAAGTCTTTCTGACCCTGAGAAACTGATTTTCTTAGCCCCTCTACCTCTACCCCTCTTAGTTCCTAAGATTGCCACCCACAAACCAGTTCATGGCTCAGAGGCAGCCCCTCCTCTTGGGATGCAATTATTCCCAATCAAGGTTTCAAATCACCACAGAAGTCACTGTGCAGAGTGGTTGATTCCTACTCCAGTAGAAGTGCTCCAAAACTTTTGCTTTCAAGCCCCTGATTTTCCCAGTGAAACATTCCCAGGGGGCAATCTGTCCTGATTTTCAAAGGACATTAGTTAAGAGGGTATGCGTTTGTGTGAGTGCATGTGACATCCGCACGAGTGGGGAGAATTCTGTTCTGCAAACGTTGGCACCAAATGTCTTAAGTGTGTGCATGTTCCTGGCTAGCCAGAAACAGATCCCAAATCCCTTCAAGCAAGACTCAGCAAGAGCATACGTTCAGGAGCACACTGACAATTAAGTGAGAATTTTACATCATCTTAGTAGAAGAGAAGCAACTGAAAACTATTTGCCTGCTCCAAGAAATGAAAAGCTAGCACTGCCAAAACTACACAAAACCCTGTCACTGAAATTTTGACAAAACTTTCCATTACAGCACTGAGCATGTGTATGTTATATAGATGCTTCTTTACTTCAAGCATGAAAAATGTCAGCCCACAGGGAACTGTCTGAGAAAGTCACAAGCATGCATTGAGCTTGGTACTCTTTGCTTATTGTGTTCACATTTTTATGATTTTTACTAATATTTTTTGATGGGAATGTTACAGCTTTTTGCTTTCATTTAGAAAGAAATTGTGAAGCAGGCGTATTTGACACATCAGTACTTGCTTGAGTTTTCAAGGGAGACTGTGAAGGAATACCTAGAGACCTACTGTCCTGTTCTGCCCTCTCCTTGCTTACCACCCCATCTCCTTCACCAGCTCCTTTCCTGCTGTCATTTCTAAGCTTACTGCCAGTGCTGCCTATGAGAACTGCTAGGATTTCTGTTCCCTCTCCTCCATCCCAGATCTCCTTGGCTACAGCTTGCAGCTCTTGAAGTCACTGTAAACAATCCCACCAGATGATGACTGTCCTTAAGAAACTGTTAGAAAAAAAAAAAGGCTATAAGGACTAGATGGAGAAGGTGTTAAGTAGGCAGAACAGTGTTTAGGAAATCCTTCTGAGATAAAGGGGATCATGTGGCTCATTCCCAACAGAAGGACCAACACTGAGACCATCACAGACTAAGCTACAGTACTACTACTAGATCCTGGCAATACAAATACAGCCTGAGAGCAAAGTACTTTACCATAGCATTTAGAAATCAGCTTAAAAAGGAACGTGTCTACTGCACATGTATTTCACACAAAAACCTGCGGCTCTGTAACCTTCTAAATACATTTTCTATACTGCAAAGTTAAATCAAGCACAGGAGATAATAAATTCGTGAAAAGTACCCAATTCTGCCTTATCCTCCCCCTCTTCTCTGCTTTCTTTTCCTCTTTTTTTCCAAGTGAGCTGGCTGCTAGACTCCAGCCCTGGCATTTTCACCCAGAAGGGATCCAGACAGCTGCATGAACTAGTCGTTCCAAATGCTTGCTTAAGGGCATAGAGTAATGAAACTTCAATCTTCTTTTTGCTGTGCCCTCCAGCCTCCATACATTAGTATAGAAAACAGGCTTACAAATTAGAAGACAGGAGGCTATCAATAGCATTAAACTGGCTGTTATTTCTTCAGTGAGTGCCAGAAGAGGGCAGAGAGAAGGGTGGTTAAGAAAGAAGGGACAATTGGTTTCATGACTGAAACATGAATCCTCCTCTATCCAATGCCTGCATGTGTCTGTTTGCTTCCTTCTTTCATTTCTCTTCCTCCTTCCTATTTTTTTCTTTGTGGATGTCAACTGCAGATCTGGGATTTATCTGATTTGCTATAATGTGAGAGAGACACAGGCAGTCCTCTTTCGTAGAGGACAATATGTCCTTTCTGACTCATACAAAAGGCGGTTCTCCAAGACTCCTTGGTTCCAAGTCTGATGCCCTGGCTTGAATCTCCACTTTAGGATTATGTCCTGCCTCCTTAAATTCCCTTTTATGCAGAGCATTTAGCAAAGTCATAGACATAGCTGCCCTGTGAGGACGATGCTGACTGAAGTGGAATTTAGTCTGAGATTGAACCTCCCACGGGTAAGTGGTGCATGGTCTGACTTCCCTCTGCAGTTAATGGAGACTCCTTACAGGCAGTGAAGTCAAAAGGTTAATTCAGCTGATCAGGAGATGCCTGCTCTAGGATGAGTTGAATTAAGTTCCTCGCCTCAATTGACTGTACTGAATCTCTATCAGCAATAATGGGTGTTTAGACACCAACTCATCATACCTAGAAACTTACAGGAATACCCCTAAATTCAGACATTCTAATCTGGAAGTGAACCTCATCCTAGGAGTTAAGGGAATCTCTTTTCCAGCTTTTGTGACCATAAGCAAGAGAATCATATCCCTATGCATCAAATCCTCTCTTGTTGTGAGGCAGGACCAAGAGCTTTCACATATTGTGTGCACTCTGTCACACCACAGAGGAACTCAGCAACAGTCACATCCAGATAAATGGTTGGCTACCACAGAAGGCAGGATATGGCATATGTGGGAGTGGGACAGCTGCCAAACCATGATACAAGAGCAAAACAGTTCTTACAGAGCGCTGAGGAGACTCTACACAGAGGACAAAGTCTTGTACAAATGCCATTCCCAGCACCACTTGAGCTAGCTAGGAAGTGCAAGAAGGATTATGGAGTTAGGAAGCCCTGCTGAGAAGAAGAATTTAATCAGCTTAGGTACAGTGCCTTGCTATCACAGCACTATCTGGTTTCCAAGACTGAGCAAGCCTCCCTGAATGATGGCATCCTTGTGTCACAGTCATCTTCTGTGCAACACTGCCATGCTTGTAAAACGCAGGTTTTGGAGCTCCTCCCCTTCAGTGCTTGCATAAGGCTTTGGCAGTCTTGTGTTCCTGGCTCTTTCAGTGAAACTGGGGTGGTTAAGGCAGGCTTGGACCATGCTTAGATAATATCTCAGAAATATTTGTTATACTAAAAATAAACTAATCCTTCAGATGTGGAAAGGCAGGGGACAGGCTTTCTAGCACGCCTACCCAAGAGCCCAGACAGAACAGCGAAACTCAAAGGTACATTAAAAGGAAATAACATACTACAGTCACCTCTTTCCTCTCCAAAGTACTTCACAAGCCTTTATTAAATTAAGTCTCATTACACCCTTGGGACATAGGTGCAGTGAATACCTTCATGAGAGGTGAGTGAATAAGATAGAGAAAACTCTCTGCAAATACTCCTCTGACTGACTGCATGAATTGATTCATTTTAGTTGGACTCCTGTGTTGTCATTTCCCACAGAGTTTCAAGCAATCAAAGCTGTACACAGGAGGATATTTTAATGAAAGGCACGTGAACAGATCCCAGGAAAGAACAGGAGCAGCAGCACTGTAAGACTGAGCCTCTCTATGCTTGGGGTAATAATCCAAATGTTAAACTATGCATTGTCAGCACGAGCCTGACTTAATGCATTTTTAATCTATTTATTTATTGTAATTAAGCAGCTAAATGGAAGGGGGAAACCTCCAGCATGTAGGCCTGCTTTCAGGTTGTAAGCCAGTTTGCTTTCCACCACACAAGTAATCCCCTTCTGTGTGCATGCTGACCAGTGTCTCAAGGACATGCAGAATAACAGATGGACTTGACAGTCACAGATCAGACAGAGATGCTGGCATCTCACTCATCAGTGCTTTCTGTTTAGTGTCTAAGAAAATTCATTTCCTGGCAGGAACAATTATAGGAAAAAAATGACATACCTTACCACCTAATTTTAATGTGGAATACCTTAATAGAAAAGTGGATAAGCAAATATGTAAAACCTAGTTGGAAGAAAAACATCCCTCCAAGGAAGTGAAATACTGCAGGTTTTTGTAGAAGCAGTCAAAACCCCAAAAGAGTCAAAACTCCACAACAAATAACAGGAGCAGCACTAACTTGTACCCAGGGCAAATCAAGATCTAGCTAGATTTCACTCTTCTGTAAGTTTGGGAAACTCAGAAAGAACATCTTAGAAGTAAACTTACAGCCCAAGAACTGTGTTTTGATTCAGATTTGAATCATTTCACTTGAATAATTGCAAGTAGCAAAGACATCTTAAAAATCCAAAATCCTCTTGGAGATGTTTTACAAGCAGAAGCAGCTACAATTTTTAAACTAATTGTACAACCCAAATGATTCTATGAGTTCTAATTATCAAATGTATTTTACACACAGGAAAACTGAGGCAGAGCTACCAGCAGTATCCCACTGAACACTTGAGTAATTTTCCAAAGTTTTGGGTTAGATCTGAGGCGTTTTTTTCTTCTTTCCACCTCGCATGTGCTACATCTCCCCAGGTCTATTAACTGGGTATGACTTCACAAGTACGACCACATCAAAGTCCCTGTTAACTTGGAAGACCTCATGTTCTGAAATTTCTCATTTGAAATTTATATTCACAGCTCCAAAGTTATTCTTTCTGCTACTTGTATTGAAATATTAGGTTTTTAAAGGACAGTAGAGAAAAAGGCAAAGACAGTTAATGAATTTATTTCTTTCCCCCCTTAAAAGATTTTTTTGGTCAAAACTATTTTTCAATGAAATCTGATGACTGACTCATCAGATGCACTCCGCAGAAAACACTGGTATTTAAACTGAAAAACTGAGCACCTACAAATATGCAACTACTCTCCAACTTCCACAATTCCCTGCATTATCACTATGTACAAGATGACTCCCATTCTTCACTTCCAAACAAAATATTTTGGAAGGGGGGAAGCCTTTATTTTGCTGTGAAGGGAAATCTGAATAAAAGGTTTTAGTGGTGGGGAAGGAAAAAAGTATCTTCCTACTTGAAATTCTCTTTCTGAGAACAAACCAAACATAAACCCAGAAATTCATCAACAGTGACAAGAACAAAACCATCTTTTGGCCAGCTCCAGCCAACACAGGTTTTGTAGACATGCAGCCATTGGCAAATTCAAAGGGTGTTGCCCCTGCAAGTTTGGCTCAGGTTAAGTTATGATGGTGTGGGGTTTTTTCCAGCCTCAGGACCCCAGGTTATTATTTTAAGCAACCTATTTCTATTGCCATGTCTCCTTATTTGCTAGAAAAGATTAAAGAGCTTTGAGTTCATAGGACAAAGGCACAATTCTTAAGAACACTGCAAAGTTACAGGGGACTGTCTGCTAATAATGTGTGTTGGTTTGGTAACAAGCTGAAGCAGAGAGCAGCAGGGGCAGTCCTTCATGGCCACAGCTTTTTCAAAAGAGTCTGTTAAACAAAGTATTTCAGGAGTGAAATCTTTAAATGTGTCAATGGGGAGGCCAGACACTGAACATCTGCCCACTTCAGAGCTGACACCATCCTTCAAAGCAGAGGAGATTGACCTTTGCAGTTGAGAATCACTGAGCGGCAGCAGGGGGGTTCCTGTATCTGTTTCTAAGATGTCTTTTGCCTTTCTCCTTTCATAGAGAAACAGGAAGTAGTTATTTGAAGTCGTGGTTTGGTATTAAAAACAATATTCTTCCTTGAAAACAGGGTTGGAGAAGGAGAGGGACAGGACATTGATTAATGAAGCTGCTGAATCAGTTCATGATGAAGTCAGAAGTTGCTCAGAAGAGGAGAAGCACAATTCTCTCATCTCTTTCTGCTTTCTAACAAGTTCAAGATCTACTTAGCCTGCCTGAGTGCAAAGCAATAGGTTTTGTCAAGGCCTGCAGCAGGTATTGGACATCCACTGTATTGTGTGTTCCTCCTCTTTATCCCCCAAGCCACATCAACCATGAGCACTGTGTCCTGCTACATTTCCTGAATTGCTCTCTGCCACCCAGGTACGGAAAATCTTGCCAGTACAGCCTTTTCCCCTCTCCTCTGACCCATTTTCCCCAGGAGAAAACAAACCAATCAGTGAAGGAAAAAGAGAGTAGTAGTCCCATTGCAGTGACAAGACCTGCTAACAGAGAAATGAGAAAAGCCAGGACACTTCAAGCAGTGGGGCTAAGTTTGAGATCACTCTGTATGGCCCGTCAGTGAGCCCAAACATCAAGACACTGCCTTTCCTAGGAAGTGAGCACCAGCTTCTCTCTTGCTAATGTCCTCCTAAAACAGACAGATCACTCCTTCTTTCTGTGCTCAGTGTGGAAAAGAAACCTCTAACTCCCAATGCCTAGACCAGCATCACACAAACCCAAACCAAGCTCCAAGTGTGAATACCCCAGAGAGTTCAAAGATAACGTGTAGCCAGAGTTGCTGTGCTGGATCTGAACCTTAAAAGCAGGAAGGAAAGAGCCCCAAAACTCACACTCAGCATGTACCAAAACAGAGGAAGATGCCTCCACAGATGGAAGAAAATATGAAATTAAAGCAGATCCCAGCTGTCACTGTGACACCTTGGACAGGTTGCATCACCCCTTTGTACCTTGTTCTTCCTTCTTCTTTCCCTCTAAGCACACATCCATATCTGCTTCTGTAAAATTCAGATTATAACACCTGTCATAATGATTATGTGAGAACTAATTTAATAGATGCTTTCTAAGTGTACAGCAGCCCTTAGATGGAAAAACACTAGATAAGATGGTGAAGCTGGTCAGCTTCACCAAGTAAACACCATGCTACAGTCAGAGGGAAAAATACTGCTGCCAAGGAAGGGAGAATAGGAATCCATGCCAAGCTCTCAATGAATACAAGCTAAAGAGGAGCCTCAGCCAGCACTCAAAACCTGAGCAGAGAGCAGTGCAGAAAGGCCAGCTAGCAAGGAGATTCAGCTGATTAACAGCTTAAAGGAAACATCTATAGATAAACCAGGTGGGACAAGAATCTAGGTGTGTTCACTAAAACTGTTAGGGAAAGGTTGGTTGTTTTTTTTTTCATGCTGTATTTAAATTTTCAAAATCTTCCCTGAAGAACTATACTGAAAAAAAGAACTTCTTTGGGCCAGTTCAAGTCTTTCATCTTCATATATGAAAACAAAGTTAAGGTTTTGAGTAAAAAAACTTCCTACCACAAATGTATAATTGAGCAACTAAGACTCACTCCTTCTATTCTGAAACTACCACTATTTTCCACTCTGCTCCAATCTGAACTTTGTCAACATCAACTTGATTTCAAAAGTCATTGATTTTGCTGATACAGTGTCCCAAAACAGGAAAATATTCCAGCATCACCTCTAGTTTAGTGCTGTGGAATGGAAATTTTACACCACTGTTCTCCTCTCTGAAGATAAGTTCCCATCTGTATATTCAGAGTATGCTGAGAGAGCCTTAACACAGTTCAGAACCTTCTCTGTGCTGCTAACCTTAGAAGAAGACAAAGCTTGTTTCTCTTTTTGCTGGGAAAAGGTAGATATTGCACAACACCCTCTGAACAATTTGGTCAGTATCTCAAATCCTGCCCCAAACATCCTCCTTTCTTACAGCACTGTACAGCTTGCTCTGTGCCTGTAAGCTGCTGCCATCCATCCATCCATCCCAGAGGAGGCAGCTTACCATCAATGTTGTTTCAAGATATGATTTTTTAGGGGATTTATGTAGGGAAAAAAAAGCTATAGAAACGAGAACCCAATGATTATTCCAACATTTGTATTAATACATATTAATCACTTTCCTCTCCAGAGATGCCATTGCTGATTGGAGAGGCTCGATTTTCTTTTCTTTAAAGGTATCTCCAGATCATCTTAAATAGCTGAGCAGGCTTGGAGAGATAAGAAGGAAAATATGCCTCTGAAGACACTTAATGCTCAATTCTGAGCATGTAGAGATGCTCACAAACTAAGCCCCACAAAGGACCGGGAGTTTCAGTTCCATTTAGTGTGTATATATTTACCCTTATTCACAGCATTACAGAGCTACTGTCCTTCCAAAAGAGATATAATAAGGAGGAAAGCTTTCTGTGACAGAGAGCTCTGGTGCATTCATCCAGCAGTTTAGCAGAACAATGCAGAGACTGAGTCTGTGGCTAAAGAAAACAGAGCTGTCGCTTAAAAGCTTGAATGTTAATAGCTGTTCTGCAACCCCCATCACAATGAAGCAAAAGAAGAATAATGAGGAAAAAGGGAAAAGGACATTGTAGGGGCCAGAGAACTGGCTAAGACGTTCAAACAATAGCTATAGTACTAGAAGACAATTATGGGAAAGTTAATTTGAGGTACTTTCCTAGCAGCAAAGAAGGACATTGCAACACAGACCTCAAGGAATGGCTGTGCAAATCTCTCCGACAGCTGCCCAAGTTGAACTCCTCACTGCCCAGCTTCACTCTGTCATTACTGCAGCAAAATCCACCAGGTAGTCCTAGCTACACCGTGGCCACAGCTCCACAAATATATTCCCATTACTTCTGGAAATGTATCCTCAAAAGTAGGAGCATGTGAAAGAGGCAGCAAAGCCACTCTCCCCCAGCCTCAAGCGAGAGAGGAAAATTGTGGGTCCATCCACACAGATGGTAAATAAATGCAGGTGCATGTGAGTGAGCATACCAGCCCTGGTTTCAATCTAACTGAGATGCCACATTTAGAGCCCATGCTGCTCTGCTCTTTCTGTTGCTTGTTACCTATACTAACACCATGCTTATTAATCCTAGCAGTGCTGAAGGTGTAGCTGTCCCAGTGTGGGGAGAGGACAGGAAACAGAACGAAGGATTAGCAGAGCTGCTGGGTGAAGAGAAGAGCAGCTTGTGATAGCCAAGCTAAAACGAAAGGAAACACTGAATGTGTTTCAGGGTAGTGAAGTGGAAGAGCTAAAGCCACTCATATCAGGTAGGATTTAGATATAGTATGTATAACATAGTAGAAAGATTTCTCCCCCTGTTCCCTGATCAGATTTGACAAGAAAAGTCAGTAAAATGTTGGGACTGAGCCATATGGGACACCAGGTTAGATTCTGGCAGCTGGTAGATTATGCCTAACATGTCCAAAATGCCTGAATTTGTTAACTTTTTATCATGTTTAGCACTGTTAAAGAATACCCTCTCCCCAAATGCCCAAGATAAGGTCCTGGTCTTCCCACTCAATTATATTTTTCAAGTATTTATCACGATTAGCTACTCCTCTCCAGCCTAATCTCTTCTCCTCCTTTTTTGACACTCCTAGCCCTGCACATGCCCAGCCACTGCTGGGATCTCTCCAACACAATCCATTCCTATAGGCAGAGGCTCAATAAAGCCTCTGTAGAAATGCTTAAGTGTATTGCCTGTAAATCAATGCATCCCCTCAGCTGACAGTTTCTGCTGAGAATCAGCAGGTAGTAATAGTAAATGTTTCTTCAAACCTCCTGGACCGATAGCAGGTTCCTGTGAGGGATCCCCCGTGGAGACAACCGCCTTTCCCCCCCAATTCCTGTCTCCTTTCAGCACAGCATTACACTGTGATCAGGATGCAGACCCAAGTGCATTAGCCAGAGTCCCTGCGGGGATGCTACCTCACACCCAGGTAAATTGACCGCTGCGAGTGTTCCTAGGATTACAGGGCAGCAGACAACTTGAAAAGGACTCTCACAAACTAATGTTTACATTATGAACCTTATGTTCCCACCTTCTTAAGACTTCCTACCTTCTCCCTCTTTGTAAGCAACTAGAATTTGGGTTTCTTTGAACTGAGCTAACAAAACTCATACTAAGTCATACAAGCAGCAGAATATACAACAAATGCCATCAGCACCAACAGAACAAGAAAAGGATACAACTCCATTAAGGACTGATATTTTTGCATCCTTGTAATCCTCCTCATTCCTTTCCCATGGAGGCCTCTGAATGGAGCTGCCAGAGCCCTGACTACAAGAGAAGTCACACGGATGAGGAGCCACTTCAAAATGACACAAACCTGTTTTATCTGTCAATCAAGGTGGGGGATGAACAGTCGTTTAGCAACAGTGTCACTGAAATTGTATTGCTTTGCTTCTGAAGTACATAAATATTTGATTCTCTCTGCCTCAACTTTCTGCTTCTTCCCTTGTTTTAAAAGAGAATCTCACAGATTTTAGAATAGATCCATAGTTTGTTTTTTTCCTTTCACATTCATCTGATTTGAAAAATATCTGACTGTCTCTGTGTGTAAGACAATTGGCATATATCCTGCCTATAGCCAATAAGAAGGAAAACACAAAGTATATTGCTACTGGAACATGGCAGGTTTCTGTCCCCTTTCAGCTGTTGTGTGTTTTCCTTTAAATCTGATGAGTTCAATTACAGGGAAGGGCCTGCAAGGTTTACCACTCCTGCATCATTGCCTTTGCCTTGTCTCTTGCTGTATGGTCTTACCTGCTCCCTTCTCAAACCCTCTCCTGGGCAAAAATGGGAATTCATTAGCCCTCACTTACAACAGTTAAAGTTATTGTGAAGCAGCATCCTTGGAGATCATGGTACTCAGAAAAATGCTCTTCTGAACAGCTTGCCCTGTAAGCTGGTTTCTGGCAGCCCCTGTACTGTGGAGGATCATAAGTTTTCTGAAACCAGTAAGTTTCTGTAAAGTACATGGATTTCAACAAAATGGCATTTGCTAATGAGAACCTGTTTCAGTGGAAAACTCCCAACTGCTCTTCACTCCGGCAGAAAATTGAGGGAAAAAGAATAAAAAGCCCACTAATACTCTTGTATACAAAAGATGTTTCCAGCTAAGGAGAAAAAGAAGAAAAAAATCAAATATTTGTTCTTTTAGCAGTGGAGACTTGGAGCAAGGTAATTTCACATGTTCCTGTGAACAAGCTGCTGCAAATAGCTTCCCTAGATAATAAGTAGAAACGAGTGAGAAGAAATGGATAGGAGAAGATCTATAATAGTGAAAAGAAATGTGTGATCAGCTAGGGAATTTCTCTTAGGAGCCTTGTAGAGAATATTGTATTTGCCAGACCAGATCAGACCACTGGGCCAATCAAGTGCAATTTAAGCATTAAGTGTAACAGCTTGATAAATCTAGGTCAATGCACCTACACGCAGGTACAAGTTTAATACCACTTCATTAGCAGGACTGCAGCACCTAATATGGAACATATCTACAGGTCCTGAAAGAGAGAAACTATTGGCATTTATGGGATTGCACAATTAAATCCATGAGTTTCTCTTAACAAGTGACCAGAAATTGGTCCCACTTTACAATTTCTAGTCTGCAGCAGCAGACGGTGCTGATGCTTCAAATATAAGTGGAAAACAGTACTGCAATGCTTCTCTGGCCAGTAACACCCTGAAGGAGGAGACTGGAGAGGAAAGAGCTCCATCTTTCTGAGCCCTTGTACACAATCAGTCTTCACTGAAAAATGTATTATCTTAGCATGCAGCAACAGACCTGCAATTATTACTAAAGGTTGCCAACCCCAGCGCTGGCCTCTTTGAATATGTCTTGGCACCTTGCAGCTCTGCTACTACCCAAGGCAAAGGGAGATTTTATCTCTGCACTTGCTTCAGGTTACCACACAGGGACTTTGGTTCTGGAGTTTACTCAATGAGCAGAGAAATCCCTGGATTTTTAGGTGTGCTTGTAGAATGTCATCTCCACAGTGGGTGCTGAGGAAGACAGCAAGATTCTTGACTGCCCTGGCTAGCAGCTGGGAAAGGGAGATTAAAAGTAAGTCTCTGCTCTCCTGAGATTATGGAGAGATGAAAAGGCTCTATATTATTAAAAAATAAAATTGGCAGCACTAGATCAATAGCATTAGATCTCCAGTTCCTTCCCATGAAAGTGGAAAGGATTCAGTTTTCTTCTGCTCCTTCCCTGACCACCACCTGTGACTATAAGACAGGTTCAACCTTCCCACTGCACTGTTCCTGGACCCTCTCAGCAGTTTCAGTAGTGAGCCCCCTCTGTACCAGGAGCATCAGTGTCTGAGTATAGCTTAGAGTTATTCCTATCAGCTGCAAAACAGCTTGCTCAGGTGTGTCTATGCTACACAGCAAACTCTCCCAGGACTGCAGTACAATCAAACATGAGATTAGGACTAATGGCAGCCTGTTGGATACTTCCAGCACAAAAAGTTTTGTGCCAACTTCCAGATGAGCCATCACATTCACAGAATTGCAGCACACTTATATTTTGGCAGGTACCCAAGGCATCCACAGAACAGTAAGAAATACAGGCATACAAAAAGCATAATGTGCTGTCAGACCCTAACAAGGTCAGGGGAAAAAATACTTTTGGTCAAGATCCAAGCCAAAAATCTGCCTCTTCAGTTGCCCTGTTGTAGATCTACCTGTTCTTTCCTTAGAAACAATCTTTCAAAGACTGCTAACACAAACCCAGACTTCAAGTGTAAAAAGCTCCATAGGCATGTAACATGTCTTTTGGAAATGAAGAGACATCTAAGAGATCTAATCAGCTGAAAGGCAATTCTTCACTGAGGCTGCCAGATGCAGATGAACTCTGCAGGACTTGCTGGCTCCAAAGATGCCTGTCTAATCTACCCAACCTGCATTGCTGAAGTGTCATCAGACTACTCTTCCTAAAATCCTGGCTAGCAGCCCTTCCACTTATTCCCCAAGTGATCCAGTGACCATTATTACCCAAAATGCTGCATTCATTTGAGTTAGCTCTTGTGGTCCTTTGAAGATGTGTTTGTCTATAAAATAGCCTTTTTTTTGGACACTGTCTCTATACAACATGAGGTCCAAAAGCCTCCACGTGCTTTTCTTCTAACATATATGATGATGTTGTGGAAATTGATCCATGTTGGATGAATACCTGACTCTGAAATTGGAAGAGTGGATAAAGTTGACATTATTCTCCTGGAATAATGGCAGGACTAAATATAGAAATACAAACTAGAGAAATACTAGACAAAATAAAGATGGCCTTGACAATAATAGGAACAACAACTCGCAGGCTCAAATTATCATCTTGCACATACTTCTTCCAGGAAGCTGGATTAAAGGATTTGGCAGAGTGAATATGCCACACAAGCAGGGGAAAGAGCATGGAAGGATCTGCAGCAGTAGTGATGGTAGATGCAGGAATACAAGCAAGAATGGAGTCTGAACAGAAATGCTCTTGTTCTCAACTCATCTCAAACTGAACATCCCTAGTGTCCTTGTCAACCACGTTTCTTACATAGGTCAGGTTTCCTGGAGGCAGTAGCAGGAAGGCTTTCATGTGCACATATGTGTGTCTGTGCATACACAGACTGGGACATGCTAAGAAGCATCCAAGAGGCAGCACTGGGCTTTGAGTTCAGGGAATGACAGTGAAAGCAGGACAAAGTGGTAAGCATGGGGCTAGCATGAGTTCAGATAGCACAGGAGTACTGGGAGTAGTATGAGGAGATAAAAAAATGGACCAAAGGTAGTGCTGAATGTGGGGAGAAAGCTGAGGCTTGTTTCAGCTTGGCTTTGCCCCCATCCTTATCCTTTTCCTCTTTTTCTTACTGTGCTTTCTGCTTTCAGTCCATACCCCTTCTCAAACCACATGGTCAAAAGCACTGCATCCCCATGCCTGTACTCCATTCCCCTAATCCAAAGCCCACTTTCATCACAATGCTGTGCTATCCCTGACAAGCCCTGAAAGACACAAATCCTTTAACTCTCCTGCAGATGTCACATAATGAAGACATCTATAAACATGGTCATATTAGAGCTCACCATCTGGCTGTGCCTCTTGGACAGCTCTGCTCCCCACAGACCAGTGGGCATAGAGACCACTGTGGCCAAACAATTATTCCTCTATCTCCTGCTCCACCACTCATGGGCATGGATGCCCTCAGCAATGCCACTGCTGACCAAGACCACAGATGAAGCAGTGTGTTGTTCAGTGTTGAGCCTGGATCACACTGTCCCTCTGCACACCATTCCCAGGGCTGGCCACACCACCCCATTCACTAGCCTCTTTTCCCCTGAAGGTCCAGATTTCATTCACATAGCCCAACGGCCAATGAGCCTTCCTCACACACACCCCCACACCCCTTTCTTTGCCTGGATATCACTAGCCTAGGCTTTCTATCAGTCTCAACCACAAATCTTTTCTCATCTCCCTCTGTTCTCTTCAGCATCAGATGCAAATTGTCTGTCCACTGGTCAAACTGATAAATGGAAAATATTTCCAGGAAGACTCAAGAGCTAACAAGTTTCGCTTGTTTGTTTTTAATTTTTTTTTAATTACTTGTACTTTTCCCCCCCAGATTGGTTGAAAGATTTTATTTGACCCCTATGGAAGAAACTTCCTTTTCTTTCCAAATTTTTTTTAAGGAACTTTTCAAAACAGAACTGTCACTGTAAAATGAGAAACTGAAGTAATTTATCTTATGCAAATAATTTCTCCATTCTTCCCTCCCCAAAAACAAGCATGATACACAAAAAAAGCATAAACCCTCCCCCCAAACTGTGTGTTTTGGAAGGCAAAACAGTACTCCTGCTACATTTTTCTTCCTTCCTGCTTTTTTTTCCACCTATGATCCTCTGCCTATTCCCAAACGCCATCACAGTTGCTGGTCCAAGCTTTCAGAGAGGTGCCTGCACATAGAAAAGTTCACTGAACTGCCGCAGCACATTCCACTCCCTGAATAGTCTATAGCCACAGGACACCTAAGAAGATTGTATTTTCTTTGAAGCACATGAATATTTGATATCCTCCCTCCCTTCCTCCTTGCCTTAATTATTCTCTTATTTTGAAACACCAGCTTGCATGCAGTATTTAAATAAAGCTGTTTTCAGAGCCACAAGCAGCTTGAAACAATCAAGCCTCTCAAAATATATTGCAAGTGCTGTACATCCTCCTGTTCAGCACATAAGTAGCAGAGAGCAAGACATAACCTCAGGAATCCAACACAAGACAGGGGGCTAAAGGGGCAGCCTTTTCCATCTAAAAGCTTGCATTCCCTCACCAGATAAAAACCATGCATGTGAGATGAGAGAGTCTCAGCCTGTTCCTCAGCTATCCTGTGCAAACCACTGGAAGGTCTGGCACAGCAAACTTTACTCAGAAAAGCATCTGAAAACCTGGGCCGGAGGGGATGCAGAGGGTTAGAAATGAAGCAGGCAACGCAGGGAAAACATTGAAAGTTGCAATTTGGTTAAACAATAGCTGCTACAGGGCAACACAGAATGAAAAAATAGCATTTTCTATGCATAGAGCTATATATAGATAATCATATGCATCCATATACATATAGACATAAATATGTATGAAAGGGCTCAGAGGATTTAGGTGACAGAGCAGCTCTGCAGACACACATGGCTAGATCACACAAATCTTTGCCGAGGTCCATCAGCTGCAAGGATGTGGCCTTGCCAGACTTCAACAAGCCTGTTTTATGGGACAACATTGAGTTGATATCCATGACCCCATTTGCTTTGTGTTGTGACATTCTGACAGCAAAACATTAGGTGACCACTGGACACCTGTACGTGTAGAGACCCAAATGGCTCTCACTGCAGGTCAGGAGGTAGGATGCTGCAAGCCCCAAGAGGAGGTAGGATGCTGCAAGCACTGAGCAAGTGCTTCAAGGTCAAAGCTGTCACATGACACTCAGGGCTGGGGCACTTTTGGGTAGCTGTAACCCTGAGAAGCTCTTTGTGCATTCCATGGGGGAATAGATATTAAGGGGAATAGTCATACTTGCACCAGGTGAGGGTGCTACAGACCTGGCAGCTGTTCCAGCTGCCTGAGTAACATCTCCTGGATTATTTGGAGGTGCTTCCACAAACAGCCTAGAGAAAAGGAAACGCAGTGTCCCTTTGCACAGGTTAAGGGAAGCCACGTGCCATAAATATTTGTGCAGGTGGATGAATATCTGTGTCCACAGATGCTTACAAGTAGGGCAAGAAGTAAATACGCACATTTGAAAACTCATCCATCTCTATCGCAAAAATGAGTCATCTCATCCTAACAACACTTAACTTTGTGGAAGTTTACATCAAACAGCAAGTAGCTGGAAGGTTGTAAAAGGACTGCCTGCAAATCTCAGGGCCAAGTCTCTTGAAGTTTGATTGAGGCTTCCCAACTGAGTAATCCCTAAGTCACTCTGTTGGGAATGTGCACGTGACCAAAACCAGAGAAATGATGACTTCCCAAATCTGCCTGGGGGAAAAAGTCATGCTCCTCAGCTCTTGCCTGATGCCACATCTCTGAATCAGACCTTCATTATCATCTGCAGTAGATTTTTTGCTCTTATTATCTTGTATAAAAATCCCTGCAGTGTCCACATCCCTTGCCTATAAAACCTCAGCAAAGGTGAAAGCTACTGTGAGGAGGAAACTTTAACCTAACGGAGAGATGCTTATAGAGAGCTGGAGAAGTTGCTAATGTTTCTGTGCTTGAATATATTTTCTTTTTTGCAATGAAGATTTCTAACACCATATTTCCAGGCCAATTCTGTTCAGTAATTCTGGGTGAGAAGCAGTGGAATTTTAACTGGGTCCTACACAAGAGCCAGGGGAACACTCTTTAAAATGAACTACAAGAGATAGCCAAGTGCAAACCTTTCAAAGGCAAAAAGAATGAGACCCTTAAACAAGTTCCATATGCAGAAAAACCCACCCTATAAACAGCTTTACATTGCAAGGACATATCGTACTCCATTTGCCCCATGAGGCAAAGGGGCTGCAAGTTTCATGCTTTAATTTTGTACACTCAAGGTGACCTTCTCCTCCCTCTCATGCATTAAGAGAAAGGATTAATGCAACACATGTGCCAGCAGCTACAGAAACAAAGTCTACTGCACAATGAGTACTCTGACAGAAGCACAGAGCACAATATTTATTTACTGCCTGTCAGTGTCTAGCCTGGATGGGATGCTGCATCTCCATAGCCATTATAAACTGCTCATTAGACTAACAGGACAGGACTTTGTTATGATCAGGTCATCTGAGTTGATAGAAAAAGGGGCAGCAAGCAGCAGTGGAGAAATTCAAAGTGAAAGGGAAGGAAGAACAATCAGCTGCTGCTCTGGTTATAGTCAGTAACGAGGTGGCTGGCTAGCGTGCATCACTATGGCTTTCTAGAAAGTGGAATTAGGAGCAGAGCCATGTGTCAGGGGCTCCACACTGTCAGCTGTTAGCAGAGAGATTGATTTAACACAAGTGTCAATGGCAGAATCTTTGGCAAAGGAGAAATTCCTGTTCTAGCTGCCAGGCAACCACAGCATAAACCAGAGTGGTATCAGTGACCAAATAGCCAGTGAGCCTAGCAACCCCTGGGCAAGGCCCACACTGAAACACAACTATTAAACAAAAGAGGCTTAATACTGCAGAGGATTTTGAAACTGTTGTGTACGTGATGCTCATGGAAGAAGATTCAGGAATAACCCCCTACCCATCAGGGAGATGAAGTGGAGCATCCTAGCCATACTGTAAGTCTGCCTGGGAGCACAGGCAAGAGCACAGCTCCCAATGACTCTTGTAGCCCTGCTTGCTTCATCCTAGTGCTGAAGGAGAGGAAAACTGGGAGTGAGCAGGTTCCTCCCTCATGAAACAGTATGTAGGAGAGAAAAAAGACTGTCTCTCTGACAGTCCAGAATAAGGATAGCAAAGAGAAAATCTTCAGGGAAAACTGCAATGTTTCTTCCTGGAATAAGCCTGGACTGTGAAAGCAGCACACAATACGTGGGATTGAACACTTGCAGGGCTGGGCCTGTTATTGAAATAATCTTGTGTAGAAAACAAAAAAACAAATTATGAACTTCTTTTTTACCTTAAAAAATACTCTTTTTCTCCAACTTGGTTGACTGAAATTACCTAGAGAAGTTCAGCCACACAAGTCTTCTCCGAAAATGGTGAAAGCTGTAAAATGTTTCCTCCGAGGCTTTTTTCCTCTCTGGATCCATCCCATCTACTCAGCAGTGATTAACTTGACTGTCCACTCCATTTTAGCAAAGCTAGAAGACACACTGTCAATATTTAACTAAGATCTTTTTTCTGTGTCATCCCTTTTGGGTACATATCATTTACAAAGAAGCCAGCTTGGCTTCCAGGTCCCAAGAAGGACTACTGGTCTGGAAGTGAAGGGGGAAGAAACCCTTCCTCTTCCTCCCCCCCCAAAATACCCCTAGCTTCTGTATATGTAAAGTGACAAACTTTCCTGGAGTCAGTAAGGAAGAAGCAACCAGTCCCAAGGGGCATTTCTTACTCAGCCCCTATTAAAAAAAAAAAAATCAAATTATATTTTAAAAATCTACAACTACATTTTCTTTCTGGGAAGCCTCCTGGTCACCCTTGGGAACTGAAGCTGGAGAGGTAAAGACTGAGACTAGAATTCTACATAGGGACCATAGCCTGAAACAGCAATGTGGACAGAAGGAAGAATTTTCCCAAAATAGGTCACTTTTCTTTTTTACCCAGGACTGTGTTTCCTCAGGTTTCCTCAGCTTAAAGCAGCAGCCCAATTCACACTGAGAAAGAGTAGAGCAGAAGGCGACTACAAGAAACTGAAGCGTGGTTGTGGAGGTAGGTGTTAAAACACATACAGACAACATGCCAAACTCACATTTGTGATCTTGCCAGACTTGTGTGGTAAAAAGCTCCCATACAGGAGACAAAAAAAGCAACCAAGAAAAAAAGAAAATCAAGACAGACAGAGCAGGCTCCTTGCAGCATGCACTTACTCAGCATTTCATCAAGGAGGCTCAGCAGTGAGATTTTGGGCTTCTTTCCCTCTCTCAGTGAGGAGAAGGATTTTTTTTTTTCACATGGGAGTGATTTGGAAAGGAGTGCTGGGACACATGCAGACACACATGTGCCTCTCTACAGCTTCATGGGGAAAGAGGATAGTAGCCAGCTTATCCTTCTGCCTGTTGTCAAACAGATAATTGTGCTAAAACAGCTGGGCCAGACAATGGCATCTTTAATAGCCCAGCTTAAATGCAGTCGTGACAGAAATCATAATATTTTTTTTAATCTCCCTCTCCCCAGCCTTCCTGCAATTCAGTTTTAATGATTGCAGTTGGCTTTCATTTTTGCTCATTTCTAATTCAGATAACTTTGAGTCATGCAACTCCCCTCTCCCACCTCCAACACTCCATGTAAATAAGTATCTTCAATATTTCAAATGCAAAACAAACACTAGATGCTAACAGAGTCAATGGGTTATTCTGGTTTACCAGCTTTTGCCAGTTTGTTCTGGGACTGATCAATGACCCAACAGGCAAGGTCTGGGGACAGGGTTTGATCCTTTCCTAAGGCACTTCATAATATAAACACCCCCTTACCGCCAAGACCCAAGCACCACATCTCCCCATCATCTTCCTTACATAGACTATCTTTAAACGTTTTCATTCAAAGCAGTACAATGACATAACAGCAATCTTTGACACCTGAAGTCAGCTGATTGTTCCTGCATGGTGTCACATCTGTGTGGTTTTCTGTTGCTGCATGTTTAAACAATGGTAAAACCCACTGTATTTCCTCCAGAGTTTCCAAAATGTGTGATTTAAATTTCATTCTTTCACAAAGAACCATTTTAAGAAGTTCTTATACAAGTGTTAGAAAACATTTATCACTAAAATTTCTATGCTTTAAAATAATCACTACTTTTCATAAAAGCCCTAAAGTTACACCAAGGCTTCCCTCACACTTCCCCCCCTCTGCCCTGCAGCATCCCATGACCTCCCAGTCTGCGGTTCCCCCTCATGGATGTAATTCTGGATTCTCACCACAGACACAATGTGGCCATTATCACAGTCCCATGGTCTATATTTGTCTGATTTTTCAGCCCTCACTTTTGTTTGCATCTATGACTTCACACCTCAGAATCCTTTACTTTATTTTAGACAGTAAAAATGCTATAAAGCCTAATCTATTTTCATCACCACATACTGGCTAAATTTGGCTCTTAGGTTCAATGCCTCCTTTTCTTGTTATGTATTTTGCACTGAAGAAAGCAAAATTCATACCTTCTCAATGAAATTTTCATGAACTACACATTGCCTGGTGCTATATATTCAGCAATATTAACTACTTCAGCTTTTTACATTCAGAAGGTTTCCCTCAGTCCCAGAAAGGACAAAATGTATTTTTATTTATTGTTATATAGTAAAAATTCAAATTTCCAGAAAATGTTATGGTCACCTCAGAATATGACTCAGTAACCCAGCTGAAGGTCATGATCCTAGAGGAGAAGAAATGTCCATCATGCAGCAATTATATCACTTGGCCCTTACACAGGGTAACATTGAAATGAGTCCCTCAGAAAATGAACTGTTCACTGCTAAACACCTAAATAGTTAGCCTTACAGATTCAGCCCATGCTTGATTGGCAGTTGCTGGGGCTGCAAAATGAAGGATTCCACCCTCACACACACACATCCAGTGCTTAGTCACACAGGAAGGACTTTGTAACTTCATCTTCAGCACAAATTTGCTGCAGGGGTGAACTTAAAACACCACTGTGCTGTAAAATAAGATGAGCTGGAGACTAGGGTGCTGAGCACAACCCTGTACTTCTGGGGATAATTGAGGATCCAAGAAGTGGACAAATGAAATGTATAATTCAGCAGTGAAGGGGCGGAAAAAAAAGCTGGGAGTTCAGTTTCTGAAAGATAACTTGGGTTACTACTGAATTCATCTGTGTACTACCTAAATATAGTTAACTATTACAAAGCCTCTGATTTCAGTGATTTACATGAGATTAGCATGAGCTCAGGGCCATATCCATATATCCCATTGATGGATTGAGGTTAAGACAAAACAATATCACCTGAAAACCAGTAGCATTAGCAAGACATTACCTGCTAAAAATCTCATCCCAAAACCCACATCATCTGAACTGTCACATGTCAGAAGTAACAGCAAGCTTATAAAAACAAGCTAAACAACCAACAATCAGCCCTATACTGTGTAATAATTCCACCAAGTCATGAAAGACAGGTAAAAGAAGCCAGGTCCAGTGAACCTTAGGAAAGAAGCAGGGCTGGTACTTGATGCTCTTCAATGAAGGGTGCTCCCTTTGGCACTGAGGCAGCCAACCCACTTACAGAGACACAGTGTCTTCAGATAATCTGCATCCATGACTTGGATATGTTGGCATCTCCTTTTAGAGAACCTCGAAGCAGAAGCTTTACTAGTCCTAGAGCATGAGGAACCCACATAATTTATTTTTCCTTTTCTATTAGCACCCAGTAGGGTGCTCTCTTCTAGTGAGAGCTCCTTTTTACACTTCACCTACACAGCCAGGTACAGACTGTCTGAAACGGGAGTGGCTTAGATGGGCAAAGCTACCAGGAGGGGGGAAAAGGAACAGAACAAAACTCACCACTTACAGACATGAAAACAAGGCATGAAAAGGTTCATTGCTGTACACAAGGTCATGCTGAAAATTTGGAGCAGAGTTCACAACTACAGATAGCAAGTCCAGAGCCTGTGCAAGGCTATCTGTCTATAGCACTGAATCCACAGGGTGCTAAATATGGAGCCTCCAAGGAAGGATGGAGCTTCGTGAAGACAGCTCTTCTGAAGAGGCATAACTACATTTGAATCACAGAAACACATGACACATTGGGCAAGCTATGGCCATCAAGAGAAGCACAGGCATGAAACCTAAGGGGACCAAGATGTGATTAAATTAGGAGGCAGTTGATTTGGAAAAAAGGCAACTCTCCCTCCCGCTGTGCTGGAGAACCTGTGAGGTCCAGAGCCGCAGGAGGCTGTCAGCTCAGATACTGCCACTGGATAATTTGGGGAGAAATAACAACATTGAAAGCTATGCTGAATAAATGTGAAGGGGAATCCAGGGCATCACATCCTGGAAAAGGAAGGAAAGAAACACTTTCTCCATTCTTGTACAATTAGGCACATGCACATGTTCTCTTCTGAAGCATGCAGGATGGGCTGTAATGTTCATTGCTGTGAAGCTGCATGAGGGACAGATGAGCCAAATGGACCTGATCTATTCTACTTTCCCCTCATCAAGAGGGTAAATGAGAAGAGAGAAAAAGGAAGGGGAAAAACAGGACAAGGAGGAAGATAAGGAGAGAGCAAAGGGAAGGGAAAGAGAGAGGGGGTAGGAAAGGGAGTTTAAAAAGACAGAAGAGAGCTAGGATAACACCAAGCCCTAAAGGATTTGATTGAAAAAGCCACAGTGATTTTCTGCACTGAGCAGGGACACTGCAGACCACCTCTCTGTATCCAGATGACTGAAAGCAAACAGCAGGTCACACAGCAAATGCTTGTGTCGTGGTGCGGTTGGGCGAAGAAGAGGACACTGCCTGCCCCTTTTCCCACCCCAAATACACAGGATCACAACTCTCTACCACCACTTAACCTAGCAGGCAAGGCAGGGACAGGCATTTTGTGCCACCAAGTTGGCCTCCTGTCACTCAGCACTGCACCTCCTGCACCCTGGGGGCTCCAGCCCATTCATAAGAGCTGGCAGCACAGCTCCCTCTGCTCCCAGACACCCCACAACTGATGAGGACCGTGGCACAAGGTGGGAGACAGCAAGGGAGGAAGAAAGAAATATTAAGCAGCTGGTGATTTCATATGACAGTATCCACAGGATCCAAACTACTGCACACAGGCAATAAGCAAGGAAGGGAAAGGAGCAGCAGGTTAAAGAAGCCCAGCTATCCACAAGTGAGCTGCTTGCATGGTTGAATGAAACAAGGCAAAATTAAGACCAGCTTACTCCAGTCCTACAAGAGTTCACAGGCTTATGCACATGGAGAAAACAGGGACTGAGTTAGCCATAATTCTGTCCTATATTGTCTGAAACAAACAAAGCTTGATTCCTTATGCTTTACAGAAAACCTGGTTTCAAAATATGGAAATGGAACCCCTTCAAAGAGATGCACGAATGCCCTTAAACAGCACAAAAGGCCTGGAGAGGAAGATCATCCTCCAACAGAAAGCACAGGGAGAATTCAGCTTTGCATTATGAAAATTCAGTTGGCTTATTTAGACCTTGGAAAGCCTGGTGACTTAACACAACCTGGATTTACTGAAAGCATCACAGGAAACAAAATGTATGGTTTGAAATGGGTCCATAAGGCAAAATGTTCCCAAGACCCATGAAATTCTTTTGCTACACTGGAATATCACTACAGGACTATCTAAAAAGGAGAAGTGCAATCTGCTGTATCACAATTCTGGCCTTTCTTACAGTTTTGCCTCTGCTGAGGCCCAACTGTGCTTCCATGGCAAAAAGAAAAAAAGAAAATAAAAATCCCACAACAGAGTGAGATGCTTGCAAGCATCTCCCACAGCCAGCCCTTTCCTTAAAGTAATTTCTGTTTAAAGATAGCATATCTCTTTATAGTTCTGTAGCTCTCTCCCTAGCAGGCCTTTCATACACATGAAAAGAAATATCTGATCAAATATATTCCTCTATCGTGGCTTTAGAAATATTAGCAAGATTTAATTAATATATAATCATATCAGCAGAAAAGAGTTAATTGAAATATTGAATAACTACAACTTTAACAGGATTGAACACAATGCTTCAGACGTACTAAGCAGATGATTTATCCACCATGCTATACAAATTTTAGTTAACAGTTGGGCAAAGACTTAGGAACTATTATTTTTAGCAATAGAAGGGTATCCCCTAGGTTGTCCCAAGGCCTGTATGCTGAAAAGCATTGTGACAAATCAGCTTATTGTGCATTTTCTTCTCCTGTTAGGAGAAAAGGAGAAAAATGTGTCTAACATTGTTAATTGGGATCTTGTGGTAATGCAGCAGGATGTGCACAGAGACACAAATGAAATTTCAGTGTAGATTCACTGACCTTAGCCAAGACATATCCAGGGAAGAAAATGGCTAAATGAATTGAATTCTGTGACATGAAACATGTATTACACTCCCAGGTGTCACATTAATTGTGCGTGGTACCAGCAGGACAGTTGTAAGACAGGCACAATATGCCTACAATTGCTGTTGAGGTTAACTACATAGCACAGAAAGGTTAGCAATGAAGCAGGCCTGAACTACAAGCCACCATCTCTAGCTTCAGATTTTGCAGAAATTTGTTTATAGAGCTAAATTCTGCATACAGAGTTTCCTTCCTGCAGCTATGGACCAAAGTCTCAACTGTCAATAGAAAAGAAAAAAAATGAAGAAAACTGAAAAAAATCGACTCTGAATAAAATTATCCAGATACAGAAAATCTCCAGTCAACCACATCAGCAACCTTGCAAAGATGCAGTTATGTTAAATCACAGGCTAGGCTAGCAAAGGCTAGTGTTTATTACCAGCTTGCAAGTAGAAAACAAACTGTTGAATCCCAGATGAGATCCCAGGGAGTGGGATTCATGCTACACAGCCATCCACTCAAGTAAGGCAACACTCAGTGAAAGACTTGTGCTCCCTGCACTTTTTCCTAGATGCTGCTTTCAATTAACTCCCTTGGGATCTTCTATTAGTCACAGAGTTGCATGGTGTCTCCCTCTCTTTCTGTGAAATAGGAAGACTAACACTTCCTTTCCACCAGGGAGATATGCAGATAATCATCTCAACAGTCACAATTAGGCACAGTGATAATAGGGGCAAAAGTACTAGAGAGACCAAGGAAGACTTAACTACTCTGCAAAAGGAGAAAACTGATCAGCTAAAGTAAGTAACATGCCTAGCTTTGTATCCAGAGGCAAATTTCAAGCCCCTACAAAAAAAGAAAAAGATTAAAAACTCTGCTGCAGAAAAAGATGGGCAGAATTCATGGAACTGTTAGTTTGGTTATAAAGATTTCCTTTGAAATTATCACTGGTTAAACCAAAAGACAGAACACTCATCCCAGATGCTCTTTTTTCTCTCTAGAATTTCCCAGTCAATTCTCTTGGATCATGGGTACTCAATCAGCAGAATGAGTGAAAGTCCTGTTAAAATAAGGATTAATCCACACTTCTAAACAAAAATTAAAGTTGGACCCAGGACCTTTCTCCCCAGTATATTTGGTATTAAGCAAAAAAGGTTTCAAAAGACTCTAACTTTGTATTTGCTACTAGAATCTATCTTGAGTGTGGAAAATATACAAGAATGTATCCCATTACATCCATTAAATATGTTCAATTCATTTTTTTTCTGGCTTAACAGATTTTCTTTCAAAGTCTAGAGAAGTTACTGTATTTTATATGCTGATTCAAACCAGCCCTCCATGTTCTTGAAGGATTTTTGTGAGGGAAAAGCAGGTAGGAGGTATAAAATCACCTAAGTGTGCACAAAGTCCTGAAACAGGGTAGAGCCATAGGATACCAGGATTGTTCCACATTACCGAAGCTTCATCTAGTCTCTTTTGTCCTGAAGAGAGCAAGCAAAAGACTAGATATGTCTTCACAGCCTTACCTTGTATGTTAATGAAAACACAGTGTGCCAAGGCTTTTGTCAGGGAAATCTCTCCAATGTCCCAAAGCCTGCTCATGAAATGATGCTTTGCTTCCCCAGCATGCCTTCTGTGCCAGAGGAGATCCTGACTCCAAATGCCTTGCTACATACACAGGTAGGGCTGCGAGACGGTGCCCTCAAAATGATGGCGTGGCGCAGCACTCAGAAGAGACTACCTGCATGCCAGGAAGGGAGGCAGCACCTCAGATAGAGGATAATTCAATTTTGAATGTACGACAGTCAAGAGAAAACAGTAGGAAGATTCCTGCATAGCTTAAGATACCAAAGAGATGGAGCAGACCACTGAAGCTAACAGAGCCCCAGCTGAGGTAGATCCCAGCTCTGGGGAAAGCAGGACCAGAGCATAGACGGTGCAAAGAGCTGATCAGTTTCTCCAGCCACAAACAGTGTAACAGTGTAACAAAAGCTGTGTCATTAAATACAATGTAATAATTTAACAATGGCTACTTATGATTTAATTACTTTTCTCTGTTTCATAATGTATCATCATAGTGTTTTTTAACAGACAGCTAGACTTCAACTGAAGTGAACGGTCAGTGCCTCCCTTGGGCTATTGTTAAAGACTGCTTTCATTTTTATCTGTGAAGATCATTCATAAATAAACCATGAAACCACCTACTGGGAGATGAAGAATCTCTGTTACAGATCCAAATTTCCCCATCCAATCCCATGTCCCAGGAATGAAGAGAGGATCAGACTTCAGACCCTCGGCAAGAATCGCTTCAGACCCAAACCTAGGGGGTTTTGCTAAATGGATTCAGAGCATCCCCATTCTTTGAGGAGACAGTAGGAAGACTTTGCACCAGCCTGCTTTGCTTGTGCAGACGTAACCAGGAAAACAGCAACAGTCTGTTGGTGGTGCCTGTCCCACTAGCTTTCACAGCTTCGGTAATGAAGCTGAAAGCTAAAAACATTAATCTCAACTGCAAGAAACATTGGAGCTTCCAACAGTGTTCTCACATTAGCCAGGTCTCCCCTACCTCTGACATGCCAGCATTAATAGATTAATTACCCCCAGTAATACTTTGTGCCACTGATGACAGTTTGCAGGGAACAAACAGTCTTTTTCCCAAGTCATGCAAAATGCAGCACATTTAGCAGAAACAGAACAACAACAACAAATCCCAAGATGAACACTACAGGACATCTGTATTCAGCATGTGTGTATATATATACATACATGTATTCAGATCACTTAAAAAAAAGCAGCATGAAGCTATACCTTACTTTCTTGCCCTCAAGCCCTAGAGATCCATTAAGCCTAAGCTTAATAGTATTTACATTTGACAGGTTAACATGGCAAGGCCTTCCAGGAGAAGGCAGGGCAAGGATCTGGGGATGTGAGACAGGCAGTCAACACATCTGCTTCACTGAATGAGATCCCAAGAAGCTGCTGTGCTCCTCATCTTTCATTTTTCCCCTCTTTTGTCCCACATGGTTGATCCCTCCTGCCAAGAAAGTCCAGAGAAAGAGGTCTTGCAGCAACTAAAACCAGCAGTTGCACCTGGCATTAAAATGCCTTTAAAACACTTCCCCTTCCCCCAAATCATAGAGCTTCTTCCTAGTTCTTCACCCACAAATCACACATGCTGGAGTTGTTGGGGAAGCTGACTTTGCCTACTGAGCACAGATGCAGGCTGGGAACAGAAGTTACAGGAGTCTGCTCTCTGTGGGGTAATAACCCAGTCAGAGTGATGCTTCATCTTGCACTTTCAGGGAGCCCAGTCACACTGGCCCTATCAGAGAACCACAGCACTGCAGAAGGGTCTGTGAATGGGTCCTGGCTTTAGGAAACTGAATAGCAGATTCTTTTAAGCTCTCAAGATTCATACTAGTGAAGACATCAACCCATCAAGTGACTCCCCCCAATCCCTGCCCTGTCTTCATCTCCTCCCATCCCAAGGAGAGAAACCTCCCTTCCTCTACCCCCCTGGCAATAGCTCCACAAAGAAAAAAAAGCCCCTGGGACTGAAATGTCACAGATTTCAAGGACGTGATTAATTATTTAAATTGACAAAATTACATTCCACTGGTGACATTCAACACTGTCTACTCTACCTCTTGCTCTCCCCATCCCTCCCTGCCAGCCCCCGGCAGCTCTTTCCCCCATGGACACGTGCCAGGCAGGGATCTGTTCCTTCCACTCTGCTCTCTGCTAAATGTTTTTTATTCTCAACCACCTGCCCCAGGCCCTCTCATCAATTATTAATCAAGTGATCCATGAATATGCAAATCAACCCACGCACTCATTTTATTAAATTAAATAAAAAAGAGAAGAGACAAGGCATGTACAGCAGCAGAATAGATGATGGGGTGGACTGCTCCAGGGAAGCAGGGATAGGTGCTTTCTAGCAGAGAAGGAAGAAGTAGGATGAGATGAGCATGCACTGTATACAACTAGCAAGAGGACTGCTTTTAGAGCCATTCACATGCTTATTTTAAAGTGATGTTCTGCAGGAATGTGGGGGTTGGAAGATGAGTGCATGCACATATGTGGACAGGGGGTTTGTCCTGCAGTAAATGAACAGGTGGAGACTCACTCCTTTCTAATAACCCCTGTCAGTAGGGGCACTGTGGAGCAGGGCATGCATTTATGAGATGAGTGGTCCAGCTGATTGTGCACACAACGTCTTACCATGTGGCCCACAGCATTCACCTCAGCAAAAACGCAGCTGTGTTGCATCCATATGAAGAGATAAGGGTAAGCCAAGGACACTGCCTCTATATAGATCTTCTGAATGGGAACCATTGCTGCCACCTGTCTGGCTTGCACAGGAGAGGAATGAGAGAGAGTTTCCTTGAAACTTGTGTCCCAGCTGCTAACATGCTGACCCATTCTGTGCTAGGTGTGGAAAATAATTCTTCCTCCATCAAGTTTTCCATTTATGTAGCATCTTATCTCACCTCCATCCCTCCCAATACACTCTCCACACCTTTATGCACTACCTGGTTTTAAAGACCTCTTCAAGTTAACAGCTTTCCCTGGTGGAAAAGGTATGAGCTACAACAGGACTGGCCTGTCATTTCCAGCAACTGAGTGCTGATGCCAGATTCAAACAAGAAGAAAGTAAATACCTGAAATCAGAAATTTCCCTCCCAAGATAGGGGCTGGGTGTTGCCACCATGTGAAAGCTTCTATAAGTCAATGGGAGAGGAAGAAAATCACCTAGTATGCTTACTGTGTTATGGTAAGCAGAGCTGAATGGCCTTGGGACAACACTCTTCCTAACATTTGCTCATAAGTATCCCCTTGGATGTAGTTGAGGCTGTCCTTGCCCCACACAGACACTGCAACTCCCTTCCAATCAAGCAGTTTGGCTTCCTCCCTTCCTGCCAGCTTCAATGAACTCCACATTACTGGTTGAGTAATGTCAGATATTGACCTTCATGAGGATTTGAGGGAGTTCAGTGCTGGTGGGGAGAAGAGGCTACCCTGCTTACCCAGGGAAAAGGTAAGAGCATAGGAAATGGCAGAGCATGCACTTCTCCAACAGAAAGACTGCTACAAGTCTGAGATCAGTAGGTTATATCTACTTGTCCTACGCATTCCTACTAGATGCTGATGTTGGGGACACATCCCTCCTGGTTCAACAGTCAATCAGGAAAACACTGATGGTATAGGTGATACCATTCTTTCATGGCTGCCAACTTGTGACTGTGGAGCTGCATGCTGTTTCCAAGACTGTCACACACAAGCTCCTCTGCAGCAGCTCTGCCACAATGCTGGGCCATGGGTCAAACCATGGCTGCAAAAGCCTAACAGATACTGGATCTGGCAGCTAGTCCAGCCTTGTCCTGTAGCAGGGATTCAGAATGATGCTGCAGTCATTGGATCAGGAAACACCCTTGGAGCTCCATGTTCCCATAGGGCTGTGGTGTTTGGGTTTTCTACCTCCTGACCATGATTTTTGGAATGAGATTTTCACAGTCAGGAAAAGTCTGTTGCATCCACAGTCTGCAGCCACACGTGCACATTACGCCATTGGTGAACAGAGGCCAGAGGGAAGAGGATGGCATCAGCAGCTGGAAATTATGTGCTCACATGATTCCTTGGCCACTGCTGTGCTTATGAGGGTATCAGAGGTAGATGGGAGGAACTGCTTTTTCACTCACTGATCCAGGACTGTTGGTTCACATCAAGGAGTATGTCTAATTATATCCTCCTCCTCCGTAGAATGGCTAACAATCCTGCTGGCAAAAAGTCAGTGCTCAAAATGCAAAGACAAGGCTTAGAGATGCTAATTTCTCAGTCTACCTGTACTACACAGATGTAGAAAGATGCTAAGAGATCACAGTCACAATATCAAAACTGGTGCAAACAGTGAAACCCCATCACAGAGAGTCATGGAGCAGAGCTGTAAACACCAGAAAGAGCCAGTGTTAGACACAGCTCTGACCCTTTGTCCTGCCCTCCAGGTCCTGGAGTACAATCCCTACAGATGACTCCAATACAAGGCTTTAGAGTATTTCAGAGTAATGCCTGCACCTGAATGAAAATGCCCAGGGGCCAAGGTGGTAGGACTGAGTTCAAACACCCCCCATGCTCTCTGCACATGCAGCTGCAGCTCCCCACAGAAGCACATGGACTTGGTCACCTGAGGTGCCAACATGCCAAGGAGGAAAGATGCCCTGTGCTCGACATGTGTCCATTGAGGCTCAGCACCCACAAATGCCTTGCAGAGTTCAGCTGCTTTATTCCTTCAGGGCACCTCACCTCTGTGTGTAACATGCTCCTCTGATGCATTCAAGGAGCAAGCATGCTCCTAACTTCTGAATGGGAGGGAAAAGGAGGAAAAAAAAAAAAAAAAGAATTCCCCTAATGTCACCAGCTAAATGTTAATTTGGAATGAGTTTTTTTTTGGTTTCCTAAATTGCTTTTAACTGTGTGCCAGCACACAGGTAAATTGTTCTTGGCTGAGAAAATAGCTTGTCTCCCTTCTTGGAGATTAACAGAGGACAGTGAATGGAGCAGCAAACAAGAAAACCATACTCCTTTTACAAATCATTCAATAGTTTCCTGACTTCTTTTCTATATATTTTTCAGCTGTAAATGAGTTTCTACCACTCACTCCAGCTGAAGGCCTTGCTTGCCATTGTTACTGCCCATTTTCTTTTTAAAAGGAGGTGTGGAGACGAAAGAGAAGTAATTTGCTGCCATGGTGACTCCAAGTGAAATGAAATTGCTGTACTTCCCCTCCTGCCCCTCCCAAAAGCTTCCCCACCTCCCTCCCCCAAGGGCTCTGCTCAGTTGGCATAGGAATGCCCACGCTTCTCTGGCTCAAAGGGAGCTCGGTTTCTCAAATGACTGGCTGGCCTTTCCCACTGTGGGAAAGGATACCTTGCTTAGTTCTGTCTAGAAGGCAGCCTACAAGGTCTAATTGGCTCTTCCAAAACGTTTAGTTTAGAAGTAGTGCCAGAAACATAACCAGGGAGAATGAGCCTGTCTGTCACCACACTTCTGTCCATCCACAGTTAATAACACTGGCAGCATAGGTCAGAGGATGTATATGGGGTCCAGATACTTGCACATTCCTCTGCAAAGCAATGCCAATAAAAGCTTTAACTATAGCTAGTACCTAGGACTACAAAACCTGCTTCTTCCTCCAGCCAGAAATGTCACTAACTATCAGTGTCCATCTCTAACAAGGAAGATTTCTTGACCTAATGTTCATATTGCTCCCTCTCATTCAGCAAGCCTTTCCAAGAAGTCTGCAGTCCAGGTCTTAGTTTCAGCTTTGGGTGGTGGTACAATTACACTCAGCGGGGTTGTTCCAGCTCTGTAACAAGCTTACTGCGTTTTTCCCAAGTCTTCCATTTACACAAAAAACATGAGATGGATTATTAAAAAGGAAAAAGGTTTTGCCTTCTTAGCTGCATAGAACTTCATATTCTTTTTTCATGAAGAGGAAGGGAAGGCTTATGAACTCTCTATCAGGTACTTCTCCACTGCCCTTATAAAGCATCCTTCTCCCTTTTCTTCTTAAATACCTTGCTCAACTACTCTGCAGATGCTCTCTGTGCTCCCTTCCTTCCTAGTCTTATGAGCATTTCCATGTTATGGTGCCAGTAGGAGAAATCCTAAAGATAATGCTGTGGAAACAGAGCCCTTACACACCAAGTTAGATTCAGAATGGCTTCCCTTTATCTCAAAAATTACTGCAAGACCTTGTGCTAGTAGAGAATTTAACACTCACTGGCATTTTGAAGATTTCTCATGCTGTAAGGAGCAGGAACATGGTTTTCTCTTCTGGAATTAACACAGCCTGTCATGTTCTCTTAAATATACAAAGGCTTCACCTGCAGTGGAGGTTAGTCTACTGATATAATTAATAATTATGTGATAGATGAAAATGCATATTTGTTTGATTCATAGATCTTGAGTGAGTATGAGGAATGTGAGACTTACGTCTGTTGCCTTTGCATTAGAAGTTTAAGTTACTGCCTCTGTGGAGAACTAGCATTAGTTTTTCTCTCCCTCCCTGAGGTTATTCCACCTTGTCATGGAGGAGGTGCACACTTGAAGATTGATTCAAGTGAGCGGTGACTTGAAAGCATGGGTCCTTCTCTATATGCCCAACTTGAAAACACACACAGAGAGACCCTAATCCTTAGAAAGCACAATGAGAACTGCTAAAAACAAACACTGCTTTCATAGCTTTCAAGTGTGTGGCTCTAAAAATTGGGACATCAATAACAGCACCAGAAATCCCAGGCTCTTCCCATCCTTTAGTTGTTAGTTTTTTCCCCCTCATAGGAAGTATCACTGATCCAGAGTCTGAAACAACAGCACTGCATTTTAGAATAATTAATTATTGCACAAATATCTAACAGCTGTAAACATGTGACTGATGCATCCTCTAATTAGAGTGGGTACTCTGCCATAAAGCATGACTGTGGGAAACCCTTATATGTGGGCACCTCACTATTGCACTGTAGAAACCCACATTTCTCTCATGAGCTAGCTAAAAATGGTGAAAAGATTTAATTCAGGAAACCTAGTCACAGGTGACAATTTTTTAAACTCAGGTAGGAGGATGGGAAAATAAGCCAGTTAAACTATTATTGTTTCAGACACTCAGGACACATAAGGGAAATCCCTGCAGAAAGGGTCTTTGAAGAGGGTGGGGACAGAATCACAGAATAGTAGGCATTGGAAGGGACCTCTGGGGATTATTTATTCCAACCCTTCCAGCTAAAGCAGGTTTGCCAAGATCAGGGTGCACACAAATGCATCCAAACACGTTTCAAAAGTCTCCAGAGAAGGAGACTCCACAACCTCTCTGGGCAGCCTGTTCCAGTGCTCTGACACCTCAAAGGAAAGCTTTTCCTTATGTTTAGGTGGAACCTCCTGTCTTCTAGGTTGTGCCCATTGCCTCTTTTCCTACCACTGGGCATCACTGAAAATAGACTGGGCCCATCCTCTTGACACTTACATTCTAGATATTTATAAGCATTGATATGAGTCCCTCTCATGCTTCTCCAGGCTAAAGAAGTCAGGTCCCTCGGCCTTTCCTCATAAGCAATGCTCCAGTCCCCTAATCATCTTTGTAGTCCTCCACTGGACTCTCTCCACTAGTGCTCTTGACATGTCAAGAGACATCTCTTGAGCTAGGGAGCCCAGAACTAGACATTACTCCAGATATGGCCTTATTAGGGCAGAGTAGAGGGGGAAGGTAACCTCCCTTGACCTGCTTGTCACAGGCTTCTTAATGCACCCAGGATACCATTGGCCTTGCTGGCTACAAGAGCATATTGCTCGTTTATAATTAACTTGTTGTCCATGGGGACTTCCAGGTCCTTCTCTACAGAGCTGCTTTCCAGCAGGTCAACCCCTAACCTGTACAAGTACATAGTTATTCCTCCCCAGGTGCAGGACTCTACACTTGCCCCTGTTGAACTTCATGGGGTTCCTCTCTGCCCAACTTTCCAGCCTGTCCAGACCTTGCTGAACAGCAACACTGCCTTCTGGTGTACCAGCCACTCCTCCCAGTTTTCTAACATCAACAAACTTACTGATGGAACATTCAAATAGTTTGCAAAAAAGAGTCCTGAGAACATGCTCTCAAAAGGGTAGTGCAAAGCTGCTGCCTTTCTACAGTATCTATCCTTCACATCTTACCAGTGCAACAGGGTTCTCAACAGGAACCTCCATATAAACTTCTGGAACACAGTCCAGAGAAAGAGCCTTCAAAGTGACCCAAGAATACATCCCAGGTGCCAGATACACTCATCTTAATTTAAAGGACATGAAGACCCTGAACTCAATTTTCATGCCCATGGAAGAGGTGCTACGCAAAACCCTTTCTGAGAAAAGATTTGTTTTAGGCATAACTTTCTGAAAGATGCTTCTTCTTTTTTTTTTTATTTTATTTTATTTTCACTTCCTTCAGCCCTGAAAGTAATTAACTTTCAATGGCAGCTAATTATAAGCAAAAAGAAATCAGAGGCTGCGTGGCTGTCTGTTTGGTGCAAGCTTGGGAAAGTGTTTTTTAATTGGAAACCATCTTTGCCACATGCATTTCAATCCATTTGCACTGTATTTATCATTCCACATTCATATTATATCCATGACCTTTCATCTAATGACAGAAACTCATGTAGAGAAAAAAAATGTTATTTTAACAAACAGACATTAGAGCTATGAAAAAGAAATGAAAAAACAGGCAAGGGGAGAAAGTAGGAATGGCATAAGATAAGAATAAAGCATATTCTAAATGCTAGATCCTTCTCTTCTGGTATGTGATATCTGTAGGAGCCCTCCAACCCACAGCTATTGCTACAGCATCATGAATAGCAGTCAACCCTCTTCTTCCCACCATCCACCTATTCTTGGACACCTACCAGGAAGACACTCAGAAGACCACCCTGAACACAACTCTATTGTACGTCAGCAACATGTTAGGAGCTGTGGGCCAAGCCTTCTGTGATTCTGCAGTTTGCCATGACTGCAAGTCAGTTTAGTACATCCTCCAAGGCAAGTACAGCTGAGAGTCATCACAGACAATGCACAACTTGAACTGTAGGGCATGAGTTGGAAAAAACTGGTAAAATGGATCCAAATTCCATGCATGTAATGCTGTCATTTCAAACACGTGCAAGTTCGCCTTACTGTACTTCAACTTAATGCAAGATGTAGAAATATGCCAACAAAATCCCATCTAATCCTTTCTCTTTGGCCAAATCATCAATCCCAAGATTAACCCTCAGACACACTCCCTGAAACTGCCTCTGTTTCCTTAGCAAGATCTCACCACTGTATGTAGTTGCCAAAATAAATCTGTGGCCTCAAGTGGCAATAAAAGGGCTGAGAGAAATTACCCTGCAGCAGTGGAACAACATCTCTACGCAAACAGCAGCAGTGGCTCTTTCAGCACTGGGGTGGTTGGTGGGTTGCATGTGATCCAATCCAAACTGGCATTTCCTGCTGTTAAGGAGCAGTTCTTGCCAACTGCCCACCTGGCTTCTGCAAGGAACAGCTTAGCAGACACTAGATGTTTGGCAAAAGACTCTCTAGATTAATCGCAGTAAATTTATATGATACACTGAGCACCAACCACCTAATCTACATTTACCAGCAGCAGAGATGGGCCAGTAGTGAAGGGCCAGGGATATCCAGCAGCTCTTCCCAGAAATACTGAGTGTAACTGGAACAGCTAATAACACATTCTTACCTCCACCCTTAACTTAAATTATCCAGCATGCATCCCAGTGCCTCCCATAAGGAAAACTCTGAGGGGTAATTTATCCAGCAGTGTTTTGCTTGCTACCTAAACACTGTGCTATTTCTGCTCAGGACTGTATCACCCCACATGAACTTTCAGAAAGAAAAGATTTATTTTTTTTTCCCCTGTGAGCCCCTGTGCTGAAATTCAGTTTTTTGTGAAGCCAAATCCTCTATAGGTACACAGGTAATCCATGGAAAGCACATAAAGAGCAAATAAGAGACCAAAGCAGAATAGAAGGATACTAGTGTTACGTTTGAATGCCAATGTTATCTGTAAACCTGAGAAAAAAATGCAGGCAGTGTAAAGCAAAAATGAGTAAATTTCTCTGTAAATAAGGCAATAACCAAAGCTATTACAGGAGCCATTTGTTGATCTTGATGGTCAGGAATTACTTTCCTTGAGCGTTAGAAATATAACAAGCTATAAATGATATCAATGATATTTTCAGCAGTGTCTAAGACATATGAAATCCAGTGAAACTCAGCTCCTAACTCAGGCCTTGCACAACACCTGTTTAATAAACTTCATTCAAAGGTACAAAATAGGGCAGTGCACCAATGCTGAAGATTCATGAGCTCTTTAACAGCACAGCTAGGTACTACCCTTTGCACAGTTTTTGGAATCCATCTTCACATCAGATGCCAATATATGGTCATAAAGTGACTGACAGGCTCTGGACAGGCATCTACAGAACCCCCCAAATAAAACTCACCCCTGCAAGGTTGACTGAGAACTGCTTTATGGGGGAGATTTCCAGAAGCACAAATGGCCCTTAGGCACACCACTTCCACAAACTTGTAATCCCTAAAATACTAAGCAGGTAATTTAGAAGCCAAGGATAAAAAAAAAAATTGCAGAGCAATCAGTTATAACTATACACCCACTCCCAGTGCCTCTTTGTGATTCATTAATAAAGAAAACTCACAGACTAGCAGCTGTGTTCAAGAAACATTGCAGCAAAGTCCATCTGAGCAACCGCACTAAATATGCCATCAGATGTCACTGTGCAGATTTGGGAGCCCTTATATTGCTAGGCTGACATCCATCTGGCCACTTTAGCACTGCTGTAGCAGCAGAGGGTTGCCATTTTTATAGCCCTGCTCTCCCACATAAACTCAATACATCAGGCTGCTGGAGGTGAAAATTTGTGCAGCTGCATCATGGCTGCCTAGTATTTTGTCAAGGCAGTGTTGCATCAGCTCAGGTCTCCTGAAGACTCTTCCCTCTGTCCCCTGTGAGAACACACAGGAAGACGGGAGAATAGCAAGAGATGAAGGGGTATGTGATTAGAGACTATAAATTCATCAGATGGGTAAGCACCAGGGAGGAAAAAGGGCTCTTTAAACTAAAGAGATCATGTTGACATAAGAACATATGGGTGTTAACTGGCCATGAATACACTTCGACTGAGAATTAAAAGAGGCTTTTAAACCTTCAGAGCAGCTAGATTAGACAGGGACCTCCAACTTCAGTATTAGGGGAAAGCCATTCCAGTCACACTGCAAATTTATGAAAAGAATATTACACAAGAATGAGAGCTTGTTCAGAAAATCTAGAGGTTTCCATGTATCCTATGCTGTAGTAAGAAACATCCCACAACACTTTGATAGGTGACAAAGTCATCCCGTACCAGCTGCCCAGAAGGTTTTTCCCTTGATCAGTGGACTATATCCAAGTACCAACAACCCACAGTACCCCAAACATCAGAGCAACCAAAACTGTTTTTAAGTGTGTTCAATAGATTGAGAATGCACAAGTTTTTAAATGCAAAGGGTATGTTTCCAAAAGTAGCTTTCAAAAAGCAAGTCCCATTTCAAGAAGAACTTAAATCCCCAAGTCCTTTGATATTCAGGAAGACAAGCTCCTGAGCAGCTGAGGTGCTTCTAAGAGATTTGTCCCTAGTCTTTAATGTCATTTTAGGCACTTCGATTTGCTCTCCCTTTGCTGTCACACAACATAGCTTTGTCCTATGCCATATTGAAAACAGTCTCTCTAACCTTTTGATTCTAATAGAGCTTGAAATACTAGGATAGATGACAAACTTTACTCAGTTCTGTCTACTCCTTTCTTTATGCATGAGGAACATGGACCATGTAACAATGCAGAAAGATATAGATCAAAAAAAACCTAGAAAGATTACTGGTGACTTCAGCACCAGACCTATCCCAGACTTTGTGAATTTCAGTTTATGAAAACCAGGACACATTTTTGTACAGGATGTAGGTAACCCAAGTTCCCACCTACTCTTTTCAAACACTAGAGGAAGTGCCTACCTGAATAAAATATGCATTTAAAAATTAATTTTAATAAGGCTTAAAAAAATATTATAAGGCTGTAAACATGTCAGACTGTGCCTGGATTACAAACACCTTGACACTGCCAACATGCCAGGTAACAACTCTTTGCTGTTAAATTAGTGATTTGAATATCTGATCAGAGACTGAACTAAAATTGATGCAAGTGAAATTACTGGTAAGGGACAAAAGATCCTCCAGGAGAGTAGCTGACTGAAAAGTCAAATCAGTTCTACAAACTTAGCTTTACTTAATCTGAAGTACATCACAAACATTTAAAATATATTCCACTTGTATATTTTATCAAATAAAATCAGATAAGTGAGAGGTAATTAAGGTTTACTTGCAAAATGAAGAATTTTACTCAAAAAATAGCAAGCAGTTATGAAAATGTCCCACACTGGTTACTTTAGTCTGAACAAGACTCAAGATATGGACAAAAAGTTTCTTCTACAGAAAGAGTTCATCTCAGACCACACATCTCAGCACTAGCTGAGATACCTGTGTCCTCCCCTCCATTACCCATTTGGGGTCAGTAGGCTGACCTGAGCATGATGCATGTTTGCATTCCAGTCAAGACTGCATTTTGATCTTGCCATTTTACTCTGATTTACCAGAACTCAGCAGAAGCAGCAGAACTCAGTTATGAAGGAAAGGAGAGCTGCCCTACAGAACATTAGTTTTCTGATGAACATAAAACCTCCTTTGGAAACCCAACAACTCTGACAACATCCTATCCCATGTGAGCATACCATCTTCCTTGCCACCCAACAACAGTTTGTTAATGTTTTGTAACCTAAACATTCCACCACAACTATAACAAAGCACTGCCACACCAGGATCTTATTAACACAACCCTCTGCCCCAGACAAATAGCCACTCCTTTGACTCCAGAACACCAATCACTTGTTGTTCTCCTCTGCTAGTCATAGAAGCAGTAGCCAATACCATCTGGATTACAAGATGCTCCAATACTTGGGCACAACTTGATGGATGCTAGTCAGTTACAGACAGATAGTGGTATTTACCATAGCTACTCTTAACAGCATCAAGAGGTTTAACAGTGACAAAGACTCGGAACAAGCTATGCATGTCTCATCATCTCTTTTCCCCTCCCAATTTTATCATAAACAGGCACATGACAACGACAGATTACCTTGTGATGTCATAGTACAAAGGAAGTCAAATCAAATTACATAACTTACCACTGAAGATATTCAGGAGAGGATTAGAAAGCATGAAGACTTACCTATGAAGAAAAAAGAGAGAAAAATTATGGAATGAGCAAACACAAGAACAGGTGGTCTTAATTTGAGTTCAGAGATATGACAACAGTCTTGACATAACACCAAAAAAACCAGATCTAGCTCCTTTCTGCAACAGTCCCCTGAATCAGAGAGGACCAACTTACCAGGTGATACTAACAACAAGAGCTATTGCAATCACACTTATAAGTAGACTAAAAACGAAAGTATAAAAGGAACTTATGGCCTAATTTAAGAGGAGCACATCAGAAGATAATCACCTGGGGAGTAGGAAAATAATACTGCTCTCATATTTGGCTGTGAGAGCATCAGACAAATCTTAAGGATTATGTGGAATACTTATGCTAGCTGTCATAAGGGAACAATTAAAAAATAAATATAATAAATTAGTTCTGAATTGGCTCTAAAATGTGAAGGAGCCTTATTTCCCAGGGTTATTTTGCATGCAGAAAAAGCAGGAGCAGTTGTTTTGCAAGATCCCTCTCCTTCATTATTAACCACACAGTTCTTCGAGGTATGTAAGAACTGCTGTTATAGGCCAATGATCCATGGTGCTAGGTCACTGTGCAAACAGAAAAACCAAAGACTGCTTTGTTCTAAGAAGTTTCAAGGTGTGTCCACTAAATTTCACCAGTTTTCACCAGAACATGGTGAATCCTGATGGTGAATCTACAAGCATCACCAAGCACCACTGAAAAATCTCATGCTCACTGGGCTCCCCAGTCAGGGGTTCTCCTGTCCTGCCACTGTAACCCATCTTTTAATTTGTATGCAGTGAACTAGACTCCCCCCCCAGGCCCATCCTCCTATACAGTGAACTGCCAGTGCTGTCCTTTAGAGAATTGTGACTGTGTGCCAGAAAGCTCTGCTGAGCATGGGTGTGCTGCTGCACAGAAACACCACACACACTGACACCACTCTGTAAGGCTAGTGCACATACTAGCATTGCTTCACTGATATTTCTGAGCAGAATGTAGAAAATAAAATCTCATATCAAAATACAATGAAGCACTCCTCTCAAATTTATTTTGCTTAAAAAGAAATTATCAATCTTATTTTCAGGGGAGCCTGATCCAAAATTGATTTCTATCAATAGCCCAGAGCTGAAAAGAGCAACAATTACAGAGTGAAGAGTTTACTCAGAAAGGGAACATGACTTTTGTGGCACACAGACCCACATCAGCAAGCTTTGATCCTTGCTTGCACGTAACTGACTCAGCTTTCAGACATATGAGCAAGCTTGTCAACATGAGACTTCTGGCGATGTGAGACCCCATTAATTTGCACAGGAGGTACCACAACACATTCTACCAGCTCAGCTGTTTAGCCTACAGGTCAAACTATGTGGATGTGATTATCACCAGTGGGGTCAACAAGGTGTTTGCTCCCAAATAATTTTCACCCAGAACTATGGCAGTCTTTCTGCTTTCTCCATTAGTCAGTCACACAAGTTCACTTTACTGTATGCCCTCCATGGAGCCAGCACCCCCCATTTCACCAGGATAAAACCCATTTAATGAAGGAAAACCAAGTATCTTAAGAAGGAGAAAGATGAGGTGGATCATTTCAAAAAGACTTAGGCCTGAAAAAGGCTTAGGATCTTTGTGAACTGTATGCAAGACTGAAGAAAATTTTATGCAAAGACAGAAAGGATAAAAATAGTTACTTGCAAAGGTGGAATAGAAGATAACAAATATTTGTGAACATTCTGAACCCAGTCATATCTCACATTCTATTCAGAAATCACCTTGCAGATATTTTGAACAGTCAGTGCTCAGAATCTACCAGAGTCATTGAACACTTACAAATAAATATTCATAGACAATTTGTGAACAGAATGAAGCTGCATGTAGTGAACTTAGACTCACTGATATACGAACAGGAATAATGTCACATGACATCAATGATCCATCAAATAGCATGGGAAATTAGGAGTAGATACTCAGGAAAAAGACACTCTCAAATAGACCAGAGGCTAAAATTCAGTCACAGAAACTATTTATCTAACAACTGAGAATAATGAACAAATTAGTATAAAATCAGCCTACTCCCAGACAACTTACTGAACAGATGGGTGAGAATACATTTTGATAATGCATTGCTGCATGCCAACAGCCCACCCTGCTCCAACTCTTACAAATAGAGTGGACTGACAATAACAGGGAGTAGCTGATAGAAAAAGAGGGAGAACAATAAGCAGTAGAGAACAAAACATGAATAGGGATAGAAAAAACACTAGTTTCCCCTTTGCAGGAAAACTAAATGAGAGAGACAAAGTCTTTCTCTCTTTATACTGCTCAAGATCCTACCCACTCCAGTCACGCTGCTGCAGATTTGGCCCCCAATGAGCAAAACCGAAGAGCACAACCACCTAACAAACAGCAAGACTTGGTATAGCAAAAAAACCAATTCCCACACCAAAACCCAAAGCACAACTTTCACCACTTTCTCTTCCTTATCACCAGAAGACACCAAACCCTCTTCCCCTCACCAACCCTTGCTCCTGCTAAACTGTTCTGCCTTCCAGATAGCTCTATCCCTCAGTCACTCAATACACTTGGTCCAGCTTCTGTCTTAAGGACACTCAAACAATAGAGAAAAAGAGCAGCTTAGCCAGCTCTGCAAGGGAGATTATTCAAAAGGTTAATTACTGAATGAAACAAAAATAGGAAAAGGAGGGGGCAATGGGAAAGGGGATGGAGGAAGAAGGGAGGCAGCAAATGACTTTCAGCTGCTAAATCTGGCTTTCCAAATCCTTAAAGTCCTTTACAATTTAGGCTGAACACAGAGGGGACAGGAGGGGGATGGGCTATGTTGTTCACTTGCATGTTTGATAAAAACCTCAATTATGTTCCTCTCCTAATCCTGTGTCATTAGGAGCAAAATGGTACAACTGGAGGCTATTTAGATATGAATGCCTGCAACCTCACCATCCGACCTGCTGACTTCTCCTTTCTTCCTTCTGCTCTCTCTTTTTGTTGCTGGAGCTAACTATATTTAGAGGTGGGGTTTTTTTAATTTTTTTTTTTTGGCTGGGCACTTGGCCTCCTGCACCAGGGGTCCCAAAATGGCCTGGGCTAGAGACCCTTATGGCCATTTTTTTTTTTTTTTTTGGTGTAAAGGTCATTATTACTCTAACATCTGGGAACAATTTTGTCTATTCAGAGCTTTTTAAAAGAAAATCAAAAACTCCAAAACAAAACAAGGGAGCATTTTCCTATGGTGCCTCCAAACCCAGTCCTCACTGGAGCAGGGGTCTGGCTGCTAACTTCAGTGGCAGTGAACCCAGCTGGAGCATTTTACAATACTAAACCAAAAGCCTCAGAAAGCAACCAAATGAATTTGAATGTAAAGCTGATTTCTCTGTTCCCTGTTGATGTAAGGAATCAAAATTAAAAGAAGCAACCATCTCTATAATCCTCTCTTCACACTGAGCCTTACAGCAAAGCCAGGCCTTAGGCAGAGCACAATTCTAACGCAATGGAAAACCTTGGGTCAGGAGCATCCAATGCCATATGGAAAAGCCTAGCATGGAGGCCAGAGAGCTGAAGTGCTGTCACGTTGTCACTACCCCAAATCTGCACCTGCATCAGTAGTTCCCCAGAGATGGCTGCATTTCAATGACATGAACCAATCCATACATCATTTATACGGGTCATTGTGCTTTCTCTGGTAAGAGATCAATACCGGTATCTCTTCTCATTATACCATAATGCATGATGAGTGCAGTCACTGTCTTCAAGTCACTTGCCAGTATATGACATAATGAGCCCTGCTTTTTGTCCTCTGGACACTGCAGTATAAAGGCATTATGAGAGTTCACGGGCAATCAAGTTAGCATTTTACATGGATTAAACAGCACCAAAGTGAAGGAGGCCAAAAAACCTTTCCTCATCTCTACCCCAGCACTATCTTTGCAGGCCAGTTTTGATATCATTGGGAGAAAAATATAACAATACTACTTAGCATGTTTGGAGCCTCCACAACTTCTGAAAATGAAAAATCTACCTTATTGCTTATTAAAATTCATGCAAATCATAAGGTGAAGAGGACAATAAACCTTGAGGGAGAGACACTTGCCTTGTTTACAGGAGTAAATTCCAAAATGTCATGGGCAAAAGAGTCTTGGCTTCAGGAATTTCACTTAATTTTATTTATTGCCAATTAACATTAACTTATTTACTGATTCAGGCAGGGGAAAACAGAAATGACAAACAATTAAACACACACTTAGGTAAACCTCTTTCTTCCTCGTTCTCTGGGCTCCACTGCAGTCAAATACCTCTTCCCACATACACACCAGCCTGTCTCCCTTGCCTTTTTTTTTTTGCACACATTATACTTACTCCCTGCTAGCCCCTTAGGGTGAGGAAACAGACAGCTCAGGACCCTCGGTTGGTATGTGATGCTTTCTTGCTGCTGTCACTTATTTTCTTACAGCACATTTCCTCCAGAGGCTGCAGTCCATTTGGGGTATCTCTGCTCCACTATAGGTCAACCATGGGCCGCAGCACCTCTCCTACCAAAGCACCTCTTCAGCAGAGTGCCTCCCTCCAAGAATCATCTTATCCCCTACACCCTGACAACATCCCCTTCCCATGTGCCTCCTCCTATATCTGCTTCTGCGTCCCCTCTCAAACATTCTCGCATCTCCTCCTGCATCAACTTTGTTTTCACCTGTGATGTCACATATTCCCTGCAAAGAGGGTGGGAGACCTTTGACTGACCACTTTCCATTTAAGAAAAACCTTCCATCAAGGATTATGCTGGAGTTGGCAGAAAACTTGCCCTCCAGCTACCTGAGCTGTGGCTGTTTATCTGCAACAGAGCTATCCATCTTTACAGTGATCACTCCAGCATCTTGCTTCAGCGCCAAATGGAATTTTAGAGAGAGAGAAATCAAAGAGGTATGCTGCAGTGGGAGCAACCATCAGGTACAGATCTTTTCCACACCACCTTCCAAAAAAGGTTCACCAGCCATTCACTGAGGCCATTTCATCCTGAGACAGCAGAAAAGATAATTTCATGGATTAGATGATGCTCAATTCTTCCTCCTTGTTTATTCTCCCTCCCTACTAGATACTCAGGCTGCAAATGAAGTAGTAGATGGCCATATCCCTCAGCACAGCTTTTGTGAATCAGAGTCCACCTCCACAAACTCAAGCTCTTTTAATAGCACTGTCGATGAGAGATTGCATATCTAGTTAAGTGCTATTCAGATGCACCCACAGACATTCACTGCTTCAGAAACACATCTCTTCCTAATAATATAGTTGGCTGTGTTATCTTATTTGACACTAAAAACTTGAGATGATTGATGGTAGTTTAAATTCTGAATAGACAAAAATTATAGAGCGGCTTTATAATCTCTTTGCATTAGTGCCCTGGGGAAACAGCTGAAGTCTATCACATTCAAAGGACAGCATGACTGATGCTAAACCTCTACCCTTCCAGTCAGACCAGCCTTCCATGAAGTTCTCAGGCAGCCTGGTGGTTGGGATTCTACCTACAAAAGTGGCTTTGAGGGCCTGGCATTTAATCACTAGATGCCACACTTTCCATCTTCCCTAACTACCACTTGGCAGTATTTCTAACTTAGTTGCAACTAAGTCAGAATCAAGGAACAAAAGGAGAGGAAGGACAACGAAAAGAAAAAGAACAGTGTGAGACTTGACTTCACCTTGCATATAAACACATGTCCTGCTCAGAAGTAATGTAGTGTTTGCTTCCTAGACACACAAACAATATTCAAACAGGTATGGAGGAGTGGTTCGAAAACCTGCCCCAAGAGAGAGAAAAATGTACTAGCAACCATAAAGCAGAGGCTGAGAAGAATGAGGTTTGTATGAAATCCCTGGAAAGAGTGACATTCACTACTTTGAGAATTATAGTGCTTATTTCAATAGCAACATGGAGTAGGAATTTTCGCTCTCTCCAGTCTCTTTTCCCAATTTGAAAAAGCAGTTCAAATCAGAGTTCTTTTTATTAATAGTAATAGTTAAAATATTTGCAGAGAAAAAAGAGCCTGTCATCAGGAGAAACAGAACAGACAATGAAGGCTCAAAACCTCTCAAGCAGCTCATATCACTTTTATAGAAGCATGGATGACCATACCTACCTCGACAACCATCTCCTACCATGAGGGTAGGAGATGAACAGGAACAGAGATGGACACAAAATTGGAAGCCTCCTTAAGTTTATTGCCAGAGAACTCATGATCTTACTAGAAACTCTCATTTGTCTCAGCCCCCAACTACCCAAATTCTTGCGGCCTTAAACATCTCCACAGAAGATAACTCCCTTCCTCCCTGCAGACTTGTAATACACAACAGTTAGTGAGGAAAGAACACTACATGGAAAGAATTTCTCTCTAAAAGCAATGCTCTCTTCTCTCTCCACTCTTCAATGACTATTACTGTTGTATCAACTCCTTTGCTTGTCCTCTGCTACTTGTGTATCAAGCCTGCTTCTATTAATCCACACAGAAGTCTCTTCATGCTGGCTTTCTATCAGCAAAAAGAGGAGGCAATCACTTCAGTCTATTTTGAATACTGCAAGACTCCTCCCTAGGCCCAAACCCATCCCAGGAGAGAGATATCAAGAAAAATCCACATAGTAAATGCCAGCCTTCAGGCTAAGTTCACTAACTTAGCTAGCATTCAGGTAAAAATTTCACAATAGTTCATTTGAGCCCATGCAGCTCGGTGTCCCGGGTTTCACCAGACAAGGCAATGATTCTGCCCAGTAATTTGGGGGTTTTTTTGGATGGGGTGGTGGGGGGAGATTTTTGCACCGTGTATTCACAGTTCTGCTGCATCCCCACCCATAAATACTAAACAAATATACTAAGGGATACTAAACAAATTAAATGAACTCTCATTTGCACAGCCATGAATTATAAACTTATCAATACCCCCACAAAACCAGTAATAAATCCATATTGAAATGGAAATGCAGGGATCAATTCTGTATCAGAAATGCTGGACTCTGGTACAACCACCTGCAGTTTCTCCAGCTCAGAGCAGCAGCAGGTGATGGTGTCAGATCAGGTCACTACACACGTCCCTCTATCTCAGTGTGGACAACGCTGTCACAAAAGGGACTGCAACTGCTGATTTAGTCAGGCCTCTGAAAAACACCACACAAACTGAGAAGCAAATATTGGGAATGCTTCTAAAAAAGCTTCTACCTGGTAACCAGTGGGCAATGTTCAGCTGGCCATGGTTCATCACTGGAGACTGCACAAAGTAATGTTCTTAAAGAAGCATCTCCAACAGCAAAGACAATACAAAATACACCACCTGCCTACATAGTTTTCAGCAAGCTTGACAGAAGGAGGAACATTTTTCCTCCCACAATCAGAGGAAAATATCATCTCCTTGTCTGTCTTTATCCATCTTTTGTGTCTTGCCTTTTAATTAGCCTGTAAGTGTTTTGGAAGAGAGAACCATCATTTTGATTTTGCATCCATGGAGGGCAGAGGGCCTTGGTTAATAGCAAGGCCACCTTAACAGAGCTGAGACAAGAACCATCATCAGCCACCCCCAGTTATGCAGCTTCACCATTACTTCATTCTGAGGGACTGCAGCTCCCTTGTCTTTGCAAGCAGGCTATGTGGTTTAGATGTGCATTCTCAACACGTGCTGGGACTTGGAGTGTCTCTACACACCACAGAGTCATTCCCCACCCTGCCTGGCTGCCCCTTTGCCCCAGCACATACCTCTTTTCCCCCCTGCTATCTCACTCCCGATTAGTTGTATGCCTGTGATTAAGTCCCTTTTAATAAATGACTCCTATTAAACTGGATTCCTCTGTCACTGTGAGAGACATAAAATTAAAAACTGTCTGTCTTTAATCATGCCAGGCTTCATCTCCATCTCTCAGGCTCCATTTATCAATAATTAATATAAGGAAGACTGAAATCCATTTCAATTTCAAAGACCCAAATGTTACATTTTTTAATAATAAAAAAAAAGAAAAGAAAAGAAACCAACCACCATCATTCCCAGAAATAGAGACAGCTAGACTCACACACAGGAAAAGAGAATCTGACAGTGCTGCAGCAGCCTCCAAAAGGAGAGAGGCTTGGATGTGACAAGCCACTCTTCACGTAGCTTTGTAGCTGGAGATTTTTCCCCCTCAAATACTCTGACAGAGGAGGAACCCCAGTGATCCCAAGGCCTACAGAGACCTGCACTGCAGCTCATGGCCTTATTTCTCTTGGTTTTACCAAGTCCCTGGAGCTTTGAGAAACCAGCATGCTGTGTTAACTAGTCTGGTATCACCTTTTACAAAATTACCAGATCTCGGATGCTCCAAGGGAAAGTCACAACCAGTGCTTCCCCAGAAAGAGTGGCAAGATTTACCAAGATGAATAAGGATGTGGGGAGGCAAATCATCAGTCTGATTCTCATTATACTACTCTATAAAGGACTAGAACTGACATTGAAGTCCCTCCTTTATTCAAGTGGTGACACTCTTTACTCCGACTTTTTATCACTACACAGCACCCAGGCATTTCAGCCAATCCTACTTTTGTTGCATAGGAAGTACAAGAAAGTCCAACACAAAAAATACTGACAAATGCTACCAAAATTTTACTTTTGCCTTTCACCCCTGAGAATGGGCTCACTGTTCTGTGTACAGGCACTGGGAAGAGGAAAAGCATTGTTCACATCTACCCTTGAAGTGAAAAGCAATCCCAGTTTGGGTAGCTATCCCTATGTTTGGGTTGCACATAGCACACCTGATCACATAGTTTGGTTGCCTTGAGCTCTGAGGTTAGCTTCAGACCAGGCTGGGTATTTCTCTAAGTATACCTACATCATGTGGTCCTCTCTCTGCCAGCAACACAACTTAACAAAAGGCCCCTGTGACCACAGCAATGCTATGCCTCAAGTTACATGCTCTGTAAGGACTGTCTAGCTCAAGCCAGACCACACTGAAGATGTCTGTATTCAGTCAGTTTGAAGTACAAGCAGACAAACTGACATCATCAAGAAAACCAAAACAAAACTGTGTCATGCAGACGTATCTGACATGAGCTAAAGTCACATTGCCTTAGCAGACTGGACAGCTGTGCTAACCACAGACCTGTCAGCCATTACACAAGTAAATATACAAGTGAAAGTGAAACAGAAGCCAAAAATGCAGTTGTCCTTTCAGGGAAAGCCTGCACACAAAAAAAACCCCACAACTTTTGAAACCCCATGTCCAAATGACACTGAGCAGATAAATGAATGCACAGCAGCACACTAGAAACAAAGGTGAACTTCCAAGCTGTGTATTACCCCACACAGCTTCCAAGTCAGGCAATTCTCAGCATCCTTATCAGCTACGTACCCATCCCAACATCTCCCAAGCCTCAGCAGCCACCCAAACTCCCCAGTCTATGTAGATCTCAGCAAAACTGCTTCCCTGCCACCCACCCATAAGTGACACGGAACAGGGGAGGTGCACACAAGTAAACCCTGCTGCTAGAGGTAGCAACAATAAGGACATTACCCTCTGATTAAGAGCCCTATGCAGGTGAACACAATAACAGCCTGGTGTAACATTGTAACACTATCAGTCATTACTCAGTAATTACTGTGCAACTAGGTAGGGACACAAAAGCACAACTCCCTGCACAGTGACAGTGGGCAAGTCTCATTCAATAGCCTTTAATTACTGCAGAACCACAAGGCAGCAAATGACCACCTGCCCACTGGTATAAAGTGGTTCCATCACTCATTGCCCATTCCCTGGTAGTTACTAAGGGAACACTTTGGAAATCCCATGGTGACTGTGGGGAATCGTGGCTGTAGGGATTTTTATCTCAGCATATGGTGCACTTCAAGATTGTTGGAGTTGTGGGGGGATATCACTGTGAAGGGATTACGAAGAAACACTTGCTGAACTACTGTTGTCTTCCCAATAAGCTCCCTGTTCCATACCACTGAATTGTGGTGACACTGTGGTAATGCTTTCACTGAATCTTAGACCTGATGGGGATAATTGCACCTCTGCCCTGCAGATCTTGTGGTACTTGTAATTATATCCTGTTACCAAGGAACACAGCAATTTTGAAACTATTACCCACAAGTATCATTTATTTCAGAGTTAAATTTATTACTTCAATGCCAGCCTCGCTCATGGTTCTCCTTTATGCATTCAAGCTTCCCTAGTGACAAACATTGAAAATAGAATGAACTGAAAAAGATGGTATATCAAATCATGGAATAATTAAGGTTGGAAAAGACCTCCAAAATCAAGTCCAACCATCAACCTATCACCAGCATGCCACTAAACCATGTCTCTAATGTGGCACTTAGGCCTGTTAACATGACACCTAAACACTGGGTTTTTTTAATACTTCCAGGGACAGTGACTCCATCACTTCCCTGGGCAGCCTGTGCCAATGCCTAACAATTCTTTCATTGAATAAATTTTTTCCAAATATCCAATCTAAACCTCCCCTGGTGCAACTTGAAGCCATTTCCTCTTTTCTTCTCACTGGGAACCCAGGAGAAGAGAATGACTCCCATCTTGCTACAACCTCCTTTCAGGTAGTTGTAGAGAGAGATAAGCTCTCCCCTGAGCCTCCTCTTCCTCAGACTAAACAACCCCAGATCCTTTAGCTGCTCCTCACAAGAGCAAATATAAGGACAACAGATGGAAGTGGAAGATGCAGATGCCTTTCTAGCCCTTTCTGTCCTGTGTGTTGCTTTTCAAAATGCCCAGGGAGATTTTCTTAAGGAAGGAAGAGCATTAGCGCAAAAGGAAAGCAACACCTCTGCAAGCCTAGCCAGCTGCAAGATGAAGCTGCTCTGAGGGCCACCCTCATCGGTGATGGAGTTGCTCTGCTGGCTCTCAGCCCATGCAGAAACAATAGTTGGTACAGCTATCCACAATTTCCAGGCTGCTGTGCTTTGTAAACCTTCCCTTCAAGAGCCTCTGTGCCTACTAACAGCTTCCTGTCTGTAAAAGTAGGGAAGGAAAATCAGAGTTGTGCTCTAGTGCACAGCTGAACTCTGATGCAAAGGATTGCAAACCGGTCTGTAGCTACAGAACATGCAACAGAAAATAAAGCCTGTTTACTTCTGACTATTCAGTTCCCAGTGAGAGGGGACTCACAGGAAGAAGGAAGAAATTTGTATTTTCCCCAAGCTGTATCAACATTTTAAAAGGAAACAAGTAGTCAAGAATATGATTCTTTGCTGAACATAGTGTGCCACACCAGCAGAAGGGAGAGTGTGAGCAGCCAGTTCTGCTGGTTTCCCCTTTCACAGCCAGCAGAGATGTTCATGATGTTTGTCACTACCACTGAGCTCCTCGAGTTTTGTGGCATTTCTGCACAAACCAGCATGGCCTCTGGACTATTCTGACCGACTACTAAAACAGCTTTTAATAGCTCTTTAAAGGATATTCCAGCAAGCAGGTACCACACCTTTACCACTACTAACACTCACCTATTCCAAATGTCTAAGGAAAAGGGTAAGCCTGGTAATTCTTATCTGCCTTGGAAATCTCTAGCTTGCCCAGACAGAAAGGACTTAATAGAGAACATTGAAATGTATTGATTCAGTCCTGACTATCCTGTGTTGAAGGGCAGGACAGGACTGAAAACAAAGATGACATAGCAGCAGGAGGCACTCAGGACCACAGGGTCAGACCCCCTCCACGTTACTGCAGTCAGAACATGGGTGTGAACGATGAGCATGCTGGGTTACACGCAGCTTAGCTAATGACAGCAGGTCTCCATTTTTGGGAAGTCAAACCATACCAAATACTGAATAAGCTAGAAAGAGCAGATAGTGCAGCAAGTGGGCACATCTGCAGTACGTCTATCTTTGCAACAAATAAGCCATCTCCTCAGAAAACAATAGATGCTCCAGCTCCTGGAGAGGTGCTTGCTGCTGTTCAAACACATCATGCCGTTACAGCAAGTCAAGCTCTAACAGCTTGTGGAGCAACACAAAAAGATAACACTGGAACATGAAGAGAAGACCCGAAGTGAGTTGTTATGGAAACCAAATTCACACAAGCTCACATCACCAAATGAGGTCTCTCCCCTTACATCCATTTGTCAAAAAGCCCAAGATGCACAGGAGTTGCTAATGACCACAGCTCTTTTGCCTCACCTCGCATCCACAGCAGGTTTCAGTCAAAAGAAACAATGTCTACTTTAGTATTAACTCCTTTATTGGCAAACTTTAAAGTTTCAGGAAAAAAAAAATCAAAATAACACCAAGAAGTGGTGGCAAGACCATACATTAATAGACTCAAGCCCATGTTTAATAGCATAGACATACAGGATGGGGAATAACTACTTCACCTTAGCCACGTAGAGCCATTTTACATGCCCTGCGTTATCTCAGCTGATTTCTGCTAGCCTTTTCAGCAGCATATAGCTCTTCTAAATTGTTGGCATTTGCCACTATTGGTACATATAATGTACTATGCAGAAAAGGCAAACTCTTGTGTATGCTTATACAGAAACAAAAAGTCTGTATGGCAGTGTACTGATAACAGTACTGGGTAAAGATCATTTTCCAACAGAAGTAAAGAAGGGAGCTGGCTATGGCAGTCTGCTAAGCAGCAGTAGAAACAAACCACTGCCCTTCCCATCACTGTTAAATCCTTGGTTACATCTGTGGAAGAAGGGGTTGGAATAGACCTGGCACTCACTTCCTGCTGGGACCTCCTGCTCCCTCTTGTCCACTGCTAGCAAGATCAGGGAGGTTGTTTTTCCAGGGCTTTCTGCACAAGTTTTCACCCTTTAAATTCTGCCACAGGATTGAGAGAAGAACTTCAGTCAGGCTGACAAAATGCTTTAAGCTGACCCACGAGACACCACATGAATCTTGTGCTGGAAACCAGTTCATTGTCAACACTATCTTGTGCCTGGACCTTCTTCCAGAGAGACTCCAACCTGCATTTCAGGACTCATCACTACGATACTGCTCACAACCAGATGCACTTCCAGACCTGAGTCTTGGGACTTAGGTTATGATTTAACACAGTGCCACCATGACTCCCTGTTCATTCCCCCAATCCACTTATGTTCTTCCAACTCCACAGCTTCCAACACCAGGCTAGAGCAGGTGTAGGGAGGTGCAGATCTACATGAGAGGACATAACAGTGCTCAGAAACATGCTTGGTGCCCCCAAGAAACCAACACCAGGAGGTAGAGTTTAGAAGTTCTGTGCTGTCCTGTATCTGAGGGCAGCAAGAAGCACCAAGCAGCAGTAACAGGTCTCATACCCACACATCAGCCCCTACTACTGCAGCATTCTGTCTGGCTTGCAGGGCAACAGCAGCAACACCTGCCACAGTTGAGAATAAAAATGAGCTCCTCTGGTGTTTCCCAGTCACTCATAACTTGCCAAAATTTTCATCTTCAGAGCTAAAATTTCCTAGACTTGGCTGGTATCCAATAGTGATTATTTTTTGAAATAACATGACAAAAGTGACTTAAGGACTGCAGAGCATTTAGCATGGCATTCATCTCTATTATTCAAAAGTCCTGCAGACAGAATTAAGCAGCTTTGAAATCCACAAAGTTTAGGTCTGAGAGTTAAAGAGCCAGAAGCATCTGCCAGGGGATTTCCAATGTTCACCTTTTAGCAAGTATTTGTACACCATTCAGTGCACAAGGGCTCTGAATTAGCACTAAGCCTCAAGGATACAGTAAGATGAAGTTGGAGGAGTGAAGAAAGGCTAATGATCTTGTAACCAACTATTATCTGGTAAAAGCAGTACATAAGGTATTTTAGCAACTCACTGCTAAATTAAAGTGCACAGACAGGTAGGATAAGAACTTGTGAAAACTTCAACAAATAAGAGTACAAGTTTCAATAACAGCTCTAAGACCTTACTTCTGAAGGCATTATTTCCCAAGCAGATCCAACAGGTCACTGAGCCCAAAGAGGGAAGACTCGCTCCCCACTTCTCTCTTTACTCATGCTTTTAGCTGTGCAATTCCATCTCCTTCCTTACATCAAGCTCCAGTGCTTCCTGGACCCACCTTTCACCCAATCATTTTGGCTCACTAACCAATCTTAAAACTAGATGCTTTTATTTGCTGGGTTATGACTTGAATCAAGTTGGGGAGAGATCTACTGAACACCAGAGCAAGTAGAAGGTAAATGTCAGCAACATGCACCTGCAAGAGGCACTTTCTCAGTCTACTGGCGGTAGCAAGCTAGTAGAGTGTTTTGCTCACCTGAAGCATCATCATCCCAAGTCTCTGCAAGCTGGAAATTTGTTAAGCACTCAAGCCCCACCCCAGGGAAAATCCAGTCTTAACATACAAGAGCACAAATCCCTCTCCAATAACCAGAAAGACAAGTCTTTTCTCTGATGGGCTTAACTCAAAGAATCAAAAAGATATCTGCAACAAAAAAAAGATGTAATAACAGCAAAAATAAAGTTGTGCCATTAAACATATTGCTGTGGCATTTAGAGTCTGCAGGTGAAGTTTCCAGACTTCAAGACATGAATACAGAGCCTCTTCACATTCAATCAATGTTTACTGTCATAAGTCTGACTAGTTTGTCAGTGGTATTCTTTTGATATCTGGAAGAGGAGGGAGAGAAAGAATTGTTTTTAATTAAGTCACAGGAAAAATAATCAGTTTTTCATCCTGGAAGACAGAAGAGGGATGTGTGCTGAAGGTTTTGCAAATTTTCTTTGCATAAGGTTGCTAGCCCTCCACTCTGAAGCACTCTATTTATTAATTGCAGACAATGCATTTGAGAGGTTATAGAAAGTACAGGATGGATGAGCAATGACTACTGGTTCACTTGCATGCTTGTTCAAAGAGTCCCACAACATCATCTGTTTGGTGCACAAGGCTGCCTGAGTACAAACCACAAGAGAAAATGCAACACATGAAGAAGCTACAGCACAGATACTGTAAGCTGGACAGTCTTCTACTGAATCAAAACTTCCATTTTGATTTGGTTAGTTTTTTGTTTGTGGGGGCATTGGTGGTTACTCCCATTCTACAGTGGTGAAACCATACTGAAAGCTAATGATCCCCATACATAACCACGAACTTAGCCATCTTTCCAAGGTAACTTGGACAAATACAGAAAGAAGGGAGAAAGACTGATAAATGTGCTCTGTGCTGTTGGGTTTAACTCGACAGATATGAGCCTAGGTGGTGGAAGGCAGGCCAGCTGCACTCTTCAGGATATTCCACATACACAGATGCAGTGACTGCCAGATGTGCATCTCCACTAGTTTACAGCCTGCAGTGGCATCTGCCTAAGCAGAGATGCTATACTATAGGGTTAAGCTGGGACTCCAGTGTGCCCTGAGAATTTGCTGCACAGCACCTCAAGATCAAGCAGAAAACACACCTTACATTTTACTGAAACACTGCCAAGTGCTACACTCTTTCTGCTACCAAGCTATTGGGAAACAGCAGCATCACTCAGCACAGCACAGGAGCCCTCTGAGATTTATCATCTTGCTTTATATGACTGCTCTATAACACTCTGCAAAAGAACACATCAAGAAACCTAGTGCAGTTCCTGTAGAGGTTGTAAGTTTGGCAAATGGTGTTGGAGGCAATGTACAATGTGTGGCACATGCTCCAGCAACTCTACCTATTTGTTTTGTGCACAGACACACGTGACCACAGAGAAGCCTTTGCTGACTTATGGCTTTCCCACATGGAGCAACTGGAAAGATTATGACCTTCTTTTGCATAATAGCTTGATTCAGGTAAACCCAAGCATGCTCAGTGATTTAAATCAGTTTTAATATAAGGAATTTCAGACTGATTTTAGTTAGATTTTAAAAAGTGAGATTTGCAGACTGAAGCACAGTCAGAAAATGTCCAATGTAACATTATGCTCTTAATCATAGTCTTCTGTGCATACACATTTACATGCAGCTTTATTGCTGGGGGGTGGGGGGAGGAGGGGTTTGGTGGTTTTTATTTTGGTTGGTTGTTGTTTTTTTTTAAAAAAAAAACCACACCCCTCCCCTCCTTCCCACACCCTAACACATTCAGTCCACAGGATGGCTGGGACTTGGTGAATGAGTGGTTATTTAATATTTCTTTTTCCTTTCATTGTTCATTGTGTGGCCTTACATCTTATTTATCATACACTAAGCCCCTCATTGAACAAGGCAGAAATCCTGCAATAAGAAGTGTCTGTGAGCATTTAAAGACAGCACTGCAATTCTGGTATTTCCCAACTTTTATGAATTTCTTTTCACTGTGACTTTAATCCGTGTCTTGTGTTGAATTTCATTGGCTCTTTAAAAGAGAGAAGTGGATAAACAAAGAAAACCTTTCATGAGCAACACATTGACAGATAGCAATAGAGCATTAGTCTTTTACAAATGAGCAATTTAGAGCTGTGGAAATAATTGATTTTTTGGTTTGCTAGCAAATCAAAATAAAAGTTATTTTTGAGTTGTCCTAAAAAGGCATAGAATAAAAGCCTAGTCCAAGTTAGAAAGTAAAAAGAATCAGACAAAGCTCCCAAACTAACTTATTTGCATGAACTCCAGTGTCACATTGGGAACAGATTCCTGGTTTAGGATTTCTAATATTCAAAAGTAAAGTTTTCCATTCCTTCAATAATTTTTAAATAACCCCCCCCCCCCCAAGTTTTACTTTATCTTTCTACATTGAAGTTAGTTCTTTCCCTTTTTTTCCTCCATGTTCACCCCCAAAGATCTTGTCACAATGTCAACTGAAGTTTGTGCTCCTTTCAACTGACTTAAAGGTGTATTTTTATAAAAAGCTGTTCAGAAGAAGGTATAAGGGAAGCTTGGGTTACCACCTCCTGCTTGAAAGCAATTGACTGGGCAGAATCCCCTACTGCTGCTGCTCCCACCTCTTCCTCATTATTTATAAACTAAGTGCATGAGTGTGGCTACACCTCACACAGAGTTAATAGCCTAAAGGCCACATGATGCAATGAATTAATGTGATTACACAGCAGGACAGGGCTGGATGCAAACAGGCAGCAAACCCACAATATTCAGCCCCATTCTGACTGTGTGGTTGATGGCTCTTTTACAGAATCAGGGCCAGAAGTACACGATTACTCAGCAATATGGGATGTTGTTATTTATGTTGCCACAACACACTAGCTAAGTGTCAGTCACTCCACATGTAGAGATTCCCTGCCCAGAAACAGCCTGCAAAGCTGCTCAGGGCACATCAAGGCTGAGAGGGAGTTAGAGAAGAAGGCCAAAACCCCAGAATCCCAGAAAGACAGAGAAGGCCACATTCCCAGAATACAATATTCAGGAGTAGGAGCAAGCCCCGTTGTACAGGAGCCACTCCCCAATTCTTTGAGCCACCTTAAATGTGGAAAGAGATTTAGCAAAAATAGGAAAAGTACACCTCTGCTTTCTTGCATGAGAGAAGGACACACAATTCTTATTTCACCTGTGCATGATTATTTTCAAGGTCTACTGAAATGCTGAAGAAACAGCTGCTCAGAGGTTCACCATAGCCTTGGTAAGCAAGTACCTGGGAATAGCCATGGTTCACCTGCTGTTTACACTGGCATTTCCTCACCAAGATTTTTACAGCCACATTTGTTCCCAGTGCTGTAAGTTTCAGACAAATTATAATTTCTGTACACCTCAAAAAAGTTAGAAACTAAATCCACTTGCAAAACAGAGAGCAAATGACCAGTTCTCATAGCTGTAAATGCAGACATTTACAATTTTCAGCCTATCAAGGCAGGAGGAGGGAAGCCTTTATCAGTTCTCCTCTCAACCCTGTTCCAAAGCAGACAAGAATGCTCAGTTTCCCTCCTAAAAATTGCCAGCACCTTAAAATAGAAATGTGTAAATGCAATCAGTTCTTTACTGGGCATGGCAATAGGGAGCTAGATCCTGGAGAGAAGTCAACACCAAGAGAATTACTACTTCCATGCCTGAATTTGCATGTGCCATAGCTCAGACACTTCTGCATCCTTTGTCTCCTGTCCCAGGAACAGCCTGGGCAGAACATGTCAGGAACGCCTGGGACCAGGTGAAGCCTGGAGCCAGCCTAGCTGCAATCGTATGGCATTGGAGGTATTAAGTTCTGTTAAACTTAGGCTGACCTGTGGTTCATGTGGTTCTCTTGCACTTAAGCACTTTTTTTTAATCTACAGGCTGTGTTGTCTGGGAATAAATTACTCAGCACTACTTTTTTTTTTTTTACACCAAAGAAATATTTTCTTTACAGTTTATCCAAAACACTGAATTTTCTTGCCAAGAGGCTCCATCACAGATATCCACAAGTGCTTTTAGTCAGTCATTTCATCCTTATTCCTTCAAATTAAAATTATTAGAAATTAAAAGAATGAGATGTCAATAAAGACAATATTTTGAGGTACAAAATTATTTTCTGAAAAAGCTGAAGCAGAAAATTTGAATTCTGCAATTTGAGGGAGAGGGGTGGGGGCCAAAACAGTTCACAAATCACTTGGGTCAAACAGAATACTCATTTTTGCTGAATGAAGAGCACAACCAAAAATCTTATCCAGCTCCATTTGAAATTCAGCATTTAGAGTGAAAAATATGTGTACAACTTCAGCTTTATGCATAGGTGCATGCTTCACCAACAATAAATTGAACAGAACAGGGCACAAAGACACTGTACTAAATTGCATACTGCAGCCTCCAATTTTGTACTTTCAGATATTTATGGGTAGCTGCAGAGTTGTGGGTGCACTCATTTTTCACATGCAAGTGGTCATTTGCACATCCAGATATGCCTGAAAAATTAAAGAGTTGTTTGAGCACTGACGAAATACAACTACTCAAGGTACTGAATAAAAGCATGAGGGCATCACAGCAAAGGGGAGGAGGAAATACAAAAGCATTATGGAAGACGCAAGAAACATTTAAGAGAAGCTGAAAAGAGATCAAAATTTGCTAAAGCATCCCTATGGGTTTGGAAATTTTCCTTTGGTTAGGAGTAGCCTCAGACAGATAAGCAAGATAGAATAACTCAGCTGAAAATCTGCCCCTGGCTTCTTAAGATGAGTATGAACCCACGTGGCTGATTGAACAAACACTCTGAAAGATATTATACCTTCATATTAATGAAACTACTGATATTATACTTTCATATTAATGAAATTACTGATATTACACCTTCATATTAATGAAACTACTGAATATAAAACACTGGAGGAAACAGGGGGCTGGCACACAAGCAACCACTGCCCCATGCTGCAGGTTGGTTTAAGGAAAGGACAAGAGTCTCCATTCATTGTGTCAGAGGAGAAGCTACACTGATTTGTACCTGCTGGATGTATGGCCATAGATTTTGGCACTTATCTCTTCTCTCACAACCCGCAGGTTGTGAGAAATGGGTGTCAGGCTCCATGAAACAAAGATACTAGCATGCAAAACCCACAAGTAGTGCTCCCCTTGCAGTTTTGCCAAGAAGTGAAGGACTATCTGAAATTTGGGGCATCTTTCCTCCCCAACTCCAGCTCCTTCACTCATACTACTCCTTCAGAATGCACACACAACCTTAGTTCCTTCCACAGATGACATGACATCAAATTGACAGATCTGTGACTATTTGACATCCAAGCTGATAACAGAACAGCACTTTTGAGCAATACTCAAACAACAGGCAAGAAATGTGGCTTCCATAAATGGGTGAATTTACAGCTTGCTGTTCAAGAAATAAATAAACCATTACCCACAAAGCATAGTTTCTCTTTGAAGTATGTCACCTGTCACTAAAGGTTAAATAACTGTCAATGCTTCTGCGAGGCTGGAGGGGGTAGGCTGCAGCTTTGCAGCTTCTTAGAGCTTTAATGGGGACTGTGCAGCTACAACCCTCCTGGCTTTAAGAAACATGACATCACTGCCTGTCAAGCACTGGGAAATGGATCACCTACTACCTGCCTGTTATCAACTCATTGTCTCTTGATTTTATGGAGAAAATAGGTCAAAAAGCAGTAGGTAGCAATCGGCATGAAATAATCAGCCACGCAAGAGACATGGGCTTCAGATTTGGAAGTCAACTCATACAGGAAAAGTAAAGGTCTCCATCTCTCTCTCTCTCCAAGACAGTCATGCCATTAGTCTGTGCCTCTGTACCCAATCCATGAACCAGAGACAAAAGGCAGCTGTGACTTTGATGCTCACAATGCCTTAGGGAACTTGGCCATGATTGATAACTTAGACCATCTGGTAAAGGGAGCAGGAGCAGGTGAATGCAAGCATGCAAAGAACACTAGGGATACCACCAGGGAAGCTTCAAATTCTATGCAGACTGTTAACAAGCCACTGAAGGTGGTGGTATCTCTTTCTCCTCCTCATTCTGCCCCTAAAGTTTCAGATGAGGTCACTTTTACCCGCTTCCTGCCAGCTCTGGAAGGAAGAGACCAGCTCAAAACCCTGAACCACAAGCAGGAGACAATTCCCATTCCAGCAGTAAGCTCTCTGCCCTACTGTCATCAGGAAAGATGCCAGGCATTCAGACAGTGAGATGAAAAAAGTACATGCTTGTAGAAATAAGACAGCACATGGACTTGGCAGTCCATTTCCCACAGAGTCTGGTAAGGATAAGGAACTGGGCAGAAATCACTTGCGAAGTCCCTGAGGCATTGGCAAGAAATGATGGCAACCCTGTCAGACAGGCAATGCTGGTTGTCTTCTCCCTTCTATAGGAAGCACACGTGGATTCTTAAAATGAGAAGTCATTTCAGAAGGGAAGATAGTTTATATACTTGACATTGGCAGGGATTTGTGCCTAGACAGACACACAAGTTTCTTGAGGCAGGAGTACCCATGTACAGCAGAAGTTCCCTCACCTTGTAGTTGGCTGACCAGGCTCACAGGGCTTAGTAATCTGCCTTCTTGAACTCCTCCCAGGAAATAAAAGACATCAGGAAAAGTTAAAGCCTCATATCTCAGCTGGATAATCATTAGTCCTACAAACATTGCAAAGTGGTCTGCTACTGCTCTTCTGTGGTACCTCTCTCTCAGACTGAGAAACGTTTAGAAATGGCTTTTCTGCCAAACCTCAACAGCATTCCAGCTTTTGTCCTGCAAAGTAGTGTCTCAGCAAGAGCTCTCTTCCCTCTCTGGGGTCTGATTGCACATACCAGAGAAGTACTGGCTGTTCTTTGCCTCCACTTGACCGGGAGTTATTGGAGTTGAAGGTCTGACCTACAGATAACCACTGATTGACAAGAGAGCCCCAAGAATACCGAGAAACAAACTTCTTTTTTTTTTTCCAAACCTCTTCACTCAGCTGTTTTTCAAATTCAAAGTGTCCATATGGCTAATCAGCATGAAGGGCTTGCTGTGAGTGTAAAAGGATTGCCAGCATCCCAGAAGCAGACAGACATTCAATAACAGGAACAGCACTGTGATATCTAGCAACTTCTGAACCCATTTCCATCTCAAAACTGTATCTCCTTCTCCACTCCACCAGAACTGGGAATAATGAAAGCTGTACTCCTGATGATACCAGGGGAAGGAGAGGGGAGTTTGTCCCAGTTTGTCAAAAGCACAAATCCCATTTGTATGTTGCATTTCAAGTTTCATACTCATTCTGAGACTCCATACCCATTCCTGACCCTTGTGCTACGCCCCTGTAATCTAGGTCTAGTGAAGCTGAATGAAAGCTGTCAGGAAAGAGGAGCATGATGCAAGAGGAAGCACAGGTTATATGAATGCTTCATTACTCTTTCTTATCCAGTAAAACCAACTCTTGCCCTCAGGGTGGCTTCTCAACCCTTGGGTTGGTGTCAAGAAGTGTAGATGAACACTGTCACTCAGGTTTGCCATCCTCTTCCATCTCCTATTTTTTTTCTAGGAAGATTTCTAGCTGTATGTTGACAATTGCAGTGTGGCATCACTACAAGTAGCACTGTATCTCTCTGAAGTCTCATGTTCTTACCAGGAAGATCAGTAGTTAATATACCTTCCCCTGAAGAACCATCTATGAAGCCTTTAAGGAACCAGACAGAGAACCTGACGTGAGGGGAGGCTCACAGACTTGATTCTTTATCTTAAAACCTTTATCAAAGCTTTTCGTGCTCTCAAGTTCAGACAAATTTAGACAGGACCTAAGTCATATTCCCTTAAAGAGGCCAAGTAATAAATAATCCAAGCCACAGACAGCCTCCTCCAAATGCAGAGTTACAATAATATTCTGTTCTCTATCACTTTTCATGGGCCAGTGGATGTGGCAGAACAAAAGCATGCATTTCAATGCAACAAGCTCTGTATTCTTCAAGAGATCTGTTCTCTTCCTTCACAAACCCTTTCAGTACCACCCAGCTGGAGAGAAATGTGCATGCAAGCATTTGGCACCTTTCCTCTCAATTGACGGCCAGGAGAAATCCAGAGGCCAGTTTCCCCAGTGCCCTGACAACCCCATAGGGATGGGATATTCATTTCCATTCCCATGCCAGATGACAAGCAAGTTATAAATCGTGTTCAATCCTACCATCCCTTGTTTATCTACCATGACAGTCTTTTCTGGCTCTTGTGTGGCTAGGAGCCCAGAGGGCATGCATGACCTTTTTCAAGCTGTTCTAAGTTGTCATAAACTCTTCTGCCCCCCTTTCTATTTCCCATCATTTTATTCATGCCCTGCCCTTCTCCCGCTATGACTCCAACATCCTTTTACTGCAGTCCTCCTAGAACTTCACCTTCTCCTGTCTCCCTGTCTATGAATTACAGCCTCTCCTACTTTCCTCTCTTTTCCTGTTCTTGTTCCCTTTGACTGTGTCTCTTATTTCTCTCCTCCATTTGTTGAGCAGGCCATGCCTTAACCCAGACACTCCATTAACCCAAGCCTTCTCTGACTTGCTGCACTGCTGAAAACATGAAAACTGGGCTCTCCTCACTACTCTCCTCCCTCTCTTCTTTCATTTAGCTTTGCTCCCTTACGCTTTTTGCCTCTTCCCTTTTCTCTTTCACCCACCCCTTCCCCTCTTCAGGCACATCATTGTACCTGGTCCTCTCTTGATCTGCTGTCATTTTTTGAGCTCCCTATTTTGGTCATCTTCCCATTTCTCCACCAGCACTCTGAACATTAAGGTGAGATATTAGTCCTTTGCAGCTGCCCTAATGCTGAGTCAAACCAAACCACTTACATCCAGAAATTTCCTTTGAGGGCCACCTGGCAGGGTAAACTAAAACATCTTGCATTTCTTGCCAGGGTCTGAGTTGCTGAACTAGTAGAGAAACAGAATTATTTATAGAGACAGCCTATGGAGATGTTCTTGAGATGATGACTCGATACCTCAAAGCCAGTCCCCTCCAGTATTCCAGGTGGTAATGAATACAAAAAATGCAGGGGGAAATAAGACATAAAAACCTTCAGCTGGGATTTGGCTTCCAACAGCATGATATGGCTAATTTTCCTTCTCACACAGATAACAGAAAGAAAGAGGTGTCAGAATCTTTCATCTTCAGAAATATGGGGAAACTCTTGGTAAACATGAAAAACATCTGATTATTTGACTTCATAGTGTCAGACCTGTTCCTTTCTGCACAGCACTTAGGTAACTCACTACTGGGTGCTGAAACTTGCATGTTTGTGTTTAGTTGTTTCATTACACAGCAAGACAGAGGAGAAAATGGACAAATGCGAAGGAGTTTGGGATTGCAATGTCTCTGATAACACTCTCTGTACACCTACAGCAGGACCATTTTACAAGTAGTAATGTGTAGATGACAAGACAAAAAGGCCATCACAGCTGCAAGAAAACCTATGGTCAATTCTGCAGAAAAATTATGTTCACACTGAAACAAGGCAATTCCACCTTTACCAAAGCAACACAGACACTCACTACAAGAATATAGAAGGGTTAGGGAGCTTACTGCTGTTACCTGATGCAAGGAAAGACTGAGATGCTATGGGCATTCATGGCAGACAAATCTGGCAACTGTGGATGAAGAGAGCCCTTCATCCTATACAGAGCATGACAAATTACATCTCTGAAGCAGAGGAAGATAGTGAGCTTTGTGGATGTAATTTTCAAAAGAGGAACAGGACTATACATTAAGAACCTTAAACCATAGACAACAGAACCAACTCAAGCCCAGCTTCTTAATCTGTTTGGTCCTGAGTAAAACCACTGACTGAAGCTTTCACCAGAGCTGGGTTTTCTCCTGTAAGAATTGTGGTCACCCAAAGCAGCAGAGCTCTCTTTGCAGCTCCTCTGTGCCATGATTACAAATAGCTACTTACTTATAGCCATAAAGCAGAGGATAAAACCTTTTAACCACACAATTTTGACACTTCTCACTGAAAACAGCCAACATGTTCCAACAGTGAATGAAGCAAAACAAACAAGAACAGACACACACAAAAGGGCTTCCTAGAGTTTTCTTCTGTTAAGGGATTAAGAGGCACAGTGCCAAAAATAAGACATATGGAAGGCTGGCTATCCTACCAAATTGAGAAGCAGCTCAAAATTCTTAGCAAAAGAACAGGATCATAACTCAACAGGCATTTCTGATGGCAAAATGTGGAGAAATGACAGAGAGAAATCAATGGGATACTGTATTACCTGGCTATAAAGTACTCAAGAAGGATAGATTGGGGCCAAGTTTTCTTCTAGCATAACTCCAACGACTTCAGCAGAGTTATGGCAGTAAAGACACTGGTCATCTAATACAGAGACTATTACAATAACAATAGATTCAACTCCCACAATATCCAGTGGAAGGACATCACTGCAGGCCCAGAGTTTTACTTTAGCAGACAAAATGCCAAGTTAAGCCTATTTTAAAGTTAGAATACAAGCCTTCTGTTCAATAAAGGTATGCATTCCATAATGAGGGAAAACAGAGGAAAGGAAATATAATGGAACAGCCACCTCATTAGCCACAGCAAGGTGAAAGTTAAGAAGCAATTTTGGTTTAAGAGCTTCTTGAAACTGCTAGTTCTAGGGTTCATGGAAAATTGAAGATTGTTTTTCCATTAATTCAAACAAGTTACAATAAAGGTAATTATTGATGAGCTACTGTGATACCAGTGACCAGAATATCATCACATTCCCAACACTGCATTCAGAATAAAATCTGAGTCTTTTAAATGCACAAGGTACACAAGGTACTACCACTTAATCAGAAATCAGCAAGATAGTAAACACCAAACATTTCTATTTTGTCTGAAGTGCAGTGCAGCATATAACTCAGCCTATTTATTTTTTCCTATATATGGTAATGACTTGTAAAAATAAGTAAAAAGGTCCAAAAAATTTTCAGAAGTAGTAAGACATCTGGCTTATACTGTAGAACAGGACAACTCTTTCAATGTCTGATCAAGCTGGGTGCATTCACCACAGAATAGCAGATCAATCCTGTTAACTAATGGAAGGTAACACACAGTAGAAACAGTTTGAACTGTCCACACACTAACAGCTGCAGCCAGTATTAAATGTGACTGCTCAGGGGAGAGACCTGGGTGTCACTGGGGACAGCTCAATGGCAGCCTGATCAATATGCACAGGCAGTAGAGAAGGGTGAGGGGAAGCAGAGGATGTGTGGTTGATGAGCATACCCAAGTACATTCTAGTATCACCATATGAATTTGGGGTATGCTCTCGTTTACAATGCTGCATTTGGTTCCAGTCAACAATTCCCCCTTCCCCTGCCGTGGTACCATACAGCTAAACCATCAGGGATCAAAACAACAGACAAATATGATTACTGCCTGCATGAGGCCACAGATGCTTCCAAGGACAAAGTTAACTTTCATCCTAGTGGTGCAGATGCCTTTGCTATGGAAGACAACTTAGGGACTCCCTAAGGCCTCATCTTCAAAGGCAAACTGAATACTGAGTCATAACATCCCTAAAAAAAGCCCCACAACTAAGTTCCCACTCAAAGATGTGATTCCAGCATTAATTACAAGGCTTCAAACACAAGGGGAGTTAGCTAAGATCTGATCACTGGCAGTAGAGTCTGCACTGACCCACAGATGCAGAAAATCACCCTGATGTAATCCATGTCTTTGCAGGTTTTCATTCCTGTTCCTGAGACAACACACACACATTCATACAAACCAGCCACATGGGAGATGGCTTCTGTCTGGTTCACCTACACAGAATTTGCCCAGCTTGTGAGCCTACATCTTTACCAAAGCAGACAGCCACAGTACAGCTTGGACAGCATGTGGGAAACACATACTGGCATCTCCATCAGGACAACTGCCCATGCTTGCTCCCATTCTTCAAAATTTCATGTACCAGAACTGAAGTACCACTAGACTGCTCAAGGCCCCCTAGTCAGCCACCCCTGCTCACAAGCTCATCTCAACTGAAGAAGGCTAGAAGAGCAAAGGTGTAATTAAATTTGCAGAGCTCAGATCGGGATCATACTGAACCTGAACAGACCCTGAAATAAACCTCTTCCTGTTCTTTAGATAAAGTTACTCCTCTCCACTCGCTTCTGGTAAGATTGGAAAGAAGGGGAAAAACCACCTATCCTCCTCAGGACTGAAAATGATCTTTTGACCTGCCAAGTGTGACACTTGTTCTCAGCACTACATCATCTTTTTTCTTAGTGATATCCTCAGAAGCAAGTTTGCTGCCATAAAAGAAGTTGCTGCAGCTGTAAATAGTGATGAACACAATATTCTTTACAATTTCTTGAAATTGTGTCATGCCTATGACTGCACTCCAATTAGGAGGCAGGAACAAGAGCACATGACTTACTGTGTCCAGCCAGATCTTACATACTCAAACTGAATACCAAATTGTTCACAAATTAGTGAAACCAAAATTATTCATAGAAATTCTTTGAATAATCTCCAACAGCCAATAAATTGAGGGATGGCAAGAAATTACGATCTGCTTATCAGCAATTCCAAAACAAACAGGAAGCTGAGCTTGACAGCTTCTTTTAGAAGTTGTTTTAAGTTTTCACCATAGCAAGCAAGTGGATTTGAGCACTGCAGATGACTGTTCCAAGTTTCCTGAATAACAACAGACTCAAACATGGTCACATTTAAATAAAGACAGAATGCTTCCACAGCTGTCACAACTTTTCACCCCTCTATTACCTATAAATTGTTTACCCAGTACTCCATGCATGTTATTGCTGCTGACAATGTAGTCAAGTGCATGACACTGAAAAAGAAAATGGCTTGTTGAAGTCAGACTGTGACTGCACATGACTTAAAATTTGGTTTACTTTCTTTTCCTCCTTTGAGAAATCCATTGACCTGTGAATTTCCTCAACCATTCTTGTAAGCCCTTGAAGTTTTGTTTTCAATTTCTGTCTTAATTTTTTTAAGCCTTTTTAAAAAATTCAGGATTTTCAAGAGAGGAGATGAAATATGCATTGAAGCCTTCAGGTTGCTGAGCCTCATGTAAGTAGATTAGCATCTAGCAAAGTTCTGGGAAATACTTTCAACTTTATGCACTATTTTCACCAGTTTGCCAGGAGTCTTAGTGTTATCTCCCCCTACCTGTTATTCACTTCTGAAAATGAGAGGAAGAGTTATTTCTGCAGGACTTACTTTTACTGGAGGAGATTCAAGGGAAAGCACTAATAAAAAGCTGTTTCTCTCTTCCTGGGATATGAGACAGACAAACAAAAGTTCATGACAAAGCCCTCTGATGACTAATTCCCTTTGTTGCAGTAAATGCTGACAGCTCTCCACCCCTACACAGACACTCTTGATTTCATTAGATACTTCTCAGATGTGTATTCTAACAGTATTTCAGAAGTATTTATGGTTTGGTTGACAGGCAATACAGGAGAAGGCAGAGTATTTCACTGGTCCCACACAAAACTACTTTCCTGTGGTAGGGACAGAGTACACAACACCATGACTGTTCCCAATACAATTTCATTACCACTGATTGCTTGGTCACCTCCTCCTGACTGCTAAAATAATGCATGGATACCACTTGCCATTGCCTCATTTCTCTGCATGCATGTACTCACACCCACCAGCCTATGACACTGCATTCCCCATTTACTCATCCTTCTCATACAGACGTACAAGCCTATCTTGCGCATCAAAAGACATCTCACAAATCACAGGATTTCACTTATTTTATCCCAGTGATTAAAACACAGCTCACTACCTGAAAATCACAAATGACATGGTCATTTATAAAAACTGCATACCTATTTGTCTCCTCTCTCTCCACCCTCATATGTACTTTTTTTCCCCCAAAGTCTGCCTTGAAACAACTAAAAAGGATCTGATCTTTAAGGAATGAGGGCTTAGCACCTTCTGATAATTAACCTTCTTTAAGGGTTCCTCGAGGTGGGCAAGCAGCCTCACAGAATGGCCCATAATCACTAGTCACTGCTAAAAACCTTGCCTATATCATATGAAACATGAAATAGCTAGGAATACAACTAGGAATTCAACCCATAAAGCCTTCTTTGTGCAACTGAGAAGCCTCAGAAGTGCTTTGAAAGGCTTGAAGGAAATTATTTTAACAAAAGAACAAAAAAAAGAAAACTTGAAAGAGAACAGAAGTTCTGAAGTGTGTGGGGGTGGGAGAAGTCTTCAGTGTTAGGAACACCAAAGAGATCTCTAACTCAAAGCTACCAGAATAGTTTAAACAGGCAGAGGTAGCTGTGGCTTGATATTCTTACTTGAGCAGTGACTGTAGGTTGTTGCCCAGGGGACTGCACTGTGGCTCGAACTGGACTGTGGTTTAATTTGCAGAGGACCTAGAGGACAGTTGCTCCCTATATTCCAGCAAGATGAGTTCAGCTTCCAGGAGGCTATGGAGCTGTGCTTTCATGCCATAGCTTGCTGGTAAAGAAACCACAGTCTACCTCTTCTAATTAGCATGGAGTACAGGCGAAGGGACAGAGACAAAACAAAGGTCTATGTTTGCTATGCATGAGCTGCCCTCCCCTGCCAGCAAAGCAGCTCCCAGATGACCACTGCAGAGCTGAGCAAGAGGCCAGCAGCCTCTTCACTGCGACACCACCACGACTTGAAATACCAATCTCCTCCCACTCCCCTGGGGTAGTTTATGAGCCATTTTGGATAGTGAATGTTGGCTCCTAAAATTAATGAGCGTGTGTGTTCGCAACATACGGTCAATTGCTGATTGTTCTGATCTGGTGAGCTAGGCTGATGAATACATACCACCCACAGTTCAAGGAAGAGCTGGGCTTTCCTGCTGTGTGTTGAGAAAAGGGAAGAGGAAAAGAAACAACAGCAAAAAAAACAAATGCCAAAGGTATATCAGGGTGACTCTGCACCCAAAAATGCACTTAACAGGGACCTGAACTGTGAAAAGTTGTCCTCTGCTGCAGCTAAGGTGTCACTGAACACTTAGAACCGATTTCTCTTTTTTTCCTTAGTAACAAAAGACCCCAAGTCCTACACAGCCCTGGCTTTAACTGAATGCCAAATCACAGCTATAAAAATGCATTTCCTCCACACTCCACTCATGGGAACACGTAATAATGCCAAATTGTTGCACACTTGTCAACTTACAGCAATGCCAAACCACAGCTTATGTATCCAATGCATGCTCAGCTACCCCATCCTCCTGGGAAATGGCTCTGCACAGCTGGAGGCACACATGCACGTGGCCATTTCACAAAGTGACCGCATACACTACCTCCACAATCAGGTTAGATAGCAGGTGCAGCTAGACAACCCAAAATGTCAAGTAATAAAAGTTCTGATTAAGAATTAAATAAAAGGCCAAACACCCCTTGCCAGTCCTAAGACATGCTGCCCAGCAATAAATTAAAAATTTTATGCCACTGCATACCTTGCATGTGCTTGCTATCTACAGCCATGTGTTTACCTCATGAAAAATACATGAAGATCTATAGTGACATTAATAGTGTTTATGAGCCCATCATCTGTACAGATACTCCCTTTACAGTTCCAATGAAATAACAGAGAAAGACAGAGACCACAACCTTCTTGAAAGAAGAAAACTAAACCTATGCCTGTATTCCTGTAAACCTGTATTCCTGAACCACCCCCCTCAGATCCCCTTAACCTGAATGCTTGATGTCCCAAAATGAAAAGAAAACACACTCTGCCAAAGCCGACATTCTAAAGAGCCCACTTCGTTTAACAACAAAGCATCTGCCAACCTTGTTATACATCTGCCATGTATACATCAGGCTGGGCTCACAGGAGTGAGGAGATGAACAGGAACTGGGAGCAGGAAGTGGTGGGTAGAAGATGAGGGAGAGGAAAAGAAGTATTGTGTGAGGGTGGTGGAGCAGAGGACAAAGATGGAAAGCAGAGGGATAGTTAAAGGGAGGTAAGGGAGAGAGCGTTTGATCGATCACCACATCTGTATTAACTCAGTTACAGGGCTCTGATGATCTCTAAATAGGCTGAGCTCTGCTCTCATGGTTTATGATACTGGCAGAACCATTTGATTGAATTACAGTTCTTCAATTGATCGCTCCATATCAGTAATCTTTGACTTCCCTACTCACCAGCCAGCTCCTCTTACAAAGACAAGCTTTGATGGCAAGGAATGCTTTCCTGACATTTTTCAGCTGGAGCAAATCAGTATAAGAGTTGAATTGCTTTCGTTGACATTTCCCAGGGAGAGCAACACGGCAGGTACTACTGCCAGTCCTTGATAGCAATGAAAGGGCAGCTGAGAAGAGACAAACACACTTGGGTATACAATGTACAACCCTTTGAACTAGGCAGAGATGAAGGCTACTTTCAGATAAAATATGCCTGAATCCTCACGCCATATATCCATTCTTTTCAAGCTGTCCCACTCACATCCACCTTTACTGAACAAACACTAGTGCTGCCAAAAGCCACTGCTGTTTTGCATTTTACTAAGGGGCAAAGATGTGTCTGCCTTCCTGTTCAATAACAACAGAACAGAGTGCATTAATGAAGAGCTTAGGAAGCAGTCTCAGGCAGGACCCCACCGTATTAGGTGTTGCACAAAGACAAAGGAACAGTTTCTGCTTGGAGAATTTAATATCCATGCACAAAATCAGAGCTAAAATATGGACAGAGATGGTAAGCTACACAGAAACAACAGGAATATTTTGAGCAGTTTGAAACAGTGGTCTAGATGAAATGCCAATCTAAAGAACCAATTAAACCTGACACATTCTCAAACAGAATTCAGATCTGAACAGCTCAATACTTTGAGTTTTAAGCTCAAAGCTTAAACATTTAGCTTCTTGTTTCTGCCTAGCATACTGTTGCTGCACTTCTAAGCATTCAAGGTTTGGGACTTTGCTTTTGAAAGTGCCACAATAGGAGAAAAAATTCAGAAGAGATTTGAAGGGAAGAAACAGTGCTAACTCCACCCACTATTATAGGGGACTAACTTCTTTTCTTTCCAGAGGAAAAGATCAAAGGATAAGGAAAAACATTGATATATATCAACACTGCAAAAGCAAAATGAAACAAGATAGAGACTGCTTTAACTGCCACGGGGACTTGAAACTGTCTGAAGTCAGCAGCTCTAAACTGACAGAGGAGGGACTGTAGGGAAGATGTGTGGAGTGTACTAGACATCAGCAAGTCTTGACCTTATACACTGACCATTGGCGGTTACCAGGTAGAAGCTGGAACAATCCAATCATTGTTCCGAGTTAATCTAAGCCAAGCTAACCCTAGACCATTTTCAACTACTTTTGGTCCATTACCTTCTCCATCTTTCAAAGTCTAATAAGGCTAGAACATTGACCTTGCTGCACATGTCTCCATTCCTAATAGTCAATAAGTGAGCAGACAGACGACTGAAAAAAAACTTGAAGCTTACAACGAGAATTCTCAAACCCAGGGTCAAATCTTGAGCAATGACAGGTATCAGGGCAGTTCAGGTACAGAGCACTTCTTTAGATTTAGATCTGTAGCAAAGCAATTGTACCCTGAGGCAAGTATATAGTTTCACTAGAAGTCTGCAGCACCTTGAGAGACACACACCCACAGCTAATATATTTCTAACTTCAGTAACTATCTCCTTTTTGGAACAGCCAAGACAAGTGATGCATTGATTTTCCTACAGCTCACCCTGCATGATTGGTATCAAGGCTGCGTAGGCGTCTGGAGAAGTGTTCACAAATTTCTCAGGAAAAGTAAAGACAAAGAAATCCACAACTGTAATCAAATTCAAGATGCTGAGGCCAGTACGAAAACTTGTCCTTAAGGCAGGCTTATTCTATGCAGTCAGAATTGAAACTGAGCCATTACTGAAATCTCATCCAAAGACCTTTGCAGAAGGCATCTGCAATATTATCTACATGTACTTGGAAAGTAACTTTGCAAAGGCAGCAACGGCAGGGCAAGAGAAATTTGCATTTTAGAACTAGAGAGAACCAGACTGCAGAGACATGATGAAAGGGGGAAAAAATAATCTATAGCTTGCCACTGAGATCCCTGCTGCAACATAGGACAGGTATCACTTGGAAGGGTTCATCGATGACTGACATTTTCTGTCAAGGCTTTAGGCTGCAACTGCATCCAGTTTGGCTAATCAATTGCTATAGCTCCTGCCTTCTGCATCACATCTGTATTTTGCTCACTGTATTTACAAACATGCACATACATGACAGGCAGAGCTTTGAGGATATAGACAATAGACACTGGTGCCCCACTACAGGCTCACATTAAGCTTCTGCTCCAACAACCACCCCTTTACCCCACTTCTTCCTAAGGGAAACCTGCCTCTTACTTATGGAGTGAGCTGCCCAAGGGAAAACCCACAAATTTAGAAACTGTCACCTACGTGTATTAACTAATTCATCTCCCAGAGGTACAACCACTCCTTATAAGACACTTGGCAAATGCCATTGTCACTGGAGAAAATCCAGGCCCAGGGGGACTGCTTACAATCGTAGCAGAAATCTGTATTAGAACCCAGGTCCTGAGTCTTCTAAATCAGAGCTGTTTCCTCCTACTTTTCTGGCACAGCCTCCCAATATATCCCTCCTCCCCTCCAATGTTAAGATATAGCAGTTCTATAATGTGTGCAGATGCTGATATTTTTGCATATAAAGTTTATCATCTAATCACTCACTCATGGAATAAAGTGCCAAGTAACATTTGAGTAATCAGACTGAATGCATAAATATCCTATAGTTACACAGTTGCTACAGCATATAATTTCCTAGTTAGTTTTCTGCTTTTACAGCCATCATCAGGAGCAACTTCAATCCCTTCCTAAACATTAAATGATCTCTACAGAAATGATCTCAGGTGGGGGAGGAAGATGGAAACATTGTCCTTCCCACTAGAGCGAACAGCAGGCAGAGATGGAGGTCATGAGGAACTATTACTTCCTTGGATCACCTGGGTTATGAATTCCCCATGACCTGCTTATGGCTCCAAAGACAAACCTCAACTTCTGGCTTTCCTACCACAGGGCCTTCTTCCCTTTGCATTTTGGAAGGCAGCTCAGTTTAACAATAGGTCTTAAAAGCCAGCACCTACCCCTCTCTGTGGTACAAAAAGCCTTTGCAGAAAACCAGCCTTCAGGTCTTCTCCCCTGCCATGGGTCGCACCTAGGGAATTTCTAAGTCTTTGCCACTAGTAGGGCAAAATCACAAGGACCCATGAACCAGGCAGAAGGTGGTCTCACAGTGTACAACATTAGAAATCCCTGCTAGTAAGCTCTGTCAGATGCAGGCAGAGCTAACATATCTAGCAACATAAGCAAGGGGCCCCGGAACAGCTATCGGCATCTGGCACCTACCACAGCAAGCACTTTCTCATGTGAGACATAAGCAGCACTGCTGACAAATCCCCACTGGGACCAGATATCATGCTGTCCCCAAGGGGAAAACACACTGATGAATTGGTTAAAACCACTGAGATTTGCTGGTTCCAAGCAAAACACTGCAAAATTTAAATAGGCCATGTAAATAGGTCCTCATATTTCAGACATAGAAGATGCACAAATGACTCCCAGTTCTACAGCCAGGCAGGGATGCAGCTGTTGATCTCCTCTTCCTATTGTCCAGCAGGAGCACAGAATCAAGCATGGATATTATAACTCTCAGCAGTTCTGCAAAGCTAGCAGCAAGGGAGAGGGCAGCTTCTGAAGTACTCTTCGCTCTCATCAGGCTGTGCTGAAGCGACCTAGGAGTAGCTGATTGCAATCACAGTCTCCTGCAGAGCTATATGGATACTATACAAGGCAGTTGCCAGCTGGACTGAGGTAAGGTATAGTAATTCTGTCCATAAAGAATGAAGGCTCCAAAAGAGATGAATTCTAGGACAGCAAAATGATGGGTGGATCATGTATTATGTACAAATCAAAACTTAGACTACATCCCAGGGCACTATATTCACACAAATGGGCCCAAGCAGATTTGCCCTCCAAGCAGCTCGTTAAGAATAAAGCACACCAATCAAGGGATTCAGATCAGTCTTCCCAAAACCTTTTTTAACTCATTTTAAACCCCTTTCATCTCACGTTCAGTCCATATCAGGAGAGAAAGAGTAAGTCACCATCAATTTTAATTGTTAGCTCTTACTGGAACTACCCCATTTTTATAACAACTGTCTCTCTGCCTAAGTGTCTCAGGGCTCAGCCCCTCAGTCATGTTTAGCTGGGGGGAAACTGCATTGCTATTCCAAATGCAAACAAAGAAAAGCAAGGTCAACCATGACTTTCAGAAGGCCTCTGCAGACCTCCTTACAGATCCCTTACTGCTGTAGGACCAAAAAATCCAGTAAGCAAGCACTGTCTCCTGATGTCAGAGTGGCTTTTAGGAAACAAATTTCAGAAAAAGTAGATATAGGTGGGAAAGAAATATACATACTTCTAGCTTATTAAATATCCAGTAAATTTTCCACACAGTTTCACATGCAGAACCAGTTTTATGGTTCCTTACAGAAAACCTATCACTGCTCAGCATCTCCAAGGTCTGGCTAGCACAGTACATTTCTTTCACTCAAAGGACTTGATGCTTCAGTCTTCCACACAGCCCCATTTTCATTTGACAGGGCCCTTGAAAACAGCAGGCAAAGGCCTGAGCAAAGGCATCTGTATCCAATGTCTCCTTCCTGTTTTCTCCTCATGTCTGTCCAAGAAGTTAGATCAAAGCATCCCCATGGGGATACCTCATGCTTTTTAGCATCTCCTTTCCCTGACCAAGTCAACAGCAGCATTACACAAGGTTACAAGTCCTTGTCTATCAGACAATGCTTATAAACAGCACAAGGACAGTAGTGTCTCTCCATCTTTAATAACCGCAGAAATCACAGATTGACTCCAGAAGGGTCAGAAAGGAGGAGGGTTGACTTTCTGAAACAATTCTCTTTTAGACATACCTGACCACATTAAGAACAAGCAGCTCAAAGACACGTATTTTAACACTAAAAAAACCCCAAGGGAATGCTTTGGGAAGCAGAATGAATGAAGCTTCATTTTTTACAGGTTAGTATCTCATGACTGATTGACTTTGGTGCATAAGGAAGAGAAAGTACCAGCTGAAACTCTGACTACCCTTGGGGCATTTTTAAGAACTCCTGTGGATTTTTGCATCTATTAAGGTTTAAGTTCATGCTGTGGAGTGTCCTGCACTGAGGAATTCAGAAGGCCCTAAAGTAAGCAATTTTATCCAGGTTAGCTCTCACTGCAAAGTGAAGCCATGTAAGAGCAGCAGCAGAGACCAAAAAGGTGCCATTAATTTGCTGACATGGTAACTTGGGAGAGCCTGAGTCCACAGACAACTTCATCTTGCCTGGGCTGGACTGAATTGGAGCCCTGAGCCACGGAAATAGAAACATTTATGACCAAACACGTTCATCAGCTGCACATAGGCACAATTTACATGGGAATTTTTGCCTGAGCATTTGAGGTAGAAGTAGCATTTCACACCTGAGACAGAGCACTGACAGTTCCCACATTTTCTTGGCCATGCATTCAGAGCAGCCTAGGACGTACGAGAAGCATCAAGTCCTCAAGCCTCTCAAGCAGCATGGCTGCAAGAATGGAGGCATCTCAAACTAGAGGTCAAATACTGAAAACAGAAGCCCTACCAAGCTACCAAAAGCTCCCAGAAGGAATCAGCAGCACAGGCTTAAGCAAACTTACAACTTCTTCTGACAAGCTCATGAAAGACCTGCCAGTGCTGATCGTTCATAGCTACTGCAAGCTCACCGCTGCTGGGACCACACCAAACACCGACAGCTTGACAGTGTCATCGCTTCAGGTTGAGCAACCACTTCCCTGGCACGCAGGAGTCCTGGGCGTTCATTGTGCCTGAAGCAATTTTACATGAGACAGCAATAAAGTAATTAAACTTTGAATCCTCTAGAAATAGAAGGCTGTGCTTGTCATTGCCGAGTCCCTCCTGCTAAGAGGGAGCACCTTCATGATGAGTGACATCACATAGGCTCAAGGTGACAAACCAGCCTTTTCTCCCAAATTAATATCCTGCTGCACCATCCAGGAGAGAGATCCTTTTCATTCTTTAAGCACTGTGCTTAAACATTAGGTAATTAAGTTTCTCATTCTGAATCTTAAGCAAACACTGCAGCTGGACAAGAAATGAGCAATGAGGCTTACATTCTAGACTTCCTCAAACAATCAATGCCACTAAACTTTTGCACCTTGTAAAAAGATCACCTAGGTAATCAAAATCCTGTATGTAAAGAAGAAAGACTACAAATGCTAAGCTTCCATGTCTATCAAATTGTTCAAAATCTTGGCAATGCTGCTTCCCAATTAAAATAATCCTGTCTACTTAAAACCATTCTGACTTATTCTCTCCTTTTGGTATGACTGTCATGCATCACTTATTGACCCATCAGTCCCCAAAATTGGGAGGTTGCTCCATATCACATTACAAAACCTATAGCCATTTGTTTTACCACAGCAACGAGCTTAGTTTAGTACCCGATTTTATGCCAAGCTGTACAAACACACAGCAGATACTTCCTGCCCAGATCCCATAACCATGTAAACACACATGATAAGGGATAGTGATATTACCTGCCTTCACAGAAGGTGAATCAGAAAAATCCCAGAAGCTATCCACAAGCACTGGGGTAGTCTGTGGGACAGCTTAAAATTGCTCTTTTTAGTTCCAGTCCAGTGCCTTGAACATTAATCCTTGCTTAAGCTGTCTCTCAGTCCACAAAAGAGTATCTCTACTACCAAGAGCATCTGTACTACTACAAAGGAGCATCTCTACTACCAAGCCAGCCAGTCAGCAATATCATCCCTCCTTCACACATTATTCCCCAGCCACTTCTACATGCATATGTAGTAAGTTTTCATGCGAGACTTCCCTACTGCCAAATGTTGTGTGCAATATGGAGCTATGTAAAACAAATACTGTTCGTACTTATAAGAAAAGAGATTGATAGACAGGCAGCCCTCAAAATCTGAACAGGTTAATTGGAACCACTACATTCTGGAAGTGAAGGGTAAGACCAGCATGAATCCCATGGTCAAGCAAAAATTTATGAAATAATTCAGAGCTTATGTCACAATTACTTATACAAAAACAAACAGTAAAATAATAAGTGTATGTTATCCAATATAATGTATGTGAGAGAAGAGGAACATTAAGTGCTTGATATACACACACACATTCTTAAATCATAAATGTGAAATTAAACAAGTAGCTCTCTGAGCCATAAAGCTAATGAAAACCTTTTTCCTACAGCTGTGCATCTCATGGCTGGGCAGCTTCAATGGCTGAGAAGGTGCAAATGCCACGTAAACCTTCCTCCACATTGCCAGGGCTTTCTCCTGGTAAACTCTGTGGGGTTTAATTAAGAGCTCACCTCACACTACACTTTCTTCCTCACTCAGACCAAACCAAAGTGCTCTCATTTGCTGTACTGATACTTATTTCTAGAAATCACTTTTGCTTAAAGACCCTGCTGTCTGAAGTAGCTGGCAGGACCTAGAGCTACGATGAGCAGGAAGAGAACACAAACGAACATAGACAAAGACCACAACTGTTTTGGTTTTCCTTCTTCCCATATTTCAATTGCAAGGTGACTGCTTTACCTGCATGTAGCAGGTAGTAATGACAAACAGCACTACAGATGACATCCTAAACTCTGCTTTCTCCAATTATGCAAGCAGGAGCATACCAGCTTGCATTTAAGTACAGCCCCCCTTACACTTTCTGTTTGCTAAAGGGGAACAGAAGCAGCTGGTCAGTTTATAACAGTCAGAAAGTAGTACCAGAAGGACCCATGACTGTTAGCTAGGCAGAGAAGAGCAGGATGGCCACGTTTTCTATTCTTCCCCAATCTGCCACATTGCACAACTGTGTGATTAACCTTTAGTCCAGTGATCATCAGGTCTTTCCACATCAGAATGAACAGAAAAAACTGTTTCCAGATGTTACTGTGGCAAATGCAATGTACATGTACTGGGATTAGAGAAAGTCACAAAGAATAGTTGCTACATTTCCTTTATTATCTGCTTTATAAAACATAAAAAGCAAAACTAACAGATTCCATAACCTTAAAAACTTCCATAAAGCAACATGCTTACGTCTCAGAGAATTGCCAGAAAGCCTGCAGCCCACCAGGTTTCAGCAGACAGGCTTGTTACCCAGACCTTCTGCACAGGAATGGGAGTATAAACTGGCAGATGCAGCCAGCATCGAGTGTTCAGGGTGCTAGTCCCGACCCTACTGTGAGCACATTAAGCAAGTAATTTTACCTTTCTGTCTCAATTTCTTTATCTGTGAAATGGAAATGTTGATACTTAGGTAGAGGAATTCAAATGAAGGAGTACATTCAGGCAGGCTCTAAAATGCAACAGCACTGATTACCAGAGACCTGAGACAGCCCAAAATAGCTGCAAGAATATCTCAGCTACATCCTTATTAGACTTTAGCTATTCCCAAAGGTGAGAGATACTAACAACCCAGATTCTCTTGCAGGTTTAGTCCAACATGTTAGATGGAACTGAAGTCAGCCAAGGCCAGCCTGTCACCATCAGTGGCCCAAGTCATTCCCCTCACAACTTAATATTCATTTTAAGAAAGACTCTGAGCATTTGCCCCAAACAATTTTAGCAGACATGCTTCTTCAGAAGCTCACTACTCAAACAGTAAGAAAACTTTAATTCACAATCTTATCCTAGCCGTAAACTAGTTCATCCCTTGCTTTTCATGTGGCCACACTGTTCTTCAGATTAAATAGCCCTTTCCCCTCCCTGCTCTATTTTAGCTCAATGTATTTACAGAAGTGAACTGCATCCCTTCTGTCTTGATTTTGGCAGGCCAAACAAACCTAGCCTCTGTTGAGTCCCCTTTCCTACTCTGAGCTTGCTCTGAATCCCAAGAGGCAGAGCTGTAGCAGAACTGACCCTGCTCTTCTGTCACTATAAGGTTGGTATTTACTAGGTGTTTTTCTTCCAGGACTGTGTGGTGGGTAGTGCCTCAATTGGCAGGAAGAGTAAAACAGCATGTGAAAAAGGAAGTTCCAGAAGCACGGTGTCCATTACAGGGTATACTACTGTGCATTATTATTTCCAGTGCAAAAGAGGCAGCCAGAACAGAGAACACATTTCTCCTTTCATAAAAACACCACTGTAGAGGACCTGGGTGTACAGGAGCTGCAAAACCCAAGCCAGACCAAGGATTCTGCATGAGCTACATCCTACAGAAACAGGGAAACTCATCAACTCTCCAGCCCTTGAATACAAGTTCTAGACTTCTCACCAATATTATCCTTCTAGCTTCCTCAAGTCTCTGACATGCACACATTTCTTCAGAGAGGCATATATTTAGACATTAAGATGGGGAGAGGTCAGGGGAAGAAGAAACTGTAAATGTTCAGGAATTTTATCATGAAGGAAGATGAGAGCACCACGAAGCACATGCTTACCTGCTGCCTATACCCAAAGGTACTATAACATTTATAGCAAGGCCCAATTCCAAAGTCCTCAGCTCCAGGTTTGCCCTCTCCCCTGTGGCTACAACAGTTACATCCCATAACATCTGCCACCGTGTTAATGACAGCAGCCACAGCATTTAATAAGCCTTCACACACCTGCACAGCTCTGGGAAGCAGCTGGCAAGCTTCCTCACCCACCCACTAGCTCTGCATCTGCATCCATCCTTGCTCCAGCAAGGGCTCAGCCCCAGTCACAGTACCACCACCTCAGTCCTCAGCTCCTCCTTTCCACTCTCTTTAGGTGGGACTCATGACGCCTCTGCTCCCAGGAATTCAAGCTTCATTGCATCATGTCTTTAACAATTATGGCACAGAAATCGCAAGACACAAGTACTTTCTTCACAGAGGTCTTCCCACACCAGCTGACTCTCAGATGGCTGGCTGCACTGGGGTATCAGAAAAGGATGTGTGATCATCCCAGGCAGGTAATTTTAGGATGACTAGTCCATGTTAAAAAAGTTTCTTCCTGATCTTATCAGATACTGCTTGCCTTAAGCCCTGAAGCTCTAAGGTACATTGATCACCAACTCCTTTTATCCTGCACAGAGCTGCATTTATTCTCAAATTCTTTGGCCATCCCTAATCCAACTTACGTGACAGCCTGAGCAATTTCTGGTGGCACTGACTTCTGCTACCCTAGTTAAGAGAGGCATGCTTATGTGTTTCTCCATTTCAAGCAACTGCTAGCTTGTCAGGAAAAAGCAGACAGAACTTTCGACCCAGTAGCCTCTGCTCCATGCCAGAGTCATCTGATGCATGTATGTGCACAGGCTGCATCAAGAGAAGCATGGCCAACAAGTCGAGGGAGGTGATTCTCCCCCTCTACTCTGCACTCATGAGACCCCACCTGGAATACTGCATCCAGTTCTGGAGCCCCTACTACAAGAGGGATACAGGGGTGCTGGAGTAAGTCCAGAGACGGGCCACGAGAATGATAAGAGGACTGGATCACCTCTCCTACAAGGACAGACTGAGAGTTGGGATTGCTCTCTCTGCAGAGGAGAAGGCTCCAAGGAGACCTTATTGTAGCCTTCCAGTATCTGAAGGGGGCCTGCAAGAAAGCTGGCGAGGGACTTTTTAGGAGGTCAGACAGTGATAGAACCAGGGGAAATGAGTGTAAGCTAGAGGAGGATAGATTTAAGTTGGATATTAGGAGGAAGTTCTTCACTATGAGAGTGGTTAGACAGCAGAACAGGTTGCCCAGAGAGGTTGTGGAAGCCTCATACCTGGAAGCTTTTAAGTCTGGATGGGGCCCTGGGTAACCTGATCTAGTGGATGGTGTCCCTGCCAGGCAGGGGGGTTAGAACTAGATGATCTTTAAAGTCCCTTCCAATTCTGACGATTCTCTGATTCTATCCAACAGGTTTAAGGCTTTGCTGACCCTTAGAATTAGTAGACAAATCCCATCAAAGTTTCTTGAGGTATGCCAGGTGCTACTGAAGGGAGCGGCAGGGGCAGCAAAAGGGCTGATCTTAACAAGTAGAGGCCAGTTCACACTTTTTTTTTCAGCTTTGCTAAGACCATTTTTATTTAGGAAACTCAGAGAAGTAAAGCTATGTAGTAGGACCTCAACTCATAAGTTCTACAAGAGAAGGTTAGTTACCATTAGAACACACTGCACACTACCACCCTGAACCTCGTGTTTTCCATCCGCAACAAGGCACCCAAGCCAAAATAATACACTTCTGAGTAAGAAAACCCCACTCCAATCCCTTTAATCTCACAACCTAAATACACATCTGGCTTTCACTTTCCAACTCTTTTCTTTTTTCATAAAGCCAAAGTAAGATAATCTCTATCTCCCATTCATGCATAATTATTCACATGACACTGTTCTGCACCAGTCAGTTTCACTTAGGTTTAGTACGTTCTTCCACATACAGTAGCATCAGAAAGTGTCTTTCCTTCAGCTCCAGGACTGCAGATGAGTTCATTGCTTGAGCCAGATAGTCACACATTTAGACCATTTTGATGCTCTTGCATAACAGGTTGTGGGATTTCATGTAGTGCTTCTTGACTCACCCCATAGCTTGTCTGAGCATCTTCGATAAAAGGCCATTCTCAGAGTTTCAAATCCCACCTCAATCTACTGTAACTTTCACAGGATGCAGCAATCAGTATTATGCAGTCCAGTGCATACTTATTGATTCATACAGTAGTATGATAAGATTGTCAATGTTTTCAATTCCAGTCTCCATGCATTCTTACACTTTTTTGAGAGAGAGAAGAAAGGAAAAAACCAAAAACTGCTGCTAGGTATCAAGTACAAAGACATGTGCTCTCTTACCCTTTGCTGATTGCAGTTATTCAAGAACTCATCAGGATAAGTGACCAATCCAAACTGTTTCTTTCTCACATAAGCAATGGTACATACTCTGGAGTCTTACTCTACCAGGAGGACATCACAGGCAGGGCCTGCTCCATCCCTTGAATGCTCCTCTTGGCCCTGGTGGGGCAGATTCAAGGCTCCTGGTCCCACATCAGTAGCTAAAGAAATCCTTCCTTGTTTTTATCATCACTTAGAAACAGATGGTTTCACGCTAGTCTTCATTCTTTGCCCTTCAAGCCAGCTCCAGACCTGCAAGAGCATGCTACTGTTCACCTGGGAGCTACTCTGTTCCCCTCATGGGCTCCTGCAAGGGCTTTTGTCAGTATGTTTTCCTCACCAGGAAACTCCTTCAAAGCACATTCCATTTCTTTACCATCCTCTGAGGTAGAAGACCATCTTCAGCTATGCCTTAGTGGATGAACAAAGGCCTCATGGATTGTGCCACAAGCTCATAGCAGGATCATGTAGAGAAGGGGGGAGGGGGAGGGGTGCGGCGGGGAAGCACCTCTAATGTCCTGCTTTTACAGCTGTGCTCTGGGTAGACCTCTTCCTCCCCTCCCCTTGCTATCCCTTGTAAGTGCTTCCACCTACCACCCCACCCTAAGCACAGGTGAGGCTCTTTAGAGTTACTCATCACTGCTCACAGCTTCCACTTGACCCCAACTTCTCCCCCAATCCTCCATCGGGGGAATCAGGCCTGAAGCTGTGATCTCCCCTCCACAGGTGGAGAAGGTTAAGGGAAGGGTAATGGGGAGAGAGCTCCTTTTCCTTTCCTTTTTCCTTTCCTTTTTCCTTTCCTTTTTCTTTCCTTTTTCCTTTTCTGACCAAGGGACTCAAAAAAGATTAAGTTCTCCTCTAAAGTCCCTGTTAAGTGTTTTATAAAGAAGGCTGCCTTGCTTTATCAAGCAGACCTTCAGTTTCCCTGACAGCCTCTTTCCATACCCTTTGCTGTCCCTCTTAGACTGTGCTCTCTGCTGTCCAGACCACAGAGGTGGGAGAAGGCCATCTCTTGGCATAGGGGCAGGCAGTGGCTAATGTGAAGCAGCCTCAATCTCAGCATGGTTGTGACCAGCAGTCAGAGCAAGACACAGCCACAGCTTCCTTGGTAGATGTGTTTCAGAACTAAGGACCCCTGCATAAAACAGAGGACGATGCAGCTGAAAGAGGGAAGATATGAGCCCCTGACTTAGGAAGTTCACCTCTTTGAAGTCAGCAGCGAGAGGTACCTCCAGAGAGCAATTCAGAGCATCTGTCTCTCTGCATTGACTGTACAGTGAATTAAGACAGCCTGCTCTTTTAGCACAGGCTAATCTAACTTAGGTGCTTTGAATTAGACAGTGTGAATGCAGCTTCTTCTTTCTTTCCTTCCCTCAGTAATTTCCTAGTGTCACTTAAATGCTACAGAAATTATGTGGAAAGTTGGGCAGAGAGAGTACATTGGAGTCACTGCCATCTGCCTGAGTATACAGCTGGGGATATTAATAATCATTTCTTCCATTGGAGCTTGAGGAAAAAAAAAAAAGAAAGGAAAAAATAAAAAGATTAAAAAAACCCCAACTGTTTTGTAGCTTCCTGTTTGAACTAATCTCCTCTGACAACTGCTGATTTGGATTTGTGATTCGATCCTCCATATGTCTAGCTCTATTGGTCAATTAAGTGCAGGGGGCGATTGGGAGAAGCAGTGATGCTCAGAGTGATTATAAGAGGAAGCATTGCACTGTACTTAGGACATGCAAAGCTGGCTGGCACGCTTGCCTTTCACACCACCAAGCTGAGCATGAGGTAGCTTCTGCTGCTTTTCAGGTCAAGGAGATTCTCCCTGGCACCTACCTGGCTGCCTCACTGTTGTAAGCAAGTGGCACAGTTGCAGAGAGGGAGTGAGCAAACAAACACAAGGAATTGCAGGAAGCAGAGGATCAAAAGATAAATAAAAGACCACAGAAACATGAATTGCTTCTTCCATTACCCATTGCTGTAGACAGACAAATACAATATAAGCCAGAAAGGTTGGGAGTAGGGACTGGCAGAGTAAATGAGAATCAGCTTAGAATAATCCAGGTTAGTACAAATAAATGGAAACTAGGACATTAAAAGAGAGGTAGATTTGGAAATTGGTAATGATCAAATAAGAGCTGTGGGAGATAGTGGACAGCAAGCTAGGTTACAGATCTGCAATGCTCTATAGCAGCAGCTGGGAAACAAAAATAGTTAATGTTGTGCTTCATCTGCAGAGAAATCATGTCAGAAAGTGAAGAGGTACTGGCCCTCTGTACAGATCTGGCAGGACAGCACCTGGAATATTGCCTTTAGTTCTGGGCAACATGCATTTACAAAAGATGTTGATGAGCACAGGGAATAGAGAGAAGAGCAGCAGGAAAAAAAATGATTACAAGTCTGAAAACACTGACATATGAGAAGAGATTAAAATAATTAAATATGTATTGCTTGGCAAGGGGTAAGATTAACCATCTACAAGTGTGTAAATACCAAGAAGGCAGAGGAATTGTATTAAGGAGTATAAATATAAGTGTAATAGAGCAAAAGTAAATACAGGCTCAATATTAAAAAAAAAAGAAATCTTTAGCCATGAGATTTTGTTAAACTCTCCTTGAGAAGGTGAGGCTTATTGCTTACAGCAGCTGTGGTGGCATGAAGGGAACAGGGTTACAGTCATGCCTCAGTGGCAAGTCTCTACAGAAATAGACCCGGAGAAGAAGGTAACACCTCAGAAATCACCAGTGATTAGGAACAGCCCAAACTGGCCTGCAGACAGCTCAGTAGGAGCCTGGGCTATGGCAGACCTACAGGCCAGCTGCTGGAGCAGAAGGTATCATGGAAAGGGAGTGGAGACTGAGCTCTGTCTTCCAAGGGCACCCAAAACCCACTTTTCTTGGGTGCAGGAATCAAGGGTTATCTTCAACCCATCTTCTCCTTCCATCACTACACCCACTTCTTCCATTTTTCACCAGTTAAACCAGGAATGCACCAGGATGCCACTTCCCCAACAATCTGCTCTGCAAGGGCATCTCCCTGTCTTGGCTTGCTCTGCTGTCAGAGCCCAACAGTACAGCCCCATGTCAGAGAGACATCAGCAGAGGGTGCATTCTGCAACACCATGAAAAGCTCTGCTGGCACTGCAGCAGCAAGCTCACCAAAATTGGCCTTGTCACTTTAAATACATTAGACAATAAATCATCCCTCTGAGACATCCCCAAAGGAAAAATAGGGGGAAAAAATAGCACTTAAAAGCCCTTTTCTATTACAAAGCCTCTGGGGAGCTTTTAAACTTGGAGAGTTTTTTAAGTGAATTTTATGCTTTTTTTTCCCCTCTTTGCCTGCCTTTATTATCAGTTGCTAACATTAGCCTTGCCTTCCCATGAGCAAACTCTCATTCAGACTCCTTTATTTTTTGCTTCCCTCAAGTTTCTCGCCCTTCTCTCTCACCCTTACATTACACATAAGAATGCCTGTAATGTCCATATAACAGTCTCTTTCCCATTCTGCATCTCCTCTTAAATTCAAATTATTCTTTGCCAATATTCCTTTCTTCCATATCACTCTCCCCTTCCATTCATTTCCCTTCACTTCTTCCCTTTCCTTTATACTCCTCTCTGTCATCCATCATTCTTCATGTCTGGTTGTACTGGAACAACTTTGAAACCCTTTCCCTGATTTTAGGAGGGCTGTGTAAATTTTTCAGCTTGAACATATTTTTTTACTAAGCAGTCTGGTGGGTTTCCATCCTTGTAGAGGATATTCTTTTACCCTTACCTTAGAAGTCATCAAGGACTACTGACCTAGAAGAGCAATATTTGGCCCCTCAGTTGAAGCTCTCCAGTATTAGCTTTTTTCAACTGAACTAAAGAATAATGTTTCCACCATTTTCCAGTGCTCAGCTATGCAACCAGATCTCCCGTGTGACGCTTAAACTATTCTCCTGCTTTTTATTTGGCCTTAAAAACTTTATCATTTAAACCTTGAGAAAGAAGTCCAGTCTGGCTTTATGCCTTTCTACAGCTGTGTGGGACAAGTGGGCAGCATTTTCCAGTTAAATACAAGGATTTTACATCTTCGGTCATGCATGTGGGTAGTGTGTCAGAGCAGAAAGAGGGAATGTAAGGTTACATGAGGGCTAATTTCAGGAAGCTGCAACTCTGTGAAACAACCTGATGATTTTCCACAGGCACCATGCTGGGAGCCAAAATACACCCTTCAGCATCCAGCTATCATAAAGCAACTCTTCAGCCATGGCTGACCTAGCAGAGCCCTGCACAGATACTATGAGTTAATCTCGCTGGGTTGCACCTAGGACTGTTACCGAACCAATTTCCCACCAAGCTGGCTAGTTATATCCTAGCATGTGGGAGGCCCTGTCAGAGGTCAGTGCAAAGCACATTGGCACAGGCAGCAGCAGCTATTCCAACTGACTTGTTATTTGTTTTGTTTTATTTTGGGTCCTATAGGTGCAGGCTCAAGGTAACCTTGTTACCTACAGTTCCTCATTGCTGCCACCTGAGTTCCAACATTGCCATAGTCAGAAATACAACTTCTGGAGAAGTACAACATAACTCAGTAGAAGATAACAGCTGACTAATAATGAAGTTAGCCATCTTTATCACTGGCAGCCAACCCAGTAAGAAACCTCTCTAAACAGCACCAAAAAATGGTATTTTTTATCACCAGGGACAGCAAGACAGGCAGGGCAACAGAAGCAAAGAGTCTTGATGGCTCTATCCTCTGCATAGAGCGTCCTGGATTTGCCCTGGATGGAGGAGGAATTTAAAAAGGAGCAGGAACCACAACTGCTCAACTGATCAGCTGGAGCAGAAGCAAAGAAAAAGGAGATGGAAAGAGAACTAAACCCATTACTTTGACACCCTGCAGCTTCTGGGTCTCCTCAGTGGTCAGTACTCATGCTTAGAAGCTGATGGGCATTCTCCTCCACAGTAGACCTTCTGCTCCTCCCCAGTCCCTCCCAGCCACAGGCCAAGTGACCAAATATCAGCCCCAGGGCATCCAGGGAAAGACTGTGGGACACAGAACCCATGGAGGACTAAAGCCTGTGTGAAAGGAAACACTACATCCTGGGCATTTGAGCAGGGAAATGGGAGGTGGGGACGGAAATGAAAGGTCTATGTTCTCCCTAATCATTTCCGCCACAATAAAGGAGAGAGCACGACATACACCAGCGGATTGGAGCCATTAGAAATGAACTGCTGGTGGCTGGCAAATTGTAAATTAGAGAGCCAGAGTGAGAAAAAAGAAAATCAAAGGGGGGACGAGGTTGTGTTTTATTTCACTTGTAGCGCTTTTCAAATTCAGCCCTAACCAAACCTGATTAAAGTAAATCCCTTTTTTACGGCCTGTGGAGTCTATAAGATTATGGTGTTAATGGAAGTGTGATTCGATCCGTCAGTAATGGTGCATGTCGGGGCTCAGGCGCCTCAGACAAGTCCATTTTTTAAGATGTATTTATTGTGGGTTTTCTTCCCCCCTCTCCTTTCTGTTCTCTGCATTGCGGGGTTTAATTGAACACTTTCAAGTGATTCTTCTTCAAGGCCCATTAATTGATTTTATTTGTGTATTCTCCAGGGGTCAAGGGGAAAATATATAATAAAACATAAGCTCCAGGTCTGAGTTTGTCACAGTTCCTACCTCTCCACAAGCATAAGGCACATTTCTTCAGCATTTCAGATTTCTTCTCTTCCCATCCTCATTCCCTGCTACTCTCTTCTTTCCCTTTTCCACTGTTTATCTCTAAAATTTGCCAGTGTAATTGGGAACACAACGCAGCAATCTCCTCTCTCTACCTTTTTTTTTTTCCTCCTGTGTAACAAATGCCACAGCAGTTTTAGAATACTGCTTTGCATTTAGAGACTCCAAATGACCTCCCCTGCCCCAAGCTGAGTGGAGGGGAGGCCACTGGGTTACATGTATTTCTAAACCGGTGCTCCTCAAAGCTCAGGTCATTTCCTCTACAACCTGGGGAGACTTTGGTGAGCTCCTTAGAAAACACTTGCTGAGCAGCCTGTCTCTTTCACATCATTAGCTCAACAGGGCATGTAAGCCTCTATGTGACAGCCAAAAGCTGTCTTTCTGCCACCGGGCCTGAATGGGTCTGTTTCCTTCTCATCCTCTCCCAACACTCAGCATAAGACAACTGGTTGCTCCAAATAAATGTCTATCGAGCTGGCTTTGTTTCACTCAGATACAGCAATGCCATTTGTTTCCTTCAGCTACCAGCCCCACTCCCTAAAGCCAGCCCAAAAGACAATTCTTTTTTCTTCTGATTCACCCTGCTGAAGCCCTTACACTCCTCTTTCATGCTCTTCTTCTGCAGAAGTTCATTTCTTTTAATAGAGTTCTCAAAACACAAGGGGTTTCCTTTTATTATTATTTTTAAATCACGAAATGCACCAGGGAAGTCTGCATCCTCCCACTTACTTCACACTGATCCTTTCCACAATCTACCTCTAAATTAATGCAAGGTGAAAGGCACTTTGCTTTCCATCCTCTGATTGACACAGTCTGGGTGAGAGATCATTGCCACAGCTAGGGCAGTTCTTTGGAGATGCAGCCTTCCTAATTGGTTTCACACAATCCTGAGTTTGTTTTGAAATTCAGCATCATGTAACACACTGGACGGGATACCTCTTACCTGCAGTGCTCTTGTCCCGCTTGCTCCTGGCTGCAGAAAAAAAAGAAAATAAAAAATCTATCTACAGCTGATGGAGAAATTATGGAGGCAGAATGTAATTACCCAAGAGTGGACATTTGCCTTACTCCCTTTACTCTTATGACAAGTACTGTGGCATCTTTAGGCAGGCAGAATTTCAGATTTAAGTCTGAAATCATAGCAAGGGAGGCTTCACTAATGCTGTGCAGGGGAAGAGGTTATGGTAAAGATAAAAGAAGCGCTCCCTCTGCTAACTCATCAGCAATCGTCTGCTCTAAGTTAAGCTTTCCATGGAAGGTTGAAACTGTGAATCCTGAGCAAGGTATGTCTATACTATTAAGCTCTGGCCAGAACAGAACCTATGCACCTGGAGATGCATTCAGACCTGTGTCAGTCCTGTCATCCCTGAAGCAGTTTCCCAGCCTGACAGTTCATCGGTGAGCATGCAATTGGTCATCTGGCAAGACATGGGGACACCACTGTGAGGTGAATATATTCATCTGATTACACCTAGGAAACATACTGCTGCATTTTCTCCAGTTACCTTCATCTTCTGTCTCTAATTTTACAAGTTCATTTGGACACATTACTTTGCCCTTTCACAGTTATTCCACTGCCTTCTTCCTTGCTCTGCTAAAATATGCTCTGCTGATGTCTCTGTTAAGATATCCTTCATAACATCTCTATCTGGTGATTAGCCTCTCTACAGCAAACAGGACCACGTTGTTCACTTAAAGGTTATCAAGATGGTATCCTTGTAACAGCAGCTCCCTATGTTTGTAAGTATGATGATTTTTGGAAAAAGGAAAAGTTCTCTTGAGAAGTTTGATCACTTGTGATCTAGGCCTATGCCATCACCTAGCATTTCTACTGCAATAGCTGAACTTCCAGGTTGCTGTCTGTAGAGATTTATATCCACTCTACAGAGCTCCATACTGTAGCTCTCACACCTGGACAGTAATATTCTAAACTTTTGGTTACAGACACTCTGTCAAACAAGATTAAAATAAATTTTCCTCTGCGTGTACCCATGCAAGCATACAATGTCATCTTCTCCATGTTCTCTTGTCAAGGCTGAACACTCTACAAGTCCATTACCACCTGAATTCAAAGAACCCCTCCCCTCCTCAAGATCTTTCATCCTGATCTGATTTTGTGATTTGGCGTCTCTTAGCAGGATTTTTACCCTTTTCATTTTAGCACAACCATTGCTTGCCTATGCTACTGGAGCAGAGGATTTCCTCTATCTAATTGTTCACCCTCCCCCATACACACATGAAACTCAGTGTCCTCCCTCAGCTAATATAATACAAAGAAATCAATCTATCAGGCACATATACCCGCGCAGCCTCAGCAGATTAACCTTGCAGAGTAATTAGGGCAAGCACCATGGTGTTGGTATCATGGCCTCATTTTGCTGCTCTAAGCATTAACAAAGTACCACAGCACAGCTACCAGTCAAAATCAGCAGCCCACCATTTTAATAAGAGTAAAGCTAACAAGGTTCTTCATGGCTCCTGTGTTGGGCCATAAGCGTATCTGGACATTGCACCTTTATAACAAGGCTTGAAGACCTCCTGTTCTTCAGTGGAGTCAAGAGGCTCTCAGAGGCCCTAGAAGAGGATAAATTTTCTGGAGAAGATCATAAGAAGTTGCCACTCTTTCCAGGCCTGTCCTGGCCTAGGAGCCATGGAAGTCAGTCAGTTGCTATTTGCACTGCACAATTGGCAGAGCCTGTCACAACACTGCGAAAGCCAGCTGCTGCTTTCTGCTCAGAGCTAATTCCACCTGATTTATTTAATATTGTAATGAATATAAGCCTTTCTTGCCAACCTCCTCCCCACACACTCAGACAGCAGTTGGAGAGAGCAGACGCTGTAGATGAACCTGAGCAAGCAGGTGGTGTGGAGTGCCTTGGCTATTCCAGTGAGTGAGCAGCTCAGCAGTGTGCTCCAGAGAGAGAAGCAGTGTGTGTGCCAGGGGAACACAGCCATGCACACGATTGCCTTGAACCTGCAGTGGCCTACAGATCTGGAGAGACAGCAAATGCATGGACAACCAGGTGTGACCAGAAGTGAAGGACAGAGCACAGCACTGTAGGAACCTACATTCAGCTCAGATTTCAGAGAGACCTGGAGAAATTTAAAGATGTTGAAAGGCCTTGGAGAGGTGCAAGAGAGTGAAAAGGGAAGATACTCAAGAGCTAGGGTAAAAGAAAGTCACTTTTCCTGAGGATAAGTAATGGCAGAGCTGGTAGGTAAGGACACAGCATCTAGGGAGAGAGCTGCCAAAGAGCATCAGGAAGATCTATCTGCTGGCAGGTCTCTAACTTCTTCCCACTGTGAAAAAACAAAAGGCAAGCACACTGTAATCCAACAGTGGCCAAGCCAGGGGTAGCAGCATTTGAAAATCAAAAAGCACTAGAACTACAATAACTTCTGACAAAATTTGGTAATCATTTAGCTTTGAAGTCTCTAGTCTCCAAAGTTCAAGCAGAAACAGCCAGCAAGGAAATGAGTTTTGTAGTACAAAGTTGGTTTCAAGAACTGGAACAAAGATGGGGCTTTTGGCAGCATAAATCAGATTGTGGCAAGGAGCAACAGCACCAGCTGCAGCTGTGGAAAGAAGCAAAATTGAAGGGAATGGGAAATACAGCTCCATTTCAAACAGCATCCAGGGATTGCAGCCTAGAGGAAGAAAGGAAGGAAGCCTGATACTTCGAGTAGCTCTTGCTGGGGCAATACCAAAAGAAGACATGAAGCCTAGCCTTCCATTCAAGGGAAGAATCAACACTGGTTTCAAATTGGGTTTTAGAATCATGTTCAGTAGGTATTCTGACAGGATGCTTGAAGAATGAGATGGCATTCAGGAGAGATGCTTGAGTGTCACAGCTGTTGGGAAAAGATACAAAAGATGAGAAAGGAGTCTGGAAAATGCTAACAGGCAATAATGTTTATCTAGCAAAGGATGGGACAGACATCCTTTGATGACTGGAAAGACATCAAGAAGTCTTAAGATATGGAGGAAGAATGTTATTCCTTAGAAGTATTTGCTGGCTCTGGAAACATTTCAATTGCTGTTCCCACCATGGAAACATCTGGTCACCCACAGACAATTTGTGCCCTTATGTTTTGCACCATGTTCTGCTATTTGCCCTGATTTCAGAGCCCATCTCAAGCAAGAAGCTGCAGAAGGTGGCTGCAGTTAGTCAGACACGTAATACACAACCATCATTTTCAGTTTGTAAAGTTTAGGAAGATACTGCCATGAAATCAACCTATACCCAAACATGCACATAAACAAATCTCTTGTTTTAGAGAGTGCCACATACTATTAGAGTTTTAAGTAGTTGGTCAAGCCCAAGCATTTAGTTTCCAAAACTCAGAACAATTAATCTGCAACACTTTTAACAGAAGCTGTGTGTAGGAGCTATCATTGATGCAAGAGCCATGATACTGAAGGTACACTATCATCCAGATGAGCTACCACCTGGAGTGGACAGATGGAGATGAAAGGGAGGAGGGAGAGTTGAGTGAATGGTTTCATTAAGCCGCAAGGAGGAAGGAAAGTGTGTAGAAATGAGAATCGAGAGTCTTTAGACAGCAGCAACAAGTCAGTGTGTTTGTATCACTCAGTGAAAACAAGAACCTTTGCCCCATCCTGATGAAAAGTTTTTTCTGGCTTCCTACCAAGAAAGGAATGAAGGCCTAGTAACATCCCAACTTCATTTTTTTCCTTGATCCTTCAGAAGGGCTTAGGGAAATACATGTTCCCTCCCTTCCCAATCCATCCCTTGCAAAAGACACAGAGCACTCTGGGGCAAATCTTCAGAGCATTAGTTAGGTTAGATCCCCATCCAGGGTAGAGAGGCTCAATAAAACTGCTAGTCTCTCATACTAATACCAAGTCCTTGGGCATTAATCCCAAGCTCTCGGTGACCTGGAACACCATCTCTACACACAACAAACTCAAAGTCACAAAGATGACTAAGTGTGAAACCAGATTTAAAGATTTAGCAGCTATTCTCAGCAGTCTCCTGTTTAGGCAAAATGCGTCAAAGGCATTTGGAAGCTACTGAGAGGTGCTCTTGAAATGGTAGCTGATTTCATGGCTGACAATGAAAAGCAGAGCAAGGGGCTTTTCTCCAGGATAGAAGTAAGCAGAAGGAAAACTGCTACAAGAAAGAGCTGATCTGACTTCCTCACTTGCCTGATGCTGAAAACACTGCTCCCTCCACCCGTGGCACCTGCCCCATCCTCCTCCAGAAAATGCAATTTCAGATGAAAGAGGGAGGAATTTGAAGAGGTGAAGAAAGCAGAGCTAGAGGACTCTGGCTACCCATCCTCTTCCTCTCCCCATTACAGCTCAGAGACACTCCAATCTGCTCAGGTAATGACCGAAGGAAGTGGATTTCCTATCCTCGGATCTGCTGCCACTCTGAGTTTGCAGCAGACATTTTGTAATCAGAGAGCCTGTCAAAGAGAGACAAGAGCCTTTAGCAGGAAAAGGGAGCTAATTGCATAACAAGGGATTTAAAATCTTTGCGAAGGGGGACAATAAAAGAAACAATTATGGACTCGAACCACTGCTGCTGGCATGGGGTTGAATGTCATTTGTCTGTAGCTACACTGATATAGTTAAACAGTGTGCACTCGTGGCTGATGTTTCAGTTTGCTGGTGATTTTGGAACATCAGCAAAAGTTTTGTTTCAAACTAAACCAAATTTTTTTTTCTATTTCAAGCATTTAATTAAAAATGATTAGAGGTTTTATTTTGAAGAAAAGTTGCTTCTAATTGACACAAACCCAAGAATTATACATTTTTTTTGAAAATGGAAAAATAGAACATTTTGATTTTGGAGGAATTTGGAGATAAGACTTTGAGAGCTGTCGAAATAGATACAAAAGCTGCCATGTAGTCAGCATTTATTACCCCCCTTTATTTTGTATGCATTCAGACACAAACCCAGCTGAGACCGTAGCAGTCCATTTTTACAAAGCAAGTTTAAGGCCAGCATTTATTTTGCCTTTCATGCACATTTCTAATGGCATATTTATTATGCAGAAGTGTGAAAAACAACTTCTTGACCTGAAGCATTTACATCTGCCTGGAGGAGGCAGACTTTCTCTTACTCTTGCTCCAGGCAATTACTAGTGGTTCAGCATTACAAAGATTAAATTGCAGCATTTCTACTATAACCTGCTACAGGGAGCAACTCATGGCCACTCTACCTCCCCAGGTGGCATTAGGGAAACAACCTGAATACTGTGCCTTTCATACCGTGAACTGCTAATCTATTTCATGTATTGATGTATGGCAGAAATCATCTCAAGCAGTTTGGGACTTCATCTACACGCAGAGCTGTAGCTGCTTTGTCCCTTGGTGAAGCTCTGCAGAGGAAAGGCAGCAGAGATTTACTCACTGACTAAACTCCAACATTTCACATACACATGTGACTGTAACTTTCTTCCAGTTGTATTTATTTCTCCCCCAAAAGAGAAATTCAAGCAGAAATTACTTGAAACCTAGTTTAAGGCATTTGCTCTGATGAAACTGTTCTAGAGATGCCTTGCAAGAACTGTTCTCCAGCCTAAGTCTAAACAAAAAGAGTAGTGGTTTGAATAGAGTTCATCTGAAATTAGGCACATGAGGCAGAGAGATGAATTTTGGAAGTGCTGAGTACTCAGAGCTACTGCCCCTTACAGGATCATTCAGATGTAAACGCAACAGGAACAATAAGGCAGGTGGAGAGGTGTTGAACCCTGGAGGGCAGTTACCCAAGACTTTAACATATCGCTTCAAGGAACGATAGAGATGCCTTAGTAAGTAAGATAATATGGGGTGAGTTTGAGTTTTGAGTCAGTCAGTGTTGGCATTTGGGAAATTCAGAATAACAGAATTCTTTATTATAATTTGGTCAGTCTTCATAAAACCAAACGACCTAACCAGAACATGTCAATTTTGAGAGCTTAAAACCACCTTTGAGTAAAGAGAATTATATTTTTTTTGGTCATTCTAATTTTTTACAGAAACTGCTAAAGAAGGGCAGGGAAAGCAATTTGTTTAAAGCTTCACCAGCAGATTTACTGAGACTATTGAAAATGAAGCATCCTTTTTGGAGCCACCAAATTATGATGATCTGGGTGGGCCACATCTGCCATATGGCTCATTTCCTTCTGGCCAGCAACTGCTGAGGAGAGGACAAATGATGACTACTACAGCATGCTCCACTCCAAGAGCTGAGTGCCATACACTCTGCTTGGGCACAGTCAAGCTCCTGCCACCATAAATCCCTTTAGACCCATGTGATCCACAAAGCAGGACCTGCAACTGCTGTCTTACCCTGCACTCATAAAGAAGCAGATTGCCAAATCATGTCCATTCAGAGACAGAAAAACTTTACTGGTGATGTAAGGGCTCATTTCTTCCTCTGTAGTTTGGGGGCTAGTCTGCCAAAAGGAGGATATTGGGCTAGACAACTTCTGTTTCAAACACACTCAGCAACACCTCTGTTTGTCAGGGAAAAGTATCCTACTGACTGATACATTTGCTTTTGCCCCATTCTTCTTTCTTTGAAGATGAACTCTTTGTAAATAATGTAAGTGCATTCCTGACTGCCTGTTATAGTCCCAAGGTTTTCTTTCCCATCAGTATTCTCCAAGAGGTAGCATGCTTCTATCCTCCCATAATGTACTAACTTTTTCATTGCTTCTTTATGCTCACTTCTCACCAATCTAAATAATGGATCAATTGAGGTTTTATTCTTCGCTTTAATTAGGTCTTGAATTTTTAGAGTATTTCACTGTAATTACTTCATTAAACGTGAACTGAAAAACAAAAAAACTCCTAAACAAACAAAGTTGTGCTTGTGTTCTTTTATCAGGTTTTTTGATGATACATAAAGGCAGGCTTGAAATTTCAAATGGCTATGGAGTTTTCTTCCTCAGCTCCATGTGTAGAAAAATACTAACAGCCTGGGCTCACTGTTTCAAACCAGCAAAGAGAAAGAAAGAGAGGGACAGAAAGGCAAAATATAGACATGGATCAACTCAGTCAGTCAGTCTTTGACATACAGTGTCTAATACTGTAATGTTAGCATCTAATACTACAGGATGCTAATACTGATGGTATTTAATTAATTGTATACTCAAGCACCTAACTTGTACCTAATTGTATACTCAGGCACCTCGCTTGCATGCAACTATTTATGCCCTTGATACTGTATTTCACGTTAAAATAATAGGTTATGAAGGTACCTTCCTTTTTTTGAGTATGGTATACAGCCACTCTCACAACTTCCTACCAACTCCCTATCACTCCAGCAATTCCTCACTGACTGACTCCCCAGATTTTTAACCCCTTCTCCACCAGCTGGCAACTCTACAATACCCAAGGCAAAAGGAAGCATCAAATCATGAAGCTTGTATTCACAAGGAGGTGAGAGGGAAAGACAGAGAGATGGACAATAGGCTGAAACAAATGAGATGCAACCAGTAAAACATACATTGAATATATCCAGATTGGTTTAGTTCTGGATTTGTACAGCCCTTAGCACAAAAAGACCTCTCTTGAAGATTAACTGTTTTAAGCATTATGCTGAATCAGTAAGAAGCAAAAATAATTGCAGTCTGTAAAATCCAGAAGATTCGTGGAGAAGTCCACGAAGACTCTACAACACTATAAATCTCAGGGTGTCAGGGTGCAGATCTTAAAGCTATATTGTGTAACAATCCAACCAATAGAGTAAGGTGTTTTATCTATAATTTGATAAAGCATCCCATCCCAAACTTCTTATGAATATAAATCCAGTGATGTTAGGTCAAAAGACCTGCTAGCTCCAAAACTGACTCTGACACTGGCCAGAAACAAATGCCCTGTAAAAGGGCTATAAAAACATGACAAAAATACAGCAATGTTTCTCCTTAGTATACTAGTTTACTATATATACTATATATATAGTATATATACCATACTAGTATAGTATATATACACTATATGTATAGTATACTTAGTTTACTATTAGTGTATAAATAGAGAGAATATATATAGTGTGTCTATATATAGTATGTGTGTGTATATATATATATATATATATATAAAAATAGTATACTAGTATACTATTTTCCAAGCATCTAGCAATGTATAGCTTAAGGACTTCCTGAGTCCTTGGTGGACTATTCCGTGCACTCCCTAATCCTTTTTTGAACTCATTCATACTTCTGACCTCCCAGACATCCTGTGGTGACAATTTCCCTACTTAATTGTATAGAGAATGTATAATACAATGTGAATATTGCAACTAAATGAAGGCTAAAGGGGAAAATGATAAGGCTGCAAGCATGATGAAAGAGAGAAGGGGAGGAAATATTTTGCATGATTAAAGGGGATATGATAAGGAGTGACAGGCTGAAATTATATTCAGCTCAAAGAACAGAAAAGATCTTTGCCTATCTGGTAGTTATGTATGCTCCCGGTGGATGCATTGATAACTCTGCCTTAAACTGGACAGGATAATTCATTTATCTGGGAGCACTACCTGGGGCTATCCCGTTCTGGAAGGAACAGCAGTCTGGCTAGAACAACTATTTTTCAAGCTTAGAGTAAATGCTTTACAAACTTAAATCCACATTTTTAAAGAAGGGAAGTTTTATGAAAAGAGGTCTTGGACAGAATTCCCATCTGCTGCCACAGAAGAGGAAGAAAGCCATTACATTTAACATTGTGGAAGGGCTGCAGACTGGGAAAGGCTGTCTCAGGCCTTACAGAGAAGAAGGCGTATGGTACAGATTGTTGTGGGATGAATGATGCCAATGGCTTTTCACAAGGCTGCGTTCAATGCTGTTTATCTTAATATGTTTGCTCCGCTCTGCTGCTTGCTTGGTAAATTTTTGCTAGTCAAACTGGCCAAGAGGGAGCTGGATTAGTACAGAAGGAGGGCTGATATGGCTAACACAGTTGCCATCAGAAACATGAATGTGCAGATGCATACACTCACACACACACAAATTTAAAGTGTAGAAATCCCCTGGGCATTCAGTCTATTAAGTAAGGAGGATTGGAGAAATTTAAGATTACTGCTTATAGAAGGGTTCTTTGTTTCCCTATATTCTGAAAACCAGGCCTATCCTACAGATAATGCTGGGAGCAGATGGCATGATCCCTACAAATGTTTAACCTTGTGATCGATTTCACTGACTCTCCTGGATCCTATCCTTTAGACACTCTGGTCTACAGGTAACAGGTTAGGTCACTGTTAATGTCCCATTCAGCCCATGGCCTCTCTGCAGATCCTGCCAACAAAAGGGAGTCAGTTTGAAATGCTGGGTTTTCTGATGTGAACACCTGCTCACCAAAACTGGATGGAATTGATCAATTCATTTTGTATCCCACAGGTTGCTGCATGGTAGTGGTTTCCAAGATTACTGAGCTGGGCTGGGTTCTAACTGGCAAGATATACTGCTATACAATGGCTTCCATTTCACCTTTTAAGGAAAAATACCTAAAGTGGTTCTGCCTAAATCAGAGCTTGCTTCTAGCTCCCTCCTCCTTCTCCACCGTATTTCAGGTCTGAGCACGACATCTGGCATGACACATAGGGAACTTGCAATCTAGAGAACTCATCCATCTTCGTAAGTGAAGGACATCCATATATTTCACACAGCCTAGGAAAGACTTGAAGCAGGAGAATCCAGTAACCTGGCCAGGGGCTCTGCACATTTTATGAATTACAGCACTTTCACTACCTCAGCCAGTAGGGAAAAAAAAAGAAAAACTAAAAACCAAACAAAAAAACCCCCCAACAACAAAAAACAACCAAGCAAAAAAACCCCCACAAAAACAAAAACAGGAGAGGGAAAGAAAAATAACCAAACCCAACAACAAAACCAAAAAACACAGAAGTGATCTTGAGGGCACTGACATGGGCAGCAGAGGCAAGTATTTCTGGGAGAGGAGACTATCTCTGTTTCATTCTTTTGTTTTTCCCCATGCTTCCTGGTATCTCCACAATTGCAGAGTTCTCTACAGTTGTGCATGGAGTTCATGGAAGGAGGGAAATGTCTGCACACTGGGCAAGGTGAGCTACCAGCTAGCGTGCTCCTCACACTGCTTTCTGGCACCCATTCTGCATGTATGCAAGGGCTCAGTGAAGCATGCCTTGAAACTATGCCCTCTACAGCTCTGTGGTCCATCTCTGCCTTGTTCCCCACCTCCCTTTTGTGTGTCCCATATCCACCCCTAATGCCAAGTCTTTGCTCCTCTGCCAGCTCTGGATCTTGTCCCGCTTGCTGCTGTTACAGGCTGCCATTCCAAAGCCATCTCTTCCTCTGTGCTTGCACACTGGAGGTCTGGGAGGACAAGGAATGCTTAAAGCCTAGGAAAGCTGAAAATGCTATCATAACGTATTTTGCTGTTGAACAAATACGACACATGGGCAAATATCACTATCTTCTTTGAAACACTTAGAAGTCTGATTGAGCATGAAGAATGTCAACCCAAAGCAAGTCATGCCAACTTCTTTTCAGCTGAAATTAACACACACAGCTTACAGCTCCAGAGAGCAGCTGCACTGAAGGCCAAGGGAATTCCTCTGCTGCCTCCTCCTTATATTCAAATCCAGAAAAAAATAAGGGTCCATCCTGTTCAAAACAAGCCCTGGACATGAGGAGGGCAGGATCAGTTAATACCCCACTGCCTGGTGAATTCGGAGACATTATTTTTCTGTGAGGAGCCTCAATTTGAAGTTCTTCTGAAGCTCTTAAGATTCTGTGGCTGTGAGAGCCATTTGGACAGGAGTGCAAACTATTTATGTAACACATACTCCAGGCTTGCATCCAAAATGCTGCCCTTTGATCAGAAAAAGACATTATCCAAAGCCAACCTTGCAAACACCAGCAAGAGTGCCAGAGTGGCCAGATGGTGCTTGGGTACCACTGCAGACCCCTGGACTGATTCCCTTGCAAACACTGGCAACTGTAATAGGCAAGGATGTACCCTCCCTCTCCATTGCTCCCTTGGTAAATGCCAGCTTTTCCCCACAGCATCAGGCACTTCTGCAGCTCCCCAGTGCTCCTCTCACAAGCAAGGTTGAGCTGCCAGTGGCCCAGCAGAGTGGCAAATATTGCTCCATTTCCCAAACTGCTTCCCTCTCAAGCACTGGCAAAGGTGCTAGGACAGCATCAGTAGCGATATGCCTCTCCTTACCCTCTCCACTGCGAGTACAGGCAGTGATGCCAGCAGACTGAAATCGTGCCAGTCATTGATAAAAACCCTTTGCAATAATCCCCTCTTGCAAGAAATGGCAAAAAAGACCCAAGTGTCCAGATGGTGCTCTAATAACCTTCTCTTGCCCTTTGTGGATCCCAAATGCTGGCAAGGATAGCAAGCTGCCCAGAGTAACCTTACAAATCCTTGAGGGACTCCCTAAGCAGACGAAAAAGAACACTTTAGTGTTGCTGGCAGGTACTTTCTCTTACTCCTGTTTAATTCACAGCTATCTACAAGCTTACAAGCAACCACTCTTACAATAACTACCACTTTTCCCATCTTCACCACCAGCAGAGCTGCCCTAAGGAAAACCCCAGATATACACAGGCAGTGTCCCTAAAGGCTGTGACACACACCAGTGCTGCTAAATTGAGTTTCTTCACCTGCTTGTTTACTGTGATGGGTGACAGTGGCACACCGCACCCTCTAGCAGGCCACCAATGGCAAAGGCCCAGCGTAGGGTATAGGCTGAGCCTAAGACTTTGGTGCATGTACAAAGAAGAAAAAAGAAATCATGCCCTAAGTGAAGTCATCTAGAGCTCATGATAGTTTAAAACTTCCAATGTTCCCACTCTCTTCCTACCATTGCTGTATATTCTCCACAGACCCACAACCCAAAACTGAACTTTCATAGACTAAGATTAGAAAAGCAGATTTCTTCTAGCATCACCTGAAAGCACTGCCCCTATTTTCCTTCACAGACACCACTTGGCCTCTTTGGCCAGCTACAAACCTTTGCTGCTTCCGCTTGTAAAGGAAAACACTGACAGAAGATGAAAGGCTGCTTCTGTGCTCTAAATGCCTCATACTTTGATTAAAAATGTTTTTGTCAATTAGAGATTGATTTTTGCTGTTCATTAAAGTGATGGATGTTGGTGCTGACAGAGGTGATATTTTACCCTGCGGTGGCCTACTGTATATATATATGGGTAGGAGAAGCCAGAGGCTCCAGCTTGCTAGGATGGAGTTGATGACTAGGACTGGGATAAAATAGGCTGGTCAGAGGATAGAGAAATGAGTGCCACATTCCTCAGGGAGGAACAGAGGAAAGCTCTCATGGCAGTTTTGTAGACAGTCCTTATCACTTTATCTTTCTGAAAGCACAGTAGATTTTGAAGATAGATTTTAAGTAGAGCTGAGGATGTGGGGGTTTTGGAGGGCTGCACAGCTGCAATGAAGATATGGATTGCACAGGTGCCACAAGCTGGTAAGATCTTACATGCAGGCCATGCAAAATTTTGCTCCAACTCAACCTTAGCTTCTTCTCCAGGAACTCACATCAAGTCCTGCCCCGTCACTACCATCAAAAGGTCATTCCCTGAGAGGAAGGAAGGGCTGTCCATAAGCTACATGGTAGATGTTCAACCCAAGATATGATCAAATGCATAGTTGAGGGCTGTAACAGTTTTCCAAAAATTAACCAACTTTCACTGTTCACATTCTAGAGGGCAAGGGCTACACATTGCTTGCATTGCTATCAGCTAGGGCAAGACAGGGACTTACTAGAAACCTTCGTATTTTCCAGTGCTGTATCCATCTTGCTTTTGGCCTTATTAGCCCAAGATACATGGAGAAGGAAAATTGGGCGACACTGTGCAAGCAGCCCTACAGGAAATCTAGAGGAGTCAGACAAGATACTGGAAGCAGAAGAGCACACATCTGTGACAGACGCCACAAATGAGACATCTCCTTGGGGCTGAATCTCCCTGAAACTACCCATACCTGTAGAAGAGATTTTGGGCATCTTCTGAACTATGATACAGCCCCCCTGACAACCCAGCTGGTTTTTACAAATTTTTGCAACCTATTGCACATCCATCTATGCTTTTGCAGGCATGGAAAGAGAAAGAAAAGTGACTCTTCTTTGCCCTAGAGAAGAGTCCTGATACAGACGGAGTAATTCAAGGGCCTGACAATAGTTCCTCTATAAAGTGTCCCAAAGTCTCCATGAAACCCATGTGGGACAAGCAGATACATGAGACCTTACAGCAGCTTCACTCTTTGCTGGGGCAATAGCAGTAAGATTCAGGTATACAAAATGGGACCATTATGATTACATTAAAAGGGCTGAAGAGCACCCTTCACATCACGCTACCTTCTGAAGGGACCTGGGGCAACCACCCGGTAGTCAGTAACGCATTACAATGAGGAGCTGAACTGCAGTTCTGCAAAGATTAACCTGCTCCCTTTTACAGTTCAAAACTGTTACCTGTAGGTCCTCCATCTCCCTCAAGTTTCAGTTTCAGATGCAAACTGTGTGCATAAAAACTCACACACACAGAGACATATATTTATATGCTGATGAGATCGTTAAATTTATCAGCTCTTCAATTCATTTGAGGTTCGTTCTTGGAGCTGCAGCACTGCTCCTTTCATCTGGAAATGGAAAGGAAACAGCCTCTACCCCTTTCACGAAATTAAAGTGAAATGGTACCACTTTATTTTAAGTGCCCATTAACTAAAGCGTAACTGAAACCAAGTTACAATGGGCGCCTCGGGGGAACGTACATAGGAGACACATGCACACACACACACATATATATGCACACACCAGCAGCAAATGGCGTCAGGCACAAAAATCAGGTCTTGTGGAATAAACATCAAAGCACTTCATAGTGCCGTGATAGTTAAAAGCCTATTTTACACCCTAAAATGGGGAGAGATGCAGGTCCAAGAGCTCTCCAGTCCTTTTGAAAGACTCATTTAAGTCTTATTAAAATATTACCTGCTTTTTTTTGCCTTTTACTGGATTTAAATTCTTAATTCATCTTCTGTAATTTTTTCTGCACTTGGCTATTGTGAGGGGAAAAAAGACTCAATACTGTTAGTAAAAGGATCTAATTGGTAACTTCTTTTCATCTCAGAAGCCCCCTCTCCCTCCTCCTCCTCTCATTCCTTACAGGTTGGGTCATGGCAGCTTTCTTAATCTTTGGAGATTATTCTTCTGGTTTGATGAGACTTCACTAGACTCTTAAATCTTTTTATTTCACCTCATTTAAATATTTTGGCCAATTGCTGAAGTTAATGATGATGAATAGGATTAAGATTAAAGGCTTAAAAGGGTTAGGAGGAGGAAAAAATATATTTCATTTCCAACAATGCATACAGAAGCCTCCTTTACTCTGTGTTGCATTCAGTGCTATAGCTCATAGCTCTTGGCATGTCTCTGATGTGGCTGCATCTGTCTGTCTCTCTGCAACGTCCCTCTCTGGCACCGAGTTCAGCAGAAAAAAGATGAGGACCTTTGCACTCTGCATTGCTCTTACTTGCTCTTTGTGCCGTCTGCCTCTGTGCTTTCCTGACTTATTCTAAGCCCACGTATCCAAGTATAACCTTTCAAAGATGTCATGCCAAAAAAAAAAAAGCAGCTTTTTATATAACAAAAATTATCCTCATCATTTTGCACAGCAATTCAGAAGACAACCAGCCTGAAACTGGTGTCTATGTACAGCACAACCCTTTTTCTGAAGAAAGAAATCTTCTCCTCTCTTCTTCTTTCACTTCTCTCCACTGATTTCCTCTGGCAGAAAGTTGAAAACCTATCCTCATAGCCTTTGAAGCCACAGAAATCAGACCAAACTGGAAATCTAGCTGCAACTGAATAAGTCCTATTTCCCTATCAGTCTTTTTCTTACAGAAGTAAAGATAATTTCACAGAAATTGCATTCCTAGGAAGTCTTAGGTTGGTTTGGACAAACACAAATTCTTTTGGCTCCTGTTTCGGAATCAGTGGAAGCCAGAGTTCATACACTGGCTTGGATGAATAACACAAGTTGCCAAATGCAACCAGGAAATTCTCTCTCAAACTCAGCTTTGCTAGGCAAATTGTGACCTGGTGGTGCTCTACCTTGACAAACCTCTCCTCTGTCAAGGCTGAAGTGGCATGGATAAGCTGAGTGAGACAACAGAAATCAGTTCCTGGAGCAGCATAAGATGAGGTCAACTTGCCCATGCAGTACAAGGCCCCTTCTCTGACAGGACATTCTCTGTGTTCATCTTGACACACATCTTTAACTCTCAGTGGTGTAAATGTAGATCTTCTCCAATATAAACTTTTAAACAGGTGGGGAGATGGTGAATACCTTTTCTTAGACTTTAATGAGAAAGCTGCATGAGAGCAAACAACATTTCTAATGCTAAGGATTAAAAGTGACTTACAGTGGGGAACAAAGTGAGCTATGGGTCTGCTGCAGATTTCTGGCATACTGACAAACTCTACTAAAGCTCTAATTTTAAATAGTTTTATCTCTGTTTACCAGAGTTCATGTTAGACTTGCTTGGGACAGAGTTTGTAATTAAAGCACTGAGGGCCTTTAACAAAGGAAGAATGTGCATGCACTATGCTCAATAAAAGATGAGAAAGATGAGCAAGGAGGGAGAGGAGAGCTGTATGGAAGGACCCAAAACATCATCTGGTGTTGCCTTAGGCAATGCAACAGTAAGTCCCCAATAGAAGCAGCTCTGCTAACAAGAGTCTAAAGACCAAGTATGACTGATACCAAACTTGAAGGGGAAGAAGATAACAGTTTGTAAACATGGACAAGTACAAGGATTTGTCACTCCAGAGTGAGGGAAAAGCACGTACAGTGAGCAGCCCTATTTAAGATCAGGCTTGTGCAACACCCTTACTACCTCTGTGCTTTGGCTGGCATAAGTAGAAGACCTAGACAGGAAGTCTCATGAGCATTTGGGGTTCAGGGGAATGTGGCATTAGCAATGGAAGGACACATTTTACCTCCTGGAGAACAGCCAAGCAGGGCTCCCATTTCCTAAGTAATAAGGTGACATTTCCTCATTGATGAAATTAAAGACTTTCTGAACACTTCATAGTCTGCCACACTGGAAAGGAGACTCTCCCAGTAAAGGCTGCTTACCTTAAACATGTTCAGAAACATGTTCAGTTCTTTACACTTATTAAAAGTCTTAGTAGCACCTTCTTTAACTACGGGGTGGGAAAATCCTAGTGCGCTCAATAAACTCCAAATCAAATATTTTGATTGACACAATGGGCTTGAACCAGAGACTTCCAGAGATAAAGCAGAAGGTAAAGAATCAAGTGGTTGTTCATCAGCAGATTGCAGAGCTGCCTGATAACTGTGGGAGATTTTACTGATATGCCGAGGCAGATTTTGAGGGGCATATGGACTAAGGGGATTGTTACTCCTTAAAACTACTCCTTAAAAGCCCTCACCACTCCCAAGTGGGGAGGCTGCTGGAAGAACAGCTGTGATGGGTATGGAGAGTGTGCAATGGTCCATCACAACTACATCCGTTCCCAGGGTGCATTTTCCATCTTCCTTCGCTGCCCTAAGCATTTGTGCAGATTTCCTGAACAGTACACAGATATCAGATTCCATGGCAAAGCAGACAATCTCTGCCAAAAGCACATGGCTTATAAAGGCTTCATCTGAAGTAATGGATGAAATAAAGGGTTTTTTGGTTTTTTTTTTAACTGTATCCAATATCAGCATTTGGCAACTTTTTTACAGGATAAACATATTGTTATTACAAGAAAACCCAAATTAAAAGGAAATCTAAAAGAGAAGCAAGGTTTAGTAAAGATCTAATAAATCTTTTTCATCTCTTGTTTCTAGAATCCAAGCCTTGAAAATCTTCAGTTCAGTAAAACGGACCTAAGGATACTGCTCCAGGATTCACTCACTTCAGAAGAGAGATATAAAGAAATATCAAAGGCAGGTATGTGCATGCATGTGTGTGCTGTCTGTGAGCCTGAGCATGTCTCTCCTCTTTCTCAGGGGCACAATCACAGCCCAGACCCCTGTCTCAACTCTGTAATGAGTTACTGTTCACACTGAGCTTGCTTTTCTTCAGTTGTGGCAAAACAATCATGTCACTGAGGCTGTGCCTTTGGTTGCCCACAGCTGTAAACCTGTCCAGTATTCTGAGAGTTCTTGGGATACTCTTGACCTACACTAATGGAATACTTTCCTGCCCTTTTAATGATCACTTATCAATACAGTTTTTTAGCAAATAACTGGTCATAAAGCAATGCTAAAGTCAGTGAAAAAAACACCAGTAACATTCCTATCCTTTACTTGTGCAAAAGAAATTAAAATTTCACAACTATTTCACACTTGGAGAAAAACAAATATCTGATGAAGCTCCATAGGAAACTAAAAAGAGAGGCCAATTCTAGGATAGAGGGGTGATTCTCACACCTCTCTGGGTACAGGAAAGCCAAATCTGTGGTAGTACAGGATCTGAGTCACATCTCCCTCGTCTCAGATATCTCCCACTAACTGCTTGATATGTAGGATTCCCAAAAGGTAGAATGAAAAATTTCAGCTGATGGTATGCTTGCATAAATACAGCCTCAGCTTTAATAAATTAACATCTTCCAACCAAAATAAAATAAAATACTATAAAAGTCACCAATTAATTCAAGTACTCAGAGCTAGCTCTTCCAGCAAAGAATTCTATTACTGCCCAGGCACTAGTAACAATGACGTGAAAACTCATATTGGTAACAAATAAAAAAGGCCCATCTGAGCAGAAGCTGCTAATACATCTGTCTGTGTCTGCCCATGGACTTATTCACTGAGCTATGCCTGCTCCTGACCTTTACTTCTTTTAGTTGTGATTAATGAACAGCCATTCAGCAGGTAAACTTCACTTCAGCTGAGGTTCTTTTGACAGCTATTAAATCCCCTGTATTTTTTTTATTTTACCACTCATTTGTTACAGTGCTGTGCACACAGGAGTGGAGTGGCAGCTATGAATTCAGCAATCATCAAGTCTTGGCATTGATCAAGGTGAGTATTTTCATTCAAGCATTCTCAGGACTCCTGTCAGTGCATGGCTGCTTCTTTGCAGGCTTCTAATCATCTCCATGCAATTTCTCTCGAATGAGATAAAAATACTCTTTATTGATAAAGACTACTGAAAACAAACCAGTAGGTTTTGCCTAGAGAATTAGGCTAGTCCTGTTGTGAAAAGTGTAGCTGGATTTATAATACCAACATAGAGGCTACTCTATGCCAACCTGATAGAGCCACTAAGCATGAGAGGACAAGAACAGACTGAGCAATGAAGGAGAGGTTGCAGGGGAGAGGTGGACAGACAAAGCAGAAAGCATTCCCAGCTTTAAACCCCAGGCACGGAGATTTACAGGGGAACAACCCAAAGGAAAAGTTTCCAATGGTTTCTGTTACCTGAAACAGCGTCCCAGCCCCAACATATTTATCATATAGTAGGAGCAAGGACACTCTTAAGTGGACAAGTGGAAAGAATGAAGATGATGTTGAGTTCTTCATTAAGATGTAAGTGGGGGCCCAGAATTAGACATTCAGAGCTATGCCATGTGCTATCATTTAGATCTGAAGTTCTAGTCGGAACATGTTCGAAGGAAAGGTTGACTCCAAGGTCACATCTGGCTTTAAAGCCAAGGAAACTCCAGGAGTGGATATGCTGAGTCCCAACACTAAAGTCAATGTTAGGAATGCAAATAAGAAGAGTGCTCCTAAAAGGCCCATTTGGAGAATGGCCAAAGCAAAAAAGTCTGATTCCCTCCAGCCCACCATGAGATAAATCAGTCAAGCTGCTGAAAAACAGCAGCATCAGCGGGACACAGGCCCAGGTCACATGACAGTGGGAATGTGCAGGATACTCTTAGTTATGCTCAAATACCTCCTAGCAGCCCTGGAGTTTTCAGGTTAAAGGACAAAAATGATTATGAGCAGAAATGGAAGGAATTTCATGGAAGTGAGTGCAGTAATACTCTCTGTGCCTGCTCTCAATTTCTCCCTCAGCACAAGAACTTTGAGACTTAATTTCAGCATGGCTCATGGGATGAATGTTGTTTCTTTTTTCTGTGTAGAAATTATCTGGAAATGGTGGGTTGCTGGTTTAGTTTTATGAGCTACTAAAACTACTCTTTGAATAATAATTGGCCTGAAGTTCATATGTTGAAAGAGTTCAATACTCAGCATTCAGCTCAGGGCAACAGCACATCAGCTCTGGGAAGGGAGGGCTAGGGAGGAATGACTCCCTCCAGAGTCAAGGCCACTCTACATGTGGCAAACCCAGTTTAAAATAGCTGCAGACAGAGAGGAGATATGTCATTTGGAAATTACTTGTGCGCTGTTTGAAACAGCCGTTAACCGTGCAGCAAACAGACTCTGCAAATAGAATTGCTGTGTGCAACACAACCTGGGACTAATGTAACCTCCTGTTTCTGATTACCAGGACAAGCTCTGGAGCCTCCCATCCACAGAAACTAATACCAAGGACTAGGGAACGGTACAAGTTTATGGAAGACAGGGCAAAAGAAGCCAGTTTGGGTGATTAAAATTAAATCTCCAAAAAGAATTGATTGTCTCTCCTTGATGCAGAGAGCTAACTCTAATAAGATCTTTCATCATAAAGAAGCCTCTGCAAGCCTGGCATTGGAGGAGAAAGCGATACTGTGAATTTCTAACCATGACAGTGTGAATTTAAGCAAAACTGAATATGCATTTGCCTAGCTTTCAGACAGTGACCAATAAGAAAGAAAAAAAGAAATCTCAGCTGATAATGCAGCTTATTGAAATGGTTCCACATGGCAAGTTAAACCAGACAAAAACAACGCTGAGATGCAACGAGTCTGTTTTGATCTCCTTCTAAATTAGCTATTCAATTCCATTAAAAGTGGAAATTTCAGCCTATGCTGGACAAATACTCTAACTGCCAAACTGAGAAAGCAGCTCTGTTCAGTCAAGTATATATTCCTTCCAAGGATATATTCCTTTAAAATGGTAGGACTGGCTAAAGGGCTCAGCTATAGCATGCTCTTTTTCCACTCTGTGGGGAAGTCACTGTTTCTCCTCTACATATATAACAATATTTCCTTGCGCTTTAATTCTTATATCTCTCCCAAGACTAGCAGCACTGGACTCAGACCCTCTGGGTAGGCAGAATATTGGCAACTCAGTCCACTGACAGCAAGGTGAATAGTCTTAAGAGGTGTTGTACTGCTGGTGGTACTGCCTTTTACATTTGCAGCAATAAGAGCAGCTCTGCAAAGGTAGCCCTCCCTGGCCTTTTCTCACAAGCTGCTGCTCTGAAAGGTTTTGCTTTGGGCCAAACAAAATAATTTGTGTCAAGTGAAATGATGTTTTCTATCTTTTCTTTTCCCTCCTATATGAAAAAGGAGAACAACTGAACAAGAGGCAAACTAACCAATACAAAGAGAATTTGGTTCAATGCAAGCCAATTTTTGTCTCCAAATGTTTCATTTTAGAAACTGAAGAGAAAAATATTTGCACAGCCTAACCCTAACCAGAAGAGTTCATTAAGGAACCAGTGAGAGTTTGCACACCATATAGGCATTAACTTAAACTATACAGATTTTAATTTAAGCAATTATGTTTTCTGGGCCTAATTCCCACAAGTTTAATCTGGATATATTCTGTCATCACTTGTTGTACCCAACAGTTGTAATATGGTGCCATGCACTATTAAACAGCTGCTGCCTTCCACAGGTGGCTGCCTTTCAGAAAAAGGTGAGGATGTCTCCTTTATTGCACAGAGGAGTTGTGAGGTCTAATTCATTCATGTATGTGAACAGCTCTGAAAGCTTCATTTAAAACCTGTCCTATTCTTTGCAGGCTACACTTCCCAGTAGAAGTAAAATGGCAGCCTTCACAGAGAGACAGTGGGTGGACATGTCTGCAGCTAGGCTGCTCATGAAGGTAGACTCCCATACAATGCACTGCTAAGACCTGCTACACTGCATGTTGTGCACATGCATTTTACAATACATTCTATGCACACTACACATACATATCAATACAAACATACATCATGTTTCAATAAATTCACTACCATAGTCCAACAGCTTTGACCCATATGTATTCTCATCAGCTTCAGCAGGATAATTAGCACAGGACAAAATGCGCTATTGCACACCTCTGAAGATTTTATCTGTAGCAAATATGAAATAAGAGCTATGTGGGAAATTTCCTTAGGTCCTGGGCAAGTCTTTAGCTTCTGCCTTGTACAATACCACTCCAACCACAAACACTTTCCAGGTATACAGTGAAACTTGTTTGTTATAACTGTGGAATTGAAACACCAAGCCTATATCCTGACTTGGATTTACAGCTGTCTTGTAAGATAAGCATACATGAGTACTCCTTCTCCTGGGTCTAACCATTCAGCCATACCACACATGCTCACACTGTACTGATGAAAGGCACAGTGAAATGCTAATCTTCATCAATGGAGTCCCCTCAGGCTCTTTCTCCAACACTCAGCACCTCATCTCCAGTGTTTGCACTGCCTTTAGTGACTTGATATTTCTTGCACAGCTCACCATCAAGAGCTGCCATCTCCTGATCTTGTTTTAGGGAGCCTTTGTGCTGCACAGGAAGGAGACATGCTGAGAAGAACAAGAGGCAAGTAGGAAAGGAGGCCAGGCAGAAGAAGTGGACAGCAGCTCATGTAGGTGTGCCCTGGAAATGAAGTGGCAGGCAAAGGAAAAAAGAGAGGAGAGAGAAAGACAGTGAATGGCAGGGAAAGGGCCACTGAGAAACCGAGAGGGACATGGAGAGTAGACAGTTATGGAGGAAGATCAGAGCTGGGAACATGATGGAGAGAGTGGAAGACCAGAAAGAGTGTTTCCATTTATATTTTTATCTGATCCAAAAATGTGCTCACATATAAAAATGCCATCTTAGAGAAAGAACAGCTCAGACAGCAAGAAAAGTGGTTTTGACAGAACAGCCAACTTAGGAAAGAGCTGTCTGCATAAAAGATCAGCTCAAACCACACTGACAACTCACATGGTCCAACCTTCTCTCTGATCCAGATTCTCCAGTTTGGCTTTACTGACTGGAGTAACTGGGTCACCACCACTGCACCAAGGTGGCTATTCTGATTTCTCACAAAGTACTACAGCATCAGACGAGGTTATGGGGATACACCAACCCTCTCAGCACAAATGTAGGGCTTCCTAACCTGGCTGGCATGGCAATTTCCTTGATAGACATTGCTTGGATTTGTCTCAAGTTTTGTTTAGCTTTAACAGCTTTACCCTTGAACGATCAGAGGAGATGAGGCAGTCTTAAATGGAGAGGAGGGAGTTAATAAGCCTCCTTTCATTAGACAGTAATTCTGCCTGCACTGTACTCAAGATTTAACTCTAAGCCCCTTCCATGAAGTAAAATACTTTTGGTTTGGCTCTGTGTGTGTATATGTTAAAGGGAAAAGTAGATCACATTCAAGAACTACTGAACACTCCTGCCCTTTGCTTTGTTGGTTATCTGTCCTCACTGGTAACTGACCTCCCCCGGAGAACACTGGCTTATGGATGAAATGAAATAACATACAACCGTATTTTGTATAGCATCTCTCAAGTAACACATCATCACAATTGCTCTGTAGGCTAAGTGATAAAAAACAGCACAGAGAAGGAAATTAAGAGACAGAAATGATGGAAGGAAACCAGCTGCTTCCAGAGGAAGGAAGCACAGCTCCATGTCTAAGGCTCTAGGTTGGGAAACAACAGGCATGGGCTTAGCTCTTCTATCTGCCACAGACTTCATGCCTTGACCTTGAACGTCCTGCCCGACCTTACCAGGGCTCAGTTTCTAGTGCAAGACATCTGGTTATTAACTCTTCCCTGTCTTGGGAAGGACTTAAAGGGCTGTGTGGGCAGAAGAGTGCTGGAAGGTAATGGCACACAAAGTGATCTGAATCTTCAAGATGCGAGAACGTAAAAAAGAATCACAAACCTATCTGAACATGTTGATGCCACTGAAACAAATTTAGCAAGTGGTGCTGAAACAAAGAGGTGAGAAGGAATTTTTGCTGCAGTAGGACAGCCTTGCCTCATAGCCAATGTGACAGGAGGAGAGGCAGCCATTGTATTCCTTAAAAGCAGTTTGACTCTGGGGACAGCTATTAAGGAACGGAGTATCTGCCAGTGACAGAACTGTCTGAGCATGTTAAATTCGGGTAGCATGTGGCACGGTGGTCATTTATAACCATGATACTAACAGTACACAACATATTGCTTATCACTAGCAGAGGGTTGGGGAGAATGGCTAGAAAAATGCCTTGCAATCTGCTGCTGAGCAGTTCAGAAAAGGAAAAGCATGAGAAATGACGACCCAAATGGCTAACGAACATGTTTCGTTACATGTTGACTGTGAACAGCAGCTTGACATAATACTTTCCAAAACAGGGCATGATTTTGAAAGCACTTTCTGTTTTGTTTTTTTTTTTTTGAGCAGCCTAGTTGTCTGTTTCAATGAAGAAGGGGCTGGTGTGCTCCACATTCTGGCTGTGGAGAGGACAGGTTGCAGGATACCTGACAAAAACTGATTTCTAGGGGTCCAACCATTTCCATTCCTGTCACAAGCTTGGGCTCCTGCTCCCCTTTAAGGTGCATAACTAACAATGGATACACAGAAAAAGAGAAGGCATGAGCATGCTAAGATGCATCCTTTTCACAAGAGAGACTGAGGGAAAAACCTATGAGAAGTTACTTCCTTGCTTCTGTATAAGGGACTTGAGTAGCTCTGCCTCTTCTCCCTAATTCTCCTTCCAAGTCCATCATACCTTGCAGCTAGTTCAGGGCAGAGCCACAAATTAGAGTGGGTAGAAGTTGAGAGAGGGCCCTTAGAGAGAGCAAATGGGAAGCTGCTGGTCCAGCTTGCCACTGCCCCTGGAAGCAATGGGCCATGTGTTGACCCAGCCAAATCCTCCAGCTGCATGGAGGCTGTGTGCTGCCTCCCTGTTTGTAATGTATGCAATGATGAATCAGACCCTGACCACAAACAGCACAGTATGGGCTCCAAGGCAATTGACCGCTGACAGGGCACACCTCCAAAGCTCCTTGTTGCCTACCCCTGCCTATCTGCATGGTAGCAAGGCCCTGAGGAAGGCACAACACCAGATTCATCAGTATCCTCCAAGTGGGACTTGTGTGCATTCGCTGCCTCCCCTTAAGTAGCCTTTGCAAGGACACATAACTCAGTGTGTGAATATCAATAGGATCTTTAAATCTCCTAGTGGTATTTTCTATCCTAAGAGAGTTTCCTGGAGCTGTGCGCTTCAGATTGATGGCTCAGTAGCTATCGCACAGATCTCACAATTGCTTTTATGCCAGCTGTGGGAATCACAGACTCATCTCCTACAGATCTTTCTCCTCGCATAGGACACCTTTCCTCCACTCCTCTCCATGGCCCCGAGTCAGACCCAAGCTGTGGACAGAAGCATTTATTTTCTCAGCCTCCAGAAGCAATATGCATCAAGTCAGATGCATCTCCTGTGCATCACCATAGCAACGAGATCAGGCCAAGTATGGAAAATGAGGGGCAAGGAGAAAAAATATGGAAGAGGGCTCTGCAGATAAGGGATGGCTGCTTCTCCCTTGGTCGGTGGCAGGCAGCTCAGACCAAGAGGAGCGCTCAGGAATGACCTTTATCTGTGCCACTGCTGAGGCAGAAAGAGGCTGCCCAGGACCTGCAGCTCACAAGAACATTTAGGACCAAGAGGAAAGGCTGAGAACATAGGACAGGCATTGATGGGCTGTATGTCAAGCCCCTTGGGCCTGCCAAATGTTAGTGTCTTTATCATTGAGTTGCAACACCATGTCAAGCCAGAGAGTCCAAATCACAGCTGCACTGAGGTCCTTATTCTCTATACCAATATTTAAGCCTTGCTGCAGAAACCATTCTCTCTCATGGCACTTCTACTAGTACTAACTATGATCAGTAACACAGAACACAGCAGATCAGCTGCCTCATACCTGAGTCCCTGAGAGCCACTCAGGTAGCCTAGTGGAAACCCAGCCATGACAGTAACTGGGGGAAGTCTGTACAACCAGCTCAGGCATGGCTCAGTGGCTTTCCTGCACATTTCACATGAGCTCTTGAAACCTCATATGATGCCACTCCTCTGACTCTGCTACAGCTCAAGTAACCTTCCTCTGTTAGAATGTCCCAGGCTGTGACTGAGCCTGATATACATCCCCCCTGGGACTGTGCTCTACCCCATCTCCCTCATCCAGACCATGGCAAGAAGTTCAGAGTAGCTGCTGTGCCTGAGAAGTAGGCACCTGATGTCTTCTCCTTGAGTATCCCCAAAGTGGATAGCTGGCAAGAATCCTTAGAAAGCCAAAATATTGACAGTTTTAGGAAAGCCTTTTCTCAGGGATGTGAGCAGTACAGGGACCACCTCACATATCTTCATCTAGTAGTTACACATGGCTCTGATTTTCATGCTGACTTTGCTGATCAAAGCTCTACAGAAATGATTAAGAAACTGCTAGTAGTTGTCGCTAAGGGGAAGAAGGTTCTTCAAATGACAGCAGAAGGTTTTGTTGCTGATAGAGCTCAAGTTTGATCTAGCTCCTGCAGGGGGCTAAACGTTTTTTTTATGCATCTCTCATTACCTTTCTTAGTAAAGACAAATTAAACCACAATCAAATGCTGTGGCCATTCTGCCTTCTTCCCTCTCACCTTCCCAGACACAACCTACCACATAGTTTGTGTCCTGAAAAAGCAACATTTTAGCAGAAGGCCTAAATGCTGTCCCTCTTTGGAGTGTGGCTTTGACATCCAGGATTTCAGCCTCTCTCAGTAACATCTGGGCTTCATCCCTCCTTAGCTGTTCTCATGCTACTGCCTCTTGAAGTAAAGTAATCAGAGTATAAGCTGTTTTATTTTTTTTTTGCAGATCCCCTGCTTAACCTCAGGCAGACCTATGTAGCTTTAAGTAGCATATTACAGTAATGAAGGGCCATGAGTATTTCTGAGAATATGCCCTCCTTCCCATTAGTAACCCCTCATGATAAGCAGCTCTATCTTCACTGTTGCCAACAGTCACTTGCAGGCCACTGGAGCTGCAAAAGAAGGACAGAGCAGCCTGTCATAAAGAAAAAGTGAGAGGAGTGCATAAACTGGGAGAGAGGGTGGGGGAAGGAATAAGCATTGACAGTCAAAATGTGAAAAAGATGAAATGCAATTTTTCTTCAAATGCCTGGAGACAAGACAGATCTCCTGGCTTCCTTCTCCTCCCTTGCCCTCCTGCCTGAAAAGAGAAGAGGTAGTTAACATAGGAAAGCCCCTCAAATAAGCCCTGACAGCCATATATTCAGAAACTGATGGCATTTCCCTAAACACTGTTTGTAAAATGGTAATTATCCAGCAGGCAGTGACAGCTGGCACTTAGCACTGAGAGAGAACATGAACGGACAAGAAGAAAGGGATCCTGCCATAATTGAACAAAGGGTAAAGAAATATATAAAACATAATCAGAAAAATACAAAGATTGCTGGCTGTGCTAATAGGTCACTTCAGCTTCTTGGTGCATTTTGAAGTGATTGAGTTTGAATGCAGATTCAGACTGATATCCTCTAAACCGTTCAGCTGGAAGCAGCACCTCTGAGGGGAGTATCAACAGCAGCAAACCCAAGGGGCTGAGCAGGCAGCAGCAAGTACACAGGTGCTAAACTGGTGGCTAGCTTTTCACAAAACATCTGGAGCACGTGCTCTCTGACTTGTGTCACAAGATCAGCTGCTAGGAACAAGAGCTTCTGGGTGGACATTTCCTCCCTTCTTCAGACTGCACCAGCAACTCAGCTCTGCCACAACATGGCATAATGAAATCCTTCACTGGACATACCTAGACTGGACAAAGAACCAGGCAATGTACTTTAGAGAAACCCATTGAGTTGGACAGGGAAATCACTAGGCTGATCTTCTACCCCTCTGGATTAAATAAAAAATCCACTTCTGGGATTTTATTTTTTTTTTTTAAGGCAATGAAGCAGCCTGTACATTTCAGGTATCAATTTTAACAGATTTCCTCTATGGCTTTGGGGTAGAGCTCTTCTTTCCGTGCCTTGATTCTTAACCTACAAGATGGCTTGTCAGTTGTAGCTTTGTCATACGTTCAAAGCCAGGCTTGTTTCCTATTATGTCCTAACCAAAACCTATGAGGACAGAGTCCTGAACTGGATTTAAGTCCTTTAAGCATGATCAGTAGTACAAGCCAAGGTATCCTCCCTCATATGAGAGCTGCACTTAAAGAGGATTAAAGAAATAGAGTGAAAATAAACTCATATTAATGAACAGGGTGGTATCTTTGAGCTTGGGGGGGGTTTCCAAACTCATATTCTGTGGCCATTTCATTTGCTTCCTCATTACATTAATTAGTATGTTATCTCCCTCCAGCCTGAGTTGAAAATGCTCTGATCTCTTTAGAATGCTCCATGACTTGCTTTTGCCTAGATCCTGCCTGGAAAGGTTACTGCCAGGATCCAGCAGCATGTAAGTATGTTCACAACCCATGATACACCCCTGGGCCACTCAGCAAGTAACAGGCTAGCAGTCCTGACAAATGATGCTCAGATGAGACTGGTCAGACAAGGACATGTAACAAAGCAATAGAAGATGGGAAGGAGGTTTGCTTCTTGCCTTTGTAGCAGGAATTAGCTTGGCACAGAGATAGTCCATGCCTGGGAAACAGGATCCAAGTTTCTTGACATTCCTTGCCATTCTTCTTTGCTATTGCTTCTCCTTGATCAAAAGACACTATTCATCAGAAAGATATAATTGTCCTAGTTGACCCATACTATCCTGAAAGTTTCTGAACCTCTGCTAAGTACACTTTCCTCCTCTACCCTGCCTTAGCTCTGTTTTACTGGGTGTTGCTAGTACTTGGTCCATTGCAGCAACTGACCTTTAAGCTTCTTTTTATGCCATATTCTTCTTGATGCCAGGTTGGTATGGTAATAATTTTCCCAGCACCCATGAACATTTGAAATAAGATAGATTTTCTCTGCTGCAGCCAGATACACCTCTGCACAGTAATTCATTATGCTACTATCTCCAAAGCTGTTTCTGGGAGAAATATGCGTACAGAGTAGCATTAACAGCGTATAGTTTTCATGACAATAACTGATGATTTGTTTGACTAGGTCTCTTATGTATCAATCTAACTATTTTGTAGTTTGCATGTGATTTATTTTTTACTGTCTCAAAGTTCAAATATTGCTTTCTCTTCATAATCAATCTGCTTTCTTTAAACTACCGTTAAATTATTTTTTTGATGAGTGAGAGTTTGAATAAAGAATTTCTCCTACAAAACTACTGATCTGAAACTTCCCAGTCTAGTTCTAAAAGGATGAGTACAAGGAATTGAAAAGTGAGATTTCTGTCTATCAGATGAGATTAAAATATATGCATGTTTTCAAGTACAAAGTAATTAAACAGTAATAGAGCATTTCTTACGAGCTGTATTAAAGAAACACCAACAATGAAACTGCTAATGGTGCAACTGAATGCCAAACCCTTCTACTTGCTAGCACATATTCACTACTCCTTTTGCTGCAGTTCCTGATCTGCAGCATGAGTCTAACACAATTTACTATGCTTTTTTGGTTTGTTGTTGGGCTTTTGTGGGGTTTTGTTTGTTTTAATACAGATTACATTCATAACTTCTGTTTATCTGCCATCTATGGAAAAGCACAGATGCACAAATGATGCTACACAACAGTGATTAAGGTTAAAGAAAAAAAATGAGAGTAACATTGTGTTATGTGAAAACTTTTATGTATCTATGTAATGAACGGAGCTAATACATATCTGCAGGAAACTAGCAATAAGATCAAAAGTTCAGCTGTAATTTTGGGAAGTAATTTCAGTGTAGCCATTATAAGGTAGTGCCAGATGACTTCTGAGTAAACATGCATATTCATTACCATTATTAATGTATTTACCACAGCACAGACTCCATTATTTCCCAGAAATGTTCCACATACAATCTAGCTTGGCTCTTTCTGACTTAAGCACACTGAAGTTCAGCAGTTTCCTGACACAACTGATAGCTTCACTGATATTTAAGATTAGAAAGGAAGAGCTTAGATCACCTAGGGCTTCTCCCTGAGTGATGCAGGCACTACATTTCACCCATAGTTTTCCCATTTCTAACTCGAAAACTTGTGAGTGAAGCAAAGAAAGTCTTTTAGAAAGACATCTGATGTTGATTTGAAAACTACAAGTGATGTAGAGCTGAACATGTCCTTGAATGATCTAATTTATTTTATGAAATAAATTTAGATGACATCCAGATTCCTGTACACACATGCACACACACATACACTCAAAATAAAAGTACCTTAATGATCCTTTCTGTCACAGTAATAGCTAGTACACATCACTTGGCTTTGGTGACTGTCCAAGCATATTCACTGCTTCTGGAGGAGAAACCTTTCATGGTTTTGCCCTCTAAAATCCACCTGGCACTCAGCATCAGTACTTAACATATATTAATTTAATAAAGGGCATGGACAGACATGAAGATATTTCTGAGGCTTTCAAACCCAAACTAGACAATTCTCAGCAGTTCCGGTTACAGAAAGAAAAATCCCCTTCCTGCCTGCCCTTGTCCATCTGCAAGTCTCACTGCAGGACAGACAGGAGGAGGAAAGTGCAGGGAGCATGGAGAGGGCGTGTGTGCACAGGCTTGGACACAGGTGCATTAGCATGAAAGTACACAGAAGTATATGTGAAATGAAGACAAACAGAAACAAGAGGTCATACAGAAGTAAAGGATCAGTAAACAAGAAGTAAATGTGGAAAAGTAAGAGAAATAGGTCAAGGGGAAGCAAATGGGCAAGAAAGAGAGAGAAAGCATTCAGACTAACTGGCAGTTCAGGTCAGGAGATAACAGAGCTGCAGATGTGCATGGGAACATTAGGAATTGAGTGAAAACACTCACACATACAGTGCCACACACTGAACTAGGCACAAATGACAAATCACAGAGTCATTTGTGTGAGAGAAGACCTCTGGAGCACCATCCAGGCTTTTGCTGCACATTTTGGTAGGTCTGATTACACCTAAACCAACCCTGACAGATGGGTGACTCATCTCTGCCTTAAGTATCTCTAGTGCTAGTGCCTATACAGCCTGCCTTGGCAGTCTGCTCTGTCACCAAACTGTTCCTAGAGTTATAAAGTTTCCCCTCGTATTTTTTAACTAACTGTTCCCTGATGCACCTCAGGACCATTAAGTCTTAGGCCTGCTTGTACCAACCACTGAGAAAAATGGATCCCCATCCTCTCAGTAGCATCTCTTTATGGATTTGCAGACAGTGTTTACATGTCGCTTCACACATCTTTTCTCCTCAATGAATATATGGTAGTCTCCTTAATCTTCTCATTTACACTATACCTTCCAAACCTATCAGTATTTTTGCCACTCTTCCTGGAGCTTCCTTCAATATATTGTGGCTTTGGAATCTGGAGGAGACAGCATTGATTCAGCTTCCTGCCTCTTACCTGTGCAACCTCCAGTCATGAAAGGTTGAGGACTGGCTTTATTTTCTCTCCTGAATACCATTAGTTTCCCGAATACCTCTTGCTTTACCATCCTGAAAGACTCTGTTATGTGCACACACACATGCACATACCCACCTACCTCTTCTACATATTATATAAACTGTATTTACATAAAGCCTTTATTTATATAGGACCTTGGCTAATAGGGGTCCCACTACTAAAAGCTGCCTTAAAGGATAAGCTGAGCCAGCTGTGATGAAACATATCTGAAGGAGTGGAGAATGAGGAAGATGATGGTGACACTTTACACACTGGAAGAAGCCCCATTTGACAGTACCCTGATGATGGACTGAACACTGTGAAAATTAGGACATTGTCTAGCTGTCCACAAACCCAAATATTATTCAAATCTGTGCAGCCTGTATCCGTTTCATCATGCTCATTTGTCTTCTGGGCCCCTGCATACTGCATCCATCATTCTTTCCTCCTCATTTAAAGCCTCCACTTACCAGACAGGTTAGACTAGTTCTCAACAGGTCTGCCCCCCTATTGTTAAAGTGATGTGCTTGAACGGTTTCTACACAATGCAAAAATGCCTTTAGCACTACGATTTTAGTTGCAAATGAATAACCTATGTGGGGGGAAAAAATCAAGAAAGGAAGGGCTGAGTAGGTCATCTGAGATATTATGCAGCTGCCTCCAATTGTTCACTTTAGTTTCTGACAAACCTCTTGGGGGTTGAATTAGAAGATGGACCTTTAAAAACATCTGGAGACAATGTCCAGTAGAGCACCCAAGAATTCCATAGCATTTCTTTTATGGATTTCACAGACAGAGCAAGTCCCAAGTAAAATGCATAACAAACAACAGATCAGGGCTCAGTGAAAAGACATTACCACAAGGAAGGGAGAATAATTTCAAAGGGTCCCCAATTTACATCTGCAATCAACTACCAGAACAAAAGCATGCCATTTCTATACCTGACAGCTTGACCTGAAGGCCTACACCATGACATACTCTTCTCCTAAGGGACAATTGGCCACTTGTTTGCCCCATACCACTTCAGAACTAGATGGTGGGATGAACAGACATGATTTCGGCTCTAGGGGTTGTTGAGATTAGAGGTCAGGCTCTGAGAAAGTAATCTGTAACCTATTATAGCTAGAGGCTTATTGCCAATGACAGCAACTTATAGATGTGTCTGTGTGGCAGACTAAGGGTCAATAATATTTCAATACCCTACAGCAACATCAAGTCAAGCATGGTGTTTATTAAGTCTTATGGAATTTCCTGTCTGTTCTGGAAACGGCAGGTTTTTATTCTGATTACACCAGTCATAAAAGAAAATCTGAAAAATCAGTTAAGAAATGGAGAAGCATCTCATTCCTCACAAGGAAAAGAATATGAGATGTAAAATGTCATTGCTTTGATGTTCTGGCAAACTTCCTGGAATCAGTCGACCGAAGATAACTATATTTATAAATATTTGGGATATGAAGATACTGTATATAAACTGCATTTTTATTATTATTATAAAAGAGTGGTGTGGTGGTTTGGGTTTTGTTGTTGTTTTTTAAACAGGAATATAAATAGCTCTGCAGTGTATTCTCAATATATACATTAGGGTGTTTTGTGTTGTGCATGGTATATTGTCAGTAAGGAAGAAACTGAATTCCACTTTCTCCCTGGCCATTAAGCAGAGCAACGTGGCTTTTCCCTTCTCAACTTCGCCTAGCAAGAGGTGCTACAAGGGTGGTGGAACAGCACTGGAGTTGCTCACAGCTAGGGCAGCACAGGTGAGAGGCAGCTTGAAGATCCCTCTACCTTAAAGTTTTGTGCTGCTGACCCATAACCCTGGTGTCTAAGAATCTCACATGTAAAATCAATTGCAGCATCAAAATCCCTTGGAGACTTCATGGAGTCTCTTGGATGATATAGCCATGGCTGTGCTGGTGAAATAGCTGGGGAAGACTACAGCTTGTTCCAGCTGCTTCTAGCAGGTTTTACTGCAGGGAGAGGCTCAGGACTGCTGCCTGCAGAACTCTCACAATCCAGATAATTGCTTTTCTACTCTTTTTACAACTGATATTTCATTCTCGTTAAGACAGGAGAACTGCTGAAATATGATAGAAGTGGCTCCCCCACCCACATACATTCTGTTCCTGGCCAGCTGGCCTCCACGCTATGCCAATCTGGGACTCATTGCACCCAGCTCTGGCAACCCCTCTGCAGCATCCCCTGCCGTTCCTGTCCCCCTGTAGGTTCCTACGCACCACTCTGCTCAGGAACCTCAGCTTCATTCAAAGCTTGGCCCTTCTGCAGTCCCATTCTGATCCTTAGCAAAAGGCCCTCCAGACATTGCCTTTCCTGTGAAATCTGTTCCTGTTTACCTGCTGTCTCTCCCATACTGCAGCTCTATCAACATCTACATTTTGTCATCTTTTCTTGATTCCCAGCCTTTTTCCTGTTATTCCCTGCAATAATAGACAGCATGCCACAAAAAATCCCACTTCCATTCTGCTTTCTAAATCACAGCAGTAAAACAAGTATCACCTCCACTAGTAAATTTGCCAGAAATCTATTGAGCTGACTGTCACCTGACTCCATGAAATAGAGGTAAACAATTAAGGCTCAATATTTGCAATAATCACCCTGCAGAGCTTTAACTCCCTGTCATTTGAGTCCTGGACTGCTGATGCCAATTGGTTTCAGCCCTGGCTGGCATGTCAGACCATTGCCAAGCACCAGGAGGGTCTCTTCAAACACTGAGAGGCTCTCTCTTACCTCTCTTATCATGGCTTTGCACCTTCTGCTTGCTTGACAAATAACCATTCACTCTACTGACCAGGGATGCAGGGACCTCACCTTCATCCCAGTAAGCCACCAGCTTGTGACAGATGCCAGTGAAAGTTACAGGATTTAGCACCTTTCAGTCCAGATGCAAGACACATTGGATAGATACTATGCTAGATAGTCTCTCCACACCCAAAGCCAGGGCAGAAAACAAACACAAACAGCTGCAGAAACACCTTACATCATTCCTGTGTTAAAAAATATGGGTGTTTTGTATTCTTTAAGAGCAGGAAGAAAAATTCTGCTGACATTCATACACAGGCTTATTTGTGTCTAGGGGAAACAGGATTTCCAGCATCCAAGATCAATCAGCCCTCAGTGAGGTTCAAGGTTTGGAGAATCATCAAGGTTTGGAGAATCATGCCTCGTTTGCTTTCCCATTGTAAATGTTAACTAAATGTAGCTCTGGTGAGAGATGCCAGCTCAATAGCCCTGGAGATTAACCTGCCAAATTCTTATTTCAGTCACAGTACTGTAAACCCTGAGTAATTCCAACTATAATCAGCAGAGCTGCTCCAGAATCACAGCCAAGGGTAGATTTTGGCACTGCAACTGTCTGTTCTCATCCACAGCAGGAAGGGACCAAGCTTAACTCCACAACAGCACTCCCAGCAACCTCAGCAAGACCCAGATTTGATCCCACAACAGATACAGCACTGGCATGAAAAGCACAATGGCATTCCCTACCTCTCCAGTCCCACTTCAGGGTCCCCTGGATGGATGCTGTGAAATTTCTAAACTACAGCTGTAGCTGGGGCTTGACTTGTCTCTGCTTAAAGCATTGGGATACCTGAAGAGCTCCAAGGTAGATCAGGTTTTCCCTGGACCTCTCCGTGTCACAGCCATGAGTCCACAAACCCAAGGCAGCCTATTACCCTCATTGCCCAATTTTCCTTTTCATTGGAAATGCTGATATTTGTCCAGATCAGATTCCTCTAAGGAAAGGAAGTCTGACTTTGAAAGAGGGGGAATCCAGGCTGAAATGAAGGAGTGAGATAGTTCACTGAACAATTCTCTCTCTTCCTCCATGCTTTCATAGCTGTGGACTATTGCATGTCACGATTTACGATGCTGACATCATCGTGAAGCTCTCTCACTATTTCATAAAAGGCCTTAAAAGAGAGTGTTTTGGCTCAGTGGTGTTGGAGAAGATTCAGTATTAAAGCATCATGTGTTTGGAGGGGCTACAGTTCACAAAACCTCCAAACCTTTCAAGATTCATCCATCCTTTTGGACAGAGAACTGGTGTGTTTTTCCACCTGTGGGGTGGAAAGTAGCTGTTTTGTGGGCCCCAGTGGTCTAAAAGGTCACCACAGTGAACAGTGGGACTTGAAAATTTCTACCAAAAGCAGATGCCCATCACAACTCTGTTCTCCATTTGTGTCCATAAGTGTCCAAAGACAAGACTTTAATAATCGTGTAATCTTCCCTCAGCCCTTTTTTTATGTATGTGGAATTGCCTGGAGTAGGGAGGGAATCGCTTTTCTCTGTGTGGAGCTCTCATGTGAGAACAAGGAGGACACTATCTTCACTACTGAGCACCTCATTATGCAAAATATATTGACAAAAATGAACAAGAGCAGAGCAGAGCAACAAAACAGTCAGATAATTAGAGTGGTCAAAGAATGAAAGGGTCAAATATGGCTGCCATGGCTGTGAATGGGAGACAGCATATCAATATGAATACCACAGAAGGGGAAAAAAAAGAAAATGCAGACCAAACCTGAGGAAAAACTTCCTGACAGCAAGGTAGAGCAGCAGGTTGTGGAATGTCTCCCAGAGCATGTAACTGGGTACTCACTACTAGAAAATACATCAGAGGAAACAGCTTAGTGCCCAAGAGGCATGCTTACTCTGCAGTAATGGCCAGCTCTGGTTATCACCCCTTGTACCTTCAACTGCATGTTTTCACCTGTGTTGCATGTCTCGAGCTCACAGGCAGCCTGTCGCTGTGCAGATGTTAAGCAGATGTCAGCTCCCTCCCTCCGGTGGTTAAAGTGATTTCAGGATGAGATGATAATTAGTCCCTGAAAGGCTGTGTAAAAAATGCAACGGGGTGCAGTAAGTTGCACTCCAGTACAGCCAAGAGCTGGGACTCATCACAGGTAAAACATTAAGACATAGTCATAAGACAAGCTGACTTCTCAATGCATTTGTCCATACCCAGTCCTTGACTCACTGCTTGGGAAGCTAGAGAAGAGGCTCCACTGAGCAGCACAGTAAGTGCCAGACTGTATTGTCCAGTGCTCATTCAGTCCCCTATCCTGTCCACGACAGCAGTCAGTACCAGATGCTCCAGGGAAGGTACAAGTACACCATGCAGACAGATGTGGAACAGCTTGTCCCTCTGTATTAGGCCTTGTCCTGGGTTTTGAGACCTAGAGAAGCCTTAAACCCCACCAACCACATGTGGCTGGCTCTCCTTCCAAGAACGTACTGATTAAGACAACTCTGGATACTCTCTGGATCTTTTTATTTTTGAGCCCTGCTGAAAGCTAGCTATTGATGATGTTACATGACAATGATTTCTACAGCAAATCTGCCTGTGACAGGGGAAAAAAAAATTGCTCCTTCTTTTTCATCTTGTAGTGTCATCAAACATGTCCTGGTTCTCTCCTCTGAAAACCAAGGCTCTCTCTCACAAACACACAGACTTTTATGTCTCTCTTCTTCTTAGCAACACACAAACTACCTTGGTCCAAACTTTTAAAGAACTTTCTCTTTGCATGAGAATCCTCTCAGGTATATCATTATTCCTGTTGCCCAGCTCTTAGCCACCTTCTCTTCTGAGACAGTGTGGCCAGTCCTGCAAGCATTTTTTGGCAGCTGAGGTGCCAGCATTGAGAATGTGGGATCAATCCATACACCATCATAATAACACGCTGCAAAGCTGTCCCCACAGTCCCTAGCCCTCTCTGCTTGGGAGGTAGACTCTTGAGGTAATGCAGCAGGGCTCTGGCACCTCAGATCTTCCCTGTTGCTTCCTTAACCTTTGCAATTTCTATTTAAGCCTTCCATTCATAAGCCCCATTCTTGGTGCTAACATTGTGCATGTTCAATAATTGTATAAAAACAGGGTGTAATTACTACTCCTCCAGTTTAGGGAGGGATAGAGAAATGAGTGGCCTCTTAAGGGCATCCCTGTGGGAAAAAAAAAAATAAAAAAGGTGTTGTCTTCACTAAATCCTTCTCTACTCTTCTCCATTATAATCAATAAATCAGTTCCCCTGTTTTATGGTGATGTTGGCTCAGCTGTGATTTTTTGATGGCAAAATTCATTACTCAATTGTCTCACTGCTTCCTTTCTAAGTTCAAAAACATCCATTAGCACCACTATGTGAAGCCCCATTAATCTGCTTTCGTTGTAATAATGTTCTTATTCTTTCTTAGTGTCTTTATTGCATCCCACTCAACCTTGTTGTCTCACAGGAGCTTTTAATTAATGCACTAAGTAGTAATACAACGAACTAGCATTTTTTTAAGATCTAGAATTTTTGGTTACTGGACAGAAAATAACCAAATTCACTCAGGTGACCCAGTTCTAGAATGGGGAGAGTTGGCAGGATGGGTGCTTTCAGAGCTGCCTTGTTTCTGCAGGGAAAGGTGTAGTCAAAATAATATCTTACTGGCTCAAAGTACTCATTTGGTTTTGTTCTACTCCTGTCCTCTGCAAAACGTTTCTCAAAACTGGAAGGATCTGTCACACCTATCCAATGCTAGTTTCAGGCTTTGATTTGCTTCATAATGCAAAACAACAAAATGTACCCTGCAGCAAAAGAAACTCCTGGAGAAGAGCTCCAAACTAAGGTGAGAATGACTTCTCAGCTACTGAAGGCATCAAAACCAACATCTTGCATCCCCTCCTTTACCCATAAACTTGAACTCTGCCTTGTCACTTAAATCCATTCTTGAGGGGGGAAGAAAAAAGGTACAAAGCTACTTTGAGATGTTCTTAAGTTTCTTCCTACCTGTAAGACTTCAGAAAAGGAAACAAACGCTTGTTATTTCTATAGCAGACACATCTGATGACTCAGAGACAGGCTGTGGCAGTCATAAGGCCCCTAGGCCTTGAGTCTAAAGATGCTTTTCTTAGTTCTACATCCAGCAGATGCTTCTGGGCAAGCCCTTTCACTGGCCCCTTTCTGTCCTCCTGTTGGAGTTGTCAGCGACACTCACAAGGGCTTTTCCATGCTCCTGTTCTCTATGGTGCCAAGTGTGATGGTTCTCTGGTCACCACTGGGGTCTCTACAGCAACACAGCTGAGCTAAAGGGCTCTTGAAAGCAGGGAGCTGCTCCTGTCCTACAGAGTCTGCCTACAAGTAGAGGAAGCTTTGCTGCTCCATACATTGCATGCTGTGACCTCCTTTAAAGCACCACTTGCTAGGGAACACTGTTTGCATCAATCCTCATGGGGCTCAGTTCCATTGCCTTTACCCAAAGCTGTTAAGCCCCCATGTGCAGCTCAAGCACCTGGGAAACAACTTCAGCACACATTTCAGGACAGCCAAAAACAGGGTGCTTGGGAGTGAGGGCCTGGAGCTTGATGCTGGCAATTTGCCTTTACATGTACTACTTAAAACCCCTTTCTGTGAGGGAAGGTGGCATGCATTTGGGTGAGGAAGCAATTGTGGCTCCTCTGGGGAGAGCTGGAGCAAAACACCAGTCAATAAATATTTGCCTTGTCCTTCCAGCCTGTGTTAGTATAGGGCACTAGAAACAACAAATAAGGAATATTAAATTCCCTTCCTTTGTCTCCCGTAAAGGGACAAAAAAAGTTGGTGAACAATGGTTTTCTGGACCCTTTTAATAAAATCACCCCTTCTGCTTAAACACTGCTAGTCAATGGAAAATTGGCATGTTTACTTCCTTCTAGGAGACCAACTGTAGAACTGCCTAGAAAAACAGACAAACAAAGGACTATGTTGTGAGCTGCTATCTCTGACAAGTCAGAGGGAAGGAAAAAAAATGTACACGGATTATGGAATTTATCATTAAAAAAAAAGAAAACCCAAACCCAAGAACTTTGCATGATACTTCAAAAGAAAAGAAGGAAAGGGGAGGTGGAAGGGGGGAACAAAAAGAAAAGAAAATCTGTCAAAAATTTCCTCACTGCATCCAAAATGCCTCACTGAGCAGAGATACAGAAACAAGCTAATTACTGTCTTTCTTTTACTCTCCCTGTTCTGAACTCCACACACAACATTTTTCACGATTATTAATAAAGGAATACTTTTATCTCCACCTTATTAAGAGTTCTGGGGTAGGAGTATAATATCTGATAGATACCATATGGGATAGCCTGGAAACAGGAGAGACTGAAGGAAAGGAAGATAGAAGCAAGGAGGCAACTTAGAAATCCCTCCGTAGTTCTCAAGATTCACATCCCAACTGCTGGAGCTTTCAATATAATTGGAGAGATTTTTTTTCTGCAGTCATCTGCACAGAGAAAGGGTAGTCTCCATGCATCCAACACTTGAGAAGTCAGGGTAGCTGTGCAACCACCATCAGAGGCATGGGCAGAGCTGTGCAGAAAACCCAGGAGTGCAGCCAAAGGTGGCCTATTGGCAGAGACTACGAAGTGAGCCCCAGGCTGGAGACTAGGAGGGGACATTGGCAGAGCTAGCGGGGGAGCCCTAGGCTGCATGCCTGGTTTGAAGGTCGAACTGCAACCTTTGCTTTCAGCTCTTTGCTTCCCTAAATATGATGATGCTAGGGTTAGGAAAACAATAGAAATTCTTACAGTGCAGCCCCCATCCCCTTTGGGTACTAAATATTTTCTGAGTTTAGAAGAGCAGTTTAGACCAGATGCTTTTTTGAATATGTCAAGGAAGACAGCAGGAGCCAGGAGGCACACAGGAAAAGCACCAGCTCACTGCCTGAATTCTGCCTGTACTACACATGACCAGTTTAAGTGCCTAACTCTTCACAAACATGAAATCACTGTCTGTCTGTTCACAGCACCGCTGTCCATCTCACACATAGTCTTTGCATCCTGACTCACCAATGCTGGAGATCAAGCCAAGCTGGAGTTACCATACACTTGGCATCCTTGGGTGCAGGCTACTACATCTAGCTGACACCTAATTGCTAATAGGAAGACAACCCCTTTTTCTTATCATCCATGAAGCACTGATCAAACAATAGGGAGAAATACAGAATCTGCCAAGCATTTCTACCTGTAGTCCTAAGGTAAACAGTCAAGCCCCTTCCAGGTTAAAAACCCTCTTCAGCAAATGGACATCCATGAAATATTGTATCATATATTCCCCCAGACAAGAGAGAATTTCTGCATGTATGATTTGGCTGACTGGAGCTTCATAGGCTAAAAGCCACTGTTCACTCAAACCAAACCCTCATCTGTTATGTTTCACCATTACTCTCAGCCATGGCCAACAGCAGGTAATGTTCTGCCATTCACCCTGGCAGATAGCCCAACAACTTTCAAGTAATTCTTTGTTACAGAGCAAAGGTTACTAACCACTGCTTAGCACAGCAGAAAAAAAACAAACCACAAACCCCAAAATCTGCCCTCCCTATGTAACACTATGGGCTTTTAAGAAGTGTTTTGTGGTCTGCATAAGGTTCTTCAGATTAGTTGTTCAAATTTTGTTCTGTGGATCTTTCTAAATTTAAGATGCTGCACAATTTAAAGAGACCAGGCTTGATGATGCAGCTGGTCCCATCAAATCTGTTGCAATCAGTGAGACTCAGCTCTCTTCCTGGCAATCTGCTCTGTAGCTGCAGGAGAGCCACAAGGAGAACCTGTCCTAGAACAGATCCCAGGCAGAGATGCTCACCCTGGTGCTGTATGGCCTCTCCTCTTTGTCCTGCCAGAAAGATGTTGGCTGGATAGGGAAAAGGGCTGGTAAGTGCAAAAAGGGGAGTTGTCAGATCATTTCATTGCAATGACAATGTTGTGCTGCAGGATAGTTCACAAGAAGCCAGACAGGGGTCTGCTACAATTTAAACATCCCTGGCTTTCCTGATAGAGAATCCTCAGAGGACTCCTTAGAAGCACTACTCTGAAACCTGGGCTGGTTTAAAAGAACCTTCTTCCTACAATTAGATCAGTTTGCAGCTTATGCCCCAAAACCAACAGCAGAGAGAGGAGGCAATCAACAAGTCATGAAGCTGTTTTCTTTGTAGCGAGCTATGTAAGCAAAACAAACCCAAAAAACCACACTCCAAATGTCAGTCACAAGTACTCCTCTGCCTTCCCATACTCACAAACCTCCTCACACCGAGTCTCCAGCATTAAAAGGTGAACTCTGGAGTTTTCCAAAAAAGATTAAAAAAATCCAGGCCACTCTGCCACCACCCCTAGAACAGCAAATACACAGAGGAATCTCTGCAAAAGAAAACATTTTTCCCTGGCATCCTGAAAAATGACTGTTTATATTCTCTTTGGATTATGAGGTGCTAATAGGTGGCAGAACACCTCCTTCCTGAGCACAGAGCAATCACTGCTCTTACATAAAACAAGAGTTAATGATTCTGCTGATTTATAATCTATTTTCCACTAATACATCCAGCAGTGAATTCTCAGGAGGCTTTCACTGTACACAAATACGGAATACAGGACAGTGATAAAACTATGTTTAGCTAGAAGATGAGAAAGCAAATGATAGGTAGGAGCCAAAATTTCAAATCTGGGTTATTAAATTATTAGCACCTTGTAACTCAGAAAACCACTTTGACTGATTTTCTTCTAGGTACATGGAAAAAAAAAATCCCTTTTGCTTTCAAAGTAAACCCAACAGGGATCAGGGCACATCAATTCTGCTAATGGAAGTTGGTTGTAGCCTTAATTATTATCTCTTTGTGATAGATTAGCCATTTAGCCAGATTATATAGACATAGTGAGATTAGATTAGATAGCCCAGGCTCCATATGCTTTTTCTATCTCCCTGTGCAATATAGCAGTTGACTAAATGGATCCCTGCTTGTGCTCCTGGTAATGAGGTATCTTAGTACATTTGCTTTAAGCTCTGTTTTCAAGGAAAACTGGCCCAGGTTCAGGAAGAGGAAGCAGTAAAAGTGGTATTTAGATTTGAGGAGTACCCTGATTTCAAAAGCCTAACAGTGGTGGGTTACAGGACCATACCGTACTCTTCAAGGTCAGCTGTTGCTTTCACAGCAACTAAGCAGAGGTGAAAAGAAATACCCACAAATAAAAGAGAGACATTTCAGGTCCTCTACAAAGGGTCCATCAGGCTCCTACAAGAAAATGGGTCCACTTTAGTTAGCAAGCTGCATGGGATACAATTTCTTTGTACGAACAAAACCTAGGATTAAAAGAACAAGCTTGGATAAATCTTGTGGGATTTTGAGTGTATTTAACAAGGTGCAGCCAAGTATTCCTAACTGAAAGGGCAAAAGAAGAAAATCTTTATGTCCCTATTGGGCTTGCAAGGCTAGCTCAACCCCCCAGGAGGCAGGTAAAAAGAGAAGAAAACTTTTCTCCTTCATAACAAGCTGAAGCCTGGAAAGGTGTAAAGTAGCAAGGATGGAAATATCATGCAGATTTGGAATGGACAGTCCTATACAATGGTCTGCTTTACTGTCCAGGCAAATTTTTTAGATAAATGTTTGATTTGCTGTTCTGAAACTTTAGAAATTTCAAGGTATTTTTAAAAGAGATGGCTTCTCCCCCAGAGCCTCTGTCCCACAGTATCTCTTCCTACCCCGTTTTGTGTTGAACTGCAAACCTGCATACAGTACTGCAACAAGAAAGCAGCATTTTGAATGTTCTGCACCAAGAGAGGTTGTAAAGCAATTTGGCATCAATGGCAGTAAAGAAATATAAATCCCTTCATGGCATTTGCAAGGTTTTGATTCTGCTCTGGAACTCCTTCAACAACAAAAAAATCAGGAGTTGTAGTAAACAGCAAGGACAGCACATGTCAATTTTGCACTCACAAAACACCTGACTTAACACTAAGAGTAATGGAGCTCCAAATTTTGTTTTTCAACATGTTTATGAAAGCCACAAGAATCTGGCCACATAGAACAGCTTTCAGAGACAAAAACACACACACATGCTTTCATCCAGAAGATTTTACAAATTTTCCTTTGAAAATTCTGGTTAGTAAGTTTCCTCAGATACATTCTGCTAGCTTTCATGGATTCTCCTGTTTGCCTTTTATGCACCCCATATTTTGCTTCATCATGTGTTTAAAGAAACCAAATTCCTTCCCCTAGTTACTTCTCAGATAGAAATAAACTTCAACAGGTTGTTCTGTCAGGAAAACTTGTCAAATATTTGGAGAAATGCTTAAAAATGGCATTTATTCAGCACAGTTCTTCAGTCTGCTCTGAAAAACATAAGTTCTAAGGACAGCTGGAGAAAAGTTAGAAAAGCAAGCTACACTGACATTGCTCTCTCACTCTTTCTTCTAAATGACCCATGTTTGATGTTACTGAGCTCTGGATTTGAGTTGGCTTGCCCCCTTCCTCTGTCCTGCCTCATTCCACTGCTTGCACACACAGCCATCAGCTTAATTCCTTCAAAGAGGAAAAAGAACAACATGGTTCCTCTTTTACCCTCCTCCCAAACGCCTTCAGCATACAAAGCTGGTGGCTGGCACTGGCTCACTTGATTAAGTGCTTCCTGGGTTTGAGATTGCTGATGCTTTTCTTTTTCTTTTCTTTTTTTTTTTTTTTTGGTGGGGGGGTGGGGAAGGGAGGGCAGGGATAGAGCTCTGCTTTATTTCTTCCCCTCTTTGAGGCTTGCTTGTTTATATTTGCCTATTTTGAAAGCTGTGAGTCACACTTTGATTTACAGCCTGCCCCAGGAGAGACAGGAGACCCTAATGAAAGAGCAGGCTGCAAGGGTAATTAATACCTACCAGACATTCAGCTGTACCGTTAGTGAGCAATATGTGCCTATGGGAGCATTGTCACTGGAGATGAACAGACGAGATGAGATCCACATTGGTAGGGCACTGAGCATCCTGCTAACCCCCAGCCACAGCTATTGACAAAGGAAAGACCAAAAATCTCAACTGTGGGAAGCAAACCTGGCAGGGGGTCGGGCTCATGGTGAGATGAGGTAACTGGAGGGAGCCACAAGGACTGGGTTGCTAGTGAGGGATCCAGGAGGGAGGCTGGTGCAGTGCATTGATTGGGATGCTGCAATGGAGAGAAGTCAGGAGGGTGATGGATCACCCCTGCTTAAAACAAACAAAAACCAGGCAGCTTGCCAGGAACGGCTTAGGCCAGTTTCATTAAAACTCTTCATTCATCATGCTGAAATGAGGCGGTGTTTGTTATTGCAGCGGTGGTGTGCTGGTGCAGTAGCTATTACGAGAGTGGGTGGCAGGACAGGGAGGGGGCAGTGGGAGGAGATGGGGAGCTAATGAAGGATGGAGGTGGCTGGGAGGCAACAGGGCTCAAGTAGCACTTACTATCCACTGAAGTGACTAAAAATCACCCTCTGTCTCCCGCATGGAACTGGGCTAATAAAGGCTTCACATCCATGCAGCCGCAGCCCCAGCCCCAGGATGAGAAAGAGGATTCCCTTCTTCCAGGTGTATTTATTCCCCTCATTAGACCAAATAACGGCACCACAACATGCTGGGGCACACTGTGGTGTCAGGTTCAGCTGCGCCCATGAATTCACTTAATGGATTCACCTCAGGAAATCCTAACAGCATGATGCTCAAATAAAAGCACTGCATCTGCCTGGAGAGTGACTGGATGGATCTCTTAGGCCTTTTCCATTTCTGCACTCCATGTTAGATCCCCCATGCACCCAGGGAAAGCAGAAACCAGCAGGGGTGAAAACTGCCTCGCTACATAAGCTGAGACATTTTCACTCCTACGTTTGCTTCCAGTTCCCATTTCATCACATCTCCCAGGCACATCTGGGGACACAGCACTGCCAACACGAAATGTGACCCCATTCCCCAGCACAAACTAATGAGGGCACAGTGCTACCTGCTGAGTGGCTTTTTAATGACCTTAATGCCAGGGTCAAACCTCCTCAAAAGATACAGTCTTCCTGTCCATCCCTGTCCAAACAAATCTCTCCCTGAACTTTTTCACCGGGCTCCAAGTCAGTAACCCACATACCCTGCAGTTGCACGGCTGGCATTAAGGCCAGCCTTTGATTTTAAAGCCTACTGACAGCAATTCCTCTGGAGAAATCACATTCCATGAAACAATATCTATTATATTACATCTATGTTGGCCTATTCACAGGGATTGCAGCTGTGCAATGTCTACGTGCTTGTACGTATGAAGATGAGAAAAGGTGAGAGCTTGTTTTGCTGTGACGTGTTTTGTTGAGCAGCAAGAGATACTGCTTGTATACCAGTAACAGAAATTCAGGAACACAACTTTCTAAGGGTTGAGATGGAGAAAAACAACATGTGGGTGGGTGTGGGGGTGTGTGACAGGGATCATCTACACTGTTTACTTATCTTCATGGGCATCCAACAAAAGAAACCTTGGGGCATGCATATGTGTGTGTGTCTAAGCCATGTCATCAACCTGGCTTAAAATCACAGACCTTGGGTTCCCCAGTCTAAGCTCCTGCTAGGAGTGAGAGTTGGTATTCATGTCAACAGTGGGCTACCCTTCCAAGAGAAGTAGCTTTGTATTTATGACTGAAACCACTTGCAACCTTAACAGTAAGACAGCAGACTCTGGGGAGACATTTGAAACAGAAACAGGTACCCACAAGGCCCTCAAAAGAAGCCTTAGCATCACTCTCTGGCACAGTGCTGGAAACAGGCTGATAGTGTGCCTGTGCATTGCAGTGCTCACCCTTCCCACATCCCACTTATGGAAACAGCTATATAATAGTCTCATTGTGAGAGTAAGAGATAAGGATGCACTAGTTACAACTGTCAGCTGAGGACATGCAATATCCCCAGACAATCTCGGTCACAGCTAAGGGTTGCTTTTGCTAAGTCCTTTGGTGTCATCAGGCACAGGCTACAAACTTGTGTTCTCACTGGCTATGTTCTAAAGCATCTAGTGCAGCAACAGCAGCTGCATAACAGTAATTAGTATTGGCCCAAGATTTTTGAAAGGAACATTTTCTGGGAGAAAATTCAAGTTGAACAGAAATGGCATGTTTTGGAGGAAAATATCAGTTGTGCTGAAATCTTCAAGGAAGCAAAACACTTTCAGACTCTTTATAAATGCTGTGTCCACCATCTTTTCACAGGTCAGGCGACATAAATTTTGAACTCTTAAGACTTTTCAGAGATAACAAACTAGTTTTCAATCACTTAGAATGTTCTTAAGGATATATTCTTTTTGGCATTTTTACAAATTTCCATCTAGTTTTTGGTGAACAGAGAACTGAATGCCTTCTCCACAGCAATTCAGATGGCACAAATATTCTTTCAGCGGAGACGAGGCCAGATCTGGGCAGGTCTACCTGACCTAGCCATTTTGCATGCCAATGGCTGAGTAGCTATCACCACTCATATTGCTCATGTCTTTACAAATCTACGTTGGTTAATTGGTAGCAGACCTATTTAGGCTACAGATAACTTGGATTTGCCTGCAGGCCCTGCAAATCATAACCATCCACAGGACTGCTGTGACTCAGTGTCAGAGCTGAGACAGGACTTAAGCCTTATGCCCCCAATAACCCCAGTTGCCCATTCTTCCAGATAAAAACCACTCATTTGTTTCCCAGCCTACAAGTGCAGGGCTGGTTTTCCAACATCTGCCTAGCCTTACCTGATTAATAACTCACACACCAGAAAGTTTCTCCTAATGCCTGACCTAAATATTGTCTGCACTTCCCCTGTTGGCTAGTGAGAATAATTGGTCTCTCTCTCCTCTTTGCAACATACTACTTCATCTCTTCAGCAGACTTCAATGGCATTACACCAGGGGTGAGGATGTTATTTGGCCCATTCATGTCCAGCTCTCAGCCTTCCCCTCAGAGGTATTCCTGTGCATGAAGAATTTGTCTGGTTTTCTCCACTTTAATGGTGCACAGGAGTGTTCTCCCTGCTCTCCAGTGTGTGTCCAGCACAGATGTGCCTCAGGAAACTGGATTTAAAGAGAATGATATTTGCCCATTTACATCGATTGTGAGACTGAAAGGTTCTAACAAATCCTATTCTAAAATCAATTTTTCTGACTTAAAGGGCCCCTGCTGTATTCTGGTAATGAGAATAAAATATTGCATTTTACCAAAATCCTATTATATTGTCAAAAATATCTCATCACACTGTCAAGAACCATGCAGTGGTTCTCTATGGTGTCTTACTTACCGATGGGCAATCATCCTGCTTAAAGGTTTAGTCTGAACAAGGTCCCAAGAGGCATGGATCCTTCCCTGTGGTGCACAGAAGCCCAGCAGTTCCTCCTGAGCTGCATCCACCCTGGCGACCCCTGCCAGTGCAGATCTCCCTCTGTACTGCACCAAGTGGGCAACTGAAGATCCTCATCATCTTTCAAGAGGGCTACCTATCAAGGCACAGGATTAGGCTCTAAGCGACAAAACCACAGGGGAGAGAGAGAGGTGACATCTGCTGCTGTTTTCCTGCAGATGCCACTGTGCATGTTCAGGAACCAAGGCTGCAGCATTTTCTCCCAAGCACCAGCTCTTCAGGTCATGCTGGCCCACAATGTCATTTTGCTCCATGTTCCAAATCTGGTCATTTTTACCTGCTGCCCTAGAAAGCTGAGGAACTCTGATTTAACGCTTGGTGTAATACCACAGAACATACAGGGAGATGCCAGTCCTAAGAGGTATGCATATTCACCTCCTCCTTTCCAGATGTCTCATAGTCAAGGCTCCGACATTTAATCTTGGCCAGACAGGGAAAGGGGAAAAACAGGAATGAAATCTGAATCAAAACTTCTGAAAAGTTGTGGAGGACAAAACTCTTGAGTCCATATCCAGGAATAAATTTTACAGCTGGCACCTGTTTGTCTTCATTACAAACGAAATGCAAAGCTCTGATTACACCACAAGTTTTAAAACACTTAAAAGCTAACTGAGGATCAAACTTTTTTCAAATGAAGCCATGTTCTAGTCACTCAAATTAGCTCCTGCTTGCTCCAGCTGGTCTCTCCCATCATTTTCCTAACATAAATCAAGTGTGTAATGGAATCCTTCTGGGTTGTCTTTCTGTCTTTCATTTCAAGAATACTGCTATTTCTTCCACTCCTCTCACAAGAAATCAGGCAGGTGGGGCCCTGCAGCCATGCCTCCTTCATTAAAACACAAATTAAAGCCCAAGAAATTCAACCTGAAAGTAGGAAAACACTTTTGAACTATGAGGGTGATCAAACACTGGAACAGGCTGCTCAGACAGGTTGTAGAGTCTCCATCTGTGTAGACACTCAAACCCCAACTTAATGCAGTCCTGGGTAATCTGCTCCAGCTGACCACACTTGAGCAATGGAGTCAGACCAGATGACCTCAAGAGGTCCCTTCCAACCTCAACCGTTCTGCAATTCATTCATCATCTCAGGGCTCTGCTTTGCTAAAATTGAGGATTATATGGCAGTTTTCACAAGTTAGGGAATACAGACAATCTTTTCTAAGAAAGAGCCTAATCAGCAAAATTCATTTAAAAAAGAATAAAAACCAAAACCCACACCACTAAACAGATATACTGAAAATATGATAGCTGCACAAGTGTGCTAATGTGAGGAAATGCTACAAGTACATGGTATAGCCTTCATCTCATTCCTTAAATAACAAGATACGTTATGTCACTAACCTTTGTTTGAAACTTAAGAGGCACACAGAACAAATGAGGCAAGGTTACTCTACCCCATGACTTACCTGTAGCTTAGCAAGCTTTAATATTCTCCTACAATAGTTTGTTCTTTCATTACTTCCTTTTTTCCTCCCTTCTCCCTCCTTCCCCTTTCTTTCCTTTTCCCTCCTTCCTTCTTTCTTTCTCACTTCCTTTGTTTTAAAAAGCAAAACAAACCAAAAACAACAAACCCACAATTATAAATGCTGACAAAAAGGGTGACATGACATCTTTGGAGCCTATAGTTGAGATTTCTAAAGATGCCTGAGGCATTTACATGGACAACTCCCCCTTATTTGATAATTTCATTAAAAGCTTTTTGACTCTATGGACAGAGCGTTGGAGTGGCTTTTCAGCTCTCTATCCACAGAAAAAATCTTTTGGTCTTCCTTAAGGGATTAAGTTCCAACCTTATTTTCCATTTATTGATAAAAAATTTCTTGTGCCTTGCAAGTATTGTAACTTCTGTGGGGAAAGGCAACTGTGCTGAGACCATACCTGAAGGAGATAGACTACTTCTCCACTTAGAAAGGTGTTATTCTATGCAACAACAACATGAATAGCCTGCAACATGGGGAAGTGGCTGTGACTCACCAAGCCCTTTAGATGTTCAAATAATAGACAATTATACCAGAATTAGTACCAACTTCCTCCACACAGGCAAATGTCTCCCTTTGCTTGTTACTCACAAACACAGCTTTCCAAGTTTCCCCTGCTGAATAAGCACAGCTTGGTTTGGGTTCAGGTGTATCATCCTGGCACAGCGAGCACCACAGAATCACAGAATGTTAGGGGCTGGAAGGAACCTCTAGAGATCATCCAATCCAACCCTCCTGACAGAGCAGGTTCACCTAGAGCAGATTGTATAGGATGGTGTCCAAGCAGGATTTGAATGGCTCCAGAGATGGAGATTGCACCACTTCTCTGGGCAGCCTGTTCCAGTGTTCTACCACCCTCAAAGTACAGAAATTTCTCCTTATGTTTAGATGGAACTGCCTATGTTCAAGGCCACACTTCATAGACCTCCTGAAGGGCTTCCACATGTCTTTCAGGAATAAGGGATGAACAACCCACGGTTCCCATTTCTGGCAGGCAACCAGAAACCTGAGAGCAGTTCCATGCAGAGCAGGAGTTTTTTGAGGGGATGCTGAGCACTGCCAGACCCCACTCTATTTGGCAGGCTTAGTTAATTCATTCCTCCCACTACCATCACATGAGATTCCCTCTGCTCCACAGCTAGTGCCCCAGCCTGTGGGGGGCTGAGGGACTAAATTACAACTGCAAGTTCAACCATTCTGGGTTTCATGTGGAATTGGCTGGAGCCAGGTGGGAAGAGACGAGAGACACAGCAAGCAGCGTGCCGGTAACAGATAACCTGGGATTTCCAACCCGGCTGCTGCCCCCTGCCCTCGGTGGAGGGGATGAGGATATTATCTTCCAGCTGCACACGCCCAGCCACTGCTTACAGCGATCCAAGGGGAGAGTCAGGCACACGCATGCAAACACAAAATACTTCCCATTTTTTGGAATTTAAAACCAGACGCATTTATCTGCTTCTAAGAAGAGAAAAAAAATGGGAGGAATTCACTGTGCTGCTACGTATCTTCCTCTCAAACATGTCCTACCATGGTCAGGAAGCTGCAAATGCATCTTCCTAGGGCTTTTCCCCAAAATGCAAAAGAAGAAAAGAGAGAATGGATTCTTCTTGGAGAAAAGACCCTTTTGAATCTGTCCTGGGTGCCCAGCCTCAACCCTTGACAATCTCTCATAATTTTCTGTATTTTTCATGCACCTGATAGTACAATCTTGTCTTCTCAGAACATCAAGAACTGACACAAAACTTAAAGACTTTTCTCTCACCTACAACACTGACAAGCTGCCCTCCAGAGCCCCGTACAGCTCCACTGACCTACATCACATGGATCCAACACGTAGCACTAAACCCTTTATTTCTTCCCTTAACTCCTTCACACACACATACCGCCCTCTACCCGACAGAAACATCCCAACAAGACAGTTGGTTTGAAATGCAGAGCCCTCACTCCACACTCCTTTTCCCGAAGCCTCACCCTAAAAAAGCAGGAAGTATCTCAGCTCTCACTTCCTGCTCTCATTACATCACAGATTGCAAGGATATGGCTTCTAATAATGCATATAACATCTGTTTTAAACTAAAAAAGCAGCAGGAAGCATCACGCACTGATGGCTTTTAGACAGAACTTATCTGCAAATAAAACAATGTGCCTACGTGCTCATTTGGGGTCTTTTGTTTCATGGCTGATTATTTAATTTCAAGGGCCCTGAGTGTCTTAGGCATTTACCACAACTGAATGAAGATGCAGCTCCTGTGTGTCAGGAATATACAAGTTCAATTCAATAGGATACAATGAGTGAAGGTCATGAACAAGCAAGGGGATAAGCAGAGGCACGAGTAGGTGGAAAAGGCAGATCATTATTGCTCAGCAAGGCCTGGACATAAAATAATGGCTTCTGTTCAGTTTGTTTTGGAGGAGTTTTATTAGCTCTTTTTCCTTCCATAGGTAAAAGAGGGAGAGATTACTTGGTTGGTCTAACTGATGCTTGGCAAGATGTTCCTTGAAGAAGCTTGGCTATGGTGCAGCAGGCAGCAAAAAGGGGACTCATGGATGATGAAAAGGTAAGGAGAACATCTGGGCTGTCACACAGTATACTGAGGCACCCAACGTCCAAGCACAATTGGCCCTGCCCAACCTACCATCCAGGGACAGAGAGAGGACAAGTCAAAACACAGATAGACTAAAACCAGACCCTAGTGCTCACTGCAAAACAAGGTGTTACAGAGAGGAAGAGACTGGGCAAATGTTGCAGAACTTGTAAATGGAGGGAAAGAGTTTGGAGCTGGAGTTGCTGAATTTCTTTTGGTCTAAATGTCAAAATCCATACATGACAAAGGAAACCCTTTCACTCTTTCCATAGGTGCTGGTGGAGCCCTCCATCAGTCCTGAGGCTCAGTCTGAATTTCCTTTATCATTTGATCTTGCAAAAGGCTCCAGCTGAGTCAGCTGTGTCCAGCTTCTTTGCTATGGAGTATCATAGACATGCTTTTTGAATAACTCATGGTCTGCAACCACAGGCACCTATTAAGCAAACAAGTTTCCTGCTTATCTGCATTTACTTTTTCTGAATCTCTTTGGTTATTTTGCTGTGAATGTTACAGCTTTCAGCAGTACACTTTGGTCCTTATCAGATAAAAAAAGAAAAGAGAAAAAAATAATTTCCAAACCATTTTTGTCTAAATCTGCCTGCCAGTCACAATTTTCAACTCAAAAAGCTCTCTGGCACAGCACTAGAAAAGCTATAAGCTGCAGAGCTGCATTATTCAGTTTCCTCCATCTCTAGATGTATTATTTAACTTCTTGGCAATAATGTCAGGGACATAATCCAATAGAAATGCGGAGAAACAAAGGAACCCAAAATTTGAGAACAGCTCAAATTGGTTTTCAGTGCTTACTTTATAGAAAATGAAAAAAAGAAAGAAAAGAAAAAATGAGGCATAACATTATCAGTGGAGAGGTGATACAGCAGGCACACATGGAGGCAAATCTAGAACCCCCGTCCTTTGGCTTAAGATAGGAAATCTTTAGCTACTGGAGCCAAAAGAAAACTCCTCTGGCTTCTGCTTGTCCTCTGTATGGTCCAGCAACACTCACCCACTCACCTCCCTGTTAGGTTAAAAGCTACATTCCTCAAAGAGAAATTTATTAAGTAACCAATCTCATTCCCATGCCCCATTACTCAGCTTCCCCAGGGCAGAATAGATTTCTTTTTCACAGGTGTCCATGAGGTTGACTTACCTAGAATCTGTGTCCCTATACATGAGATATCATGAACATAAACCACCCATTTCCAGCACACTCCCCAGGTGTGTTTGTCGCCTGAATCTCACTTGTACTTAGTCTCAGTTCTCTCTAATATTCATTTGTTCTTGCTACAAGATCATCCGGATAGGAACCTTACTCTATGTTACAGTGGTAAAACACTCACAAGGAATAACAAGAAGAAGGAGAACCAATGTTTGTAGTTAACAAGGTGCCTTGAAATTCTGAGATTAAAGGTCCTTTTTGCTATTATTCTAAAGTATGCTCTTAAACAAATACTTGTTTTCAGATACCAGAATACACCCCTTTACCTCCATTATTGTTATTACCCTAAAGATGTTAAATGGCCCTTCATTTTCTCCAAGGTTCAAAAGAGCTTATATCAAATAGCAATTTGTTCCTGATGCTGAGGGGCAAGCTGAAGCACAGAGAAACTGAGTACATGCAAGTCCACAGCTGAGATACAAAAATAGTTGCCCCTGATCCCACCCAGACTGCCATCACTCCAAGAAGCACTTTATTGCTGCACAAGGAGTACACATTAAAGGTGGGGTGGCAAAGACTTTAAAAGCACAAAGAACAAGACTGACTGGAGAAAGGGTGAGAGGATTTGCTACAAGGGTGAAGCACTGCAGAGCAGATGATGCCACCAAGCAAAGATTTCTCTGACAGGGAATATGTTCTGCTAGTCATGCTGAAGGGGAGGGGGGACATCTCCCCAGCTGATGCTCAGTAGCTCAGAGGTTATATATTTCTAACACTTTTTTATATTCTCAGACCTTTAAGATCAGAAAACATGGTCTGTATTGCACAGCATTATAGTTAGATGTCTCAGGTTTTAGAGGGATGGGTGGAAGAATACAAAAAACCCTTCCTGCACACTGGGCAAGTCCAGAGCAACCTGGCTACTCAGCAATGAAAGCTCCTAAAAATGCAGCACAGTTGTATGATACAGGAAGGTTCAAAAAGGCAACAGTAGACCAAATATAACTTTAATACCACAGTCTCCATAACCCAAGCCCTACCATGCATACACAAACCTAGCCACAGCTTTCCAGAGCACCCATGGAGGCCAAGGCCAGCACTCTGGTTCAAGCCTTCTGTCTGTAGGATGTCAGAAAAGCAGAGGAAGAAAATGGAAGAGATCAGGTTGCTCATGAGCTCACATCTGGCAGGCACAGAGTGATTCTGCAGAGCTGCTGCCCACCAGGTACTGTGGAACAGTATACATAGTCATGCAACCTGCTGCCCCATGACACAGGAACCTGACTGTAAGTGCTGAAGACCAGGAGGATATGAAACCACATAGTGTGAAATGGTACAGAGCTGTGGCGCTCCTTTCTCCTAAGCAGCACGGCAAGCATCCACACATATTAACTCCTGAGGCTGAAGGGGAGTGGCAGTGGTTGAAGCAAAGCTGTTGCCTGACAATGCCCAGCAGGGCATGCTCCCATGTTTGACACCTGGTAGGAGCATGCGCTGTGTCAGAGGTGCAGGGTACCAGTCCCTAAAACTCAATGAGGACTGCAGCAGGGAGCAGGAACCTTTTCATGAGGAGCTGCCTTGGCATAAGAACAAGCTCACTGCCACAAGGGTGGCAGAGGAAGCTGCAAGTGGATAAAGTGCCTAAAAAGCCCCAGTACACCTGCCTCTCCCTCTGAGGACTCAAAAACGATTCAAGCCTCCAAACACGTAGTGCAGCACCAGGTCCCAGAGCACAGCTCACAGTCCCATGGCTCCCAGCTCCAGGGGCTGTTGCAGGTTATCCTGACAGGCAGTCATTGCCTCCCACCACCTGCCCCTGGGGAGGTGAGAGGGTGCCGCTCCCAGCCCTCATTCCGGCGCCGCAAATGCCACGGAAAGCGATGCCACGCATCCCCATTTGTCACCAGGACCAGCATTAGCAGAGTGTTTAAAAGTCATGACGTCATTGCTATTAATCAGGGCCCTGCTGGGCCACGCTCCGGCATGGCATATTAATCACCAGCGGCCCAGGGATTCGCTTATTTGGAAAGGCTAAGTTTAGATCCATAAAACATGATTTATTTTTAAAAGCAGCATTATTAAAGATGAGCTACAGCCTCACTTGCACTCCTGCTAGAGTCTCCTTTAGGAAAAGGTTGGTATTTTGGAGTTGGTATAGAAACTGTCACTATGATTTTGAGCTTGAAAAAGCTGCCAGGTGTGACACTGGCCTTTGAATGTCTTGGATCCCAGCCCTACAGAGAAGAATCATCCCAATGCCCCAGTAGAGTCACAGCTTGGGGAAAAAGTTCCCATTTGAATCACTTTCAGGTACAGATGGGAGAGTACTAACACCTCAGCAAGGAGTGCAGATGATGCTGAAAGGCTGGAGAGATGCAGACCTGAGTGCCCTCCGGACAGTAACAAATGGCAGTGTCCCACTCCACCTGCCTGGTTATGGCCTTTATCACTGGTTGAGCCCTTTGAATATTGGCCCATAACAACACTAGCATATTAACTTATTTTCTCTGCTCTGTGAAGTGCTTCTGTTGGATCAACAGTATGATTGATCCACACACAGGAACAACACTGGTTTAATTAAATAATTTTCTAAATCAGACTGCTAAATTTGATTTGACTCTTTGCTCATCTTCTTATACTTTGGATTAAAGAGGTTCTGGTGTCAGTTTGGTGTGCACAGGTGACATCTACATGGGGTCTCCCAATCCAAACCAAGAGACTCCACCAACTCGTTCCAGCAGTTCCTAAGAGAACCCAGCTAAACCCAGTGCAAAACCCACATGCAGGGCCAACCCAAGAGATTTGATGGACAGAACAGGAGAGAGGAAAGCTCCACTGGCACAAGATGCAGGATACTCATTTCCTTAGAGAAGGAAAGCTTGCACCTTTATTTCCCTCAACAGCTGTCAGCAATGATCATGGTCTCCTCTCACAGGATTCACAGGTTGATACTGGGTCCCCATGTGGCTGTAAGAATTCTGCTGAGACCTGTGTCATTGCCATGCCACCTGGTCCCACTGGATTAGCTGTCATCAAGGGGAAAGGGCCAAGACCAGCCCTGCTCTTCTCTGGTGACAACCACCGGAACCATGATGCCCCACAGACACAATCCTCCTGCTCTCACCACCACGGGGCGGGGGGTTGTGTGCGCGAATACCGAGTTATATTTGACAGCTTCACTGCTCCCAGGACAGCCACCCTTCTCCTCAGCCTGCCTTCCCAGCCACACATGCACCTCAGGCAGAGCTGTGTAATGAACCTCATCCGAATGAGCTTGAGACCTCTTATTCATACACAGGTCGAGACATAGCACTGTGATTAGTCGTCTTGACAAGCCTTGGGATCCCATCTGACAGCAGCAAGGGGACTCAGCAGATCAGGATATTTCATCAAAGTCCTTGAATATGAAATCAGCTGGCTATTCACTGTTATCTCAAAGGAGCCAAAGTTTGGCCTGCCAGTCAACCCAAACCATTCCCTTTGGGTCAAGCTTTTGAAAAACCTGATCTCACACACAGCTCTTTCCCCTTGCCTGGGTGTGAATTTCTGGAGTCTGGATACCCTGACCACCCACGTTGGATTTTAGAAGGGACCATCTGAAACCAAAGAGCCAGAGGTGAGCAAGGCTCCCACAGTCCTACCAGAAAACACTCGTGAAGTCACAGTTGCTGACATCAGGGCCACGGGAAGGGGCAGGAAGGCTCACAGAATATCCTAAATGACAATGTTAAGTTGCAGTCCCTGTTTCCACTATCTAATGTAATGAATCATCACTCTGCAGATAACGAACACAATTACCACACAATTTGCTAGCACATCTCTTTGGGAGGCAGGCCCATAAGATAGTCCCTCTACCTCAGAGTTTTGGAGCTGAGCTCACCTTGGACAGCTTGTTGCTGACTGACACAGCCATGATTTTCTGCAGTCTTTACAAGGTCCAAATTAGGGGAATGGGGCCATTAAATTAACAGGTACGCTGGGCTTTGCGGTTTTCTCCTTTTCTTTTTTTGGTTGCTATTTTTGTGACCCAAAGTAAAGGATGGAGAACGTGGGGAAAAGTCTGCAAGAAGACTTAGTCCAACCCTCCAAAACTCTGCTTTTCCTTCTAGTGGGAATAGGCTTGGATGTCCACCCCAGACATGCTGACTCTAGCAGAATAAGATAAATAGAAACAATGATAGCTCCAGAGCTGCTGCTCAGACAAAAGAAACAGAACCAGCACCTTCTCCACCAGGTTTGATTAGGTAGCTCCCAAATGGGGCAAGTGTGTGGCTTTGGCTCAGCTTTGCCAACAGAACCTGCAAATGAACATCACCACTTACCTCCCCTTCCCCATGTTCATGGCACTGATGCCCTCTATGGGGAAAGCTGTACAGGTAGCTTACCCAAAAGGAAGGCACTTTTCCTGCTATCCACTCATGTACATCTCTTCTTTCCCATTCAAATCCCCTGTGAACCGTGCTATTTAAATCCCTGCTTTGCTATAGTTGGCTCGTCATGTTCCTCTGCTCATTAGGCTGGCAGCACAGGCTCAGCAGTTGTTTGCACTTCAGCATCAGAATTTCTGCTGTGAAGTATGACTGTCATCCACTTGCCTGGACATGATTTTCCTGAAAATAGCCTCATCCTTGTTTTCTTACTCTCTAACAAAATAGGCAGTCTTTCTTCCTGAACCTTGATCACTAAATTCACTTCTCAGCTTCTCACAACTGCTCCATCACTCTTCTCCTCTCTACACAAATTATTACTGCTAAAACCCTCCCTTGACAAGCCACCAGCCCACCTAAAACCTTCCACTGAGTTCCTTCTTCCTCAGGTCCCTGAAGGTTAGAGGATGGGCATTCGCTTACCCAACACGTATACTGGGTCTCCTGTGATGGAACAGCCTAGCCACAGCCTGTCATTGACAGTGAATGGTCACAGATGGCTGGGAAACCAGATGAGGATACATAAGCTGGGTGTGATGAACCCCTCACAATACTCCCTACTCATGACAAGAGCATCCCTATAAGGAAAAATCCCACTTCTGACAGAGCCAAATAGCTTGTCCCATCTGGAGCAGATTCATCCTGCAACTTGGAGGGAAAGGAAGCAATTAACAGCTCTTCATATTTCAGTGTAAGACACAGGAAACCTGGAGCTGGTCGTGTGCCTATACTAGCAGCACAGAGAAGCTATGCCAAGCAATGCAGAACTGCAGCAGCATAGGTGTCACCTTCTTGCCCTCACTTCATCCTTCAAGGCTCCACCACATCCCAAACCCACAATTCCTCAGAAACCTCTACCACACAGAAGGCAGACACAGACAAGAAGCAGTGCTCCCCACAGCATGGGGAACAGGCTTTTTGTCTGTCCACTGATGGTTGTGCGTTACTACCAGTGTCCTCCATCTCTTGGACTCTCCAAGCAAAACAGAAAGGTTGCATGTCCTCAGACTGCTATAAAGGGGAATTAGGACTTCATTATTTTGTGGAATTGGTGATGAAAAGCAGTATCTGCACATCTGAGGGCTTCCAAGCACGGTACCTACAAAAGCCTTGCTAATTGTTTATTATTAAGATAAAAAATCCGTTGTGCGTCTTTTTAACTCACATACTCAATTGATAAGAGGGCCCCAAGGGAGGGGAAAATATTTTCCAGGGAAGAAGCTTTTAACATGAGAGAGCAGGAAACTGAACAGTGTTTCTTATGCCTCTGCCTTACATGCCAGGTGCAGCACTTGCCCTGTGCAAGCACAGTGGAAGGAGCAAGATGCCCAGCTGCCCCTCACTGCCACAGAGCATGCAGCAGCACTACTGAGCAGGGTGGACAAGTTCTTGCTACCATTCTAGCCCACAGATCACCCCTAACTCAATCTGCAGAGGAAAAAAATGTGTGGAAACAAGATCCATTCCAAAATTTGAGCCACCTAGGTATAGTTTAATCTCCCCTGGGAGTGAGGTTTGGTCTCTTGAAGTTCTCATCAGTGCCTAGCCACACAATCTGGGCTAGCAGGCAAGAACATCCAGCTCCCAAGTATTTGCCTTTTTGTGCTCTGTGAGGGAAAGGGATGTTCCCATCATAAAACCTATGAGATGAGCAGACAGGTTCTTTCCCAAATACTTTGGGCACTGTTCTTTATCACCTGGCATCCTGAACCGTAATTTCTAAAACTGGGCAATTCATCTCTGATTTGGTAATGACAAATACTCAATACAAGCCTAAACAGCTACAGTTAGCATAAGTGAACTCTTTGCATGAACTCATCAAGAGCCTTCAACTTCTAGTGGCTCCAAAACTAGCTTCAGTTTACACACACCCTTCTTTCTTTTCTCTCTATTTTTCACAAAATCCAAAAGGTCAGGACAGGAGTGCCTGTGCTGTACCCAGAAGGTACAGTCACTGCATGAGTTGGAATATATGACCATGTTACTATGCTTAATGAGTCTCCTGCTGATATCCACTGTGGATCCAATGCTTCCACAGCACCATCACAGCACAACTGAATATCTTGAAGAGTGAGCACAGAGCAATGCAAAAGCACCAGCGAAGTCCTGCAGTGGGTGAAAGGATCTGAATGTATAATGCATTACTCTGTGTTTTGATGGGATTCTCTCGCTCAAACGGATACAATTGTTTCTCTAGCTCAGCTCCAAAACCTGGATTCACAGACTAGCATTGTCTGTGCTGTCCAGTGTCACCACATGGGGTTGTAATTAAGAGTTAACCACAAAGAAGTGCACTGCTATGCTGCAATGTCTTCCAAAAGCCAGGTCCATATCTGGGTAAAAATATTTCTCAATTCTATCACAGTATCAAGTCAGGATTTCTTTGAAGTGTGAGACTGAATGATGGCAAGTGTGTATATCTGCAATTGCTTCCTTGCTGAGAGACAAACTAGGAAAACATGGCTGAGACAAATCCAGCAGAAGGACCAGGTCAGCGGACACCACAAGAAGTGGAAGGACTCTTTCCCAGTCCTCACCTCACCCCACAAGCCAAAGTTCTCTGAATCTCTTCTCTGAGTATTTTCCTTTGGTTCCTGGATGCATCTCTTTGGAAGGGAGATCTAATGAAAACACAGGAGAGACTGTTCTTTGTGGCCATGAGGTTAATAAGAGTGGAACACAGGAGCAGCAGGAGCTGCAGAAAGAATAATTCCTTTTAAAGCTGGAGATAGGAAGCCTATAGGTGGTAAGCGTGACATTTCCACACAGAGGAATCCAGCTTAATTACCTACACTTCAAAGGCAAAAAGTTATACATTAAGGCAGGCAAAAAAAAAAGTGGTAGGAGAGGAGAGACTTTGGCCATTCATGAAGATTTAACATCATTAACTCTCCGGCATCCAAGAATGCTACTGTATTTTTGCTGGCCAAATACCAATACAGCTAATTGCATTTGTGTTTCCTGCAGTTCAGTGAGAAATTGTCTCTTTCTCATTGCCTGCACTGTCATATAGTACAGAAACACACAGCAATACCAAGCAGAGTGGCTCTGCTTCATTTGTAGATAAAACAATTCCTGTGTGCATCAAGCTTGGCTCAGCAAGACACTCAGACAACACCAAGAGGCTGGAGCTGCTGTTACTCAGATGGCAGTCAGTTCTGGCATGCTGACAGGGACAGCATCCACAGGTGCTAAGTGCCTGAAAGTTATTTGGCAGAGCCTGCAAGACTGGGTAGTGCTGGTAATCATTATATCTGTCCAACTGAGTATCTGAGTCACCTATTCACCTACTCAGTATTTGTATATATACAGACAGACATATGGTTTACAGCTAACTAGGGAACAGAGAGTGCTGCACACTCATTTCTTTGTCTTTCCCAGGATTCACTGATGCATTCTCAGATGAGACGGACACAGGCCAAACTTCCTTTCCAATACACCACTAAAAAGGCTATATTCTGACAGCTGTTGTTATTGCCTTAATCTTCTCTCTGTTGCTCATCCCTGATAAAATGAGGAAACAGTGGCCACCTCTGAGTTACAAGGCTCCCTAAGTCAGACATACTGAAAGGATCAAGATCTTGGTTCTCAGGTACATTTTCTCATGCTCTGAAGTCAGTTTGAGTCTCCTATCACCTCGTCCTCTTGTCTGAACACTATGCAGTTGCACCAATTTAAGTCACTGTGAGGCCACACAAAATAAAATAGGTACGAGTAGTTTGAAAAAAAAACAAAACAACCCCATACTAAAACCCTGAAGGAAAACAGCATCATTTCCCCTCACTGACCCACACAGCAGAAAGCACAAGTACCTTGAGAGGAGGTCCCTTGTCCTAGGTCTGCTCCCTACCACATATGAGCGTGGCCCATTGCCCACCCTGGGCTTAGTCCATAAAGTAGATTTGTTCTGCCTGTTACAGACAGCAAGAAGAGAAGGCAATAGGAGAGAATCAGCATCCACATATGGATGTCAGGGAAAGCAAAATGTCACATGGAGTCATCTATCACTTTATTTTCAGGGCAACATTTGGCTGAGTTTCCTCTGAGACAGGTCCCCTGATGAGCAGAGGGCAGCCAACAGGCCCTCTCCTCTGCTTCTGCTGCTGGGCACTAAGGAACCTGCAGGAAAACCCACTGTTTACCCACTATATTCACCATGTCCAGCTCCTCAGCTGCACCTGGATAAACAGGCACCACCTGCAAGCTGCCAGGACTCAAATCTGATCAAGTCTGTTTTCTTTGCCCTGCAACACTGCAGTAAAGGATATTTCTGCTTGCATCTGCTCTGAGCACCTCCCTCTATCAGCACCTTGCAGCTGCTGCAAGCAGGGCTGGGGATCACCCTGGCAGTCCTCTCCCGTGCCACTCTGTGTGATGTTTGGTAAAAGCACCCACGACTGATGTGACTGGATGGTCTTATGAACAGAGCAGCACCAGCTGGAACACCAGCCCGAGATTCTGAGGACTGGGGTGCTAGTGAAGAGATTACTCACAGGCATGTGCAGGAGCACTCAGGAGAGATCCCTTCTCTTAGACCTGAAGCAAGAAGTCACATCTGTAGCACTAACAGAAGGAAGGTCCAGAAGACCTCCAGCTTTTTTTGCCTTTAAATACTCCCCACTGACCTCAGCCAAGAAAGCTGTTTTCCCCCCTTCTTTTTGCCCTCGAGCAAGGAGATTTAGGGAAAAGTCAAAGGCAGAATTTTCAGAAGCTGACATCTCTGAGGAAACTTGAGGATGGAGAGCACAGATTTCTGAACACCCCTCCTCTACCTCACTCTGCATGCATTGGTCATAGGTGATTAAAGTGGCAAATCTGGAAGGGCAAAAACCTCCAGAGTTGCAATTTTACTATGGAGGGGCTACAAATCTCTTTATAGCTGAGTTTCCACTCTCAGCTCTAACTTAAATAACTTTTCATATGCATTCCTCTAAGTTCAGCTCACAATTGCAGGGTTTGGTATTGAAGCTAAAAAGATTGTTCTTCCCCCTTCCCTCCTCCTTACTGCACTTTGAAGAATTTGGACCTGTAAATCAGCGTTAAGCAACGCCAGACGGAACCTTTGCCAGCCTAAATGTTTCCTTAGCTTCTTTCACTTGAGAAAACAAAGCAAAATAACACCTCACCAAAAAGAGGGATTTTTTTCATCTCTCTAAATGACTCAAAATTCAAATCTCTTTGAAAACATGTGTGTAGGCAGCAGTTGCAGAAAATAAGGTGCAAGTCAGAGAGTCATAAACAACCAATGCATTTAGCTGTAATAAACGAAGTGTATATGTATTTCGTATTCTGGTAGCCAATGCTATCTGGAAAACCTCCCAAAAGCTGAAATCACATGATCAAGGAGTTTTTCTGGTTTTAGACAAAAACAGAATCTCCTAAAAAACAGAAGACTCTTTTCCATTGAAGACATGGAAAATTATCAAGACACTTTCCACTTGCTCTGGAAGAAGCAAATTGCTGCATACAGAAAACACAAAATTCTTCCTATGCTGGACTAAAGCAGATTAGACTTTCCATTACTTTGGCAATGTTTTTTTATTTCAGAGGTCAAAGTTTTGGCCCCAGTTATATGTGGAATTTTGTATTTTTGCTATTTGCATAAACCTTATGTTTGCACTGGATTCAATATAAATTAGAACTCAGCCATTTCATTAGTTCCTACAAAAGTACACCCCCTCAAAAAAAAAAATTAAAAAGACTCCATCTATCCATCTCTGCAAGTTGGAAATCTTCCATCTTTTCATATTGATTCCTGTTTTCAAATGCCTGCATGTGGCCAATTAACAAATCTTTTACCAAAAATCATTGCACAGACAGCTAGTGCCTCGGCCGTAGAGAACATCATGTGACAGAGCTGCATATCTCCTGTCTGCCCCTGACAGGCACCTTGTAAGCCTTGCAGGCAGTTTGGGTTTTGGCAATTCATTTCATACACAGGAAAGATTCCTTTAATAAATGGGGAACTACTCCAGCTGCCCAAATTTCAGTCATGCAGGGCAGGGTGAGGAAGATGTGCAGTCAACAGGCTGCAAATCCCAAAGTAGCCAGAGTGGAAAGATGACAAGGGCAAATGGGGTCCTTAAACTGCTCATGAATTAGACTGAACATAGTACCAGCTGAAATATGGGCCCTACATAGAGAAATTAAACCTTGAACAGGCTTCATGAATTTGAATTTAAAGATTACTGGGACTTGCATCTGTAAATAGTTCTGCACACGTGTAGCTTGAGTTACACACATTTCTTCTGATACCAGTAAGAATTCACAAACTTTATACAACATATGTATGTATATGGCCACAGAAACCTCTGGCTGCTGCACTTAAACCTCCCTTCTAAATATCTAATAGCCAATAAATAGATAAGGGAAAAGGAAAGCAAATATATCTTGCTGTACGAGTTCTGGCAAAGTAAGAGCTTACTAAACACCCTGATGGATGTTCCAAAATACCCTTAATTCTGCCCACCTGATGGGCAACAACTACCTGTTTCTGAAAGACACACTTCTAACAACCACAACCAGACATTCAAAAGATCATTGTCTACAGAAGAACAAATCCATGGAAGGCATGCTGTTTTGACATCCTTTCTTTTCTCTGGACAATTTAATCTGGCATGTAAGTAATGTACTGGTTTGGTTTGATGAAATGGACACTCTGACCCTTTCTTTATACCTGAAGGTTGATTGATTGTTTGTACCTGAACAATCATGCCTTAGCAAACAGGCAAAAAGAGAAACAAATCTTTGGCCACAATATTTAATTTCTGCTAGCAGCATTTCACAGCTGTTACTTCCCTGTTTACTCAAAGAAACGTGCATCTAGCTTTGTAAAATGCTTTAAGTTCCCACCCTCATTTCCATACTCCGCTGTAGGTAAAAAGCCTATTTCCTTTGAGTTCCTTAATTGAAATACATCTAATTCCACAGGCGCCTTCCAAGATTTGTTTACAGGAGAACTAGCCACTTAAAAAGCAACAATGTTTTTTAAAGGAACACACCCCCTTATTCATATTGCAAACACCTCCTCAGATTATTGTCAGAAGTAGTATTCTCAAATGCATCTGGTTTTTGCCTTCTCCCTTTTAGCTTTTTGCACTCTTCTCAGCTTGGACAATGAAAATCAATGCAGCCACTTTCCTTTTTCTTTCCAGTGAATGTAAGGATCAGGTGACAGGGGAGCAGTTCTAAGACAACCTTTTGCAACGCAACTTCTACAAAAACAAACTACTTAAGGGGAATTATTTGCTCTTGACTTGTATGGGGGTTAAAAAACCCAAATCAACAAACCAAAACAACCACCACCTTTCATTTTCTTTTTTTCTTTTTAAACAAAGCATAAATTTGTCAGCCAAATAGGCGTTGACAGCATTCCTTTAAAGAGCAAAAATAAAGCTCGCCCCAGCTGGGCACTCACCAGGCTGCTATATTTGTGTCTCACGTGCTGGGCCCATGTGCAACTCAGCTTCCCTTGATCCGAACAGCATTGCTCTTCTGTGTCTTCCCCAGTCCCCCTGGCACATTTAAGCTTTTCCTCTGCTTCTCGTTCCCTGTGACCTCTGTGCCCCAGTTGAGTACAGCCGATCCAAGCCCCCAGGAGTAGCTCAGACTCTGGCACTGGCAGCAGCTCCAAACCCTGACAAAGCTCAAGCCCATCCTTTCCTCAGACCTTCAGAACTGCATGTGAAGGCTGGAAACTGACACTCACCCTTCCAGAAACACATCCTACATAAAGCTTACAGGCTCTACTGAGGTAGAAAGTACTTCTCTTTCCTTCTTCCTGTTCTGAAGAACGTATCAGCTGTGTGTGTCTGGCTGCCCATCTGTCCTCCTGTTACCCCCAATCTCAGGTTGTTCCTATTTGAAGGGAGACACACCCAGACTTAATGAGCTTTCCTTATTACATCAATGCATTTTTAACAGCTTCTGAACACTAGCAACAATTGATCACTGGTTCTCCAAATGACCATTCAGCATTCTTTTACTACTGAAAACTCATTTTAGTAAAACTCAGAATAAGCAATTGCCTAGGAATTAAGGGCATGTTTCTGAAACAGAAAATCATAGAATGAACACTGAAATGAAACAATAGGTCTCCTTGGTTTGTCTTTATCAACACAGAGCTTTTCTGACAGATTTAACTCTTATCAGCATCAGACAAGAAAGTCATCACCATTAAATTGTTCTTATTAAAAGCACCGTCCTGAACAAAGGATGACGAAATTCAAAGGGAAGAGAAAGAACTGGTGTTAGAGTTTGTTTTCACTCTTGAGGCTCTGAGTTCAGCTCCTCCTGAAGAGAGTTTTTGTTTGCTTGTTGTATTACCATTTATATGCAGGTCACCTGAGTGTGTGTGGGGAGATGGGAGTGGCATTTCTGCTAATAAATACTCTTTGTCAATTGCTTAGTATTTTCAGTATTTGCAAACTGCTAAGCAAATTAAGAATAGAAAGAGAAAAAAGAATTAAGTCTTCAGCAGTCATCTATTTTAAGCCTAGTTCTGGTGACATGCCCTCTGACATTTTTTTATAATGCCAGTGACTTTTAAAATTCGAGTTCAATCAACTCATTATCAGTACTCTTGTGCATTAGATTTCAACAAGATGAGTCTGCTAAAGAAGTTTTTATCTCTTTTGTGTTTTGTTTATGTTTGTTGGGTTTTTTTGTTCTCGTGCTACAAAGTGGCAAAGTGAACAAAAGGACATTTTCCCATCTGAATAACTCCACCTTTAGGTCACTGTACCAGGAACCCAGCGAATTCTATTCATCTCATACTGGGTAAAAACCTCTCAGTCAATTCTTTACACAGTCTATCTTTTGGGGAAGGTTTTATTCCCTTTTTATCTATCTCATAAGGCAAACATCTGTTCAAAATCAGGTGAACTCCAGTTGAAACTTTAACTACAGAAGAGCTACATTCAATTCGAGTAACTTCAGTTAGAAGAATTCATTCACCAGAGCCCTTGCACAAATTATTCACCATATGCAGAAAACAGCAAAACCCAAATTATTTATTTTACAGAAGTAAACACAGATTAAAATTTGCATTGTAACACAAGGAATTTTAAGACAGGAATGTAAAAAGAGTTTCCATATAAAACCTCACAGAAACAAAACCAGGTACTGGTTATATTTGATACATTTGCAATTTACTCCTTTGCACTGTTGTGGTAATGGAACAGGATATTCAAGAAAGACATCAAAAGAAAAACGTCAACGTGAAGACACTTGAGAAGCCACTTATGTTAGAGAGGAGATCTTAATGTGGACTTGCATCAGCCATACATAAAACAATCAGGTTGTTACTGGTACTGATACGTAAATCAAAGCAAGCAGAGATGCAGGAAGTGGGCTGTTAACTTCAATGAGTATTAAATACGAAGAAAACAAATGCAAAGCTGTTAACTTCAATGAGTATTAAATGCGAAGAAAACAAATGCAAAGCAACCATGAAGTTCATAAAATGTGAGGCAAGCTCAAACGAATTCAAAAGCCCAGGTAGAAAAATGTGCTAAGCAGCGACCCAGTGGGAGAAGGGTAGTTATGTAGCAGTTCAGATCCTCTCTGCCTTTGCAGCTCAGCTAGTGCTTACAAGCGTTGCTGTTGTACACACACCCACTCAGGCAGAGACAAGGAAGAGAAGGAAGAAGTGAAAGGGAAACACCATTACAGCAGTAAAAGCTCTGGAGCAGAAAGAGTTGCAGTCCCAAAGACAGCATCTCTTTGCTGATACAACTTTGCTTAATACCTGGAGCCAAGGTAAACTGGGATTATGAAAGCAGAATGCAACTTTGGTGAGCAATAAGCAATGAGAGAGTTCAAAACCCATACAAAGAGTAAGAAGTAAAACAACAACATAAACCCAGGGAGCTTGAGTGAGGCAGACTGCAACATATGCAGAGAACAGGTAGGAAGGCTCTCCTGGGGAGTGAGTCGAAAGGAGACAAGGGGAGCTGGCAATTTCTCAAGGAAACAATACTGAAAGACCCAGTGCAAAGTATCCGATCTTGCAGCAAACTAGAAGGCAGGACAGAAGAAGGCAGGAAACCAACCTGACTAAATCATGAGCACTTTCTTGAGCTAGTACAAAGGGAGCATAGACTGGAGGCCAGGCTACTGGGAGCATCATTTTACTGGGAGTAAAAATATACAGGGATACAGTTGAAAAGTTATCAAAAAAGCATCCCCTTCGTTCACTAGAAGTGAGACGAACAGAAAGAAAAGTGTTAATGGAAAGAGACACATGACAGTCTCAAGGTTAAATAATTTTTGGATGCAAGTTCATTAAGATCAAATGAAAGCATCTAATGTTATGATATTAATGTTAACAGCATGAAAGCTCAGAAAAACATACATTTCTAAGGTGGCTGGTCCTGATGAACTTCTTCCTCTGATACTTAGAGAAGTAGGGAAGTAGAGAATAGCTGAAGCCATTTCAGTTCATGGAGAATATGAATCATAGAGAACAGAAAAGATTTTAGAAGTCTGGAAAAGGGAAACATGGTGTCTAGCTTTAAAAAATTATCCTAGGGAATTACAGACCACTCAGTTGAACTTCCATCCCAAGAAAAAATATTGAAACAAATAATTGAACGATATGTAAGGAGCTAAAAGGATAAGTACGAAGAGATGAGTAACAGACCCTGTTGAATTGTCAGAAGGAAATTGTGTCAAGCCAATTTAATTTCTTTGTGTGACAGGTAATGGGCCTTGGGCAAAGGTGACAAGCAATAGATGCCATATATCTTGACTCTTAGTAGGATTTGTGACACTGGTGCCTGTGATATTCTCTTCAGCAATCTCAGAAAACATGGACTAGTGACTACTCAAGGGTAGGTGTAAAACCTAGTAGCACAGCCTTACTCAGAGGGCAGCTCTCACTGTTTCTGTCAGAAAGGGAAGCTGCACCAAGTGAGATTCCCCAGGGGTCTCTCCCAAGACAAATATGTTGAACATGGACCTCAACCTGATCAATGATGTGAGTGAAGATTTGGCTTATAAATCATGTAGATGATACCTTGCCAGGAAGACTGCAAGAATGCTGAAAGCTAACAGAATTTGAAAGGATCTTTACAATGTAGGCAAGCACTCTTTAAAATTGAATTAATTGAACAAAGGTCAGTTAAAGCCTTTAACAAGAATAAATAACTGCATGGACACAAGATAAAGGAACAACTAATGAGTCAGAAGTTCTTCAGAAAGAAAATAATCTGAGATGGGCACAAAGTAGTGACTTGTCAGCTGGACTTACATGAGCAACATTATAATATTGTGAAAAAGCCAAATACTGTGTACACACAGGACTTTGGACACATGATATGATCTTTTCACTCTATCAAGCACTGAGTGGCTTCAGCTGGAATACTGTGCCCTCTCTTTTGGGCATGGCACTTTAAGGAAGTTGCAGACCCAAGAAGAGAAAGCCTAGAGGATGACAAACAAGAAGAGCTACAACTCTAGAAAACATCTCTTTCAGGGGCAAATTGAAAGAAGTTGGGCTAATCAGTCAGCAGAAGGGAAGACTGGGGGAGGCATAATAAGAATCTTCATATACATAAAAATTGTTTACAAAAAGGAAAGGAATAATTTGTTCATGCCTACTGTAGACAGAGCAAGGAGTCACTGGCTTAAATTTCAGAGAGAAAAATGTATGCTAGCTAGCAAGCAGAATGAAAGCTCTATTGGTAAGCACAGTAAAGTCTGATTGCGGAGGGTGTGGAGTTTCCATTATTGGACAACTTTCAAAACAGACCATATGGCAGGAATGACAGATGTACAGGTGACTCCTTCAAGGTGGAGAGATGGGCTTGTGATGTTTTTAGGACCCTTCCAGTTCTATTTTTAAGACTCCCTGAAAATGTTCAAGTAAAAGCACCCTGAATGCTGGCATCAACCTTGCTTTCCACTAAAGATGATGTTTGAGAGACGCAATCAAACAAGAGGACAGAATGCTTTAGATGTGTTTCCCGAAATGTGTGTTCACTGTCACGGCTCTGCAAGAGGAAGTCACCACAACCTTTCCCTCTGAGCTTCAGTGAAAGACTATGTCATAGCAAGAGTAATATTGGCATCAATTAAAAGATATTATTTATAAGAGAAAAAAAAGTCAAACTTTCATTGTGACAGAAAGCCTGTTAACACTTGCTCTTATAAAGCCCCAAGCATCTGGGCAACACATTGCTAGAGAGAAGGCATAAGCTGATTTAGGTAAAACAAGAGAGACTGTGTGGGATTTAACTTGAATGTGAGATCTCAGATTTCCATTGTGCAGACTGTCTTTGAGTATGTTGGTGAGTTAAGAGACATGCTGAGATCTTAAGGGAATACTTTTAAGCACAATTTTGAAGTAATTGAATTAAATCACTCCTCCACACACCAAGTTTTCACAGGAAGTGCTAACAATAAATACACAAATATCTATGTAAGGGCTTCATTAAGATCATTTACATTTGGAGTTAAGAGTTTTTTCAGTCTTTTCCAAATGTCACTGATTTTCTATAGCAAGCCTTTCCAATTTCTTGACAACCACGATGGCAAATTCTGCTAAGGCACTTTACTAGGGAGGCTGAATGGTAAATATACCTTACAGTATTGCATACTGGTAGAAAAACTGCTTCAGTTGTATGAGGTATTTTCTCTGGGACTACAATTCAGCCTGGAAGCTACCAGGAAAATAACTTTGAGTAGTAAGACAGAGCCCTGGATTCCATTTTTCTTGCATCTGCTTGCAAGCCTCCCTAAGTGGCCAAAGTGCATCTCTTCCCTGCTGTTTCTCTTTGATGTTCCAGTATGTTTCCAGTGTGTCTACAGACCAGTGTGTTAGGGGCATTTGATCAGGATGGACATAGCTGGCTTCAAGGTTTCACACCCACCAAGAATAGGCCATAGTCATCTTCAGTACCTAAAATATGTGGTTGGTGGGAAGGAGCTACAGCACCTGATCTGTGCAACAGCTAAAATTCAGAGACTGAGGACCAGACCAAAGAACAAAGAGGGGGGCAGAGGCTGACAGAATTGTGCAGGTGGGAAGAGATCTGAGGTCTCTAGTCTAGTTTAAGGCATGGCCAGCTAGACTCGTTATTGTCTCAGACTTCCCTCTGAAAGCCAAGGTGCTTCTTGGCTTTAATCTTCTGTATCAGAGCATCTCTAGTATGCTCAGAGCACTTATTTTTCTGCTTGCTTGTAATGTGAGTGCCATTCTGCCTGGGCTGCTAGCTGCCTTGCATTAGCATGTATGTATTTTGGAATTTGTGTGAGGGAAGGAGGGCTGAAGTGACACAGAAGAGAGAAGGTCCCAGTGATTTGCCTGGGATCCCTGAAGCAGTTTAATTTTCTTGCTCTGCCAGAGATTGGACACTTGCAATAGACACCCATCACACAGAGCAGGATTCATCTAGCCTAACATCTTATGTACAAGACAGACTTCTATTGTAACCTCCCATTATAGCCTACAGAGAAAAACCACAGGTCCAGACAACATTGCATTCCATCAGGTATATCATTAGGGTGCTCTGAACCCTGTCTTTAGCTCCTGAGTTTCTAAGCCTCCCACAAAAAAAAAATGAGACAACTCTCTGTTATTTCACAGAGGTATTGCATACATCAATACAGTAAATATTTTCATGCCTGCAGATACTAACCATGATCAAGAGCACATAAGAACCAGAGACAGAAATCTACTGCAAGAACTTTTGTTCTTTCTTATCCTGCTCACCAGAGCTGGACAAATTATTCGCAGCAAAAAATTTGGCAATGTTTCTTCATGAAATTCTGGCACATAGACATTTTTGATTCATTTGAACCTTATGCAAATGTATTCAAAATTAAATTGATGAGGAGTATTTCAGCTTGTGAACTTAACATAAAACTTCTCATGACTAGAGCAAATTAAAATTTTCAGATGTGAGGAGAAATGTATTTATTTTTGGCAAAGAAAGGGACAAAATGACAGCATCCTCACACATTCCTATTTGAATAAGTTAAACCCCAATGTCCAACCATAACTCTCTCAAGAATTCAAACACTCTTCAGAGGCTCCTAGCAAATCACTTGGTATGACAAAGCAAAGTCAAATAATATGGGGAATTCTCCCTCACTGGATGTGTTCAAGCTGACAGGACTTTCATAAGCACATACATTTTTTCATTGCTTATTTCTGTGATTCCACAATTGGGAACAAAATTCACCCAAGAAATATTTCTGAAAGTAAGTACAGCACTGAAAATGAGCCCTGGTAACATGCTAGGAGAGTGAAGATCACGAGATCCCACATCAGAGAGAAGAACTCTCAAATCCTGCTTGTGCAGCCAAAGGTAGTAATAGCTGCATGAGGTGCTCCACAAGGATAGGAGAGCCAGGGATAACCAGCTGAGTGGCATCGGTGCCCTATCAGTTTTGTGACTGCCATTAGAGGTGGCATGATAAACCCTGCTCAAAGAAACACATCCCTGCCTGCTGCAGCTAGAATTACTCAGGCTATAGGTTTCATCTCAGGGCTCCTATCAAAAATGCTGAACTAAACCAGCTCTGAGCATCATTGTGCTGGGAAAGCTTGGTGCAGGAGCTGCAGGTACCCTATTGCACTGCCATTCCTGGAGAAACAAACATTAGCAAATGATTTTTTATGGAATTCATTTACCATAGCTCTTTCTGATGACAGGCTGCTGGGGAGCAGAGTTATGACATCCAGAAACTGACAACAAGAGCAATAAAACCTGACATATATCATGAAAGCCAAGCTATAGTACTACGTGTAATTAACAGAGAGCGTAATTATTCACCTCGAGAAGGACTTTGATGGATGTCTCATAGTTAATTCTTTTTGCCTGTGTTTCATCTTCTCTCCTTCACAGCAGCCAGGAAAGCTAGTTTGCAACTTTCAGGTTTTTGCCCTGTTTCTCATCCACATATATTGTATCTTTATGGACTGTAGCCAGGCTTGGATCAATCCCAGGCTTGATGCTTTATCTAACTCTGGAGGTGTTTAGCTCCAGGTCTAGCTTTTGGAGCTGAGGGGGCATTATATTATCATGGGAACTGACCAGATAAGGATGTGTAGTAAAACTCGAAGCATGCCCAGTATCAGGACCCTGACTATATGCACAAGTGCAATCTTCTTTTTCCTAATAGCATTGTGCCTCTCTTCCTTAGTGCCTGCTAAACCCAGACACAAGTTACAGCTGGAAGGGGAGTGGTTTCTTCCCCCTAAATTCTTTGAATTGTCAAGGAATCTGAATAGAAAAGAGAGCACCAGAAAGAGTTTTAACAGTTGCCCAGTCCCAATAAGCAGCAGAGGAAGTACTTCAAAAACCACAGTACAATCCAGACAGTGGCCTCAGTGGTGTTCATTGGCATACAGTGCTTTTGCGTGGGAGGTGATGCAACTAGGGAAGATTTGGCTCAAGCTCTGAAAATTAGAGGCAGAAGCTGCTACTATACAAAATGTAACCATTTAAAAACATTGCAACCATGGGTAATGTGATCTAGCTGATGCACTGGGGACTGGAGAGAAATGTAAACTCAGTCATACGAACTCTAGGGGCTCCACAACCCTTAAGTGAAAGGAAAATTCATAACCTTGGGACAAAATGACTGAAGCCTTATCTAAAAGCCACTGAAGGCAACTAGAATGATTCCACAGGCTTTTGAGGGTGTTGGATCAGACCCCAGATGGATGCAAACGTCTGAAAAAAGAGGCTATATAATCTTAACACAGGAACATTTGAAAAGGCAGAGAAAGGCACAGTTGGGCTCTGTATGATTCAGTGGTGAATGAGTGTCCATGTTGCATCATTTCAAAAAGAGAAAGCTGAAGGGAATCTGAAAAAGAATCCAGAAGAGAAATAAAAGTTCCTCTGATAATCTCAAACCTCTAGCCAAACAATGGTTTTGGGTATAGAAACTTAGACTGACCCCAGAATTTGGTCAAATACCCTATAAATGCAAAGACAAAAAATTCCGTTTCAAAGCTGCAGCACACAGATTAAACACAAGAGTCTGCACATTTGGAGAACAGAAAGGCAATGGCATATATATTTTTGTAGGTGCAGAGAGTGAAAAATAAATGGCTCAGACTGGCAAACACAGCTAAACATTAATGGTGTGGCTGTATTCTTTTACATTGGGTAACTGCAGTGTGTTCCAAGGAAAATACTGGGGCTTGAAAAAGACATAGCCTAAGTTAGTAAAAAGTGAGGTGTGTTGTAAACAGTACAGAATCCTAAACAGTCTGCACAAATCCTCACATCTCCAAATACCCCTCCGATAAATTAGGTATTCCCATGTGATGCCCAGAAAAAGGTACCATTCACCCTAATGAGCAGGAAAACTGATTCTGATCATAGGAAAAAAGCAAGCACTTATTGGTACAGAAGAGCAATTTATATTTTGAAAGAATTACGTGATTGTAACTGAGAAGTCCAATATGCTATGCATGTGTATTGATTCACATAACCAAAATGAAGCCATGAAGTCTGTATAGCATCTGACAAAAATCATTAAAGAAAGGACAGATAAGATCTTTGCAGAAAAAAACCAAAAATATTCTAGGTGTTAGAAATAACAGAGGCATTTTGGGAAGGGAAAAAAAACAGGTCAGGCTCTAAGCTAGTAATTTTTAATACACCATTTGAATATTATACAGTGAATTTAAGCAAAGGCCATTTGGTACAAGTTCTGCTCCCGAGGTATTACGAAGAGTAATTGCACAGATCTTTGAGGGATTACAAGGTGTCAGGCTTTTAATGGATGATGTTTTAATTTGGGTACAGGGAAGCTAACATAAAGAAAGACTTTGGCAAGTATTGTAGGAAGCCAGAAAGAGATGCCGATCCAGTACATAAAATATCTGTGGTCTAAAACACAACATTGTGGCCAGAGGGTGGGCAAAGATGGGCTTCCAGACAAAATAAATGCAACAGCAGGATGTCTACCTTAACAGAAATTTATGAAGATGATAAACAGTATTTCATTATTCATTTAAATTCTAACTAGGGTCAGTATCTCCTTAAGGAATTAGCAGAAAAGTAAGCTACCCTACCTGGTATTGGGGAGATTAATAAGAACACGAAAATAAACAGTTAAAAGCAGTGACACTAATCCACCAGCTTAAACATATCATAATGACATTTTCTGAAAAGCTGTAATATATGTGTATCTTACCTGTTTAGACTGGGATGTCTAAGCAGAACAAACCAACTATTGCCAGGTAGACAAAGAAGTGCTAGTAATTTTATTTGCTTCTCTAAACTTCCTTGAATCTAGATAAATATGAAAGATACTGAGGAAAGAGACTACAAAGCACTTCAAAGTGGTTGTGAAAACTCTTTTACCTAATTTTCACAGATACTAAGCATTAGCTTGAGTTGGAAATGCAGACAGTAGGCACCTTGCAAAATCAGTTCATCTCTGGCCTCATCTATAACTTCATAGATAAAGCTGATATTCTTTTACCAGGGAAGAAGATTTCCAAGGCACAAATTGCTCTTTGATGCCCAGTGTCTAATGCACAGCTATATTCCTCACTGAAAGCTGAAAGTTTAAACATTTTCCTTATTTTACTTCAGATTGTAATTGGATTAAAACAAACATGCCAAACACTGCTATCATGGCAATGAAAAGTGGATAGCATTTATGCACAAAACTCTGTTTCCTAACATATTCAAAATATAGACAGTAAAAATGGTATCAGCAAAAGCTAAAATGTGGCTATCTGTGGGCATGGGATGCAGCAACTGTTCCACAGTGCTGAAGCAGTCCAAAACAAAATGGGGAAGAGAAAGAAATTGTAATTGCAAAGAGGAGGAATTCAGAAAGAAACATGTAATCATTTGTACTGGAATTTGGCAAAGACATTGATGGTAACCTTCCTGCTTTTATGGGAAATACTGTATGATCTCTAACAACAAATGATCCACATCTTATTTTGATATGGAATACCCAGGTTTACTTCTTCTCCATCAGGGTGCGGAGCTGCACACTGCAGCAGAGCTCCTGATCAGTTGTGGCTCACTGAACTTGCCTCCACAGAGTTCCCATCAGGGGGTTCTGGAGCTTCCCATTTTCAGGCAGCTTGACCCCACCTTACATTCATTCAGTTGGAGAGATACCTATCACCATCCCAGTATTAGGTGATATGCCTTGGAGCCATAACATATTGTGTCTCTAGAGGCAGATGAAGGGAAGCAGCAACCAAGGTTTAAAGCTAGCAACGTTTACCAGACATATTAATTTAGCAGCTTTCAACAGATGTCCCTAAAACAGAAGACAGAAAATGTGGTATCTGTTTGTCAGGCTACCAGGCCTGTGATAACAAGATGTGCAATAAGTCAAGACTGAGTGGAATATCTACCGTCTATGTGAAGCCCAGCACTGGTATGTCAGTGGATTTAACAGGACAGGATAAAATTAGCAGACCTGTAGGAAAACTATCAGGACATAAAGGGTACCTATCATTAAGACTGAAATGCACTGGGAGAGCTAGTGTGGGGAGCTTTGGACTGGCAAAGCTGGGGTTGGGGCACATGACACAGGAGGAGGCCCTGGCAGAACTTTTCAGCATGTGGTTGTTTCCAGTCAGCAATACCAATCTTTCAGTTTTATTTGCTGTACAGTTTTGTGGCATATAGAAGAGCTGACATGAGCCCTACAGAACCAATTACTCTGATTTGATACCTATGGGACGTTTATGGAAGTCCCTTTCACAAGTCACCTTGTAGGACCACAATGCATGAAGCACGCTGAGGCTGTTGGCACGGCCAAGCAACCTAAGTGGTGAGTCACTGGCAGCAGCACAGATGAGCAGCAAGCCCTGTGCTAGGGACTGAGGTGTGCAGAAACTATAGAAAGATCCAGCCTCCTGTTTCCTCCTCTGCCACTGGGTTCTAATGTTTGGTTTCTTTCATCTACTTGTTCCCAGCTACTGAGTCATGAGGCTTTTGCTGATCCACATGAAAATGCTATTGCAAGAGCACAGAGGTTCAAATACTCTGTTTTGTGGCCTCCTGCTCATAGCTTTGTTTGCCTTTCTGCACCCCCCGCCCCCCATCTCTTCTATGTCTCTCCCTTTCCTCATTATTGTGGAAGGAAAGGAAACGAAACACTTCAGAAATGAAAGATTAGTTTGCTGTATCATAAAGATGAGCTTTGTAATCACTTTCCTTTAAGCAAAGAATTAAAAGATAATAAAAGCCCTAATTAAGGACCTCGTTAGCTTAACTAGATTTTCATATGCAAAGTGATGTTTGCCACGTGCTGCTGCCATCTGAAAATGCTGCCTGGCCCTACGTGGAAAGCACCTGTGCCAACTCCCAACTGCATTTCCCTTCTTCCTTTCACCTACCTTTTTGTTCTTCCCCCCTCCTTTTCCCTCTCTGTCAGAGTTCAGCCGACTTAGACTGATGTTGGGCTGTTTTGTGCTGGGAACATGCAGGACAGATTCAGCATACCTTATGAACTATACAGAAGAAATGTGCATGAGACAAAAGGGGCATCAAAGATGGAGGAGAGCAGACAGGACCACCAAGACCTGAGAGCACACAAGCTTGGTCCACGACGAAGGCAGAGAGAGCACACAGGAACTGCTCAGCCCATACTGGTCCAATGGTGCAGGATGCATCTGAGTCTAACTGAGCACAATGATGTTTTGTGTGGGTTTGGACTGCCACAGGGCAGAGCTGGAGGGAGAACATATTGGCTGGGGCTGGCCTAGGTCTCGCCCCTGTACAGAACCTACCTAAGATTGAGGCAAAAACTTGCATTAAAGGTTTGTTTTCATCCTTAACCAGAAACAAAAGCTGGATTCTTGAAGACTCTGCGTGAGGAGCTTTCTGGAGCTCTGTTCTTGGACACACAAGACTCACAGTGCAGTCTAGCAAGTGGACAAGTAGCTGTTTGAGGATGTACGTAACAGAAGCAATTAGGAAATCATTATGTCATTAGACCACACTAATGTGAAAAGGTGAGTGAACAAAGTAACTGCTCACCGTCCTGTAAGAATGCAGCCTAGCCCAGATGAACAAGGAGCACTCAGCAAACTGCAGCATAGCCAGCAGGCACTGCCCAGCAGAAGCCTCGGCAGCACCAGGAGCAGGCCCCCCTGTAACAACTGGATAAATTCCTACAGCTGGGAACTCAGCAGGAAATGGGAATCGGGATTTTCATCCTCATTAAAACAGTAATCGGAGCCTCATTCCAGTTTGTTTAGCCCCTGCTGGGAACGTGAGCAAAAGCCGCAGGGTGCTGAGCAGGGAGGTGACCCCAGGGCCACGGTGAGTGGCACACTGGTCAGAAGCAGCAGGAGGCTGAAGGGAGGGCACTGAGGCTGAGACCAGGTGTAGCTTGCATGCATCTCATGTAGATATGCAAAGCCCCCTGTTGTGAGCTTCCCAGCTTTCAACTTTATTTTTTATTATTATTTGGAGAATAAGAAAGAAAACATTCCAGTGATGAGTAGAGATGGGTTTGAAATACAGCCTCAGGGCTCAGCCTTCAGCATGAGCCTCTCAGTGTGGTTGGCTGGGCACTTTCATCCCAAACCTGGTGCATTTCAGATCTCAATCTGAATCCCTGGTCATGTAACCAATAGACCCTGTTTCAACTTTTAGTCCAGGGCAAGACTTATAGAGACCTGATACGGCATTACTAGAATGGATGCTGGGTCAATTCTTTCATTAGCTGACAATTTTCTTTGTTTAATATAATCAAATCTTGCCTTTCCTCTGCAAAAGATGGGAGTGGCTTGATACAGGGTGGTTCATTTAGTTTGAGAAAATAGATGAAGAGCTATAAACCAGATCCAGACATTACATCCAGCACTCAGGCACCAGACTCTTGGCTGGGTGCATCTCCAATCGTTATACGTACTCGTGCAGAAGAGGAAATTGCCAGTGTGCCTTAAATATAGTTTAAAAATAATCAGCAAAAATTAAAATACTTCTTCTACATTACATGTTAAGAGTGAGGCAATTTGTCAGTGAGAGTCAGGCAAACTACCTTAATTTGGCCTTTCACCACTTCCCACCTCGTCGACCAACAAGTGTATCATAACTATTAGAACAACTGCTTCGAATGTTACAATTACTCATGTCAAATGAAAATGTAATGCAGTTAACGTGCATGCTGGCTCCCCGCTGCTACTGCTGATGATTATTGCTATTAGAGCATGACCAAACAGTCATTCAAATATAAACACCAGATTTGTTTTGATGGTATTCGTGGCCCATTTTATTCACTTTCTGTGAACATTAACACAAATGGCTTTGGTTTGCAAGACTGTCCCTAGGGAGACAAAGACAGGAGTACCGTTATGCTGACTATGTATCAGCTAAACTAGCTGCACTGGAAGACTCTGAATGGCTCTCTGGAAAACCTGACAACCACCTCACCAGAGAGAAAAAGCAATGCTATAGAAGTCTGAGTGCTGGTCACACAAGATAAGCATACATTACCTGAAGAAAAAATCATGGCAATCCACTGATGAGCAACCCTCACAGAACCATATTCCTGCCGGCCATCCAGTAAATGCTTAGGAACATCGGCTACATGGCAACGTAGTATCCAGCTCACTTGCAAGAATTTCTAATCCAAAGCCTACTAAAGGGAAAGGTGCCCTTACACTGATTGAAATGGTTTGTGTGTTTCAGAGTAATACATGGGGTTAAATTCACTATTCACTAGAAGCTCTGCTTGCTGTGAAAAGATTAACTGATTAAGAAGATTAATTATTATTATTGCTCTCACTTCTATGTTGTCCTAAGGAATTAGTGGAATTCCTTATCTCTACATCAGTTTCCAACATGGGAGCTCTGTTGCTCTCTCCATCTTGTCTGAGCTGCTTACTGCAAGTAGGTTTTGCCTCTTAAAGATGAGAGCTAATCCTAATGGTCACCGATGTGATTACTTTGTGCAGCTGATTGCAGAACCTCTCCTTTGCAAAAAGATGGATGCAGAAGATGGCAACCCAAGGATGCAAGAGGTCCAACTAATTACCTAACTGCACCAAGGCCATGGCTCCTGTCAGGTGATTTGAGAATAGCTCCTGTTTACCTCTTCCACAGAAGCACATACTCGAGAATATCCACACTGAGGAAAGGTTATCACAGGACTGACTTTGAGGCCAGGCCACAGTCTCTCAGCTTATGTTAGGTTTGAGAGGTTTGTGAGAGATGTCAGCCTCCTCTGAGGAGCATGGTGCTCTGGAGGAAGTTGTTGGTTGGTGCAGAGAGGACAAACCAAGAGACTGAGTCAGAAAAATGAGTAAGAATGCAGGAAATGCAGTCAGCACATGTTCTGCAAAAGCCCTTTCTGGTGGAAAGTTAGACACGAGATAGTAATATCTCTAGTATGTAAAAGTCAGGAGAACTATAGAAGGAAGAGTGGTGGTTTGGACATAACTATAGAGCTTTGAGGAATCATTCCCAAGTTGATTTCTAGTACCAGTTCAAAAGAAAGGTAAGGATGTTTGGAGTGCCTTGTCATGCTTATTCGTGTTTGGCTGATTCTTCACACAGCAAAAAAGATGAGGTTTCTTTATACTAGTGCATAGATGATGGGGAAGAAATGTGACATAGAAATACAAAATCATGATCATTGTGTGTCAAGTGAATAAGAAAAATCTTTCATTTTCTCTTCCAGCAGAAGCAATGGAAACTCAATGAAGCAGACAGGTGATGACCAAATGCAAAACAGAGCAGGCAAAGCAGCATTCAGCTGTGGAACTCACTGCGACTGGACTCTTCAGGACCTAAAATTGCCATGAGGCAAATTCACAAGAAACTACTGAGCACAAAGTGAACACTGCTGGCTCCAGGAGGTCTCTGTGCTGCAAATCACTGGAGACTCAGAGAGTGTAACAGAGCACTATTATTACATACTTACACTACCCTTACATTTTTCTCTTGACATGGGCTATAGGTCACTGCTGGAGACAGATGGGGGAAAGGCAGCTAGACAGATTCTTGGCTCTGCCTGATATGGCAGGTCTTACGTTACTGACTAATTGAGTGAGGTGTATAGCTCAGATCCTTAAGCAGGAAGTTAGGCATGTCTGTGCTTAGAGAGCTATGAAATGATGTTTTCCTTTTTCCTTCTCTTTTCTTTTTTTTTTCGTTTTTTCTTTTTATATCCTTTCCTATCCCAGGGAGCCCACAGACCACCCCAAAGAATGGAACTTTGCTCCTGGCAAAGTCTGAGAAGAAACAGAATCTCACATCTACACATGACCAGGATGTGGTGTAGTCAGGGGATATCATAATCAGACACACATACACTGATTAACAGCAGAAGAGGTATGTGAGCAGCAGCCCTGTTCTAAGTATATCCAGGAGCTGAAAGTGCCAGCACAGCATGGCAAGGTACTCTGAGGATGATCATGATCTTCCTATATGTCAGTGTGAGTCTAAGATAGTATAGGCATGCATAGCAAGTGCAAGTGTGAGATAAAAATATGGAGGTGCACAGGTATCTACAAAAGGAAGAGGGGAGAGAGAGGAGTATGTCTGCAAACATTTTTATAGTGTACGCATTTGGAGTGTTTATCAGAATCCACCCATCCATGCACTCCACAGGAAAGTGCAGCCTGCAAGGCAGTCGTTTGTCTGAAATTAAGTGTGAGTATCTTCTAGGACTGTGCTACAGCATATGCACACCAACATACCAAATAAGCAAGCAGCAGTGAGCAGCATAAGGGTAAAAGGTCATTTCATAGGAAGACAAGGGTGGGGTGCAAGGTCTTTCCCCAGATGGAGTAGAGAAGGATCTGGGGTGCAATCCTCAAGGAGGCTTTTCCTATGTAGGCAAAGTGAAATTCATGGCAATCACAGTTTTTCTGTGAGCAAAGTGAGGTATTTCAGGCATGCAGGAGAAGGTGGCATCTGTCCCACTTAGAAAGCAAAGAGCTGAGCAGCTGAAAATACTTGTGTCAAATCTCCGCTTAGGCATCTCTTCCCCCTCCAGCCCTTGTTCTCCCTCCTGGCACTTCCCCATTCATTTCACATTCTGCAGCTCTCCAGCACGAGGCCCTTCTCCTGATTACATTTCAAATCCATTGATAGTTTGTGCTCGCTTAGACAAACTAATCATCATTAGCACTTCAAAAACCTGTCCAGCTTTTCCTCCCAGAGTCACAGGTGCCACCCTCAGCTGCTTGGGGAAAAAATACGGCAATACTTTCTCGGCAAGGCTATCAGGAGGTGCCAGCTCAGAGCCCTGGCAGGCAGGGGGATCACTGTCCCTGGGCTCTGGGCTCTTCTGGATCCAGGCAACAGATAAAGCAGGAGGCCACCTAGCAGGAGGGCAGAGGGCTGCAGACACCTTCTTCTCTCCTAGGTCTTACAGCAATGTGCTCTAGTACATTAAAGCTTGCATTGGAATGTGCCTCTGACATTACAGAGAAAAACAGAGCCAATGTGCTAGATATGGCTGCTTTCTTCCAGCCTGGCTAATCTGAAGAGATGCTGATAGCTGGGGTTTCATCCGGATTTGCTGGGTGGATACAATCTGTGTACAGAAGGCTAGGTGCTTTACCCAGTGACCTGTATCCCTTACGTTTATAGAGCAGGAAGAGGCAGAAAGTAAATAAATAACACAGTGAAACCAGGAATGATGCAAGAACAGGTGTCTTGGTGAGCTGCCCATGTCTGGCCTGAGCTGCAGCCAAGAGATACAAAGGCCATAGATAAATTCAGACTAGCAGGAGGACAAGAGCGATGGGCTGGAAGATGCTCTCTGTGACACTTGGATAGAAGTCTGCTGCCAGGAAGGCTGGGGTGCGCTTTCTTACCTTTTTCCTGGAGCTACCTAAATCCTTCTTATCAGGGAAGGTCAGTCAGCCTGCACAACACCCATTTTCAAAGAAGGACACTGAGTTTTCTGCAGTGGGGATCAGGTGGTATTCAACACTGCCCTGGGGATGAAGGCTGTAAAGGTGCTTATGAGATTTCTACCTCACTTCAGCTAATGCCAGCCTGGCCCTGGAGTGAGCTCAGCACTGCTCCAGAGACAAAACCTTCCTGACAGCAGTTGAAAAGAAGCAGGTTTGCCCAGCAGACCTGCTTTTCATCTGGGATGGAAGCAAAGGGGTCAACATCACTCTGAAGCATACATTCTCCTAGGTCTGCCTTGGATTCAAAATTTCCTTTTGGTCAGATTGACATTATAAAATAATGACTGGGCAACCACCAGGAAAAAAAGACTGCTGGAATTATTGTACCTCTGGTGGCTCTCTGGGGCCTCATACGTTATGTTTGTGGAGTGCACATCCGTGAGGAGGCTCTGAAATGCCACTGAGCCTGCATGTATCAGAGTCACTGTGTGAAAGGATCCACCTCTCATGTAGCTGCTTAGCAGCATGCATCAAGCCCGCACAGAGGTCACACTGGAGAGAAAAGGATTATTTATAAGGCAACTAAAACCTTCTGGCTAAAGCCCAGAAGTAATGCTGAACAGCAAAATGATGGAAGAAGCAGCTGTCACGTGCCTCTGGAACCAAGGCCTGATGAATGCAATTCCCCAAGTAAGAACCATCCAGGGAGGCTGGTGGGGAGATGCCACACCCCTGTAAAACTGCCTAGCACTGAGAGCCATCCTGCATTCCCTGTCTTCCCAGCAGCTACAACCTGGTGCTCCAAAGACCTCTGCGATCAAGTATCCCAAACAATTACCCCAGCCACAACATCCATATTGATCCTACTCCAAATAAATCTGTGCAGAAACCACTAGAACAACACAGTTTACCTTGCCTCCTTAAAGACATTTTGGAGGAAGCCTATACAGAGATTATGTCACTGGGTTGGATTCAGCACAAGTCCCCATGTGCTTTGGAAGGCTCATGTAGCTGAGAGGAGCCTGCATTCATGGCTTGAGAAATCAGTTTTGAGGATAGATCAGTTTCAGAGCAAGCAGTATAAAATTCCCAGTCCTGCACAAGCTCACCTCAAAGCTCACCTCATTAAGGATATGTGACATCACCAGTTCTCACCAGAAAAAAAAAGACTGCCTGCACAGTTCCCCATCCTCTGTTGCATAGGACTTATGGGAGCATCTGTAAGGCACATCTTCTCCCCTACTTGCTCTCCTGAGATCCTCCCCCTCTAACACTTCAGTGAACACACTAGGATGAGGCTTACAATAATTTTGCACGTCCATCATCTGGCAGTAACTTCAGACTTTGGTTGCCTGTAAGATACAAGGGGATAAGGTAGGGTAGGAGGTCAGCGCAATCACAGATATTACTTTAGAGGCTCCCCACTCTTTCTGCTGCGGGAGCATCCTGCCTCCATGTTCCTATGAGGCCAACATCAGGTACTGACTGTTTAGGCAAGAGCTGAGTTTCACAAGAGTATCTCTGTGCAAAAGTATGTTGCCATCTTCCAAGACTTGTTCACCCATTGACAGTGACCCTTCAGCTGTGCAACTCTCTTGCTCCTGCAAATAATTTCTTCCTTTCCACACCCTCACCAGCTTCCCAGCCCCAGCCTGCTATCTTCTGACTAGAAAACAAAATACCCTTGTTTATGGCACAATCGTCTAGTTTTAAAGCTAAGCTCCCCGGAGGCTTCAGTCATAATTTCTGTCCTCCCTGCCTGTAACCAGCAAAAGGCTGGAGATAGTATGCCAGTGGCTCTGATAGCATCGGTACAGCCAAACCCACCAAGCTCGGCAATGCAGAGCCAGCCCCAGGCAGCAGCTCGAGTCTTGTTGCAGAATGCTGACAGAAGGGGGCAAAATCCATCTGCAGTCAGAGCTCGTCCCCTGCTTCTGCTTTGCCTGCTTGCTTTCTCACCCTCGCATCCCTTCAGCCTCGACTCCTTTGACAGCCTTCAGCCAGGCTGGCTGCCACCACGGAGGGACTGGAGGAGGGGATGCTTTCACACCCCTCAGAATGGGTGTCTGCCACGACAGCCTGCAGCCTGACCTGGAGTGCTCCCCTGATTTGCACCGCAGGACATGACAGCCTCATGATCTGGGCCAGGGACAAGCTCACACCATATCACCCACGGGATTTGGAGTGGCTCCAGGACAAAGGAGCCACTGGCCAACAGGCACACAGATGAGAGTCAGCAGGTGGGTGCTGTGGGCAATGCTGGCCTGAGCTGCTTGTGTACTTATTGCTTGGATGGCTGTTGGTGCTGGGAGTTGCAGAAAAGCTGATGGAGCTGCAGGGAAGGTCCCCAGGAATGGGTGAGAGAAAAGTGGTTACAGGGATGATAAGCACACAGTTGGGTCAGATTCTCCATCCTCTGACAAGACTGGGGGCAGATAATAGGAAAAGTGTTTTAGGATGCAGGGAACACAGCAAGCTCCCAAATGCCAGTGAATTGCTTTAGATCCTTCTCCACACTACATTTGGAGTCAGCTTTTACCTTTTAAAAAGCCCCAGAAGTGGACACCATCACATCTCAGGGCACTGGGAGTTTCAGTTTCCTGTGAGCTGGTAATCTAGGGATGCTTGTGGGGTGACTTCTGCCAATTAAGAAAGCCTGGGAAAATGGGAACTGGAAAGGAATAGGAAAGTAGGCAATTCCTCTCAAACAGTATTATGCACATCACCCCCCATCCCCATCTGCTTGGGTTTTTTCCCCTATGAGTAAGCAACATTTTCTCTATTCTCTCCTCCTCAGCTGGCTTGGTAACTTCTATTTCTGTATACCTCAGTGAGTCCCTTCCCCTTCCATCATTTGATGTGCCTGCAGTTAACTCCTGTGAATTTTCTGCAAGTCTTACTATAGCTAGCAGCTGCCCCTAAAGCCCCTCAGCCAGCAGACTCATGCAGGTCACTGAGAAAGAGTTTTTGTTTTCCTCCTCCCTAGTTTCTAGACTTTGCATCTGAGGAGGGGAGGGAGAAAAAGGAATGGAAAATGGGGGCTGTCCTAAGTCACTATTTCTTATTCGACTGTGGTACAGCAGGGAATGAGAGAAGTAACTATCCCTATCTCCAGTTTCCTAGTTGCAGCATGATTCCTGTGCAATACAGGGTGTTCTGAGGCTGCTTCCCACATCTGCAGTGGGATTGCTTCCCTTCACCTGCCAGCAAGGTGTAGCCCTGGCAGCAGCTTCGCGGCAGCCACACCACCAGGAGACAAGGTGAAGAACTGCTTGGTATGTAACAGTTGGCAAAGGTAGGCAGGATGAACCATGCACCAGGGTCATCACAACTAGTGCAGACCTGCCTTGGGGTCTTAAGTGTCTGCTGGTGGGCAAGGTCTTAGTTGCAAGATTTCCAGTGCTCCACCTGATGGTGGCCTCCAAAGGATGACCAAACACCAGCCCATGGGGAAACCTGGCTGTGATCCCTCTATCTCAAGCAGATCTGAGGCTCTGATCAGGGTGACAGAGTGCACATTTCTGCCTTGGGACAAGCCCCTCTTGAAGCTCTAAGGCTTCAGGAGGAACGTTAGCAGAGATGCTGCTAGATGAAAGCACCAATACAGCAAGTCAGAAAAGCCCTAGATGTCCCCAGCCATGAAGCCACCTGCTTCATGAGGCTGAAATGTGGCTGGGATTCTTTGCATTAAGGTATCCTAGCAAGATTGTACAGCAGACTTGGAGGGAGGGAGGCACAGAGCAAGAGCAATCTCTTTTGCTAAGAATGAAGGACTTTCATGACCAGATCCTAAGGGCACACTCCCTTCCCTCTCTCCATCAGCCCCAACACACACACACATCCCCCATACACAGATATGTTGTGTAAGAAGAGATGTGTGTGTTGAAGCTTAACAGAGAGCTGACCTGAGGGCTTTTTTGTTTCTTGCACATGAGATGAGCTGGAGCAGGGAGATTTTGCACAATTTGTTAATGTAGTCTGCAGCTCATTTCTGATGATCTGAATTTTTCCTCTGTTTAAAAAGGTTCCTTGAGCAGACAGAAGCCCCCTTGTAAAATATCTGTTCACAGCAATTACAGCAGCTAGAGAAGGAGAAACATTTTGCACCTTTAAACTGAAAGACTCTACAGGGGAAGAGCTGTATTCTCACCTGAGCAGATCTAAAGAGGGGAAGAAAAAGTGCTGTGCTGTGGCAAGCAGAAGATTGAAAAGCGTGGTATTATTTTCTTTGCCCTGAAGACTACTCTACATGCTGGCAACTCTAGGGGCATGCAGCAGGTGACACAGCACTGCTGTATGTCTGAGGCGAGCATGCTTACATCATAAAGACTTTGCAAGCTGCTTGTTGGCCAGACTGTTTAAGGATATTTTTCCTGAACAAGTTCCTTGTAAATAGGTATGTACAACTCTGTTTATCACAAATCTGTCCCTGCTGTGCCCCACTGAAGGAATTATGTTGCTGGCCACTCTCTAGTCATACTCTCAACTACGAAGATCTAAAAAGTGTTCCATGGATTAAACTGATACTTTGGCAACTTTTTCCCCCTCATTCCCAGGAACAACCCCATTTTTTCATTTAGATCTTTGTTAGTTAGCCTGCTGAGAAACTGCAGATCTTACTTCTCGAGCTCTGTGCCAAATAGGAGAAAGAGATGGCAAAAACTTTTTTTCCATCTGTGAGCGAGCAAAACTGACCTGGAATCACACAGGAATTAGATCAACAGAGGAGGATGAGGCTATTTTTATCAAGTCACTTTTTTTTGAGGCAAGAACCACATTTTAAGCTGTTAGTTCCCATTTCTCTAAATTCTCAGAGGAGCTGGCAAGGGATGGCAGAGCCTGACCTCCAAAAAGAATTAAGAAAAATTAAGAGGGGAGGAAACTCAGGGTCATGCAGGAATCTTGCAGATGTCACTGTGCAGAACACCAAGGCTTCCCTGAACCTCACAGCAGGGGTGAGGACAGGGCTCTTGTTGCCCTGTTCACAGCTCTTCTGCCACCTGAATGGAAGATGTTCTACCAGTCACTGGCTGTAGAGAAGCTGTAACAGAGGCTTTTCATACAACAGCTGCATCCAGGGGAGAGGGAGGGAGAGATGAAGGATATTAGGTGATGAAAGACTGGTTAAGTTAGGATGGCTGTCTAAAACATTTCAAAGAAATTAAAGAAAGGAAAAATTAAGAAGGATGTTGAACCGTAAGCCTAATTAGAGTAGCAGTGTAGTTATACCCACGATAGCCTAAGGATACAATTAGATGTGTCTAGAGAGAAAGGCTGATCTTATTGTTAAAGCATAAAGGTAGGGGACAGGATAATATGGGTTGCAGTCTGGTGCTGGCTGCCAGACAACTCTGGTGTGTTACAGTGACTCCTTGTGACTCCAGCAGGAAACTTGCAGCCTCTCAACACTTCAGTTTCAATAATTCCAAGTATTTCTAAACTGGCCTATGGAATTCCCAAGAACAAGCTGAGGCATTTTTACAGTATCCAACGAGCAGGATCCCCTTTAATATACCTTGGACTTGCAACTGAAGATCTTAGGGGAAAAGCTGCTGGGTGAAAGCAAAGCTGTTTGCCAGAAAGAGCCAGGAGCTGAAAAGCAACTGAGAGATATGCAGTAAATTAGCATGCAACACCCAAACCAGTTGTGTTTGTTTTTTTTCTAATCTCATGTAATTACAGCTCAGTTTTGTGAAGAGATGCTAAAAGAGACACAGCCCTACACTTTGATACTACACACTGATATCCCTAAGCAAACTGCCTTTGGTGACCCTGAGTCCAGTCCTCAGTAAAATAAGCAAACATGTCACAGCGTGTAGGCATCATTCACAACATGGGTCTGAGGCCCCAGCTGTTTTGTCACTCCCTCTTTGACCAGTGTTACAGCCCTCTTCACTCTGCATTCATGGGAGAGAGCAGTGACAGGGGGAACAAGAGGCGATAAATAGGAAATTGAGGCTGACACAAGTTATGTCTCTAGAAATCTTAGCAGTCAGGCACCAGCAGCTCAGCCTACACTGCACAACAGCCTTCACCTGGGGTGCAGTGCCAGCCCCAGATCAGCAGCAGCAAGACCTATTCAGCAAAACTCTGTGGCCCACCTCAGCCCGCACTTGGCACCGATCTAGCAGAGTCCTTTGTGCCTCTATCAGCAGCTAGCCAGGGCAAATCATGCTCTCCGAAACACAGCAGCACTGTCACTTTTCTATCATGTGGAAGTGAGCATTTGAGGGGTGCAAGGGGAGATGCTGGCAGAGCCCCACTGCAGAAACTGCAAGGAGAGATGTCTTAGTTGGTGACACTGGAAGAAAATGAAATCCTGTGACTTACATGGACATGAGCCCAAGACTTCTCAGGGAAACACACAGGCACATCACAGACGCCCTGATAGAGGACCTGCCTGGAACAGTAGACACTACCCAGTAATCCAGGCAGGTAAAGGAACGTAGATTGGCAGCACCCCCAGCTACCTGGGCAGAGACAGAGATCCCACAGAGGCCCTGGACTTTGATCCATCTCTGAGGGGTCTTGGAGGAAGGCAATATTTACCATGCCACTTGAGTGCCAGCTCTACATTGTCCATGGCATGAAATGACTGACACGCTGGCGCACAAAGATAAAAAAGGACAGATTGATTTATTGATCGAGGAAAGACACAGTCTCCTTGACAGAGATGCTCTGTCAAACAATGGCAGGACGTGCTGCTAAAAGCCCTCCAGATTGATTACTTTACCTGCCACCTGATCCTTCATCGCCCTGGGCTCTGGCAGATGAAGAGCAGGGGGAGATTTACACATGGCTGGGAGTCAGGATGGGTAAGCACATAGGAAGGAAAGCTCCAGGGGTCTGGCTAGGACATAACGGGCCCCCTCTCTCCTACCTGCTGCACAGCTGGAAGATCCCTCAGCCCACAGGCCAGCCAAGGTGGCAGAAAGACCAGCAAAACCTCGCTGTGCAGTCAGCTGAAAGCAGCACCGTGGCAGGTAACACCTGCACATCCTGAAACACTGCCATTTCCCTTCCCCATCTGTTCCTTTCTCTAGGATTAAACCACTCCTGTCTGTGTAATTCTACAGCTTGTGCCTGCCCCAGGCACCTGGCCCAATCGAACCTCAGCCCCCTGCAGCCACAGCCCTGTGCCACACAGGCACTTGGCCCACTATAGGAGGTAACACCACAAGCCACATCCCAGCACAAGACATCAAGCCAGTGCACCCATGGAAAGTGGCCACCTCACCACCAGCTGTGGTGGAGTGGTGCCAGCCCAGGAGGGAGCTGTGTCCTGGGGTTTACTTTCTTCTGCCATTGCCAGCACATGCTGGGGCTTAATATGGTCTAATGACAATAAACTGATGGAGAATTGCACATCGCTGAGGGAGAGGAGACCATGGGAACAGTACATCTGCATGAACTTCTAGGCCCTTATTCACTGTTTCTGCACTGGTTCTCTCTCAAGATCCATGCTCTGTTAAACTACCCAACAAGAAGAGAAGTGTGACCAAGCCTCTCTGACACCATGCTCAGGAGCCAGCCTAAGCCGTGGTAGGCAAGAGGCAAGGCCTCACGGCAGCAATTCAAGGCAGTCTGGTTATAACATGACATGGATGCACCCACCCAGAACCACATTAAAGCTCAAATTTACTCCGGTGACTGGCTGAGTCCTGACTTTGCTCTGCAGACATTTTGAGCCAAGCACATCACAGATTTGTAATGAGCTTGTCTAGAGAGCTGTAGCATGAGATAGGCAGTAGAGGATAGATATAACAAAGAGAATCCCCCAAATGCTTCAGCACTGCCCAATTTACCAAGCACAGTATGTTGGGAAAATGCCACTCCAGAGCTGCTTTCGTACCTGTTAAAGGGCTTGATATTCCCAATACATGACACTTCTGTCTTAATTCTGTGGGCAATATGACCAGCTTTGGCTGCACACCAAATCCAGATGGCTTGCCACCTCTCTTGTGAAACATGTAAACAATACAGCAGACCAACCACAGGAAAAACAGTGATCCCAAAAAGGCAGAGGCTAATTTGACTTTTGAACAAGCATCTAAATTAACATCCTCCTAACAGCTTGTTTTCTGGATTGCAACAAATGCCATGAATGATTGAAGAATGCCTGACTCAGACCTACTGATGGTAAGAAAGGCAGGAGTATGACAGGAGGAGGTGTGAGGAGCACCTATGCCCTAGAAAGGCAGATGAAGTCAGCACATAGTATTACAACACAAGAAAACACTTCAATGGACGTAACTGATGTAACGTATCTTAACATCTGTAATGCCTTTGACATGGTCCAGCCCAACATCCTTGTTGCTAAATTGGAGCAACATGAGTCTGATGGAGGGAGCAGTAGATAGATAAAGAATTGGCTGGATGGCCACATCAGAAGAGTTGGCTCATCAATGGTTCAATGTGCAAATGGAGATAAGTAACAAGTGGTGTCCCTCAAGGGTCCATATTGGGACACATGTTGTTCAATATCTTTATTAATGACATAGTGGTATTGAGTGCACCCTCAGCAAGTTAGCACATGACACCACGCTAAGGTATGACATCCAAAAGGACCTTGACAGAAGTAAAGAGGGCCCATGTGAACCTCATGAAGTTCAACAAAGCCAAGTGCAAGGTTCTGCACCTAGGTCAGGGCAGTTCCTAATATGAATACACAGTGGGCAATGAAGTAATTGACAGCAGCCCTGTGGAGAAGGATTTGGGGATACTGATGGATGAAAAATAAGATATGAGCCAGCAATCTGTGCTTACAGCCCATAAACCAAATTATATCCTGTAACATACACAAGAGAAGTGTGACCAGCAGGTCAAGGGAGGTGATTCTCCCCTTCTACTCTGCTCTCATGAGACCCCACCTGGAGCATGGCATCCAGCTCTGAGGTCCTCAGCACAAAAAAGACATGGACCTACTGGAGCGGGTCCAGAGGAAGGCCACAAAAATAATGAGAGATGGAACATCTCTTCTACGAAGAAAGGTTGAGAGAGATGGAGCTGTTAATCTGGAGAAAGACAAGGCTCCAGAGAGATCTTTTTGTGGCCTTTCAATACATATAAAAGAAGCTTTAAAGGAAAGATGAAGAGGGACTTTTTTACAAGGGCCTGTAGTGACACGACAAGGGGCAACAGTTTTAAACTAAGTAAGGGTAGATTTAGATGGGATATAAGAAAGAAATTCTGTACTATGAAGGTAATGAGACAGGTTGCCCAGAGAAATCATGGATGACCCCTCTCTGGAAATGTTCAATGTCAGGCTGGATGTGGCTTGAAGCTACCTAATCCAGTGGAAGATGTCCCACTCCATGGGAGAGGGGTTGGCATGAGATGATCTTTGAATGTTCTATCCAACCCAAACCATTCTTGTGATTCTGTGGAGCACTCTAACCACTTGTGCTGGTGCTTGGTTTGTGGTCTGAGCAGATCTCCCAGCCCTGCGAGCCAGCAAAGCAGCATTGAGAGAACAGCATCAATAAGTGCAATCATAATTCTGTTTCTTCTTTCTCTGGCACTTCCATTCAAAGATCTCAAAACCTCTTTAAAATAGTGCAAGATTAATCTCATTCATCTCCTCATCTCATTCCCTCCACATGTCACAACCCAATTTCACCCTGAATTCACACACATGTACAACTGAGCAACGACTAATTCTATTGAAATGAAACAGTGATTTCAGTGTTTATGCTTTTGGAGGGTACCTGGATATCTGGAGGAGCCACTGCACCCCAGAGCCAGGGGCTGCATTTGAAATACAATGTCTCAGCATTTAATAGCAGAAAGAGGCATGCTTTCCTGCCTGAGCCAAAGAAACCAGACTGACAGCTTATTTCTCAAAAAGTTCTTCTAGTTAAATGCATTTTGGATCTTGCACCCCCTTGCCTCTAGAGCTGGAGGAAGAGGTAAGAAGAGGAATGCAACAAGAAATCTGCCTATGCTCACAAAGAGCCACAAAAGTGAAAAAAAACCCCAACCAACCAAAACCAACCAACCAAACAAAACCACAAAGCAAATCACAGGTAAAATTTCCCTGCAACAAAGTGATGTTTTGGCTGTGAAGGGATTGCTGTTGAGAATCTTGGGGATGGGAGAAGAGGAACAGAGGGAGACATCTGTCATCGTATTTTATGGTGCTTCTAGTTGTACAGTTTTAATAATTAAAGAAAATTCACCCAAGTAGAAAGATAGGATTAAGAGAGGAAAAAAAAAAAAAAGGGAAAATGGGAAAGAAAAAACCCAGATCCTACGCAGTTATGTAACTGTTTTTCCCCTGGGCCTGGGAAATGTTTCTACTAAGTAATCCAAGATGCTCCTTAAGATTCAAACTATTGCTTGCGAGGGAAAGGAAGGGAGGGCAGAGGGAGAACACTGCAACAACATTTGACTACATCTGCTACCCACTCATTATTGTAATAGAGAGAGGTACAGATAAATCTGACTACACATGTGAGGGCAGCAATTGGTTGTTAGGTTTCAAAGATGCTATTACATCCTGGAGGAGCAGGGATATACACAGGTGACATTCTCCAATTTCAATGGGGCGGAGGGAAATCACACACTGGAATGAAGTTAATAACAACCCAGAGGGCAAGGTCCATGATTGCCAACCTGATTTCTATAATTGGTGTGATTACTACCATTGTAACTTAAACACAACAGCAAATCACTTGCTTAATTGAATTTTCTTTCTGTGTGTAGCTGGGAAGGGGGAGGACACAGAGGAGGATGCAAATTTCTGCTACAGCTGTGTGAGCCTCCTCAGACATGAAGCAAGAGTACTGTCATGTGTTGGGGGACAGCCCTGGGGCAGAAAGGGGAGGTTAGGTAGGGCCTAAGGCAGGCAGGGCAGCTTTTCTTGCATGGTTTTCCCGGTGGGTCATGCTCCATGTCTCTAAACAGTGCCAACACCTTTGCTAGTGAAAGTGAAAATTTTGCACAGGACGTAGTAAATTCCTCCCAGTACACCAGGAGATGATAAAGCTTCTCACTGAACTCCGGGGGGTCAGGCAGATACCCATGCTGCATCCTGTGCCCTCACTCCCAAATTCATCCCCTTGTCCTGTCAGCAAAAGCCAGAAAAGAATATCTTTTAGATTGGCCTGTAAGATCATTTTATTCTCCCTGTCTTTTTTTCTAAAAGACATTTGCAGTAGCCAGGAGACTCTCCAGAAAAAAAAAGGAACACACTGGCACCTGAAATGCTGGAAACAAACATGACCTAAACGTATGTGTTATCTCTGGGTTACAGCATTAAATGTCTCACATATCTTACTCAGAGATTCACAAAGAGATGACAGAAAAACAGAACTGCTCATATTCTGCTACACCTGGTCTGGAGGAGGCACTTACTTGCACAGTTAAAACTGATTTGTTTTCACATGCCATTTTGAACCTGAAATTACAGACTCACCAGCACCTTCATGGTTTGGCAGGCTGAGGAAGTGGTTCAGAACAATGGTTTTTAGCAGAACTGATCAGAATGCTGTAGTTGGAGATTCTGATCACATTTTGTGCAGATTTTGACCTGTTTAGGGAATCCAGGTGTGGATCCAAAAGTTTTAGCATCACCCTATGTTCCCTGTGAAACTGAAATGAAGAAAATCTCTGCTGAATTGATTTGCATCTGAAATCTTCCTAACTCCCTGGATGAGAAACTCTCAGGTCTGTTCCTGGAAAAAAACACCACAGCAGCAATTTTTTCTATGCCTGAGTGCAATACTACAATACACTTCTTTCCTTAGAGCTCTTCTTGCATGCATTTTACAGCACATAAACAGGGAAGCATTGCTTTTTGACTGGAAACTTGAGACGCACACAAATGCAGCAGCTAAAACTGTAGGCGAGGCTGTGAGCAAGATGCCATCTGTCTGATCATACTCAGACCCTGGGCATCTCTAAAACTTATTAGGAATCAAACTTGATGTACTTATCTTTTGGGAACCTTATTAATTGCCTTATTTTGTATTCCAGTAAGACAAATGGGACTCAAGTCATAAATGTAAACTTGCAGAGGGTCCTTTCACAAGTGTTTGGGTAGAACTTTTACCACTGCTATGACTCCAACCCTAAAAGTCCTTGTTTGTTTTTTTCTTTTTAAACTTGCCTTTGTCTAGCACAGAAAGCCAGGGAATGGGGAGGGACTCTGGGAAAACACAATCTCTTCAATAATATATGTCTTCCCTACAGCTGCACAAAAATAAAATATTAATTTATCTGATCTGTAAAGGGAAAGAAGGAAGGAGGGGGAAAAATTGGATGGGGCTATGTGAGGTTCACAGTCATATATTTATGTTTATGTTCATACATAATGTTTTCATGCATCATCTGTTACCTTCCACTCTTGTACATACTTTTCAATTTGTGTTTCCTTCCTTAAGAAAGGAGACAACAAAAACTGAGCTGTGGTCACTGCACTGGGAAAAGGGTAAAAATAAAAATGAAAGTGGTAAAAATGATTTTTTCACTGAGAGTCTTTGGCTGTGTTTTCATAGACTTCATCTGAGTTCTTACCAATTTGACTGTCACATCAAGCCTCCTTCACGTCCTGAGCTTCTAACAGCAGTGAAAGTGAGGATATATGGGACTTCTTTGTTACCATGATGAGTTTTGGAAAATAAGCCACTTTCAGACCATCCCGGCTCAAGGAAAAATGTTAATATGTCTTGATGGGATACTAAAGTCTTTATGATGGTATAAAAGCACTAGGAAGAGACATAAGTATGAAGCATGTCTTTCAGATCAGATTTGGGAAATGGGCCTCCAGTAATGCTAGCATTTCAGTTGGGAAATGTGCAAATACAGGCCATTTATCATCTTCAGGTTTTTCACTGTCCAAATAGATATCTGTCTGAAATAACCTGTTCTAAACCCCAGCAATCCCCACTCCACAGGAGAAAATCTCTGTCATTCTACAGTGTCAGCCCGGTTTGTCCCCAAGGCTACAGAGGAAAAAAATACGCATTTTTCTGTATTTATCTCTATTTTGAAATAGGAAAAAAGCCTCAAGGAAGTCCAGCTATTAGCAAATAGGGCAACAAAAAGGTAACCAAAAGTAATGCAAAAGCATTTTTCTTCCCACACAGGCCCAGCCTCTCCTGTATAAAAACTGTCAGCCCGCCCATGTATTCCCACCACAGAGAATCCCACTCAAGCTGCACTAGCACTCAACAAATGTCCTGTCAAACAGATGGGCTGTGCAACAAGCTTGTTAGGTCTTTCTTGTTAAAGATGCCTCTAATACGTGGCTGAGTTTGGCTTCTGTTTCACCCAGTTCTTCAGAAGGGCACATGCATACAAATATGTCTACAATACAAAAAATCCAGCATTGCTAAAGCATTAAGACTGAGAAATAAAGCATTCAGAAGTCAAGCCATTCCATATGTTAAAGTTTCTCCTGCATCATTGATTCTAGCTCATTGTACATCCTATATATCACACATTATATATGAAATTGTACATCTCACAGGTAAAATAAGAACAGAGAATCTATATATATTCTGGTGTGCAATGAGAACAAGTTAATGGTGCAGAAAAACCCCAAGCTCTTGGAATATTCTGAATTTTATCTTAGATTTATATTCTTAATATTACATCACATTGTTACCTTATGCTTCCACCTATATCTTTGTTGTATCTATTTCTTATCTTTCCCCCTATTTTTACACATAGTGTCTGCCAAGCCTTACACAAGCACTGAATTTTCAAGCACTGTAAGAAATCCAGCAAATGATCACTGCTCATAATTTTGACTGTAAACCTTTTGCTTCTGGAACTGTCTTTACTGTATATAATTAGGGCTCAGTAGCTTGGACTCCTGACTGATATTTTGGAGCTATATGTTTCATAATAGCAAGTATCATCAGTAATGACTGCAACATGCTGTTAAAAATATTCTTGAGGCTTTGCAGGATCTGGGCTTTAGATCACAAGCTTTCTGAGGATGAGACCAGTTCTTTGATATATCATTGTACATTGCTAATAATGACATCAAGGCTTCTAAATGTTACTATAAGACACACAATAAGTTACTGCTTCAGCTATGGACAGGCTACAGACTGTATTTAGATTCTACTTTCCTTCTTTTTAGCGACAAGAAGAAAAAAAAAGGGTCAAAACTATTTGGCTTATGCTGTTTCCATAACCTCAAGCCTTCATCAGCAGAGCTTTGAAACAACCTGTACAGTGTTTACCACGATTTTCTATCCCAGTTAGTCCAACCTCTCGATCATCTACAAGCTAAGGGTCACACTCAACTTAAGAGCAAAGGTCAGGTCCTGTAAAGTGTCCAAGATCTGCAAGAGTGGAGCAGCTGAGAACTTTGGCCTTGAGGACTTGTCATTATACTCCATTCCCTTGTCCACAGCTAATTGCCCTAAGCTTCCAGGATACATTAGCTCCATGCAGAGCAATTTAGTAGGGAACAAGTCCTGGTAGATTCAGCAGTGGAGTTCTCCACGTGACTGCGTGGCTAATAGCTTGGCAGTTAAAAGGTCAAGATGTTCACCTGTACATGTACTTTAGTGTCCAAATCAGCCACTTTTCCACATACTGGGATGGCTCTTTTAATACTTCTTACTAATGAAAACGCCATGTTTCTTAATGACAAGTAAGATGTTCAAGCTGGGAAGCTCTGCAAGTCAGAATTCTGACATGCTGCCAGTATCATGAGTATCTGCAAAAGTGAGCTGTCCTATGCCATCAGGAAACAGTGATGCACTGGAAGTCCTGCTTGTATCTTTCAGCAGCAAGGCTAAAAGTCTCAACCTCCCTGACTTTTATTTTACATTTGAGAAAAGCTACAGAGAGCAAGAAGAAAAGCAAAACCATCTCCATGAAACAGAGCTACCTGAACTGAGACACAGAAGGGCAAATGACGACAAAAGAGGGAATTTTCCACCAGGAAAGATGCAGAATGCAGAGAACAGGTGGCAAGTAAGACAGATGCTGAAACATCACATTAACGGGTGCCTTAAGAAGCCTAATGCTGATGGACGGGTAGACAGATGCTAAATGTGTAATCTCCTTGCAGATGGACAGTAACATGCAACAGAAATGCTATCAAGAAGGAAGTGTTGTATGTTTGAGCAGTTATCTGTAGGCACAGGGGATCGATGAGTGGCTGGATCGTTCGTTTTTTCCCCTTATGTCATGTCTAGCCTGAAACAGATATGCAGGTTGAGTTACCCAGTTCACTCTCTGTTTCAGACATTCCATTGCCACTACCTTTCTTGTCCATGTCTGATAGCAAGTGCCAAAAAGGATGGATCTGTAGCCATTGAGACATTTTTTAGATTACTAGAGTGATTCAGGTGAAAAAAAGAACCACCTGTGAATCTTCTTGCTTCAAACATGAGGCCAAATATGAACCTGCTTACTTCTGCCTTTTGTGATTTCCATCCACTCATTTTCAAACATCTCTACAGTTTTAAGCCACATAGAGCAGTTGTTTTTCTGACTAATGCAAGAACTACTGGAAGACTCCCAGGGAAGTGTGCTCTCTTGCTGATGTCCAGATCCCAAAATGTCTTGATAAATGGTGAAAACTCCCTGATACTTGGCAGCACTCTGAGCAACCTCTGAACTTTGAGGGCAGCTGTTCACCATCATGAAAGTTCCTTCAGCCACAAAGAGCCCAGACCTACGTCTGCAAACCAGCCAAGACTATCAACAAATCTTTTTTGAAGATTGCAGGTGCTACCAATGCAGCATGCAGCATTCTCTCAGAATTTTTGCTTCCTGACAAACTAAGAAGCTAGATACATAACAGAAAAAAAGCATGTGCAGCAGCCAGTCTGTCAGAAAGAAAAATCAAAGAGCAGCTGAAGGATCATTTGTACTCCTGGGAGTTAAACTATGTGGCTTGTTGCTACCCACCAGCAAAACTCATCAACGTCATTAACACGCACACCTACGTTCAGGCAGCTTATGCTCATTACATGAGATTTTCCAGCCTCTTCTTTTCCAAGAGCCTAAACTTGCTGGCATACATGACTTCATCTTACCATGAAACTTTGCTTGGACACTCCGTGGAGATCAGAGCTCAGGATGCATTTAGCTGTGATCTATTCCTCTTCTGGAAACAATGTTACAGATATTAGCCACTGTGTCTACTAGCTGGAGAAAACCCCCGTGCCTGGAGCTGATAGAAGAGCAGAGCATGCTCGAGCTGTAATGCAGTGATTAAAGTGATGGCACCTGGATGGAGCCCCTGCAATGCTGATACCAGGGCCCTGCAATGCAAAATACCACTGTCTGATATGTACCACATTACACAGTGTAACAGGCTGGGAAAAAGTGTTTTGAAACAGCCAGGGAGCTACTAATGTGCCCACACTAAACGTATCCCCTCTTTCCCCAGTGGGTGGCCTTCTCCATATCACTCCCTTCAGGACAGACAGTTAATCAATGCAGCTGCAGGAGTCAGAGACCATTTTCAGTCCTCCCAACACAATGATCCCAAACTGTAAGAGGAAAAGATGCAGAAAGATCTGGAATTTTAATTCAGATTCCTCACACATTTTTTCTCCTGGGACATCCTCTGATGTAACCTAAGAAAGAGAGGGTGGTGAGCACGATCTACTGGGGCTGTCTCTCTGTTTTAGAAATGGAAGAAACCTCTTGGAGCCCTTCCAGATCCAGGACTCGGGGAGGAAAGGACTGAAAGAACAGACACAGATTGAGGCAAACCCCCCCCCCCCCCAAGATAGTGGTGAAATGCAGGAGAAGACACCAGATAATACCAAATTAGCTGTGTGACAAGGACATTGGCAGACACAACAGTAAAGATAGCACTTATCTTCTCAGGTATTTTAAAGACTGCAATCTGTACTGCGGGGGCTTAAAAAATCTTCCATACAGTCATAACCAGTTTCTTTTACTGCCTCTTTCCCTTTCTTTATCCCTTTCCTCTTTTTGTAGGCTTTCAGAGATTTTTTAATTTTTTTTTTTTAGTGAATATTTCCCTTTGCCTTCCTCCTCCTCCTCCCTTACACAGCCCCCACTTTTCTCTAAGCACGTACTGCCCATTGGCTCATCCTCCTTGCCTGCGAGAGGGCCTCTTCTAGGAAAACAGAGGAGCACATCTGAGTTGAACTTGTCAGACAGAGGAAATTTGATAAATGTCATCAGAAGGAAAGACGATAGAAATTAAAGAGGTTTCTCTTTCCCTCTTTTCAGTAACTGTGCCTGAACAGCAGTACCACCCTGCAACAGATCTGACAAGCTAAGCAGAGCTGAGAAATGAACTGTCACTATTTGGATGAGAGAAACTGTAAATAACAGTGCTACTGACTCAGAAATGCATTGGTGCTGCCACAGTGTCCCAGGAGGGATGTGCTGAGTGAAGCTTTGAAGTGTCCCTTCTATAAGCTACCACCCCTATGCTATGTTTTAAGCAGCAACAGGCACTTAATAACCTTCATTTCACCAAGTGGGTCGTTGGGTTTGCCTGCATGGGAAAGTTTTCCCACTACTATGTAAGGTAAGATTTTGGGAAAATACATCTGCACCCACTAACGCCCCCATGTAACTTATGCTCTCTCACGAATGGTGTCATTCACTTGAGCTCCTTCTGATGGGCTTTCCCAACAGTGCCTGTAACCCCAATGCACCACCAGCATGACAGCTGTTAAAATCCACATCTCTCATTACACCTGCACAACTTGCCCACCTGGACTAACCCCTGGACTCTAAGGTCACACTTAAAGACAGGATTTAATACCAATCCAAGCAAAGAAATTTGCTAGCATGGTGGTTGTGATCTAACCCCACTGCTCTGCTGTATTTGTACAGCAACTTATCAAGCCATTCCTGTTGGAATCAGTGGCAGCCATAGGTTGGTTTAGCTGATGTGGTGGGAGGAAACTTTTACTCTGTTGAACACCTGTTAGATTCTGCCACAGAGGAGGCTGCACTTGGATACCAGTACAAATATCATGCATGTCCTCTGTAAGGAACTTTGGGATCAATGAAATGAAATGAGCTACTTAAATATATGCTAATATTCCAACTAGATACATAAACCAGAAGACTGGGTGGTTTGAAATGCAGGTTATGAATATGCAACACTCAATTTAAAATAATTGTGCAGTTCAACAAATACAAAAAGAGAAAATTTGGGGACAGACTCTGTTTGTTAGTCTGGTTTAATTGGCTATAATTTCAACTTCGCAGCAGTATGGATTTTAAAATATGCTCTAAGAAGAGTTTGGAAAGTTACAGAATCTGTATTACACGAGAATTTTCCCTAGTTAAAAGCTGGTTGCTCTGGCCATCAAACCCCCTCTCTTTTGCATTTGCTTTCTGCACACACATTCAGTGACTGGGAGCTGCTCCCATTAAACACTGGCAGAAAGCCATTTTCAGCTTGCCAACCCACGTACCGGTAATGGCAGAGAACAAAGAAGCAGCTCAAACACATCCACATATTCGCATCGGAAGTTGTACTTTATATTGTACCAGACTCTTCTTGTCACAGAAAAGAGAATGAGCTCCCAAAATCTCTTGCTTCAACTCTAGCTCCAAAATCTTCAAAGAAGCCAGTTGCACATGCCTAACTCTGGGTAAAATGTTGGTGTGCACACAATTACTGTATGCAATTGTGCATATACAGATTACCTTTAAATCCCACCCAGCCAAAAAGCTGTACAGCTGTTGGCATTTCCTAAGAGTGGTGCCTTGGGACAAACCTAGGGGAGGTAGAAGTTTTAAACATGTTCCAAGTGGTTTAGTTTTTATCTGTTTCCTTTTCATAAATTTATTCATCTTCCAAAGAGAGTGAAGGCCACTGGTTTCTTTGTAAATCCCTCTGGCTACAGCAGATAGCCTCAGCAAATCAGGAAAACAAGGCAAGAGACTGTGATTTATCAGAGCTAAAGCGGATCCAAAAGCAAACCTCTGATCCTTACCATTCCACTGATTTACAAAAGAAAAAAAAAGGAGAAAAAAAACCAAATAGAAAATACCAACCCACAAAACTACACACACACACACACACTGGAGAGCTATACAAGTAAGCAAACAATCCATGAACCTGATGTCTTTTAAGAAAAGAGACAACACTTTTTCTACAGGGAAATAGGATGTGGCAAGTGGAGGCGGGAAGGTAGCTGTCACGGGGCGGAGAAAAGGTGCTGATGGGCAAATTACTTTCAACCCTTCGAGGAGTAGGAATTAGGCTTTTGTCTGCTGCCTGAGCAGGACTTACACAGGTGAACACAGCGGCTGCTGTGCTGGGGATGCTCTCATCCGTTGCTGATGGAGAAGCAGCCTCTGCAGTGTCACTGTGCTTCAGCAGGGTGTTTTTACAGCACATTGGTTTGATATGCTGTCCTCTGCCTGATTCTTCCACCTGCTTAGCTCCTTCTTTCCCTGATGCCACAGACATGCTAGCGGCACCAGGGTTCCCGACCTCCTGAGCTGACACAAAACTAGGCAGGGAGCAAGGAGAAGAGTTGGAGTCCCTGATGCACTCCAGAATCACCACAGCTGACCTTCTATAACTCACTGTCACCTGTCTGTGCCTGTGCTTGTCTGGCTATAGCACAGAGTCATGTCCAGACTCCAAGGATGCCAGGGAGGAGGTGTTACTCCATGTCCTGACTTCTGTAGGAGAAAGGGAATGGATGATAATAATCAAATAAATACATCTCTGTTCCAGCTTAGCACCTTATTCACACTACGTAACAGCAAGTCCAGCATGTTCTTCCATGGGATTGCTCCCCAACCTGCCCTGTCCTGTCCCATATACACACACTCCGTTATCCCTGATGAAGTGCAGCCCCTCACACACATTCCTTCTGAATTTCAAGCATAAATTTTTCAAGTGATTCGTGCATTTTGTCCTAGCCCTGCAATGCCAGAACATTAAAAATAAAAGTTTGCTTGCTATCCTACCATCCAGCTCAAGAAAGAAAATACTGAGCAATAACTGATGTAGGGCTGACCCCTTCCACTTCATACTTCTTCCACCTTGACAGAGAACCTGTGAGAGTACAACAGATGTTGCAACTACTCTTTGGTATTTCAGTTGACCTTCTCTAATATGCTTATGGGGACACCATGAGAGTTTCAAAAGCCTTAATAAAGGATAGGATATCTGCTGTTTGTACCCCACTGAATAAGGCCAGTTATCAGGACAGAGGAGGAGATGAGATTGGTTAGAATGGCACTGATTTAACTGGCTCTCCCCTGGTGCACAAGGATGGTGTGCTTGGTATCACTTCCATCTTCTGAGCTGAGCTAGCAGCAAAAAGATCTCGGGGTAGCAGTGCCTCAATGCAGCCTTGCACTAGATAACACAGACAGCTTTGCCTGAGGAAGGGGTGCCTCTGACATGTAGTGAGAGCCACAAGACCTGTGAGATAGATGCTGCAATGAAACAGGGTCAGCTACTGTGGTTTTAAGATTTCCAGAAAGATTAAAAGTTCTGAAAGTGCAATTTCTTATTGTAAGCATCATTTGCTGGGAGAAAACCTTGTATTGCCACTAACATTGAAGTCTCCTCAATCCTCCATCATCACACATCAGTAATGAGAGAGGCATTTTCTTCAGACCACCCTCTCTCCTAGCCTACCTATCCTTTCTGTTGGACGATCTTGCCTTTGCCTAGCTTACATACCACTGTCTGTTTACTTGAGGAGAGTGAGGTCAGAGAGGAAATTCCTATCCATTACTGAGCTGTTAAAGCATCAGTGAATATGTGTTATTAGCCTATTTTAACTTAATTTATTGCTGAACATACAATAACTGTCAGAATAAATCAAATGTAAAGGCCAACAAAACTCCCTTGTATCTTCGAGAACAATACTGCTGAAAAATACTAGCAGTCTTGTGCATTACCAGCATTAATTTTCAGCCCCTCTCCCAAAAACCCCCAAAAACTGGAATCCTCCCTTGCAGGGAGTGAATATGTGACTGCTCACAAAGCCCATTTCCAGACCAAAACTGAGCAGTCACTTATCCACTCCCTGCTGATCCAAGTGATAATCCTTTAGACACTCCACCCTTGAGGATGCAGGAGGACCTCTGTTGATAGGCCTACTAAACATCTCCTCTTGGTCACTTCCCTCAGCTGCTCCCCAGCCTCACTTTCTTCTTAATCTCCTCTGCACCAACATCTCCAACTCCTGCTGCATTGCTAATATCACACAGTCCCTTGATCCGGACTACACTCAAAGCAACCTCTTGCTGGGAGAAGCAGCAGCCCCTGTAAAGGATGGGTAAGCACTCATCCTGCCTCCCACATATGCAGCCACTGCTGCAGCAGCACCTGTTCACCAGGGCTCACTCTCTGACCCCACCCCACCCTCCCCACTGCCCTGCCAACGCTCAACATATTGCCACAGCCTTGCCCAGGCAAACCTGTGACAATGCAATGAGGAGAGGCACATCAGGACAGGGATGAGGAATAAAGATGCCATAACAGCCAGAGTCAGAGGAAAAACATTTGGACTGAAGCCAGGCAAATCAGATGATTAAAGAGAAGAGTTTCTCCCTAAGGGAGAAAGAACCTGTCCCTAATCTTTCTTCTGCTGGGCTTTTTGGTTTGAGGTTTTTTGTTTGTTTTGGGTGGGGTTTTTTTGTTTTTGTTTTTAATCTTGTGTGTTTTCAATTTCAATCTCTCTCTCCCCTCTTTTTGAATACATATTTGCATCAGTGCCACAAGAAGCAGTAGAGATTTCTAGCAGAGTAAAGAGTTCAGCAGAACAACCTGGTAGCTGAGGACATCAGCAGATGGGAAAGGCCACTGTTTTGAATATTCTAACCTTTCTTCCTGAAACTTCGGCCATAGTTTTAAAAAGGTAGCAAACATTCAAACCAGAAGTATTGCTTTATCAATAAGAATTCTTACTTCTCCAGGTACAATTTAGGACAGCAGCATTTTTGTCAACAGTGTAGTGGTGGAACATTTTGTACCAGTGATTTAATTGCAGACATAAAATTGATGACCATCCAGGCACTGCTTAAGGGGCATAAAAATTGTGACTAAAAACATGTAGGGTTCCACTTTATTTTTTTTAAATATTAAAGAAATAGGAACAAACCCTGCAGAGTAAATCAGCTGCCCAAATGAGAGCTTCTGCCTCCCTTGTTTCTGGAAACACATCAGTGAACAACATAATTTCATTCCTGGGTGAAGGCATCAGGGCTTTCTAGTGCAACATCCCCATGAAGTCAAAACTGAACGTCTCACATGAGGGAACATAAATCCTGTGGTAGGAAACCAAGAACAGCACCTACAAAAGGATGTTTGCACACCTTAGTGCTACTGTTGGTCTCCAAATGCAGCAGTAGCCAAAGGAGCCAGGCCGTGTGCATGGCACTGTGAAAATATATGGAAAAATGCTCTGCTTGCCCTAAATATTTTCATTCCAAGGCCAGGTACCTAGCACCTTATATTGCAGGAGACTACAGAAGCTTGCAAACCAGAGAGCAGATCATAAACTGCCATCTCCTTGGACCACGTTCAGATTCCCACTGCAGTCCCTACAGTACAAGTGAAGCCACAAAGACAGATGAAGATGCAGGAGCTTGAGGCCAGTCCTGTGGTGGCTTACCATCAGCTTTGCTGAGGATGCTCCCAACCCTCCTATTGCCGTATCATCTGCTCAAACTCTCTCTCCTCCTATCTTCACTTCTCTAGTTTAATAGTGCAACTAAACCATCAGCTGTAGTCACAGAATCACAGAATATTAGGAGTCGGAAGGGACCTCAAAAGATCATCTAGTCCAACTCCCCTGCCACAGCAGGATTTCCCTAGATGAACCCATCTTTTTCAGTTCCTACAAAAAGCCAAGTGCAGGCAAACATGCCACAGCACAAACCTCCTCTGTGTCAGGTGCTACCATAATCCAGATACAAGAGACACTCTCCCTTTCTGCATTTTTCACATTTGTATTTCTAAAACAATCTAGTCACTAGATGTGGAACACCTCCCATTTTACAAGACACAGGAAAATGGTACTTCACAGACACACGCTATTTTCTCTTCTGAGAACTTTGCTTCTGTTCTTTCTTGTTCTGTTGCTTTTCTTTCATTCAATAAAGGCATCCAGAATAGAAGTGCAGGTCTGCACTTTGTGCTCAAACACTAAGACAAAACAGCAATGTTTCCATGGATGTTTTTCAAACTCCAAATAAAAATAAACAAACACATCTTGGCAGTGTTTGGAATAGAAGCTAGTGAATAATTCACAATGAATAATTGATTTGTTGAATTTAGCTTGGTGGGCTTTTTTGTTGTTGTTGTTGTTCTGCTGGTGGAATGTACACTACCAGATGGTGAGTTCAATAAATGTATTTGTTTTTCCAATTTATTTGATGGATATTCCCCCCCAATTTTTTCTCCCCTCTAAGGTGAAGTCTGAAATTCCAGATGGTTTGACTAGTGGCCAGATAAGTCACGATGGATTGTTTCAGCTTCCTCTTTAGAAAGGTGGCAAGAATGATAACAGGAGTGCAAAAATGCATACGTGAAGCAGGAATGAAAGGGAAGGGGGCAGTTTGTATCAAAGAGAAGACAAACAAGAGAGGGTGTGATAACAGTCTAAAAAATAGTGAATAATACAGAGAATGGAGGTGATGAGATATTGCTTCCTTTCTTTTATAATGCAAGAAAAAATGAGCAGTTAATGAAGCTGAAAGGTGATGATTAGAAATTTACTACAGAATTATTTTTTTGAACAGAACACTGCACCTAGGCAAGGGAACTCACTGCCACATTACATTAAAGCCAAGAGTTTAGCAAAATTAAGCAAGGAATTACACATTTTCATTGGGAACCAAAATATCCAAATACAAAGTACCAGTACTGATGACATGGACTATATTACCTGATGCCTTAGGGAAGAAATTAATCATTACTATTGATAAATATGTGATATTATCTGCCAACTGTAGTGGTTTCCTTACCTTCCAACTAAAAATCTCATGCTGCTTATTGTGATAGGTCAAATCAGGACTCAAGAGACTTCAAGACTGATTCTTTTTGACAATTGCCAAGGTTGGATGAATGCACAAATCCTTCGAAGTTGAATATTCTCAGTGGATTTTCTAAAATCCAATTTCTATGAATTCTTCCACAATGCTGAACTTCATTTTTTATTTTATTTTTTTATTGTGGGGCCATAAAATGAAATTGGTCAAATATGTGTAGAGAAAGGATATTAAAGTGGCATTATGTGCAGCCAAAGCATATTCACTGACAAATTTGATCTAATGTTCATAAAAATACGGTTTGCATTATTTACCAGCAAATGCTTGATGCAGGGGGAGAGCTAGCAGCATTTTGCAGAGGGTGAAGTCTCACTAATTACATTGATTTTAATGGTAGAAGGGCGTTCTTTGACTTCAGAGAGAGCTCCTTGAGGGGAATAAAAATCCTACAAGTGTCTATACACGAGAGCCCTTGGTGCACAACCCAAACCTGCAGCAAGACACTAGCATCTGAGAATCTCAAACTGAGAGCTCTCTAGAAATAGAAAAGAAAGAAAAAGACAAATTGAAGAATCCAACTGCAAAAAAAGGTAAACCACAACAAGGCAGTATTAGCAGGGAAAAGTGCATAATATTTTAAAGACTATTTTGTTCACTAATGATCCTGATTCTGATCCAAAGAAGCACAGAAGCAACTGAATTAAACTGTATTATTCATCTCAAAAGCTCACAAATCACTGTCTTCAATGAGGCAGTATCCAGGACTGCATAAACCTCAGCTGTCCTCCTGCTTTGCTTCTACTGACTCAAACTTCTCCACCTATTCTTCTACAGGAGCTCCATTTGCTCACATTTTCTATATTTCATTTATCAGAACAAAGAAATACAGGCTTATAAAAAATACATATTTATTTTCACCTCAGCAGTTTCTGTGTAAACCTAGAGTTGTCTAATGAGCACACAGCGTACAAACACAGTGGATAAGGGACATGGGGTATTATAGAGGCTACACTGATCCCACCCAATACTATTTGCTCCAAACTCAGCTTCTCAGTGGCCTGTAAATAAGCCTGCTGTCTTCTCCCCCCAGGTCCTGCAGCAGAAAAATGCAGCGAACAAGCTGTGGCTGCTGGGCTGCTGAGGAGCCAGGTAAATGAGCCAACATCACAAGCCAGCTTGACAAGGCAGAGGTGGAGGACATGGGATAAAAAATTTACAACCTTCCTCTCTAAGACAAATTTTGTAGTGTGGAAAGCCCACTCCCCAGTGCTCCTTCCCAGCCTCACCGACTTCCACCTCCTACTCTTTCCTGTACACCATTTGTCCCCCACTGAAGCTGTCTTGCTTTCATCCTCACTCCTTGCTCCATTGCAGACCTGGCTACATGTGAGGGTACCAAAGATGGGACAGATTTAGTGGAGATTTATTCCTTGATGTTTTATGTGCCTTGAGCTCAGACTTCAACCACCTCTCATAATGACAGCCTCACATTTCCTATCCCAGGGTGCACCAGAGTTCTGCTTAACTCAGCCTGAGGGTCATGGGCACTGCATACTGGGCAGCAGCAGCAGCATCTCCACACTGGAGTACAGGGGTGCTACCCTTTGCAGCTGGGTGCCCTGCACCGCTTCCTCTCCAGAATCTGGAGACCCCTAGAAATACACCACATATCCCTGCCTGCCAGACTTCTTGCCAATTAAAGGGCTGGGGGGGAAAGGCATGCACATAGGCCCCCTTTTCAAAGTTCATCGAGGGCACTGCCAGGGGTCCACTACAGCAACCAGCCATGCTAGGCACAAGATCTGCTTTCATGCAGATAAGCCACAGATGACCAATGCATCAAACTTTGTTCTGAGGAGATCCGAGCTCCAGCAAATGCCCAGCTGACAGATGTAATGAGTTTTCTTGGCTCAGTCATCTGGAAGGGGTGCTGCTACTGGGCAGAAGTGGGCAGTACAGGCAGAGCCACGTGTCTTGAAGCTGGAAATAAGAGACTGTCCCTTCTAGCTCTGGCCAGGCCAAGAAAGTCAAGGCACCAAGGCCTTTGTTTTCCCAAGTCCTTCAAGCTGGCACCACTCTCATGAGCTGGCAGACTGCATTACTTAGCTCCTGCAGCAGATTTACAATGCTGAGTTCTAAAAAAAAGCTGTCAGTGCACTCTGCTGTCAACCTCCCAGGTCCCCAAAGCACTTCCACTGCCTTGGATAAAAATTAAATAAATAAGAGATGCACAGAAGAGAAGCCCTTCAAAGACAGGCACGCGAGCAGCCGAGTTGTCAGGGGACTCCCTGTGCTGGTGCCCTCCCTTTCTCCCCTCTCGGTCCTCCTTTATTTCCCTCATCTGGAGTGGATGGTATGGCAGGACTGGAAGAAACTGGCAAGGTCATGCTGTTTGATTCTGATGCCAGCTTCAATTATATCCTGGCTTTTATAACCAAATCAAAAACCAAAAGGCTAAGAAGAAAAAATAAGGGAGGGGGAGAGAGAGCAGACTCCAGCTGCAGGCTGGGAAATGACATTTCAATTTGTCAATTGATCCAGTCCTCCTTCTTCCCCCCAACTCTTCTTTTCTCTTTCTGCCCTGTAAATTAATTAGCTCGTTTATCATGTGGAAATACTGCAAACGGGGCAGGCCGGATATGGGCTGAGCCAGAACAAACCTGCTTTCTGTTTGGGTATGGGCACCAAAGATGTGGCTACAAAGCGTCCACAGTCAGGTGGAAGAAACGTCTCCACGTGTCCAATTCTCAGGTTTCAGTTTGTCTTGCAGAGATCACAGATATACTTTCCACTGACTCTCCAAAGTACCTATACACATGAAAAATAGGTGGCTACCTTTCTTTATCAGCTTAGATTTTTGTTTGAGCTTGGGAAACAAAGATTAAGGCAGCATTCAACCAAAGAAAAGCTGAATTCAAAGGTGCTGGAATACCATTTTTTCCTGCATTTCCCCCACCCTCACATTACATTATTAGATGGTGGGGCTGAAAGCTAAAAAAAATAATTAAAAGAAAGATTCTTATGGTACTCCAGAATGGGCAGGATGGAGACACACTGCAACATCCAGAACTATGACAATGAATGACAGCAATGTTTTTGAAGACACGTTAAAGCTTCAGGAAATATATAGCTCCTCACTCTCACAGCGAGTGATGAGACCTCGTATGAGGTCACATTACCCAAATGTGCCTCCTTGCTCCTCTTCTCTGATGTATCTGCTACCAACCATCATGAGAGCTGGGCTTCTGAATCAAATGGGTATCAGATCCAAACCAAAGCTCCATGTTGAGAACTCACAACCTATGCAGCACCAGCTGCAACATGGAAAAAGTGAAATGCTCTGAAGAAAAAGTCATCTCAAAATCTTTTCAGCTTCTAGTAAAGTCTGTCATAACAGTCCTAGGTATGACTCAAAAACTCAGGTACTGGCACACACAGAGCTTGAATCTTTCATCCAGGCCTGTGGATCAGTCCCTCCAGAGATGAGGATGACTCTGAAATTGGGGACACCAGGGATTTCCTACCATCTGCAGCCCAGGCAATTTCATGATGCCATGGCTGCCTCTCAGGGCTTCTTCAAATTCTAATTGTCACAGGTAATGGGTGTTTTCCTTGTCTAAAGTCTCTAGGGAGAATTGCCCTGCCATCACCCTACTAAGCACCACAGGATCTCTGCAGTAGGAAGTACCTACAGGACAGTGAACATCAATTTTCTCACACTCTAATTAGAAATAACATCCTCAAATGAGATACCTGGGGAATGAAAATAAATAATGTAATTTAAAAGCAATGCCAGGCGCTAAGCACAGAGGTGGTGCAAGTGAATAACTCCACTGAAGTCCAGAGAGTTTTCCCAAGCATAAATTTGGTTCCAAATATCTTCGGTTATGCAGTATTCAAGCATCCTTCTCCCAAGCTCCTTTTCTCTTTATCCATCCATATCTATGCAAATCTCATTTCTTCAGCCCAGCTCACCACAATAAGTATCTCTCTCACATACATAAAGCCCAAATTTTATCAAGCATTTTATTTACTTCTGTCCCAGTGGAGAGGAGAAAAAATGGATAGAGACAGAAAAAGAGAAAGATAGAGGAGATTACTGCTGTCTGTTTTTTTCATAATTGGCAGGTGCTAAGACATTTCCATTATCATCACAAACAAACAAACAAAAAATCCACAGTGATCAACCCAGCAGCAGCAGCTCCAGGTGAGGACTCCAGGTAACAACAACAGATACAACAGCAGTGCCTCTGTATGCAGCTTGACAAAATGCCACTGTAGCTCACAGGCTCAGCAGAGATGGATGCAGAAACCATCATTATCCACTCAGATACTAACAGGGGGCAGGGCCCTGGCTGTGCCGTGCCGGGTACACATGCTAAGTGAAAGAAAGGCCCCAAAGAACTCAGCAGCAGCATGCAAGGAAGGACAAAACTGCAAGGGAGACGAAGAAGGAAGGGAGAAAGGCAGAGTGCCTGCCAGCTACCTCACTGTGCTCCAGTGTTTTCTCTGCTGGGAAGTGGGAGAGGGGCAGTTTAGGATAAAGGACTTTGAAGGGGCAGCATTGTGGCTTTAGGAAGAAGTACTGTATTTGAAATAGTCCCTGCATACTTCCTGATCCTGCATTCACTGCATGGCTGGTTACTACACCTGTCCTGCTGGTTGTAGCCAGGTGATGGGGAGCTGTGACCCCCCACTCCATTCCCTCGCAGTCTTCACACTGCAGCAATGGACAAGGAGTTGTTATGTAGTTAAAAGCTGAGCTCCAGGACAGGTAGCTTACTGGGACAGGTAGCTTGGCTCCTAGCTGTGCTCCCTGCTGCTTAGCGCTTCTGTGGGGACATTTAAAACTCCCTGCTTCTTTCATTCCTCATTAAATACTGTCTGGTGCTGCTGAAGCCAAGCAGTGTTTAAAACCTCTCTAGTGGAAATGAAGCCACCAGTGAGTCCAAGTGAAAATCCACAGCAAGAAGCCCTGCAACTGGTGCAGGGCCAGCACACCAGGGCCCCTCCTAAAACTGCAGTTATTCTCACCTGCTGTTAAAGAGAAACTTTACACTCCAAGACCTAACAAACGTGCCACTACTGCAACAACAGCCAGGTTTGTTCCACAGATATTCATCCCCTGGTACACCACTGAGACGAGCTCAGGAACAATAGCTGTCACCTAGCATGCCATAGCCCTCTGAAAGCAAGATGGGAGCCTTTCCTTTCTTATATTTCATCCCAGTGCCTCCTCCCAGACCTTGGCATCCTGCACAGCCCTTCTGTGACTCAGTTTCCCAGGAATGCAATGAGGATGATAGTGTTCCCAGCCTCAGCTGGGGACTACCAGACTCTCTGATTTGCTATACAGAAGCCTGACAATGTAAATACAGATCACTGACTCTCCAGAAGACAGAATGAATTTGTCATAGCAGTTTCTCTAAACCTCAGCTCAGCCCTGCCTACAGCCTCGAGGACCATTTCACTGCAGGATTTCACAGATTTGGCTGGGTTTATCCTCACAACATCACTAATACATGAGTTGTATCCTCTCCAGCTCACGAACAGGGAAATCCAACTGTCAAAATGCCATGCACCTTCTCCAAGGTCACAGAGGAAGTGCATAGCACTGCAGAGAGCAGCATCTAGGCCTTCTGCATCTCAGATGCACAGCAGCCTCTCTCCTCTTCCTTGGGAATGAAATTTTGTATCTGTCCCTGGAGTCAGCCAGTGCTTTAAGAAAATATGATGTTCTCCAAAGCTATTGCAAGGCCAGACAGCACTAGTAAGCAATTCCCAATCAAATAGAAAGTGAAAATGTTTTAATCATTGACATAATTAAAAAAGAATACATATTTATTTTTATTTCTCTTAAATACCTTCCTCACAGATGTGAAATTCTGCTGAAAGACATTTTCAAACCAAAGTAGATTGGTTAGCATAAAAAGATGGCCCCCTCCATCCCCTCGACATTTTGCTGCAAACTTTTGTGTTTAATGCCAAAACACCTAGTTTGCTAAAGGTTACAGAAAAGTCACAAGAAAAACAACTAAATAAATACTCCAAGTAAGGGGATGAACATTTGGACATACATTTTCCCTGAATGTCCCTCTCATTATCTGCAGATGATTATACACCTGAGTCCTGCTACATCTTTCAAAGACATGCACAGAAAAGCCAGTAAGAAAGAGTTTTCTCTTCTTTTTGAACCACAACACTCAACAATTAAAGGATGCTCCTGGCCCAAGACATCTGATCTTGCTAAGGCATTTTCAATGCTCCCTGTTACCTCAGAGGACTCACTTGCAGGAGTGCAGAGCATTGAGAAGACACAAACAGAAGGTGACTGGTCTCAGAACCCACCTGGACCTTTTAGTTCCTTTGTTTCAATCCTCCAGTTTCCCAACTCCTTCCTTCTCAGCTTCCCAGGGAGACATGGGGAAGCTGAAGGAACTGTACTTCTCCCTAGAGCTGAATCCTGACACTGCTTCCCCAAAAGATTTTCCCCTCTTTGAGATAGGGGAAGAAAGGAGATTATCAAGAGGTCCACAGAATTTCACATACTAGATTTCCTCACATTTGCTTGGACCCTCATCGATCCTCCTAGTGCCACTCAACCTGCAGGCAAGGAGACCTAAGAAGATCTATGCTACATGTCCTAATGGCAAAGCCATCTCCAGACTAAACACTCATTTTTTCACATCTGAGTGCTGCCAATTTAGACTCATTGACACAAATGGAGAACAACTTGAGGGAAAGTGGTTGTACAGGTGTCTAAGCTACATCTCCAAATGCAATAGAAGTAGCACAGGCTAAAGACTGAGGATTACCTTGTGATTCACACAATTGTAAGGACTTTTCAGTTTATTACATGAACTTAAAAATCTTTTGAGGTTTCTCTTAGACCAGTGATAACAGACCTACCTAACTACACTGTCAAAAATCAACAGCGTTCTCAGCCCCCCTATTTTTGTAATAAAAGAGAGTTCTTCTCCTTAGTTTTGTCTTTATTCTTATTACCCTAGGCTGCAGCTTTGTGTCTAGAGCAGTTCTGTTCTGGACCACAGAAACAATAAAAGAATATGTTCTCCATGCCCACGCAAGGACTCCAGACTGTCAGAGCTGTGCTAATAAACATCAAAAAGAAAAAGTGAGCTGAGATCAATCTGCTTGTACTTCAAGACAGCCCAGATCATTGTAAATGGGGTGGACAGGAGAAATTGAGAATAGCAGTGGCTCATCTGTCTACAGGACACCTCAAAGCACTTTCTAATACTAATGAATGAGCCTTTCTAGCTTCTTCTGAGATGAAACAGCACTGTTATCTGTGCAGAAGGGATGAGGAAATTGAGGCATGGGAATGGGGTTCAATCCATGCACAGTCTGACCATGGTGCAGTGCAGAGCCCGAGTCAATAACATGCCTTTAGCCATAGGCCTTCCCCCTCCCCTGAAAGGAACACTACAAAACTGTAAAAAATTGCTACCAACTAAAGCAGATCAGCACAACACACAGCCTGGAAAGCAGTATATTTAGCCAATTAACTGTTTTGCATGATTAAAGCCTCCAGGAAACAGCTACATGGGGTAGAGGGTTGAAGGGAGAAAAAGCACATTCCAGTGCAGAAGACTTCAGAGGTCCAGATCATTTGCATCACTAAATTTGGTCTCAGTCCTCCAGTAAGGGCAGGAACCACATATAGCTTTCTACTCCTAGAATTTGTGAAAGCTTTCCCTTCTCAGCCTGCTTCAGCAGGGACACCAAGGGCTGTTAGGGCCAAGGGAAAGCAAGAGATCTTTCTGGGACAAATGTTAATGAGAGGGTGACAAAGTTTGTTTTACAGCTTTTGGAGTACACACTGCTCTAAGAATAAAAAATTACCCTTCCAACTGGTTGATTTGACTCTTTCCAGGAGTGAAAAAAAAAGGGGGGGGGGGAAGCCACAAAACATACAAAACTTATGCATCAAATGCTCTAGAGCAGTGGTCATGGCTCCAGCACATAAAACATTTGCTCTGCCACTGGACAAAGTGTAAATCCTTTCTTTCTTTCCTAAAAAAAAAAAAAAAAAAAGAGGGAGGGATAAAAAGATGAAAAGGCCCTAAATGATGCAATATTTTATACACGTTGTACACCACAGCCTTGAAAAAGGTGCCGCAGCATGACAGGCTTTGGAGACTTTATCTTCCTGCAGCAACTGAAGAAGAGCAATTTTAACACTGACAGAATAGTCAGGCATGTGTGTGTTTGGTAGGCATCCACAGCTAGTATTAGGGTGCTGGTGAGTATGTTCTTGGCAGTATTGCATATGCACAGGTTTCATTTTTAGTGGGCTGTACTCCATGTACCCATATGTTTCAGGCTATGTCTTTGTATAATTTGTTACTGCTGAACAAACAGAGGTGCCAGACCTGTGCACGTGCTTTTGGCATGCACTCTGCGTACATTGCATGTATGTGCATGCTTTCTGAGCTGTGAGGTTTTGTTTCTCCCTGTGTATTGGAGTTAGGTGAGTGCTGTAAATGTGTGTGATTTTGCAGGGTTTGCCAAGGTGTGCTGTCATTCTTTTCTCTGGTTGACCCTGGCTCCACACTAAAGGGTTGATCACTTTATTCTGCTAGAAACACTGTCAGAGCTGCCATTTTATGCAGCAAAGCATCCTCTCCACCATGGAAAGACTGCTCCAACCAAACAATAACAGTTCAAATAATAATTCATGCTCCAACCAAAGTCTGAGACCCCACGAAGCTGCCCCCTTTTCCCTTGGACACAGAGTGAGGCAGTGGCTGGGATTCCCTCTCCAGAGGCATTCCCAGCCCCTAAGTGTCATCAGCAAAAAGAAGGATCCGATTTCTTGGCAGCACAAACTGCTGTGGGCTCATGAGCCACTTCCTTCCCTAGGATGTGATGCCCTGGATGGCTCTGTTCTTGCTGCTTGCCAGTGTCTGCTGTCTTCCCCACTCCTCCATAAGCCCCCCTCCTCCCTCCACTACTCATTCCTTCACTCAACGAGGCTGGCATTTAAGAAACACTTATTCCAATCCATTTCTACCCTTGTACAGCAATTGGGTGTCATTTAGTTTGATTTAACCAATTTAGTCCTATGAATTAATTGGTTAATAAGCCATCTGTATGCATCAGGTGACAGAGTCACGCTCTCACACACAGACACAGACAAGCTACCCACTTGTCCTTGTTTAATAACAGGCTGTAGGGAGTAGGAGCAGGAGAGGCATGCAGGCTAATATCACTCCCCATGGGAAACTCACAACAAAGGGACTGGTGATCACTGCACTGACCTTGACCTCCGAGCAGGGGAACTGTCTGTTTAGGGTAATTCAGAAATAACCTACATTGGAGCTAGAGAGGAGTGCCAGCTACAGAATAGATGCATGAACCATGAATATGCTTTGCATTGTAGATTGTTTTTTTGAAAAGAGGGAGGAAAAGAGGTTTGGTTCATTCTAACTAGACAGTAGGAAATTCTCAGCTGCACTCCCAAATATGTGAACTTTGTATGTGTGTGGGAGGGGGAGAGGGATGGGAAGTGAGGGAATAGGATGAGATCGAGGCCTAAAGCATTTGATTTAGGTGTGATCTTTGATTACAAGAAAAATACCTCATCTATTTTGATTTTTTATTAAATGCCAAGATAAAAAGCACCCCTTGCAGGCCCCAATCATTTCAATGTTATATACAAACCCCCAAGCCATTCGACAAACAACAATACAGCAAACCAAAAGCCAATCCAGCAACATATCCCAACCCACACAACAGAAAAACATCAACTGTTAGACAGAAAAACAACTCTTTCCCCTGGCCACCCATCCATCTCAGCCAGCCCTGGATGCCCCAGCAAGCAGACAAGTTTTCTCTGCATACCCTGAAGGTCAGCACATGGAGGAGTCTCAGACTGAGAGGGAACTCAATTACAGGGATATGGGACCCTCGGGAAACAGTCCTGCCAGCAGCTCCCTCTCTTTTCTGCCCTGAGAGCTACCCTCTGTCAGCCACTGCAACTGCAGCAACATCATGTGGGGAAGGGGTCACTTACTGGTGTGGGAGGCTCCCAAGTGATTTGGGACAGTAAATGTCAGTACTAGGGCCAGAAACTATAAAACCCAAGCCAAATGGCAGAACTTTGGTGTGTCATGCTCGACAACATGCTCTCATTAAAGAAATGGACCAAATGCTTCTGTAACAGGTGGTTTCCAGCTGAATGCAAACTGCAGTATGCTGTAGGCTGCAACTGGTGGACACCAGGGAGAGCCTTGGCTGAGGCCACCCCAGGGAGAAGGGATGGGGCTCAGCCATCGCTGGGTGGTGCAGAGCAGCAGTGCATCTGCAAGAGCTCCTCCGAGGCCCTCTCGGCTCCTGGCACTTTCCACTGATCTGGAGATGAATTAGTGTGCTGCAGATTCTGATGGACACAGAGTGATGTAGCTCTGAAGAGAAAGTACTTTCCCCCTCCTCCCTAAGGAAAATAAAATTACAGTGGAGTTTGCTTTAAAGGGATCCCATTAGTACAGCAGGAACCACTGAAAGAATAGCATCCTCTGTGCACCGAAGGGAAACACTGACAGGCAGACTGGAGCTGGCTGAAACAGTCCCTTCCAGGGTGGAAAGAGAGAAACCTGTTTACCCAGTACACTCGGTAGGGGGACTGTGTGAAGGAGGGGGGAAAAAAAGGCAACACGGGAAACATGTTGAGTGTGCCCTACCAGCCTGCACAAAGCAGGCAGGAAAGAGCTTTTTCATTGCATAGGTGAGGATGCCTCGCTGGGTGTTAATCCCTGAAAAACACTCCTTTGCTGCCACTACCATGGGAGTGCCTGATCCTGGACGCTGTAAAACTATGAGAAGGCAGAGATGAGCTAGCCTGCTTGAACAGCTGGAAGCCCTAGCTTAAACCCTCTCTGCTCCGTCTGCAGTAGCAATGTCTGTGAAATGAATGAAGGAACATACCAACCCATCTGTAACAATTTCACTGCAGTAGTTAACCACAAAACCCCGAGTGCCCCAGCCTGAATCAAGAACCTGGTGAGGTGGCTTTGCAGCTTAGCAGCCACGAGAAGCACACACATCTGACTGCTACAATTTCCTGGTTAGGCAGCTCACATGCAAAAGGCAGTTGCATCACAGAATCACCCAAAGAATCACAGAATCATTAAGGTTGGAAAAGACGTCTAAGATCATCAAGTGCAACCATCGACCTATCACCACCATGCCACTAAACCACCTCCCTCAGTACCACATCTATTTGTTTTTTAAAGACCTCCAGCGATGGTGACTCCACCACTTCCCTGCTCCAATGCCTAACAACTCTTTCAGTGAAGAATTTTTTCCTAATATATAATCTAAACCTCCCCTGGTGCAAGTTGAGGCCATTTCCTCTTGTCTTATCACTTCACATTAAGTCTTATTTTAGAAATTGCTAGGGACTCTGGGCCCAAAAGGTGTAAAAATACTTAGGAGATTAAAAGGGCAGAAAGATTGTTGGGTTTGTTTTTTTTTTTTCTTTCCCAGAAACAACTCACCAGGAATAGCTCCTTAACATCCACTCATTTCAAAAAGAGACACCAATGCTGCTTGGGAGGACTTGGAAATCTCACCAGCCACCTCCTGGAAGCTCCCAGCACTGAAACACCTTTCAATCTGCGTGGCATTCTCTTACCTATATATCATGAGTCACAGAACCAGTGCATCTCTCCATAAAAGCTTTCCAGATCCAGATGGAGCTGCACAATTGCTGATAGCAGCAGAGCACAGGGCAACAGGGCACAAAGAGAGACTACCACTGCTGGAGATGTGGGTCATTAATGACAGGGTCATTAATCCTTAGGTTACTGCCTAGGGAGTATGGGACACATTATGGGATGCAGGGAAGGAGCATTCGGGGATTGTACAGGACTTAGGGGATATTTCAGGGAAAGACCAAAGGCAGAGAAAGGGAAGGACCAAAGTGGTTTGGAGGAAAAAGCATGATAAAATAGAGGGCTAAGGGAACAAAAGGGACCCAGTATGTGTCAATAGGTTGCTGGTCAGTGCACTCATCTAGCCATGCCCTGCACCTAGTGGGCACAGTCTGTCTTGCTGTTTCAGTAACTCCAGTTCTTGCTATTTTGATTGGTGATAGGACTCTCCACTGTCTGCTGGACTACAAAGCTGGACCAGTTAGTGAGTACCTCAAGTGGCTTAGGAATCCAGTGGGAGTGTCTCTTTTTGGGAATGAAACAACTGGAGGAGATGTCACTGGAGGGACCAGAGAGATCAGTTGTCCAGCAAGACAGCTACTGGAGATACCAGCCAAACTAGGCCCCTTGGTCCTGCATCTTGTCTCCCTCCTTTGCACCCTTTCCGGCCTAGGAACCGTGTCCCTCAGTTTCCTCTCTTGCCCTCTTTTTTAATCCTGCTGAAAATAACCTTAAATGATCTAGAAGCATCCCCAGTGAGGACGAGGGAAGGCAAATGTCTTAGTAAATACGCGTTTGAGCTCCACATGCTCCTAGGGATGGGGTAGTAATAAAAACCAATTAGATAACACTCAGCAGCTACAGTGAGAGGGAGTGGTACAATCTTACCACGACTAATAGGGGTTTTAATAATAGATGGGTCTTTCTGTGCAGTGCTGGAGAGGGGAAGCTGAAGTGGTTTCAGTTACATTGCATCTTTCTGCCCAGTGAATTTCTGTGAACAGAAGATTAATATTCTATGAAAGTGGGGAATAACTTGCCCTCCACGCTTACTACTTCTACCAGGAAGATCCCTTGCAGGGTCAGGACTGGGCTCCCTGTGATGGTGTGGCACGGAAGGAATCCCATGGAGAAGCATGCTGAGCTCAATCCAGCATCTCCTCACGAAAGGACGCATTACTCAGCCCTATAGGTGCCAATTTTTGAGCAGCTCAGTAACAAAGAACCTGCAAGAGCACAGAGTTTTGCTTTCTTGCTTTTGCTCATGTCCCAAGAAAAGTCCAAAAGCAAAGTTGCAACCGACCACTGAAACAAGGTTGAAGAAAGCCCAACACACGAGACAAAACCACACGTGCCCTGGTGGGTCAGTATAACGGGCAGGGTGCCCCAAAGCCCTCTGCTTCCATCTCTTCCAGCTGCCTTCTGTTCACAAACCTTCACTTCATGCCTCCTTACTGAAAACACAAACAAAAGCCATGGAGGGCATTTTCTTGTTGCCATAGAAACAGTTATTATAATCTCAAACATACTTAATGCATCATTCTTCCCCCTCCAGCACCAACAGCTTGCTGTTCAATGGGAAGGCTATGCTGCAAGAGGAAGAAGAGGCAAAGGAGCCCTCCTGACAGCTCACGTCCTGTGCTGCAGACCTAGCATCTCTGCAGCTGCCCACAATCTCCTTTCCATCAGCACACAGGCTCTTTCTTTCTTTTCTTCTCTTCTCTCTTTCTGTCTTGTTTTCTGTTCTTTGGAGTGTCACATCATTTACATTTATGAAAGGAATTTTCCTGGGGGTGCAAAGATAGTTCAAATTGTCTGTGATCAGATCAACCTCGTGCATAATGCATTTGTATGAAAATAAACTCCCTGGGGCCCACACTCCTGGCTGACAGTCTCTGTAATGAAGTATTTTACTCTAATTTAGTTAAAGATGATGGAGATAGGAATGAGTGCATGCCTGCATGCATATAGAGAAGAGGAAGAAAGATAGGATACTATACACCCACAAAAGACAATAATTATGAGATTTGTGCTAGCTGGGAACACTCCTGAAGTGCCTCGTTATTACAAGAAGTTAACTTCTGTCGAGGGTCAGGGCTGGGCTGACCACCAAACCAGTGACAGATGTTCCTTATCACTCCCCTCTTCCTCCCTCCACGGGAAGGGAAAGGGAATAAGAGAGAGAGACTTGTGGATTGGAAAACAAAAACTAAAACTACTTAACTGATAATAATAATGAAAAAATGAAATATATCTACAAATATGTACAAAACCAATACCGAACTCAACCCCCCTTTTGATGGTAACTAAGTCACCATCACCACTGATACTATGGCAGAAGGCCTCAGCAGCAGAAGGCAGCCAGGCTCAGGGGCTGGATCCTGGCACTGGATGTACGAACTTATGACCAGGATTGAGGGCAGAACAGAGTTCTCCTCAGATGGTGGCCACAGAAGAGGAAGAGAAGAAGAGGGGGAAAAAGAAGGAACTGACCCTCAATTTTATATCAGATATGATGTATATGGGAGGGAATCCTTAGCTGGTCACCTTAGGGATATCTGTTCAATCTGCTCCTCCCTGTAGGTGTAGTTTTTACTCTGCATCACCCAATGTGGGGCACAAGATTTAGCAGTGACCTTGTTTTGCATACCAGCTCCTGGTAGTAAATGTAAACATTAGGTCTTACCACTGCTAGAAGCAGGCTGTAAAAACATGCTGTTAGTTTCAGAAAGTGCAGAGGAGCTTCAGCTGAAAAGTAAAATCATTGAACAGAATTAGTTCTGTTCTAACCCAAATCAGGACAACTTCTCATCTGTCCCCTCTGAAAATTAGTCCTGCCCTATCTGGCTTCTTGCAGACCAGATCTGGACAACCTCAATGCTTGTTCTCAGAAGGGATGTGCTTTGTTAAGAAATGATTCCCATTCCACATCCAGACTGAACCAAGATCACTGGGATAAGGACCTTTCCTGCTTTCCATTCTCCAAATTGAAAAGCAAGACTTCATTTTCATTTAGAGTTGCTTCTCTGGAATATTAGCTTTTTGTTCTCCAACCTCATCTCCATTTGATTCAGAAGGACAACTTCCCCCATAGGACTCCTTCCCCATGCCTCCAGTCCCAGCTCCCATGTTCCTGGTGACTCCTCTGTGACCTCTCTGGCTTGGCTAGACCCTTAAACCTGGAAACATGAAATCATCCCTGGCAAAACCTTGTTGATACAAGGACAATTCCACACAGGGTTTCTGTTTCAATTAGCTGGTATTTTCTGAGGATAACAATTTTACCTGCACACAAAAATATCAACCAGATCTGACTCTCAGCAAAGGTTAAAAGATTTCAGTGAACCTTAGGTCAAGTCTAAAGCACAAACACAGACAGTCAAGTTCTAGTATGCTCTGCCATTGACTCACAATAATGCCCTGCATAAAACTCTGCTTTCTGTTTTGTTTCTCTGCGTTTTCTATGGAGAACAAACTTAACTCTCTGCTCGACAAAAAAACCCAAGAGATTTCATACATCAGTGTCCCAGGGTTCCAGCCACAGACTGAGTGTACCCAGGGACATCCTCAGATGTATTGGGTACAGTCAGCAAAGGAAAAGAGTACAATTTGATTGTCACTGCTTTCAAGTCAAAAAGGATCATGTCCTCCAACCTTCTTTACTGCCAATAATAAAAAAATGGGAATTCTTTACTCCACTACTGCAGGCCTAGTACTTCCCCCTCCTTGAGGGATGTGGAAAAAATGCAAATAAAAGCTATTAAAGGATAGGACAGGGAAAGTAGCAGGGAGAGAGAAAGCAAGGAGCTCCTGATAAGATGTGAAGGGAATGGCACAATTCAAAGTGCACAAGGAGATCTGGCAAAAGTTATTTGACAGACATACTCCTAGGCAGGATTTGTTGTGTTTGTGCATTTTCCTAATTGCTTTCTTGAGAGGATCTGCTTTAGATAACAGTGGTGCTGTGCAGAAGGCTTACATGTTTAGACTCAGGATGGCTACCCCACTCTTTTTCAAAAGCTATGTTACATGAGACATAACAGAAAGAAAAGTTATTCTAGGATGTGCATGCAGACACATGTACTATAGAAATACCTATTTTACCCAAGTCTTTTGTTTATTTGTTTGTTTTAATTCCCATTTCTGTACCCTAAGAAGAAAAAGAGACAATCATCTTTGTGCCTAGATCAGCCTGGAAAAATGCCTACACCCCAGTAAAGGTGTGACCTTCCACACAGTAAGGGATCAACTCTTCTGAAAGATAAGCTACACAAAATACACCTTGAAAATGAAGGCAGGGAACTAAATCCATTCCTGGCAAGAAGAAGGTGTAACTCCCTTTGAAGCAAGAGAAATCAATGTTGCTGAATTTCTCTTTGGGAGATAAATACCAATAACCACTCCTTCCCAGAGGACAATCTGGTAACACTGAAGTTGACACACACAAACATCAGGCAGGATATATTTCCTCCTGTGTGCCAGTATTGAAGCTTATCACCCTATTTGCTGCTTCTCTCCCAAGTCATTCTGTAGGGTCAAAGGCTATCGTGGGGCTTTAATTAGAATGCCATCATAATGAGCTGACACTTCAATCAACCTGCCAGTGGCTAAAGAAAATTAACCTTAGAGTCAAATGAGCTCCAGTCTGGTAGGTCATGTCACAAGAGGGCAACAGACAGCAGAGCTGATGTGCATGGCTAAGGGACAGAGAGCTAAACCTTGCATTCCTTTGAAGCAAGATATCTAGACTGGAGAACCCACCTATCCTAGCTCTCTCTGATACACAAATAAAAGCACGCAGGCTGTTCTGAGCTTTGTACCAGGTGTTTGCTGTGCCAAGTTAACAGAGACAAGTTACTTGGGGATGGAAACACATTCTGGCCTCCTTGAGAAAGGACGTGACTTGAGCTTACATACTTCTATGAACCTGTGATAAGCACTATTAGTTGCTATGAATGACTTTGTTCTTATGACTTAGTTGACTACATCACTATTACACAAAAGCCTAACCTGCAAATAAGGGCAGGGGCTTTACCCAGCTCAGACCATATAAAGCTTAGGGAGCAAAAAACCACTATGAGAATATCCCTTACTGGCTAACAAACAGGAGGGGCATTCACAAGATTGAATACACACAGAGGATTAACCTCCCTCCAAACATTGCACTTTCTCTTTGCCACTGGTGCCCCTGCAACTGTACTGCCCCTTCCCACATGCATTTTGCACCAGTTTCTCCTCACACCATCTTTTGGCATGAATCACAACAAGGCTCTATTACTAGTGAGTTTTGAGTAAGTCCTGCACAGTCAGTGGAAGTTTTTCCCACTGAGTCCAAATATTCCCTTTAGTACCATTTTTTCTCACTTCCTAAAGGCAGGCAGTAGCCTAGAGAAGAAATCCAGTGTGTGTTACTCACAGGTACCAGAGAACCCATAAAGTCTTACTGCCTTCCTCAGTGCTGAACTGCCAGGGCTGTAATTTTTCCCGACATCTCTTTTATGTCACTACACTTGACAAATACCTTGTGCTTCTCCACAGGTATTTGGGAAATCCTGCCAATGCAGGCATAGAGAACACACAAACGGACCTAACATCTCCATCTATTCAAGACAGAGCTATGTCTTGAACAGACAGAGCAAATCTGGCCATGGAGCTGCCCACATATATCAGATTTGGCACCGTGTTTCTTGCCACAAGAGGACCCATTTTCCTTTTATTAAATCCCCTTGGATTAGATTAGTACACATTACAGGCTACTTTAAACAACCCTCAAATCATTCTCAGTGTTTCTACTACAACCATAATTGATCTTTCTCCAAAGGGGAACTATCTGATTGAGAACCCTGGGAGACAACTCTACTTACATATCCTAAAGTATATCATAAAATCGGAGCAACTCCACCACAGTAAATGCAGCAATAGTAAATTTACAAAAGGATGCTGAGCATCCTTTAATTTACTGCAGTACCATCTTTTCAAAGGAAAGCTGAAACCTTCCTCTTTTTTAAAAGTATACTATGAAACAATTGTTTCCTATGTTGCCAATGACACTTTCAACTGTTCCTGAAAGATTGTTGAGCATCTCAGTTAATTCTTCTCTAGTTATGGTCTTTGTTTTCTTTTGGGATTTGACTCCACTATGGAGGTCAACTTTTATTTCCTTCTAAAGAACAATGAAGCTCCAATGAGCTCAGTGTTTCAGTTCCCAAATTGATGTGCTAGGAATCTAAAAAGTCAAACCCATCTTCTACCTCCTGTCAGGTTCATTCTGTAAGGGTCATTCACAGGTTTTCATGCAGTAGAGGCTGTGATACAGGAGGACTGCTAACACCAGTAGAGAACAGTTACAGGCAAATTTAGACTTGGCATTACTTGCACCAAGTTATTATAAAAATGTATAAATTTTTAGTTTATGCAAAGCTTTAAATATAGTTTCATTTTCATTTAAGTATTCCTAAATTGCATGATTTGGACACAAGTCTTTCAACTTGTGATACTTGCTTAAAGGTTCAACTCCTATGAGGATTCAAGAGAATTTTAGCTTTCTTTTGAAAAAACCCAACATTACTAAGCCCTGGTGGGGGGTTATGTTGAAATACATCAAATTGTAACCTTTGGCTTGACCCAAATGTCTTGAACCTAGAGGCAAGTAATAGAAAGTGCAGGTATCTCAGGACTGTTCCTGTGGCACTTGCATTGGGGAGGACAGCCTCGGTCACTTCTGAGATACAAGGCAATTTGGAAGTCAGTCTCATGTTTTGGGGCAGCCAGACACCTGCTACTGAGAAGGGACATCTTTGGACAACAAATCTTCTAATACATGGATGCAACAGACAGTGTGATTTCTTCCTCCCTCTTACCTCTCAAGTCAAAAAGGAAAATAGTAAATACCACTGTAAGCACTTAATGCAGAAATAAACCATTGCAGTACAAGAAAGAGGAGCTGTAGACACTTCAAAGTAAACAAGATGTAAGAAAAGACAGGTCCTCATCCAAGTCATACAGTCCCACAAATAAAAATGGCATCTCTTTCTTCTGACAAGAAGAAACATAGTTTCTCCCCCAGCCCCAAAACAGACCTCAGGCTGCTGGAACATCATTGACATTTTCTTTAAAGAGTTGTTAATTAAAATAACATTAAGTATGACATGTTCAGTATTTGTCAGGCATCAAGAAAGGCTACTAAAATTATCACTAAGGGGCCTATTAAATATCATCATATGCTCCCAGAGTAACTAATTACAGACATTTTTAAAGGTTCTGACTCCACCATCTTGCAAAAATCTCCAACTTTTTAATTTATTTACTTGCATCAAGTAACCAAATGTTAACAACCTGCTATTCAGCACCTGTCCTGCTGAATGGACAGGCATTACCCCACTGTCTCCAATGCCAACAGCCTGCTGGTATCTTGGAGCCAAGGAGTAAACCTGACAATCTTTCAAATCCTTTCATTGTTCTCCCTCTGCCTTCTCACCACTTAATACTCCCTCTTTACATCATTTGAAAATTTGAGCAAAGGCCACAGAAAACACTGGAGCTTGGAAATAAAACAGGTACTCTCAGTAATTGAAAGTCTGAGAAACTGCAAGCTCTTTGGGAAAATCACAGCCTTCCTGATCTGCACCTGCACAGCACCTCACATAGCAGAATTATGTTTGCATGGCTACTCAAGCTACCTGCTGGGGTGGCCAGGGTAAGTAACACTAAAAGGGGCTTGGAGCTGAACTTTTCCTTCTTCCTGGGATAGTATCAGAATAAAAACAACAATGATGGTTTGTTGCGTAGAAAGGTTACAGAGCAAAGGGAAGCCACCTACTCCTGCATCCGTGCCTAACCCCATACCACAACAGGACATCCAGGTACAGGTGGCATGCCAAGAGGCATATTTTTAGGCTTGCTAACTGCAAGGTCAGAGAGACTGATCTTGAAACCACCTGGGAAGCACTCAAAATTCAACAGAACCATACACAGACACAAGTGGTTTCTTCCCCCAGCTTTCCATCTCCCAGAGCAAACAGATGTGTGTTGCACAGGTGAGAGGACTGACCAGGAGGAACATAGCCTGACTGCTGATTCAGTCTAAAGAGGGCCTTTGAGCTGGAATTTAGAGCAGTTGCAGTGAATGCTGCTGCTGTCGCTTTATGCATGTGGTGGACCAGTTGCCCTGCTGACCTTCAACACTGCTTGTGAGGAGGGCAAGCATTTCACCAGCTACACCATCTGCAAATTTGGTCTTCCCTTCAAGGACCCAAAAATTAGGTCAGAGGCTTTTGTCTTCCCTTTCCATTCCTGCAAAGCACATTAGAGCTCAAATCCTTAAGACAAAGCATTATTATTATTATTGTTGTTATTTTTGATGGTGTAAGAAAATATTAATGTTACAAATAGCTGCCATTAGCATAAGCAGAGTCACATATTAATATGCACAAGGGTGTCTCCACTGTCAGGAAGCAGAGAGGCCCCAGAGGCCCTGCTTTCACTGGGGAAAATGATGATGGCATTAGCTCTAATGATAATGATAAGGAAGCTGCCATAAATGATATGACAATTTCTTTTGTAATCCTGTTCGGGCAAAGACTTCTTCCTTACTCCCCAGTGTCCATAAAAGGATGCTGTTTCAACAAATGGCAGCTTGACTGATTTATTTAATTTCACCACAGCTTTATGGTTTTCTTAAAAGTGCCAGCTCTATGAGTCATGTGGCTGAGAAAGAAACTCAGTTAAGCCTTTCAGATAAATTCCTAACCACCAAGATTTTGGAGAACAGGATACTAAACAAAAGGAATCTCAAATCCATTTATGTTTTTAAAACCTTGTGATGTTTGAGTCTTTTTGGACTAATAATACTGTAATATCCAAGGATAGCAGGAGCTATGGAGGGAGAAAAAAATAGATATGAAAAAACCTCCCAGTAATTAAAGTTGTCTCTGATGTAAGATGCTCCAAAACTCACCACAGCCTTTCTCCCCCTTCACCCATTGTTGCCCCTTTATGTACTACACATCCAAATTGTGACAGCAGAGTTTTGTGAGACTGTGCTATGAATCAGATGAGACAACTGATCTGGCTAAGGAGTAAAAAAGCAAAAGAGAGCACAAAGGGGGAGTTCCTACAGAAAGGTTTTGGAATGTGCTCAACAGTGCACACCTGCAGCCAGGCATACTGGTACAGCTGGGAGAGCAGAGAAAGTGTGGTCTAAGCTGTTCCTCTTACTAAGAAAATGCACGTTGGAGTGGGGGAAAAGGTGCAGAGGGAAGTTCAGATTCCTAGGGCCCATGTGTCAAGAGTCTGTCAAACCCTGCTTTAGCTTTCCAGCTGTGGAACAGAGTTTTGGGGTTTTTTTTTAAAGGCTGGAGGGATAACAGAAATCATTATCTCCCAGCTGTGATGTTAAGGCCTCATTTATATAATAGGATGTGGCTGCAACAAATGCAAAAACATTTCTTCTCTGAACTTTGCATCTGGACACAGAAAGATGATGATCCTCTCTGGCTTTGTAGCTTCTGAACCAATTACACAGCTTTTTGGCGATGTTTCTGGCCTGGAATTGTCTGTCATGGCTACAGTGTGCAACAGGGATTTGAATACATTAAAGTGTCAGGGAGGTTGGGATGCTAGGTTTTGGTCTGCCAGCTTCTGCACTGAAACCCTGATTCAGCTCAGCTAAAATACTACACTATCTGCTTTTCATTTTTCACATCTATTCTTGTGATGTACATCTGAAAGCTCATCAGAGGGTAATTTAAGCTTTACAGCAATAATGTTCTTTGCAGTAAACCCAATCCAAAGGGACTAGCCAAGACCACAGAGAGACCAACAGATGACTGCTTCAGAGGTTACCAGGTAAAAATTCTTGACACAGAGACATGTCCAAAAACTTCCACGCACAGATCAATAACACAGATGTCATAGAAAGATGGCTTCATTCACTCACATAGCCTGTAGGACAGAGGGAACAGACCCAAGGTTCACGATCTGTCTCCCAGGTAATATCTGCCCCAGATACTGCAATAGCAAAAAAAGCCATCTTTGTGGTACAAGACAGCCATATTAAAGCTGAAAAACTGGTAGACTCAAGATGGAAAACACCAGGGTAGTCCAAAACCACTAAGATAGCACAGATAATTTTGAGAACTTCTCTAAACAACCAAGACCACAACACTGCAGGTGTAATGAGAAACACATACACGCTCCCTTACAAATTACATATATTTATATCAGTAGTTCAATACTGTCTCCTACAGTGAAAAGTTGAAAAAAAAGAATTAAACTAACACATGAAGTCCATTCGCTGTTTCTGTGTGACTAGAACTTATACCTAGACACAAAAGTCTGTAGTTCACTTATACTTGGATTTCCACACATGGCATTTGCTGCTTTCGCAGCCCAGCATTATGTGGTCTACCACATAATGTATGTGGATTTAAAAAGAGGAGGAGCAACTCTGAATCACACATTATTGCTGTGATCCTGGAAGCCAAATGCACAAACCCAAAGCTATTCCCCAGACAACTGTAAGGGCTCAGCGCATAACAAGTTAGACGGTATACATGCAGCTATAAGGTACTTGAACAGTGGAAGGATGAACTACAGCCTGCTGTATGCTAACTCCATACAGACATAAATCTTGATTTCAAATGTGGCCATCAGCACTTTACTGCCAAGTGGAAATAATAGCAATAAAACATACTTTCAAAAATACTTTGTCAGACTCAGGTCATGCACCACAAGAACGTGGTGTCTGAAAGGGGAATCAGCTTGGCAGACATGAAAGCATTTTCTTGAGCTTGCTGTTCCCACCCAGCTTGCACTGTGGCTGTACAGGGGCATTGCAGTTGCCACAGGACAGAAATTGCATAACTGCCTGTTCCAACACTGGCATGGTCTTCTTGGCACCCAGGCTAAAGAGAGGATGCAGTGGTAGTGCTCAATGATCTCATTTTAAACCAGCCTGGGGGAGTAGAGAGGTGACAAAAAAGGATGGTACACTCTTTTGATCGCAGATGACATTCCATTAGCCCAGGACAACGATGCACATATGTATGCAATAAGCACCCCAACACAGGTAATGACTTCCTGACAGGGTATAAAGCAATGGAGGTTAACAATCCCGATTGTGGATCACATGGTCACAGACATCTGTTTTGCCAACAACTTCCTACCAAAGACTTACGATCAAACAGGAGATCGGACACTCCTCACTGTGGTCTTCGAGCCAAGAAGCACATATCTTTCTGGGTTCATCACAGCCCAATCAACTGGTAGTTTTTGCAAAGGAAAAATAAAGCTTCACTTACCTAGAAAAGAAGACAAAGAGAGAGAGAGAGAAATACAGTTAGTGATTTCCCTAAAACATACAGCTGCTGCTTATCTTTATTTCCCAGATGATTCCCAAATCCAAGCACCTTGTTAGGAGATTCCTGCCATGTTCAGAAACAGGAGTGATCTATGACAGCTCTTTTAGCATATGGCCACTGTCTCCCCCACTGTAATTGGTCTATGGTGCCATTTACTGTTACACAGATTATTCATTAAGAAAAACAAAACAGGTGTTTTCATCAACATCTTGTTCTATTAAAAAAAAAAAAGAAGAAAGAAAAAAGAAGAGAAAGAAGATCCACGACAACATTAACCACATGGAAGGGCACAAATTATTCTGGCTGTGATCAGCAGGGCATAGAAGGTCTTGAAATATACCAAAAGTAACTCTGAGAGGATCTCCTTGCTGAGGGAAGGATGGATCGCATCTCTCTGCCTCACCATTCTGCCACTTATTATCCAAACTACAGCTGCAATCAAAGTCCTTGGTAATCTTCAGTTAAGTAAAGTAGGCTTTGCCATGGGATAGAAGAAGGGAACAGCCTGTGCTATCCCTGCATTTCAAGATTTTTAGTTTTACAAAGACCTTTGTGTGCAAAAACATACCACATGGACATAAAAAAGAGTGACTGTTTTGCAAGAAGCTACCACCTGAATAAGCCAGAGGAAGGACATAAAGGAGGGCTGTTAGATTGGATGAGAGGAACCTAAGCAGAACTGAAGCAGTACTAGGCTTTTCTTTCTAACCAGTTTCATGGTTGCTCAGAGCATGGCTAGGATGTGCTAATTTCTCAAACACCTGACTTCCAGGTCTGGAGCCAGGACCAGCAATCAGTTAACCAGGACTCAATCTTTGCAAGCAACAAATAACTAAAGATTGTTTATTTCGTCTCAAGAGTTAACCTGCCTCTGAGAGGCAACTCAAATTTCCAGAGCAGGGGTGAAAGTAACTACATCAAGGGGCAGGTCCTGAGAAAATAAGAGCCTCCCACCAGCACAGGTTTGAACAAATTTGAATCAGCATTTTCATGTTCTGAAACTATGCATCACATTTACTCCTGCTCAGTTCTACCAGTATAGGAGAGCACAGAGCAACACTTAAACATCCCACACAAGCTTTGTCTACCACCACAGGCTGCATTATTTGAACTGTAATGGAATATAGCTACTATCCCAGAATCCTCTAGAGGAGATACAGCCAGGCTTGCACACTATGAAGAAAGAAACAGATTAATATACATTCACAGCACATTTGCAAAGAGATTGCTTTGCTCATAGTGAGATTTGCACCTGTATAATTGTATCACTTTCAAATTAATCATAATCACACTCTCAACCAATATAGGAGCCACAGAGCAGGCCTCATCCTCGGACTCTCATAAAAGGCATAAAAGCAGCTGGCTCTGAATGCATGAAGATTTCTGCTGGTAGGCAGGGGACAGTGAATCCCAGCTGACCCCCTAAGCCTTGGTATTTGTTTCTGCAGAGCCCTAGTATGGCACATATCTTTGCATAAGTAAGACCTGGTCTGCACAACAGAAGCACCATAACATTTAGTTCCTTTTGCAGAACTCTACAAGTAGCACGAGCCTTACTTTTCTGAGGAAAACTTAAAGAGAGGGTAAGTGATTTGCCAGCAGATACATAGTGCTTCTGTCAGATGGAGAGACATGGAACATGTAACTCTTGGCTTCCCTGATGTACACATTTAATTACTGGATATCTCCATGCAGGAACAGCGACCCACAAGCATAGCATAGCAACAGCCTGAAGCCTCCTGAGTGCTATGCCTGCCCCTCCTCTGCTGTCTCCTCCAAATGGCTCCCAGCAAAAGGCGGATTCCTTAATTGTGTTATTAGCTGAATTATTAATTGATATGAAAACAGCATTTTACTGGGCACAAAAAGTCATTTAGAAATGAGATAAAATGTTCTCGGCGCTGCCTGCCTCCAAGCAGAGCTGGAGCAAGGGCTCTGATAGCTTGATTATTATGCACATTAGTGCAATCTGGTGGGCTCCCAACATGGGAAGCGTGGAATCCCCCAGTACCATATCCATCAGGTCACATCTCTCTCCTTCTCTTTTTCTTCCTGCCATCACTGCCTACTTTGTGTTTCTGCAGGAGACCCTAGGGGTAATTTTTTCCTTTCTGATGAATCCCAGTTGACATCACTGCTGAACTGCTAATGATTGTGGTGGTGGGCAAACAGTATTTTCTCTTCAGCCCTACACTGGGAATGACTGTCTTTGTGCCTCTTCCCCAAACCCTTTTGTGCCCCAAAAGGGAAGAGACTGTTTCTTAAGATGCTCCTTGCTGGAAAGGAGTTGCTTACATTTCTCTATCTCAAAGTCCTTTGTGCCCCACTGTGGAAACAGTGGCCTGTGTATATGTACCTTCTTCTACACAATCTTCCATTACTTTGTAATGGGATATGTGTACGTGTGTGCATGTCTTGATGTCTTTTCAGTTTTTGGACACAATACACTTTTTTATTCAATACTCACTTCTCCCCTGGCACTGATGGGACTCCTCTGTGTATGTCCACCACATCATCCACCCCACCACCTGGGCCTTTCTCCCTCTCCACTCCCTCTTGCCAGCCCCCCAAGGCTTCACAGAACTGCGGCAGAAGCAGAGTTGCCTAGCACATGGTATTAATGAATTTTGAACCTCCATTACACAGGCACAACCCCAGGCAGCCTCCTCCCCTACCTCTCTTGACCCCCCTCTGCAGTCACACCCTCAGTGGGAACCTATCCACACTGACCTATATGTCTAACCCGCAGCCAGAGGAGCCAGCAGACACCAGTGATCAATCCCATCTCTTACATGCAAACCTTGTAATTTAGCAATAACTACTCAACCACCGTTGACCTGCTAATTAATCCATGGATTTTTTGTTGTGCCTTTAATTGTTGGCCCCAATATCTGAGTCACTTTAGACTGCTCACTCTGTGCAGAGCCTAACCAACTAAATGCTACTTCAGCTCCATAGTAATAAAACACTGAAATATATTGACTCCCTGCCAGCTCTTGCACTCATTCTCTGCCTCTCCGCTTGCTGGCTGAGTGCTGGTGTGTGAAGGGAATATAGAGAGGGGAAGGCATTGGCCACAAGAGATGAAGTTTGGGACACAGGTGAGAGAAATCAAGAATCAGTCACCACTTGACAGACCACCAAGGACAGCCTCTGATCCCTGCCACAGCCTTGCTCTAACAAACTCAAACCCACTCTTTCTCCATCACAAAATAGGCTTAGATGGCTATGAAAATTCACAGGAATGCTGGATCTTGCCTCCTTTCTACTTTCCACCCCTTAATAAGGAAATCTTTATCCTCTTGACTATTACTGTCACACTCACTTTATACATGTGCAAGATAAAAGGCCAGATGGTGTAGGCAAAAAATGAATCTGTGCATTGGAGAGCCAGGACATATTTTTTTGCTAGGTGTCAGAGAGTCTCTGTAAACATGGATGAATCACCATGAATGCAGTTTTTTGAAGTGACTTGTACCTCTTGGTGCCTTGCTATGTACCGTGACATAGCAAGAACTGAGGCTGCTCAGCCTGCTTGGACATTGAGTGACTGTGAACCAGACCCCCACAGCAGTCATTTGATAATGTGGGTCACACTGATGATAGGGGTGGGACAGAGATGAACGGACTAATGGGTGACAGTTCAGTGCTGAGAGCAGAGAAGTAGAAGGAGGTTGTTAACACAGGCAAGAAAAGTCTCCATTAAAAAGTATTCATTTTCATTTGGTTAAAATCAAAATGGAAGTCCTGTCAGTGGCAGCTGATATTTACCGCCCCACATGAAAGTAAAGTGGAAAGTGATAAGCCCTTCCTATTGCTGCCATAGCTTACTGCCATTGCTTTTGTTGTAGCTGATCTGTAGTCCTGAGCCATTCCCATTGCCCATTCTCTGCTCTGCTGCAAACAGGCACACCACACAACTGCCCTGCCCAAGGAGGTCATGGGCTCCCTCCAGCTGAGCCCCCCAGGCCAGTGAGCCAGGGGGGAATAACACAGGCAACAGGAATAAAAGCATGTCTAGGGAACTGTTGAAGATAGGCAACTCCATGAGCAAGTTCTCTGTGCCTTCCCCACACTAATGTATCGCATGGGTGAATAGAGCACTGGTGTCCTTGAAGAGCACAGGCTCAGTATGGCTGGAAAGACCAGAACACTCAACAAGATGGGGATGTCACAAAAACCTAGAAGGCACCTACGCCAACACTGTGACCACAATTCAAGAGCTCAAAACCTATCCTGCCAGCACACCTGAGATTCTGTAACTCAAGGGCAATGGCAGGACAGAGGCACTTGTTGTCAGAGAAGGCTATTGGGAAAGCAGCCATATGGTGGCCTTACACTTCCTGATCCTAACCCTGCTGTCTCCATGTCAATAGCTAGTGTTCCAAAGACTGCTGCGTCCCCCTGTTCTTTTCTGTTTGTCTCTGTAACTAGCAATGCCAGAGCACGTCTGGGGTACAAAGAGTGGCCAGAACAACACTTCCCAGCAACAACGGGTCGCACTGGCAACTCCGAGGGCGTTTGGCAGCAACACTTCTAAAAGTTTCCTTGAGGACTTCCTGGGATCTTATTGTCCTGATCTGCCTTCTCTTTTTTAATACTGCAAATAATGTTTCTGAAATGTGGGTCATTTGAGGTGATTTATGATCTCTCTCATTGCCAAGAGAGTCTATCTGCATCAGCCCTCCCGCTGGGAGGTCTTGAGGACTTTTGAACAGAAAGGATTTTTCTGTGCTTCCCCCAAAACTGTCTAGAGGCCAGGCGGAAGCTGAGAATTACTTACTTGAGTGCTGGTACATACTGGGTTTGGAGATGCTGCACAGTACATGCACAATATCTCAGTGAAAGGACATTGTTTTGCTGAATAGCTTTGTCACTGAATTGATTGATCAAAGATCCCAAAATGAGTCACTGTAGGCATGAGAAGAAATGCCTTCTCTCAGTTATATCCTAACTAGTTCTTTTATGGAGCAATTATCACTGAGAGAACCATTTCCATCTCTCCAAAAGGATATGCATTACAAATAGCTCAGTATTTTTGGTCAGTATGGACATTTAACAGACTTCATATGCTTTAGTGGAGAATTGTAAACTGTAAAATGTTCTTCCTGCCACACATATGAATCCAGTCTAATGGTTGGAAAATTGAGACCTCAGACTTCAGATCTACTTCAAGAGGGCACTTTCAGTCCATGCTGCTAGACCTTTTTGCCTGCAGTCTAGTGAACCGCCTTGTCCAAGATGGGAGGACAGAGCCCTTGCACCTGAAGGCTGCCTGAGAGCCTGATGCCAACTTTGGAGAGGACTCTAAGGATCATGGGGTGTCTTTAAGCCAGTTTTGTATTCACCAAACCCTCAAAAATTCCACAGGAGCCTTTCTCTCCCTATTCACTGGTATGGGGAAGTTAGGAGTTGCTGTATTGCTATATCTCCCTGCATCCCCAAGTCCAAAACAAGTGACTATGACTTAGGTACTTAAAGAGCCTTCATATTCAGGTTTTGCTGACTAAAGTGCTCAGTTAGAGGTGTAGACCTTAGCAGAGTAGTTTAACCCCTAGTGGTAAAAGCAGATCTTTGTTTAAATTAAACTTCATCTCTTTTACAGCCAAAAATGAACCTACAGCTATATTAGTTCTCCTGCAAGAAAATTGTGCTGAAGAACAGATATGCCATATCAAACTAGATAAACAGTGGTGACCATGCCAACTTATTTCCAGATGAACACCTCCCTTGAAAGGAGAGTTGTTTGCATACTGGGTTTAAACTAGATTCAGCTCCTATCAACTTTCTGATATGTCTTTGGTGTTTGATCTGCGAAGCTGGTGCCTGCTCTGGAAGATCTTCCCTTTATGACTTGACTGCCTTACAGAGCCCAGTGGCTGCTTTGCATTTACATGGGGTTTTCCTTGGAGAAGCCTGGATGGATAAGAACCAGAGAGTAAGAAAGATGCTAAATAAGTTCAGGACTGAGGCATAATGCTCAGTCAGATGTGTGATTTCCTCCTCTACTCAGCAAGATCAATTAAGGCTATTAAGAGAAATCTCACCACATGGGACATACAGAGGGAATAATAGCATGTAGGAAACAACCTTGTAAGGAAAAGAAGCAGTCAGATGAAAGCTCAGAGAGCTTTTCTATTTGTGGTTGTGCCCCAGAAACTCTAAGCAGGTGTGTGACAATCCTATGATCCTATGTACAAGACCCCCATCAGCAACATCCTATCTGGGTACCTTGCACGTGGATTTCTACTCACCAGTCTTCCTGTGTTGCAAGGAATATGCCAATTTGAAAGAGGGAAACAAGACTCAATGAATTCCTCAAACTCAAACTCAGAGCCTCTAGCAGAGATGAAAATCAAACACAGATTTTCCAACAGCCTGACTACCTTTTCCCATAAAGTTTGCTATAAACTGGGAAGAACAACAAAAATTTGGGGCTTTTTGCTTTCTTTTAAAAGCAGTGCTCTACCTCAAATGATTGAATCTCTACAATGAACCCTAGAGAATGAGTTAGATCCTTCCCATCTTAGCCAGTCCTAGACAGGTGCCCTATCCTGTCCTCACACCTCACAAAACCACAAAGTTCACATCATGTTATGACACCACCATAACACAAGAGCAGCACAGGTGCACTTCCCCAAGCCTCAACTCCTCTGCCTACCAGAGACAACTTTCAGTATGGCATGAGGAATCTGACAAAGGCAGCTTCAGCAGGAGGGATCTGCCCAGTTCAAATTACACCTCAGCCACTACACTTCTGTTCAAGCAGGTCCCCAGCTTGCCAGTGTGATATTGGCACAACAAGCACAGGATTAGTTTTGAAGCTCCTGACTCCTAAAGCAGTAGCAAGCTGCCTGCAGTCTTTCCAGCTATTTGACCATGCTCTTGCAGCACAGCAAAAATTTAATCTCAATTGAATGACTGGGTTATAGGAAGTAGCATGGTGCTTCCCAAGTGTCCTCCCCCTCAACTCATTTTGGCAGGAGGAGGAGATGGTCCTGTTCAGAGAGAAACAGCTGGAATGACTGATTGCATCCATGCTACTGAAAGATGCTGATGAGAAAAACCCAGACTCCTGCCTGTCATATTTTCAAAACCCCCAGACACTGGCTCAGAGCCTTGCTTGTCGCTTTCCTTAAGCCTCTGTTGAGGAGGAAGAGTGAAGATCTCAGAGACAGTGTTTAGTGTCACAGACAGTTCAGCAAGAGACAATTTTTCACCCTGTTAAATCCCTCTGCAGAATATTATCTGCTGGTTTTCCCTCTTTTTATGATTTTCTTATGATTATCTCCTGCTGTTTCTGTCCTCAGCAGCCAAATAAATAAATAGCACTATAGCTGTCAGCAGCTTTAGCTGAGTAAGAAGACCCTGCAGGCAGCCTTGGTGGGCTACAACCCTCCTTGCCCTCAGCATCACTGCCCTCCAGGCAGCATCAGGGTTCTGAGACCCTCATATCTAATGGCAAAAGTGGAGTGATAAGGGGCTGAGAGTGCAGCTTCTTGCTTCTCTGCCCATCTTTTCCTCTTCAGGAAGGGACATGGCACTGTCTAACCTGTAGAAGATGATGTTGATGATAACATTTTCAGCAACTTGAGGGGGGAGGAAGGCTGTAAATATTTAACCTCCTTACCTGTGTTTGGAGCATGTTTTTACCATTATCCCACAGCACAAATGAAAAACAATAGTGTCAGAGAAGTGAAGGAACTTCCACGAGGTAACAAAGCCAGTCTGTGCCAGAAGTAGGAATGAAACCCAGGCAATCTGATTAGTAAGGCACTGCTGTCCTCCCTATAAAACAATTCTGCCTTTAAAAAAAACCCAAACAAACAAATGCACTTCTTCCTCTGTGTACATGTATTCTTTACCCCCTACCTTCCCTACTTTTTTCCTTTTCTCTGCCTAGTTTATTTGTATGGCAGAGTACTTCACACCAAAATCCAAAGACAAGATGCCTGCACAGGAGGACAAAGTCTGGCCACTGTGTTCACTCGTAGCTAAAGCATTCCTTTGCAGACTCATTTTTCTACACTGCTCTGAGATTCTGGTCCCTTTGGGGCCATGTTTAATTCATCTCCTATGACTCTGAAATCCTTTGCAGGTACTGATCCTGTCTTTTTCATGAGTTCAGTGCTCAGATGTCATGCTTTTTTCTTCCATATATAGATTTCTTCTTCTTCCTACTTTGATAAAGCTCTTCCTCTACTCCAGCCTCCATTTTTGGTCTTGCTTTCTCATTGCCTCTTCTTCCTTTTCTGCTTCCAAAATATCTTCCTCATTTTTCCTTTCTGAGCATTCTTCTCTTTGCCTTGACACAACCTGTTCTCTTTCATAGCAAGTACCCTTACACCCTTCTTCAGATACTCTCCTCAGCCCCCACATCTCATTCTGCCCATGCCTTCACTCATTCCCAACTTGTCTGTTAGACAAGTGCTAGATCTTATCAAATAGATACCTTTTACAGGCATACACAGTATATTGCAAGGCAATAAACTTCTCACTGCATATAAACCAAACTGACTCATGTTTAACACAACTGTTGGAAGTGAAGTCCTAAGGCACTGCACTAGCAGTGCCAGCAGCTGCAACAAAGCAGGGTTGGCTAATTTTTGACAGCGTGCGATGTCTTAACCCAGCAGCTTCCTTAGCTGATTAGCACAGAAAAAAACCCAAACACACACTTCCTATTTCTCCTACCTCATGTAACACACAGGTCAAAAGAGCAGAGGAAGGGGCAGAGACCCATGTCTAGATAGCTACTCTACAGTGCTGATGGGAACAAAAGCGAATCTATTTGCTTGGAAAGGAGAAATTTCTTACCCCTTTTTATATGGATGGTGTGATTTCAGAGAGCAAAGAAGTGTCAACCCACTCCCAGCTGTCACAGGAACTGGCTTTTATCTGACAATGCTTTGAGAACCCATTGAAGAAATGAAAACAGAAGCTTCATGTCTTATCCTGCTTTCTGACTGTGATCTCCTTCCTAGGACCAGAAAGTGCAAGGGTAAAGTCAGTTACTTTGCACTTATTTCCACAAATTTTTAGGAGCTCCATCCGCTCGATGTAATCTTCTTCAACCATTGCCATTAGCCTATTAGCCATCATACCCACACTCAGGATTTTCTTGTGGTTAGGTAAAAACTCAAGATATGATCATCAGAATCAGCCTGAAAGTCAAGATGCTGGGAACTGCCAGAATACAGTCAGTCTATTAGGTTTGTGCATGTACTGAAAATCCTGAGCTTATGTTCAGAAATAAATAAACCCCCCTCTTTCTCATTACTTGCCTGGTTTTGAATGTTTTAATCTTCCTTACCTCTTAATACTATATTGTAGAACAATACTACAACAATACTCACTGTCCTCAGATCGCAACGCTGAGATTATTGGGACCCAACTACAGGGACCATCCCAGGTACATTCTGGTGCGTGGTCCCATCCTCCTCAGCTTGCAAAGCCCCTGCCTACTGCTCCAAGCCCTCCACCATTGCCATTCTCCCACATAGGTGATCCTACACAACTCAGCTCTGTTCCTCCTTTGGCTGCAAGAGCAGGCACCCTCCCACAAACAAGAGGCCAGTTCAAGTGGGTCCCATTGTCTTCTGCAAAACCTGGAGTAAAAGCAAGCCGGAAGGAAGACAGAAAACAAACAGGCCAGGGAGGCAGGAACTTCTCTCGTCATTGCTGGCTGCTCCTTCCTCTCCTCTACCCCAAAACTTCTCTCCTTAGCTGAGAAGAGGGTATGAGCCCCAATATCTCTCACCACCTCCGTATGTGGCAGGCAGAGGCAAGGACAGCCAAGTGGATAGTCCTCTCCTTGGGCTATAACACAAAGGAGCTTCTAAAGCCATAGACAGGGAAAAGTGTTTTTGGCAGGGAATAGTCTGGTTAGTCAGAGAAAATGCAACCATGATGGGTAGCTCAGCCCACCACACCTTACTCCCCACTGCTCCCCAAAGACAACCCAAACAAACTTATTACTGCCATTGAGTCATTTAGGTTGCAAAAGACCTCTAAGATCACCCAGTCCAACCATCCACACACCACACCTCTGCCACTAAACCACGTCGGTGAGTGCCATGTCTACACATTTTTTTTAACACCCCCAGGAATGGTGATTCCACCACTTCCCTGGGCAGCCTGTTCCAGCCTCATCACTCTTGCCTGCGTGAGCCTGTGCTCCCCTCACCCTGCCTGCCCCAGCAGCTCCCACCCAGAGTCAGTGCTGCAGGGGGGTAAGCCGCCAGGAACCACAGGTAGAGCCCAGCCATGGGTTGTGCCAGGCAAGCATCAGTGCCATAAGCAATAGAGCATGGCAAGAACTCCATGAGCAGCAGCTGGCACCAAACTAACAGCCTGCCTGCTGGCACATCGCTAGGAGAGCTGGGCAGGGGCCCAGGAAGCAGAGAGGAGCCATGCTCCTTGGTGAGCTGGATGATGGAGGGAAAAAGGCAACTGCTTCACACAATCTCTGCTTCCCAAGCCTTTAATGTTCAGCAGTCCTTTGCCCACCTATGAGAGCTGGCTCTCCAGCAGAAGGATCTCCCCAGGCAGAGGACAGTGGGATAAAGCAGCAAGAGCACGCTGGTTGTGCTGAGCATTGGTACGAGTACTGATCTGCTGTGGCTCTAGGTGGTTTGATAGAGAAACAGAGAACACATGGTGGGATAAAGAAGTTTTGCCTGGTCCCATGTGAAGTCAGAACAAAACTGTGATCCCTGCTGCAGTTATTACACAAGGTATAAGGCAAGGGGCAGACACCAAACCACAGGAAGGAAGGAAATGAATTATTAGGCTATAGCAAAGCTGCTGGCACTCTGAAGTAGAAGCAAAGCCACCCTTCTCTGCAGCATCACCAGGCTTGCATATTGTATTTGTGTGTTGCAAGTTTTCCTGATCGATGCTTCCCAATTACCAAGAAACTCAGTTTGGGAAGCTTTTGTATGCATCTGGGTTTCTTCTCACGCTGCTTCTGCCACAGAGCTGTTCAGGAATGGGTTTTACCCCTGTGTCCTCCAAGAAGATTTCATGCTGAAAGAGTACTGCTGAGCACCTATCACTACAGGAAAAACAGCGTTGAACCACTGATGAAGAGTTTGACTGTGCCTTGTTCACATAATACCTTAACTGGCATCAGTGAAAGCATTGCAGGAGTGCAGTGAGTAGCCTACATTCCTTCATGTAGAAATACAACTGCCACACTCGTGAAGCTACAGCTAGAGGGGAATTGAGCTGTTCCCTTCCACCGCACTGTCGAATGTAATTTAGTCCCTGGCATTGTGTGATCAAGCAGAGGACGGGCAATAACATACACAGGAGCTTATCCTGGAGAATGGCAACTTCACCTCTTCAGCTTTTAAATGAGCCTGACTGCAACTCGAGACCTGCATTCGTACCTCTGCTACAGCGGTGCTGTCCCCAACAGTTGTGGGAGGGAAGCAGAGGAGGTGGCAAAGATCTTGAATAAACTAGGGAAATCAGCATGCCTGCAAAGGAAAAATCCCAGGGCTTTCCCCTGGAGGAGTAAAAGCTGTTTAGAGCAGCGTGTAAATTCACAGCAAGATGCAATAAAGGTGAGTTTTATACATTTCCATTATTGCTTGTACGTCTTTGCAATAATGTTTATTGACATGTTTGAATGGAGCACAAGCTGCACTTCGGCTCAACTGCCTGTGAAAATGGGACATTTGTCAAGAAACAAACCTTACAGATCTTAGCAGCTCCTCTCCTCCCAGGTATTAGTTGGGAAATACTGGAAAGGGTACGGAGCATCAGGGAAAAGGCATGCACTGAGATGCCCAGGATGCCTTGGCTAGCAACCCCTGAGGTGCAGAGCGAGGGGGAAAGCTCAGCAGGTTAATGGGGAGCATCTTACTTTGCATTGACACTCATGCACAACCTAAGAGTGCACATCAATTACAGAATCCCTATGAGGCACAATAAAATTAACCTTGCACGGTCACAAAGATATACTAAAAATGTCTCTCGCTGAAGGTGCTTGGCATGGCTTTAGCCAAGATACCCTATAAGAACTTGGCCGTGACTTCCACTGACATGCAGAAATGCCCTTGCTTCTCCTTTCCACCAAGCCCTATTCTGTGAGGTGAGGAGCTTCTTTTAACTCCTCTGAATTTTAAAGATCCCTGAAGACATGCAGGACATTTAAAATTCATTAAATGCAAAAGACATTCTTCTTCAAGAGTTATCATGTCAGAACTGAATGCCCCAGATTTTGACAAGGCTTGGACTGGGCTCTTAATTTGGTCCACTACAGACAAAGAAATGTCATCAAGTCATGCCATGCCAAAACTTTTGGATTTTAATCTCTGCGCTGAGCTTTAAACAGCCAACGGTTCCAAGCTCTGTGGTTCTGCTTCAGGCACACTTCACCTCTCATCACCCTTTCTAGACTAAAAACTCATGGCACGGGGCTACCTCTGTTTCCATAAAAAGCAAGGCTACCACACAGTTCATGTGTTTTAGTCCCTGTTCTGTAGAGAGTGTTCTCCCATCCTCTCCAGCACTGGCTCTGCCAGTCCCGCCCACTCCTGAGTGGCAGCTATTCCAGTCGTATGTCCTCTCCACATGTGGCACTCATTACAGGACAAGCTAGACATAGCCTTGTGGACCCCTCCCCTCCCCAGCATCCTGAAATGTCACTTTTCATTAAGCTTCATAAACCTTTCAAGTGACAATTCTCTCTGCATTCACTGCTGCACCAGCCCAGAGAATAGGAATGGCCTCTGGTTAACATCACATCACTGCTGTGCCTTTGTTATTGTGCATGTTGATCAGAAATTACTTGGCTTAGAGAAAGTAATTTAGTGATAAATGATTGCCCGTTCAGAGGTAGCTAGTTTCAGCCATAGCTGCCAGGTATTAATCTATTTGTCAATTCTTTCAGAACTTCTGCACTGATGAGCACATGAGCAGCTCCCAACTCCAGAAAGTGAAGCCCCCTCTTTGGAGGGCTGAGTAGAGGGCAACGAACTGATCTCATACCTTCTCATCTACATTTGCAAGGTGCTCTCGAAGCAAGGAGGACCAACTGGGAGGGATTAGTGAGGGCCAGGGTTCCAGCTTTGACCTTCAAAGGCACTTTTGAACAGAGCTCAAAAGCAGGAAGAGCACAAATTTAAGTCTCAAAAGTACCTGGGAGTGTCTGGATGAAACACTGAATGGAAACATGCCAGCTCATACAGAAAGCCAATATTTTTCACAGTTATCAGCTTCCCTCAAACTTTCAACAGGAGCATTCCCACTGAAGTTTTTGGACATCAATGGGTAAAAAATTAAGTGAGTAGCTGGACTCCTCACCTAGGACATGCAGCTCTCAAGGCCCAATTCCTCTTCTGCAACAGGAATTCAAAGCTCAGGAGTTCTACCTTTTCTGAGCACTGCCACTGTCTTTTTGGTACAGTAACTAACTACTTACAAAGAGAAGGAGGTTTACACCTCTTTTATGCCCACTGGTGATTCTCCTTGACATACAGGAACCCAGAAAAACAGCAGCAGCTTTTCAACACCAGGACAAACAGTGTAACCTACAATTTGTTTTGGCCATGGCATAAAAACAGAGTAATTCATCCAAGTGTTCTTGTTTGCAGAATGCACAAGGCTTAAATACAGGACAAGCTGCACCTTTCCAGCTAAGAGAGGAGTTCCCAGAAACATTCAGGATGAGTCTGAACTCCACATGCAAATACTTCTGAAATTCTACAACACATCATTTGATACATGGATCCAACTTTACATTTGTGGTTCCCAGATGTGCAGAGGTCAAAACATACACCAAAATTTGAAATTTACAGCCTATTTTCAGCATGCCAGCGAGAACTCAAACTCTGGAAATTACTCTTGTCTTGTTCTAGATTTAGTATATTGCTATCAGGCATTAGAAAAACTCTTGGTTTTAAACAATTGTGCTATGGAAAGTATAAAGAGCAGGCAGACATCCAAGCCATTACCAAAGCTCTGACAGCACTCACATACTGGCCTTGGTGCAAGCTCCTCTTTAAACAATCAGAATAATTTGATGGTGCTTCCTGATATCCTTTATTTAGGGCTCCTGGAGAAAAATCCTCCTTTCCTGAAGGGAAACGTCTCATCTCCCTTTGGTTGGGGCAAAAGGTCTGCACTTTCCCTTTCACTCCACTCTCTTCTGGGTTGCAAGAACTGTTTTCTTGAGATGTTCAAGTTCAGAGGCTCCAGCAGTGAGCCACTGACAGATTGTGAACTGCCTTACCAAGCCCTGCAGCTAACATGCACTTGTCTTCAAAGCAGATACACAAGGCAGCTGGGACCCTTCCACTAAACCTCTCCTTCTTCCACCTACTCTGCTTCCCTCCATGCTTCATTTGGTTTGTCTTCTCTTCCTCTCTCCTAAACTTAGGGAAACAATTCCCTCCCTCTCCAACTTGACCCCCAACTTCCCACTTCTTTGTGACCACCCCTCAGGCAGATCTGTGATGGCTGCTGGATGCAGCAGCCTAAGGAGGAGCAGAACTGCCCTACCACTTGCAGCTGGGACACTTTCCCCCTCCACTCAAATGAGGGAGGAGAGGGGATGAGGTGGGAGCATCCTCACCGCCTCCGACCTCAGGCACGGCACCCTGCCACTGGCACAGGCATCCTGCCTTCAGCTGGCTGGGACTCACACAGGTGCGGTGGCATCGGCAGGAACTCCGGCAGATTCCCACGCCTCGGGAGTGCCACTGACAGCCATTCCCCCTGCCTTGGAATCGGCAGGTTTACAAGCCTCTAATTCCCAGCTACAAGCACTGCTCTCTGTGCCAGGGAAGCAGCGGTGCATGCTGTCATTCACGCGGCTGGGAGGCCACTCCTGCCAGCGTTTGCGGCCATCATACCAGCTGCTCAGGGCTGGGAGCAGATGGCAGGATGGCACACCTGACAGGGAGCAGACCTTCCAAGGACAAAGGGGGAGGAAGAGTTTGCACACAGTTTGGCCAACCCCAATCCCCAGCCATGCAAAAGATGGAGCAAGTGTACCCTTCCCTCCCTTTCTTCTCCCCCCACTCCCCCTCTGCCCCCAAGAAGAGATTTTCACACCAGGGTAACCCTGAAACAGGTTTCATTGATACCTCTAAATTTGTACCCTTCTCCTGCCTCAGTCGAAATGCCCATTATCTGAGGTAATTATCAAGCACATTGAGCTAATTATCAAGCAGAACTCCAGTTCAGCCTTACCCATGAGGATGTAAGAAATACATTTTTCGGGAGTGCTCAGCTACTTCAAGCCCACTCCACCCCCCAGAAATGGTACTGCTGAAAAAGGTAAGAGCTTTCTCCAACCTTAGTCCACGCCAAAAAGAAATTATGACAGAACATAGGCTATAGGAATAAGCCCAGTTCCAGTTCCTCATCTTCCCATCTCTCCCAGATGAAGTTACCAAAAGGAATGGATACAGGAGAACATCACAGAGCGCAAGAGATATAAACCAGTGATTCCGTCGCATACAATCCATCCTGAAGAACTGATGTGAGCGCACATACATTTAAATATTTGAAAAGCATCTTTTACAATGAATATCAAAATGACTTACAATCCAAGTCAGAGAAAAACGCCCTCACTTCTCCCTATCTCCCTTTTCTCATTACAGAGATAAATCCCGGGTGCGTCTCTCAGCTGCAGAGGGAGACTGAAGAATATATATATAGACATAAAAAAAGCATATATATATGTGTGTGTGTGTGTATGTATAAAATATACAACAGTAATAATCTCAACAATTTTAAAAGAAGCTTGCTGCAGAATACAGCCAGTCTGGGAGATGAAAAACTCAGGGTAGTAGCCAGAGCCTCTCCTCATCTGCAAAGCGGGTGGGAAATTTGCTGGGCAGCAAATGCATGGGCTTGCATTGTGTACCACAAAGCTAGAGGAAGGTAGGAAGAAGGAGCAGGAAGGATGGTCGCACATGGGTAAGCAATAGTGTTTGCAGTCCAGCTGCCACGGACAGTCAACACTGTCAATACCAAAGCATGCAAGCAATGTAAGTACAGGTGCTGCATATATCTCAAGATTTTAAATCATGTCAATTATACAGTGGCTCCCTTTCCATTGCGTTCTTGTTTTATAATCAGAACTGAAATGAACCATGACTTCAGAAACTCAGTCTGGTTTGTTTTGGTTTGGTTTTGTTTTGTTTCTTTCCTGCTAACAGACCTCCCCGCCCCCCGCAGCTACCCTGGAATTCAATCAGAAGCCTTGGCAGCTTTGCTGCCACTGTAACCATGCTGCTCCGCACGTCACAGGGGCTGGTCTGACTCGGGGGGAGCAGTTCACACTCGCACACATTGAGATGGAAAGATGTTGCTCTTTTAATTAGAGGGCTTCACCTCTATTCCCAGCCCTGGTCACACCTGAAAGCATATGCAACTGCACAACTATGTCTCAATGTACTCTTTTCTCTGTGATTCCTAGTCAATTCACGAGCAGTTTATCTGAACACAGTTTGTGCCTGAATCACTGAATTTCTAGGTGCTTTTCTCTATGTAAATACATACGCATTTGTAGGTTTTAAGCTGTGTGCCTTCACTGTGGGCCTGGGAGCATTACTCTAAAGGCACCCTTGTGACAGCCCTCAGCACAATGCAACGGCCTGCAAAGCTGTTAACACCTCTCACTGGATCAACACAGAGCGCCCTACCTACGCAAGGCTGAAGACTCTTGTAAGTACTCCATAAAGATTCCCAACCCTGAATCACACAAACATCACTAATCAGTTTATAGAAAAATAGAAAGGATTTCCAAACAACAGGAATAATTCATTTCCCCCCTTCTTTTTGTCACATCAGCCCCAAAGGTGGACGCAAGCTGTATTTTCAAGCCTTGCTCTGCCACCAAACCCACAAAAGATTGAGAATGATTCACTTTCTGAAGCAGAGGCACTTGGTAAAGCACAAATTATCACTGAGACACATGACAGAAATTTCCAGAATTGGTAGTGCTGTGATTTGCCTTCAGCATAGGAACCAGGAAAAAGACACAGATCTGTGAAGTGGCTTCTGCGAAGTGTCACAACAAATAAGGAGAGAAACACAGCATGAGCCTCCTACCTCCAAACATGCTTTTCCAACCACATCAGGCAGTCGCCATAATGTGTGCTCCCAGGACCTGTGCACCCAAATGAACAGTTCTCTGTTGTATTTTTAACTATACAAAGCCTGGATGCCAGGATTTTGTAGCTGTGCTGTCTTCTACTCCCACAGATGCATCGCTACATTTGCACAGCTGTACATATCTTTCCCTGTATGTATCCAGTGACAAGGATATATGTTCTTCTGCAGTTACAAACACATGCCAAGGCTTCTACATGTCCAGGGTACTAGAGTCCAGTATATGTGCCCTGGATAACTAATCAGAGCCCTTTGCCCTGTATCTTCTGTTTGAGCTTGGTAAAAAGCATGCATTTGTCCTCAGCTTTGACTCCCGAGTATAGCAGTGCTTGCATGGACCTAGGTGTTGAAGAAATGATCACAGCCAGCTGTAATGTTGCTTTAAATGTAAGTTTGTGTATTGGTTGTGGGAACAAGACTAAGAGATGCAGTTGAAATGAACAGTCACTCTGAGTACAGGATCTGCATAAATCACTGTCCAATATATTCATTCCTATTGACAGATTAATTCCTTTCTCAGGTTTTGCTTAAAAGTGTACCACTGAATACTAATAACAGTCCCCAGTGTTGCAGTCATGTCACTCAAGGCAGGGTGAAAGATGTCGAGGGGAATGATCTATGGCCTTCTAAAAGGGGGAAGCTCCTAACTGCTCCAGCTCTGCAGGCTGGCAGCTGGCAGCACTGGATGGAAGGAGCCACCTCCTCACCCTGCGAGTAGATGGGACTACCCGAGTCTCCAATTCTGGCAGGAGGCAGCACTCTAAGGAACAACGCTGCAGAGATATTACATCTGGAAGAATACCTCTTGAAGTTTGCCATGGTAAAGTTGGCAATAGTAAGGAGAATTCTCATCTCCCTATAAAACTAGCAGTGTATGCAGCACAGCAAGGTCACTGGCCTGAAAGGCAGGGTGGGCAGCAGAGCAGGGAATCTCTGTAATGTTTCCTAGCCTGAGCTGATTCCTTGGGTGCATTTTATTCTCTAGATCTGAAAAAAAAAAAAAATGAATGCAAAGATATTTTCACTTAATCAAGTCTCCCAGCCAAGGTGTCAGGCACAGAGAAACCGCTTGTCACTCCAATGCTTCCCAGCATGTGCTCGCTGCACCAAGGAATGGAGGGCAAAGGGATTACAGAATTAAGCGATAGTGGCACAGCAGCCGGAGAGTGGCCAAGATTTACCTGTCACTTGGAAGAAAATTCCATTTTATTTTGTGATTTACTAAGACTGAAAGTTAAAGTGGTAGGGCCTGGCCAAGTCCTGGGTTCTATAAGCAGGCAACGTCAAATCATCAGCCCATGACAGCCCACACCAGGCAACTTAACCTTTCTTTGGGCAAGGCAAGTGCAGCTGCACAGTAATCCCTTGGTTCAGGCTTAGGTACAAGCTCCTAGACTCCTATCAGAGTTCATCACTGCCTGTCAGTTACCTGGAGGACCTGTCTCATCCTTTCTCAAAGGACCAGAAGTGGAGTCTTTCTGGGAGTCAGGATTATGGTATTAACCTTGCAGCTCTAGAAAGGTGGCTTCCCATCTCCATGGTATTTGCATAATGCCAGAAGGTCTGAAGGGAAATAGTTGTTTAAGCTGTGAGGTGCCCTCTTGATTTTTATTGATAACATCAGGACCAGCTTGGCAAGGACTTGCACAGATCAGGATGAAGTGTGAGGGCAGACAAATGTGTTCCCATTGTATCTTGGCAAATGATCACATCCCCCTTGTTAAAGAGTTTGATTCAGGTTTCTCCCCGTGTCTTGGTGCCTCCTCTGTCACTCTGCCATTGCACTAGAAGTGAGAGCTCAGAAAGGCAAGTGATGAGCTCCTGACAAAAAGCACAAAGCAGCAACTTTACAGGTATTGAGAGGAGCACCTAGGTGAAAATCAGGAGTTTGCAGATGGTTGGCTGTTTTTCTCTAGCTGGCTGAACCAAACACCAGATCTGGACATCTTTCAACTTAGAGAAAAATGAAGTTTACATGACTCTATTTCAGGTTGTAAAAAGTGTAAATAGAGCACTTTTAAAAGTCAGGTGTACCTGAGGGCAAATTAATCTGAATCAATGCAACATGGTTTCATACTGCAAAAATAACCATTCTCAGGCTTTGCCAGTCAGGTCTGCTCCTATTGGCTGTGTCCCATCATACACTCAGCTGCACCTTAATGTCAGCAAGGCATCTTCCAAAACAAGCCCCACGGTTCAGTCAAAGCCTATTTGCCTAGAAATAGCTATACAAAAATGCTTATGCAAGTTACAGACAGTTCTTCACACACACACCAGGAGGTACTTGTCTGTTCTAGTGTATCTCCAAGCAGAGGCACTGAAATACCACTCAGATTTCTCTTCCCTGTCCCTCCTCGGGTCAGTGCTATGCAGAACTAAAGGGTAAGCACAGATTAACTGGTTCACAGCACTCCTGATTCAGCCAGTACAGGGCTCTTCTATGTACACCAACTGCTTTGATACACCCAACAACACATAGATTATCCTATTTACACTACAGGTAAAGTCCTGAGACATCCAATTTTAGAAACAGCTTTATAATATTGCTTCTCCAGAAGTGAGGGAGAAGTGGTGGGGTGTGGGTGATATGGCCCATCAGCCTTCTCTGGGTGCAAAATTGCTCAAACAAGCATGCCTGGACTTGGTGCTTCTTGCCTCAGCCTTCACCTGCAAGCAGCTGGAAAATCAAAGGAAAGAAGAAAAAAAGAAAGAAAAGAAGAAAAGATGGCCAAATATGGCATGCACTTTGAAAAATGGGAGGACCGGGAGATTACAAAGCAGAGAACTTAGCTGTGGTTCCTAGAAAGTGACTAGGAAAAATAACTAGTCTACTTTTAAGCACCTGCAAGATAACAAGGAGATGAGTAAGAGGCAACATGGACTTGTCAAGGAAAATCCAGTCAAATCAATCTAATTTTCTTCAGTGGAAGGGTAACAGGTCTTGTGGACAGCAGAGTAGCAGCTCAGGCATACATCTTGACCTTAGTAAGCTTTCTGACACCCTTTCTTATGACATTCCTACAAGGAAGCTCAGAAATTATGGTCTAGATGAATGCACTATACCATGGCTACAAAACTGCTGGAAAACAGTATTGAAAAAGTAGTTACCAATGGCTCATTGTCAAAATGCAAGGATACACCAGCAGGGGTTCTGCAGGGATCTGTTCACAGTCTGTTGATATTCAATATTTTCATTAATGACCAGGATAATGTCTGTTTATTGAATTTGCAGGTGACAGCAACCTGAGCAGGAGTGCACATGGAAGAGAGGTATGGAATTCAAAATTACCTCATCATATTATAACATGAACTGATAAAAAGTAGAATAAAATATTATGTGGGTGTGCACAAGGTGCTTCGATAGGAAGAAGAGTCACAGAATTATAGAATCATCATAGAAGCATAGAATGGCTCAGGTTGGAAGGGACCTTAAAGATCATCTAGTTCCAACCCCCCTGCCATGGGCAGGGATGCCAATCATTAGACCAGGTCGCCCAGGGCCACATCCAGCCTGGCCTTGAACACCGCCAAGGATGGGAAAGATCTCTGAGATCATCAAGTCCAACTGTCCACCCAACACTACCATGCTCACCACTGAACTATGTCCCCAGCTACCATATCCACATGTTTTTTTGAACACTTCTAGGGATAGTGGTTCCACCACCTTCCTGGACAGCCTTTTCTAATGCCTGATAATCTTCTTGGTGAATAAATTCTTCCTAATATCCAATCTGAACCTCCCCTGGCACTTTCCTCTGGTGCTATCACTCATTACCCGGGAGAAGAGACTGAGCCACTCCTCACTACAACCTTCTTTCAGGTAGTTGTAGAGAGTGAGAAGGTCTCTCTGAGACTCTGCCAGGCTAAACAACCTTAATTCCCTCAGCCACTCCTCATAACAGATTTTATGTTCACCATAACATCTGCTTCACCAGCTTTGTTCCTCTACTTTGGACAGACTCCAGTAGATCAATGTCTTTCTTGTAGTGAAGGACCCAAAACTGAACACGGTATTCAGGGTGTGGTCTCACCAGTGGCAGGTACAGAGGGACAATCACCTCCCTAGTCCTGCTGGCTACACTATTTCTGATCCAAGCTAGGATGTTGTTGGCCTTCTTGACCATCTGGACACACTGCTGGCTCATGTTCAGCCAGCTGTCAAGCAAAACCCCCAGGTCCTTCACTGCTGAGCAGCTTTCCAGTCCCTCTGCCCCAAGCCTGTAGCATTGCACGGGATTGTTGTGGCCAAAGTGCAGGACCCGGCACATGGCCTTGTTGAACACTGATACAGGATGCAGAACAACCAGCAAGTTAGCAGCCTGGCAGAAAAAGGGGTTACAATGGAAAAAGCAACAGTAGACCAAAAGCTTAACATGAATCATTTGACTTACAAAGTAAGGAAAAAGCAAATGCCGCTTAAGTGTACAAGGGTACAATCTGGAAAGCATAGAAACTAATCTTCTGCTTTAGCTAATACAAGTGGGAATCAGCCATACTACTGTGTCTGCCTTGGGAGAATGAGCCCCAAGGAGAGTGTGGCCCAGCTGGAGAGAGATCTGAAGAAGGCTGTAGTAATAACCAGAAGTTGAGAAAGCACCATTTCAAAGGGGCATTGCAGCAGGTTACATTAGAGAAGACAAACAAGAAGAGGAGATGTTAAAATAGTTTTTAAAAGCTTCAAAAGTTTCAGAAAAAAAAGATAAGAACACTTTGTTCTGCTTACCCTTGGCAAATACAACAATGAATGTGGGTGTTAGATTGCAAAAAGGGAGACTAATCACCTCTGAGATCTAGTGGTAAGGACGTTGAAGCACTAGGAAACTGCCTCAGGAGGTTGCAGGGACCCCACCACTGGAAGATGGTTTAGAGTTGGCTAGATAAACATGCCAGGAAATACCTGAGCATAGCTGATCTGGTCTTTCAGCAGTAGGATAAATGAAATCACCTGACCAGGTTACTTACAGCTATCTCATCATGAAAATTTTTCATCTGAAACACTAATCCATGTACAATCCTTTCTTCAGAAGCATTGCTCACAGATATACAAGAGTTACAAAAAATAAACCAGGCTGCTAGGACATCTGCTGCCATGCTATGCAGTGCTGCCAGCACTCTGTATGGTGACAGGGAGCACCCCACAGTGTATCTTTCTAACTATGCAGTGGCACAGGCTAAAACTTTACTTTCTATCTGATTAAACAAATCAGCTTATGACATGGCCAGTATGGGCATGATTGGAGTTGACCCCACCAATGTAAGAAGCTAAGGCAGCAGATCCCAAAATAGGGGTCTTGACTTCAACAGAAAAAGCCTGAAATCTTGGAGGAAAGATCACTGTCCCTGAAAATGGGGCATCAAGAAGAAAAGTTTGGATACTGCTGAGCTAAGGGCTTTTCCCCCAAGAATCTGGCAACTTTCCTTCTCAACTGAGAGTTGATTTGGAATGCAAATCCTGTAGCAAGGTAGTGGCCTTTGTAACTCTATATTCCTCTGCAGCATAAGGAACAGCAGGACAAATCCAAGCTCCTGTAGCTGTGACCTGGGTTATCAGGCAGGTCTGTTCAGAAAATGGAATTTTGTCCACAGGGAAAAGATGCTGTCCAACACTTTTCAAGCAAAAAGACTCTTGACTGTACATTCCCATCTTCCTCTTTGCTGATGAGTAGTTACAACACCCTCTACTGACTGGGGACCAAATCCAGGGACTAGTCCAATCCCTAGGTATTCATCAGTGCATGTCCCATGCTTAGTTGTATAGAATCTAGGCTGCCTGGATGTTGAAGGTAAATCACAGGATGAGAGCAGAATGCCAGAGCATTTCTCATGACCTTTCTAATGAAGATATTCAGGTCTCAAAATATTACTAGCTGAAAAGACACTCGTGCCTTTTCTTTCCTAACAGTTCTGGTAGGAATACAAACGACTCTGCACTGCTGCATAAACAGTATAAATATCAAGGGAAGAGAAGAATGACTTGGGTCAGTCCAAATGCATTTAATTGAGCAAGAAATGACACCAAGAAAAATAAAATGAAGGCTTGGGGTAAAGGACTACTTAGCTAAGAGTGTGGAACCCCGTATATAATTCTCACCAGGAAAATGCACGATGCCTCATCTTACACACCTCTGCATGGGGATGCAAAACATCTGTAAGATTAGACCCCTGCAAACATGCCTGCTTCCTAATGAAAAGAGCTACTGATTTGTGAGGCCACTTCTCTTTCTGTGATTTTTCTGAACCTCTGCTGACTACTTCTTGTGGAGTCTCCAGATGGTGTCCTTACCAAAATGGAGGCTCACTGCTCCCCTGGACCCTCATATGGTTAAGCACTTAGCTGCTGCCACAATGAGAAACACCTTTTACAATTCAATTTGATCTTTCTCCAAGATTACTAGAAGCACCTACTCTCACTGTAGTGAAATGTTAGGCTGCAATAAATGATTTCAGTGTAAGAGGTTTTAACTGTCATAGGCATCAAAATGGCTTTGCAATGGTTATGAGTAGATTTAACTCAGAAGTTTGACTGTCCCATGTGCTCAACAGCACACTGAAGGATTCAGTAACGACAGTGTACATATCTCCCCAGAGGACCCCAGCGTGAAGATGCACAAACACTTAAAGCTCACAGCCCCATCCCCAGGAACATCAGGCACTGCACTTCCTTGGCTGTGGTTGGACAGGGAACCAGATTTTCTTTCAGATAACATCATCAGGATCAGTGAGAAAAAGCACTGGGGATGATTACACCTTCTGTCTGGAAGAATGGGACAAATCTCAGCCTATTTGTTCACCTGATCTTGGATTAACTACCTGCAAGGGTATTTCTATGCCACTTGCAAAACTGCAGCAGTACAAGTAAGAAGCAAGGCGTGGCAGGAAACATTATCAGAGGAGGAGATACATAGCCCACAACTGATACTAGACTAGGACACAAACTAGCTGACTCATGCCTGTGGTACAAAAGACAACATCTCCTAAAGCACAGCACCCGTAAGGCCACTGGGGCACTGGAATGGGTGCAGAAAGGAAAGGATGGGTTTTCCAGCATATCACTCCCCTTTGCTTGATGCCTGGGGCATGGAACAGGATAGCCCCTCACACTCTCTCTTCAAGGAGGTAAAAAGCTTATGCTGAAACAGAATTATGACAAGCTTGGCAACTGGAGCAGGTGCAGACATTTGGCTGGCTTTCTCCAAGAGTGCAGCATTCACAACTGGAGACAGATTTTTTTCAAAAGAACCAAGATCCCATTTGGGCAATAAAACCAGCATCCAGGTTTTCAAAACAGGACCTGTAATGACAGACACTAGAAGTCTTAGAAGACACCACTAAACACACTCAGACCCTGCAGAGGCAGCAGCACATGTTGAATACTCCCGCACGGAAGCTTCAAAATTCCCCTTGCCCTCTCTAGGACACAAGATAGATTCCCAGTCACTTAGCCATCTGACTTCACCTACTCAAGCCCAATGATGTGCAGATATGCATTTCTTCTTCTAAGAAACTAAAATGCAATTAAAATATTTTCTAGAGGGACTGAAGGAGTACAGTGAGAAGCTTTCTAGAGGACATTTTGGAAGCAAATACTTAAAACTACAAATTTCTTGTTCCAAATAAATTCCAAAGAACTTTTCACTTAGCAACAGAACATCATTTTCTTCTGCATATGGACCTATAACCAATCCCTCCCAATGGGCCTCCTAAAATTGCTAATGTGAGGAAATCTGAAGTGCTCCAGCTGTCAGATGAATCATATATGCATTGTACAGGAGCCATGAACACAATTTCACCTCTGAGATTGTGACAAATAGTGTTTCCATAGTAATTCTTCTGAGACAGTTTATAGAAGCTGTAACAAACATTGGGAACACAAGGCAGCCAGCCACAAGAGGAAAGAGATGCCTGAGAAAGAGCCTGTGCAACTAACTTCTCTCACCGCATTCCTCAGTCAATGAGGATATGCCCAGTGAAAGGAATCAGACATCAGGGCTGAAGCATTTTAGAAGACAACACAAATGTTAATAACTAAAAATCACTTCCCAAGCTTCTAAAAGCAATATGGCCAGGTCCTGTAAAAATGCTGAAGGAAAAAGATATGTGTGAGCCCAGGAAAGTCACTTATACAACAGAAAAGGTCCCAAACTCAGTTTGGATGTTCCATAGAAAAGGAGAACACAGAAAACAGTACCACTTCTGCTCTGGAAGATAACTCTGCAACACGAGGTCTAGTCTGAGTACAAAGTACCAAAAAATTCCCACCAGTGACAGGTAAAACTACAGACTAATGTGACAGAGTTGCATTAGTTTAGTAACCACATTTCCAACTTTGTAATAGGGAACACAAAACTTCTACTTGACTAGAACAAACCACGTTTCTTTCCTAGGAAACAAGTTCAGTTCCCAAAGCTGCCTCTGTTAAAGCTGACAAGTGCTTTAAACGATGAGCATCCTAGAGCAGTGAACTTAAAATACATCAGCATTACAGAGGAACACACTGGGTGCCTGCAACCCATGACGAGAATGTAATCCCAGACATGCTTCCTGTTAGATTGCAACAGCCAGTTTGACAGCTGATACTGCCTTCAGAAGGACTGTACCTGCAACAGACACTATTAGGCCTCTCTTGACAATAAGCAGATTTCTCTTGGACAACTCCAAGTGCAGAAAAAAGTCCTGCTTTTCATGCCTTCTTAATTACTCCCAGTCATTACCAACATCTTATACTTCATATTGTCTTCCACCAAAAAAATCCCAAGATCTTTGGCAAAAACTGTTGAGCTGATGAGAGGGTTCCCCCTAACTTCAAAGACACTTCAGTAAAACCATTGGTTAATGTAATTCCAAAAACCTGTAAGAGCTGCAAAAATTTTGCAGAGGACATGTGGAGGAATGACTTAAAATGAATCTATGTATAACATTTCCAAAGTGTTCCAAGTTTTGGAATGCTAAAATATGTTGGAACATTAAAACATTTTGGAAATGTTTTTTACATTTTCATGCATACAGCAGCTTTAATTGGAATATGATAATACAGGACCTAGAAGAGAAAATTGCATGACCCAGCAGGGGACTGCCAGTCTCCTTTTCCAAATGAGAAAATCCTCATGATTATTAGCTTCCAGTCCTGTGCTGTCATAAGATATCAGAAACTTAAATCTCTCACTGTCTCACAACTAAATCTTCCTGGGAAAAACATACATTTAGAGAGAAAGTGCATTAATTTGGCAGGCAGCTTTGACCCTGTTCTGCACATGTAGGACTATTTGAAGCAGATCATAAGTTTGCAGTTGGTATTGTTGATCCTGTCTGCAAGGAAGAAAATGGACTCCTAAGATCTCTCCCAACCTTTTGTTTTTTTCTATTCTAATATTGGATTGATTCCCAGGCAAATGAATTCCTGGATGAAATGCAGGTTAGACACTCCAGGGTACATAATAAATGGGGGGGATTGTTATTATTTTTATATATAAAGATGTGTGTCTGTGGCTTTGCAATAAGGTAATGGGTTTAACTTGCAGATGTGCGAAACAGAGGAAGGAGAAAAAGAGAACAAGCAAGGTTTGTGTCTACACTCATAAATCCTTTCTATGTATGATTGATGTAAGATGTCTCCTCTTGCTATGCCCATAACAGAGCTTTTACTACCCACAGTACCAGGAAGGCCCTGAGTACCTGCCTTCTAGGAAGGCCAGGTTTATTTGGAGAATTACTCCTACCCTACTGTAGAAGATCAAGCCTCACAGATGTGATTTGCACTGTCAGAGAGTTAGTAAGTTATTGAGGGGAAAAGGAAGCCAATATGCTGCGGTGCACGTCCTCACCCTGGTACATACACACACCTGTAACACACTTCCACAATAGCTCAGTGGACACATCCCTAAAAAACTCCTCAAGGGGACGTACTACACCATGGTTGAGCGGGTCTGCCAAGCATGCTGGCACTCTGGCAGAACCCAGATCCTGGCTCAAACTCTACTTTCGAGGCATAGTTCCAGAAGTATTTATGCACCAAAGAAAAAAAGTGGTTCCACAGCAGTTGAGAAGGTCCAGGGAAGCCACGCACACCACTGCTAAAACAGCAGCAGCTGCTGCTTAGTGTGGGCCATTTCCCTTTATCTTCCCACTGAGAACCTCCTCTAAAGGCAACATTCGTGACGGGTTTGAGCAGAAGGCTGTGAGTTGCTATTCCTCAACCTCCTCCAGCCTGGTGTTTTCTCACGGCCCAACAACCCTCCCAAAACCCAGGCATGGATCTACTTCATCCTGCAGACAGCTGGAGAGTGGGTCACAGAAGGAGACTGAACTGCAAAAAGAAAGGGGCAAGAAAGTGGGTGGCAGGTAGAAAGGCTGTACCAGACACTTGCAGGTGCAGCGCAGGCACAGGAAAAGCAAGAGGAGGATAGGAGCTTGCAGAAGGCCCCGCATACAGAGGAATGACCTGGGCAAAGCTGATGGGGCGGCAGAGCAAGGGAAATAGCAGGCACTGCTCCTGAAGCAGTGCCATTCCAACACAGCTAATACCATGCTCGGTGAGGCATGCTGCTGGGAGAGTTCCTGGTCTGTCCCTTCCTGTTTTTCCTCTTCGTGCCTCTGTATGCTCCAGTTCCAGCCTCTCCTCTGGTTCCCTCATGGGAAAAAGGCAGAGATAGGAAGAGGCATACAAGGCAAGGTGAGCTGTGGCTTTCTCTCGATTTCCTACCATTTTAACTCACCTTAATTGCTCTCCAATTAGCCAAAGTTAGCAAACACATTGGTAAACACCAGTCTAGATGCTCCATAAACATTTGTTCTAAGAGATATATGTAAAATAGTGAAGTGGATGCTAAGGCAATTAGGTATAATCTTATCACTTTCCTTACTCACACTGGCTTCTCACGCTTTAGTGCAGCACAGACCCGAGCTCTGTACTTGCAGGACTGTTTTTCCAAAGGCACTACAAAGGTAAACCTTAGGGCTATTGCATGCCAAATTCTGATAAGGCGCCATTAGTTCCCAGTCAACTTTCAAAGACAAAGTATAGTAGGATTTTAGAGCAGCAGATATTCAATGCATACAGTGTCCGCTAAGTAGGTGTAAAAGCCTTCTGAGTTTCTCAATTTTGATTTATTTTCTCTTCAAAAAATCATTTAGGCAGTGGATTTGTTGGTGTTCCTTATACAGACAGACTCCTCACCCCCTTTGCTACGGCTATTTATCAAAATGTAAGGTTTCAACGTGACATTCACAATTCTGCTATTTTAGCATGCATGGCAACATGCTCCCCTCTGGTTTTCTCTCAAAGATGCCTTATCAGTCTTATATATATGATCATAACGTGGAGCATATATCAACAGGATTCTTCAGAGCTGGAGAAGAACTGAAATATCTGAGTGTTTTCACAATCCCACAAGCAAAAAAAGCAGGTTAGGGATTTCCAAATCTAGCATCACTCCCAGTCCCTCATCCCCGCCCCACAAGTTAACAGAAATCTGTAGCTTGCATGCAAAGCAGATCGGAAACTGGCATTGCAATGTAAAACATCCATTTGTGCAAGGCTCTTGGCATAGAAGGTAATACATTTTTCTTCTCATCACAGGTCAAAATAGACAAGGCAGCCTCTAAATGAGCCCCATTCTGTTCTTCTTCTGCACAGCTAGCAAGTCAGAGGCAAGCAGGTTGCAAAGGGTTCCCCACAGATGTCCCAGGCCGTGCCTCCTTTAAGGCTGAAAGCAACTACCAACCCCTTTTGCAAGCATGCCATTTGGCATGCATTGGAACAGACAATTCCCATCCGAGGAAAACATTTCCCTAACAAGTCAGCTCTCATCTGAATCCAGAATGACACTGAATTTGGAGCTAACACTCATAGCAAAAACAAATTTCAAAATTATTCACAGAAATTTTATAACGTTTTCCTTCTGGGTGGGAAAGAGAGAAATAATTTTAATATTCCTATCATCCTATGTTTCAATTTTATTTCTTGAAATGCCCTGAACTGCTTAATTTCAAGCTGGTTTAGTGCTAAGATGCATTTTCCTTTTGCCTTATAAAAGCCAGAGGAAAGTTAAAAGCCTCCTTTCTTTGCTACAGGCTGTGCTACGTACATCATATCTCCCATTATTAACTGCTTTGTCAGAAAACAGCCACCATCATGTACCATTTTGCTCTTTTCTCCAAGCTGAGCTGTCTAGAGAAGAGGGGAAAAGTGACAACTCCCTCAACCTAACAGAGGAAAAGAAAAGAAGCCTCATGTTTTTTGGAATTAATTAGAAATTAAACATTCAAGCCTACTACAAATGAGTATGTTTTCACTTGGGTCAAAACTTGACTTAAAATCTTCTGCCTTCATTTTATTCATAACATTGGGGGAGAAGGAGGAGTTGAGAAACTGGGTTTTTTGCGCTAAAAAATTCCAAACCTACTTTAGTTTTAGCTACCTCTGGGTGCCTGGCAAAGTAGTTCACCAGCATTTCAAGTGAATGGTTCTCAGCCCAGATAGGCTCTGCTGCACACACCAGTTTTAGCTGTCTGAAGTCACTGAAATCATTTGCAGTTATTTGATGCTGAGGGAAGATGTCAGTCAGAGCACCTCAAACAGTCCAGGCTTCTGCTTGCTATGTGACAGGTAACCTTTGGGCACTCAAACCCTTATACTAGGAGCCAGCACTTCCCTGCCTTGCTGCTGCTGAGGGTGGCTGGGCAGTGCCAGTCACGATGGGACTCTGCTACGCATGCTCATTCAAAGGAATAAAAGCAATAGGCAGAGTCTGCTCTCAAAAGGAAGGAAAAAAAAAGTGCAATTCTAACCTCATGGCAACTGTCAGAAACTATGTCAAGTGGAAAAACATCACACTGACAGCATACTTTGGTTTTACCACAAGATAAATTTGGTCATGTTAGCCTCAGGCTCAGATAACTTGGAGTAACCTGATCTAGATTACTTTAAAGTTTAAAAAAACCCCTAACAAACAAACCACAACTCTGTAAAAGAACCTGATTTTTTTGTGGTTTTTTTTTTTGCCTGTATTAACCACATTACTCAAAAGTAATAAAGAACAAAGACAACTTAAAATGCACCAAAGTAACTTCACAAAGGTAACAAAATTCCCTTCAGATGGTAACAAGGAACTCCTTTACTACATCAAATTTAGGTCTGTAACTAAGAAGTCAACAACTACCTCCATCTACCCCCTGGCATTCTTGTAATGTTACAGAGCAATATATTGCCTGAATCAAATCCCCAAACACAAGAATCTACTCTGCTCGTTTCTCTGCCAGATCACCAGGATGTGTGGTAGTTCCCTGGGCAGGACACAGGTGGCATATACTGACCCCACATACATGGAGGGCCATGATGATGCACTCAGTGTGAAAGTATATTCAGAGGAAGGAAATATTTAACCTAGTGATCTTAGAAAATACAAAGGTCAAGTGGTGAGAAAAAGGGGTGAAACTACAGTCTGTGTGTACCCTCAGACTCACTGCCCTTGACCCAGGTGCTCTCCCCCCTATGGGAGGCTGAATGTTGCTTTTGGAAATGAGCAGCATCTCTTTCATTTACATACATTAATCCATAGAAGTACTGGAGGCATTATGGTTTGCCAGACTTGTTTGCATAATGAGGAACTCTCAAGAGAGATTTCTTGGAGGAGTGTTGCCATTAACATGCAGTGTCACCATGGCATTTCTAGTCAGCACTCACCCCCTCCTGTCCCCACGCACACTCACTTGCTGAAAACATGAAGTCCCTGCAAGAGCCCCTTGGTGCAGCCCTGACGGAAGGAGCTTGTATGCCATGTTCTCAGAGGGTTTTCAGACCCCCTAACACTCCTCACATCCAGCCCTGCTCATTCAGCCCAAAGGGTTATGCCCAGCCATTGAGTTACTGACTCCCTAAGAAGGCACTGGGATGGGCAGGACTTTTGCTTGGCTAATTTGTTGCTGGTGGATAGCTATTGTGGGAAAGGTGTGGAAGCAGATTGGGTCACCTGGGACTGAGAAGGACTGGGATTAAGTAAAAAGATTAAACAAGATGTGAAAAACCTGGGTTCATAAATGAGATGACCTGTACCCTCCTGCAGAAATACAGGGAATGAAAATGAAAAAGAGAAAGCAAAAGGGTTTCCAAAAGAACCAGTAACCATTTCTGAACCACTGCTGGTTGTCCCCTTGAACCTAAGGAGTGGCAGCAAAGGAGCTGCTGCACTGCCAGGATTCTCCAATGGGGAGCTCCTGGCATCACTCTGACTAATAGACCTCTGTTCTCTCCTCTTTCCTCAGCGAAGTGCTGGCCTGGAACCCTCCAAGTCTCAATAGAGGGTGAGAGCTCATGTTGTCAGGCAGCCTAAATAATGGCCATTAATGGGTTCAGCAGTGTCAAAAGAGCACAATAAACGACCCAGGAAACTACTCCCACCTTCTCACCCCCTGCCACCTGACTCAGATGTACTACTGGGGCTGGAAGTGCCAGCAAGCCTCTCCTCTCCCTTGGGGACTGGCAGCACTGGGGAAGGGACCCCCCCCCCCCCAGCCCATCTCATTGGCTTCCCCATTTGTTTTCATTTGCTACCAGACATTTCTATTTAAGCTGCTCAGAAAGATATCTCAATAACAGCCCTACTGGGCTCAAGGAGACAGAGGCTAACAACAAACACGCCTCCCTCCTTTCTCCTGAACATCACCCTCATGTCAAAACATTCAGTCATGCTGGGAGGGAGATGGGAGAGGCAGGCATGCCCAGGGGCTCTCTTCCCATCTCCCTCCTTCCCCTGTAGTATCTCAGCTGTTGATGGAAACAGAGCGGTTTATGAATCAAAGCTGCCACCCTTCAAACCAGCTCAGACAGTTCAGTAGTAAACCAACATCAGCAAGGTATAAAGGGATAGCCTACCCCCCTCACATGGGTTAGACTTCAGAGCAAAGACATTTACATTAATGCACAGGTTTCCATTGCTACAGATCCTTTTGAGTACTGTATGATTCTAGCACAGGGTCCATCCTGTATGCTCAAAAGAAACCAAACTTTTGAGTGGAAGTTGTGCACCCATCCTCCAATGAGCAAATGCTAACAGGGTGTAGGCAACTGAGGGTACCTCTACACTACACATTGCCTGAACTGATTAGCTGAGATAGCATCCCTTGTGTGATGCTGTGCTGCACACAGGGCAAGTGTACCAGAGCTGCCCTTACTGATGGCCACTACAAGACAGTCTTGAGCCAACCTTCAGATATCACAGCCAAAGGTCAGGGATGCAAGTAAACATAGCCCTTTTGTACTATTACACTGCAAAGGCAAAGAGGTACTGTCATTTCTAAGGATGCTACATGATTACAGGAAGGAGTGGGAAGTTCCCCTGTGGGAACTGGGAGTGGGAACTCAGGATCATTACACAAGATCCATATTTTACTCTCAGCTCTGCTGCCGACAGCTGTGTGGATCTGAGCTCTTCATCTATCCACATTCAGCTTTCTCTTGCATAAAATTGTAGATGATTGTCTTTGCAAACCTTTCTGCTGTCCTTGAGCAGAATGTGGCACGCAAGTGCTTGTTACTGTCATTAGTGTCACACTGATGGCCTGTGTGCAGTTTGCACAGCTGAGCACAGTCAGGCTGTATGGGGTCCACAGTCCCCTGCATCAGTGTTTGTGCCAGGATGTGCCTGCTAGGCAATACCTGCCTGTGCTCCCCTAGTGCAGCCTACACACAGCTGTACAGAGCTGTCACATCGTGTCTGGAGGAGACTGTGTATTCCATCACATTCCCCTGCACACTCAGCAATACACATGCACATTCTGGGTGTGGATGACTGTAAGCAAGATGCATTTTTAGTTCTATCTCTGTGTGCATCTCTGTACACACACACACAAAAACTGGGTCAGGAGAATTTCTTTCCCTTTTAATGTTACTCATCACAAAATCCCTACACCCAAAGTCACCTTTGCAGGTTGTTTTGCAAGCCCCAATTGAAACATCTGCTTCACTTCCTGCTTTGCTGAGTGAGAAGAGCATCCACAAAAAGAAATGGAAGAAGCCATTAGCTTAGTCTCCAAGGGGAAACCCTTGAACAGCAAAGAAAAGTCTGTGCCAAGAGGAGGACACTGGAAAGCGAAAGCAAGCCAAAGAGAGAGACAGATGGGGCCAGCTCCACTCCAGTTCTCAGCTGCCTTTGCTGCACTGTGCACATAATATTCATACAAGGCCTAATTTATAAACCCAGCTCGTGTTTATAAACTCCACTGTCCTAATGGAAATGAAAACATTAATATAACCCGAGGATTCTTCACTTTCCAGGTTTTAATTAAAATCATAGGCGTTAAGAAGCAAGAGTGTCTTCGTGGAACACAAGTCTAATGAAGTATTTCCTCAGACAGCACAAATCTCTGTGTGCAGTCCCAGTTCACTGGCACTGGGTGCCTGAAACATCGACCCCCCTGGAACCAGGAATCTGTGTCTTGAAAATTAGAAAAACAAATTATCCTGCAATTTGTTTAAAATAAATGTAGGTGTCAAGATAGAGCTGGAAAAATAATATTAAGTAGGGAAAAGAAACCTTAACAACCCAGCACAGCAATAAAATATGATTTCTCAATTGACTAACTAGAGGCAGTGGTGACTACATTGCACACCAGTGAGAATGGACTGCATGGGAAAAAGCAGAGGACTTTGATGTAGGGGTAGCACATCAAGGCACAGCAGAGGAAGGGTGATGGGGAAGAAGTAGCAAAGTGAGAAAAGACAGAAGACTGGAGCAAAGGGAAATTAAGGACACTGGTGAGGCAGGTGAAACTGTAAACACATGAAAATTGCAAGACCAGATCACATGGACCTGTTCTGTCTGTCTCCCATGAGACTAAAGGAAAGCAGGAAAGCAATGGGCATGGAGTGACTTACATATGTAGACACAGATGAAGAGTCTGATCTTTGGCAGGTGTAAAGCTGGCTGGAGGTCAAGGCTGATGGCAGAGCACCAGCAGCAGAAGTAATTTCCCTCTACCATCATGCTCTAGGGGAAAACATGCCTAGTCTGTGCACGCCAGGACTGCTTTCTACCCCACTGTATAATGGTGCTTGCCTTCTCATAGGAGGCACACACAGAGAAGATAAAGAGGAGGCCCTGAAGAACAAAACCAGCATATGAAAGTAACATATATCAGTGTAGTGATTTGAGGGCTGTAGATGGGGAGAGGGTGTCCCCAGGCCCACCTCGAGGAAGAGCACTGGCATCCCTCAAGTAGCTTAACAACAATCTTTTGTGAATTTGGTTGCATTTTAAATGCCTCTTAGAGCACTCTGGTCAGAGAAGTGTGAGTGTGGTCCCGGTCTTCTTTCAGGATGCTGAGAGATTCCACAAGCCACACTTTGGTTTGACCTTATTTCTAAAAGGAGCACAGGCTGCACCATACTGCAACCAGTATGTTGCTTTTCATATTCTTTTTAGTTTAGGCCAAGTCCTCTTGCTGAACTCCAATGCTCCTGTATGCTTGGTTAATTCTGTATCACCGTGAGATTAAAAAAAGCAAAAGGCTTTTTTTTTTGTTTTGTGCCCATTGTTCTTTTTCTTCAGCAGTTGTCACCTTGGGAGACAATGGAAATGCAGAAACAAACACATTGGCCAGAAGAATATGACTCATATTGAGGGAGCTGGAGCAACTGTGTCCTTGGCCTTACATTCTGGGATTGCTGTGTGAGGCAAAAGCAATTGAAAAGAGATGCATTCTTTCCTCACTAAATGTAGCTCAAGACCTAAATATCCTTTTTTCAATCCCTGATTTAGCTAATAAAGCACATCTAAACAGCAAAGACATGTCTTGCTTCAGACTCATGTGCTTATGGGGGCAGCAACACAGGAGGCAGCTGGAAACACATGAGATGCCACAGCCAGGACTTGAAGAAAATGGAAGGAGTCCTGTCAGCCTCAAATGAAGTTGCAAGTAAGGGTCTTCTCTGTCAGGAGGGAAGCAGCTTGCTGGTTAAATCCACCAACTATGTAATACTAGGCTGCCATACATAACTGTATGTCCACCCATCACACCAATGCTGTGAGGTGTGGTGCCTTCAATTAGAAGAACGCTCTGGGCTCATCTGAACCCATTCATGGTGCAAAAGGAGCCAGGGCTAAGGCACTTCAGATGTGAGGGAAACAAAGGAATTACTGTGTTTAAGAGGTAAACATGCTTTTTGACCCTTGTAGGCAGCTATACACATTGCTAATGATGCCAAAAAAAGGGAGCTGAAAGCATCACTGAGCTTTGCAAATTGCTTACTAGTTACTGGCCTCATGTAGGCAACTTACAGTTTTATTGGGCCACTCTTTTAGTCAGGTTTGTATTATTTTTATCCCATCAATAAAGGGAAGGTTTTAGCATCATTTAAAAATGCAACACTGCAGAATCAAATGGAGATGACCTTGTGAATCTGGGGGTTATAAATCAGCCAAAGGAAAGTAACATCATGCAGTACTAAGAGAAACAGAGCAAATATGAGCACTTACATATACTTGACTAATGGTCTATATTTTATACTACCTTCCCTTAGATGATCTCAAAAACCTTTACAGTAAATAGAAAAAAAAAATGGATCTTTGGATGTCTGATCCTGCATTCACAAGCCCCACTCCCAGCTGGTTACACCAGTTGACGCCATCTGGACTGTCATTTCCCTGTGCCCACAGCAAAGGCAAAACACAAAGAAAACAACATTCTCTGTTCATGACACTACTCCCTTGAAGTGATACAAAGATCTGTTACTGGCTCTATACAGCCCTAAATAACCCCCTGGGAAAACAGTGGAGAGCCAGTCTTCACTGTCTCAGTACAAATCTTATGCCCTATTTTCAGGGTTTTCTCTGGGATGGTGCCATCAACATCAGTATGATGAAGGACAGGCACTAAGAAAGGTCCTAAAAATTTGGACTGCTCCTTTTACAAGCAAATTCTCACTATACATCTAGCTAACAGATAAATATTCTACCCCAGTCATTGTTGTTATACCTGAGCACTCACTGACTCTGTCCTTACTCCCCTCAGGTTAGTGACAGATAAGCAGAAATACTGGAAGACCAAGGTCAAGTTTAGAATCATAGAAACTCACAGAAAATTCACAGGTCTTGCAGGCTGGTCCTGCAAGAGATGACAACAAGTGATTCAGCCAAGACCACAGCTACAAGAAAGTAGCAGTCCAGGAGACTGCCCTTCATCCCCTGAGAATTTAACACAGACCTAAGATAAACTGCTAACGCTGGCATCATGGTAGCATACCCAACACAGTGACTGATTCAACAATGTTTTTATACCTAAGGCAGAGATTTCCCTACTAATCTAATAGATTTTTTTTTTTTAATAGCCTTGGACTCCCTCTGCTATACATCCCATATGAAAAGGTAAACATACACAACTTGGTTTTTCCAGTGGTAAGTTAGGGGGAAAAAAAGAAAAGAAACAGAAGGAAGACATTTGATTTTGACAGTATCTATCCTGGCATCTCATGCCACTACTTGAGTGAGCTAATGGAGAGTGATCACAATGCCAAAGGAACATGAGCAGACAGAAAGAGCTGTTAAGGAATCAGAATAAGTTGCAAATGCATCTAGACAAGCGATTAGGAATCTCACCTCCTACCTACCAGCAGTCAGTGGCTGTGTTCCTCCTACCACACTTGAGCAGGGCCAGGCCAGACCTTGCCTGTGTTTCAGATGCCCAAGTTCCAAGAAAAAAGCAAGTGCTTATTTGCAAGCAAAGCTGCATTTTGATTTTGCAAGTACCAGTTTTGGCTAAGGAGGGCATTATTCGATTCCCCCCCCCCTAATCCTGGCCAAACGGAAATGCCTAAAAAGGCAAACTAAAACTTGGCTGTGACATTTTCATGAGTAACTGTTTGTGGATGTGTACATGTAAAGGGGGGTAAAAAGAAGAGCCCCAAACCGGAAGGCTAGCACTAAAAGCTCCAGGAATATAGTTTATTTTATTTTCCTATTTCACAGTTGGTTGATTCAAGCATTCTAATGGCTGCTTCTTACCCTAGTGCCCATCTGTCTATTTTAATAAATGTTCTTGGTAGCACCTACCTGGCAAGAATTTGCACACCCAGCAGCACAACCAAATTTCACCCTAAATTAGGGGGCTGGAACAGCGAGCTCTATGGAAATGATGCAATCATCCTTCTCCCACAACACAGGCACTGGCAGCAGAAGATAGACAGATGGGTAAAACAAGCAGACAAGAAAACGTGATGGGCCTGGTCCCATCTCTCCTTCTCCCTTCCATTTTTAATGTTAAAGTCTGGGTGAGCAAAGGACAGGTTGTTTTAACACTTGAGTGTCCAGTGCAGGCAGAGAGGTCTTCCAGGTGGCAGCTGGAAGATGCAAAGATTCCTCACCTACCTTGGAGATGCTATGAGATAACTGATGCACTAAAGGCACCAGGTGATGATGAACTGCCTCTTTTCAGGACCCATCTTTGGTCTGTCTGTGTCTCCCTCCAGATCTAATCAGTGGTGATGGATGCCAACCCTTGCTCCATCCTCTGGGCATCCAACTGTGCCCCCTCTCATTTCTCACAGGGTCATCATCCATTGCCCAGTAAATTGTCCTTCCAACACACAGGTGTTAAGACAGGGAGGGGGATCAGCCTCCTGCAGACCCCCTTGTGCCACAGTAAAATTGAAGAGGATGACCACAGGGTGGGTGTGTCTTTTCCTTGTGCTAGGAAAGCTGGACACTGACCTGCTGTGTTCACACTCCAATTCTTTGTCTGGTCCCTCTAAACAGATCTGAGGTCTCAATTACTTTTTCACTATCAAACACAAGCTGGGTTGGGACGTGAGGGTAAACCCCCTGTGTTCTACTTGTACTCCGGTGCAAGTGAGTGGGCTTTGCTGTCTGTTACTTCTCCTTGCCCCCTCATACAGGAGGATGGACCTGACCTAAGCCCTCTCAAGGCTGTCTCAATGATGCTCATCTTTATTGCAAAGCCATAGGAATTCCTCACCATACCTTTCCTCTCTCCAGTGTCCTCATCAAACACATATCAAAACTGCAAGAGGTACCAATAACCTATATCAGACATGAGTGAAGAGATGAGGCCCAAGTAGAGCACATTCAACAGGGACTAGGTTCTTTGTGGGCAAGGAGAGGCTGCTTTTTGATGTAAACCTTTGACCTCACTTCCCTGCAAGTGTCAGATGGTGGAAGAGTATGGAGAGCAACTCACAACACAGGCAAAGTTAAATGCCAGGTAAATATTTGTCATGCTAAGAGAGCTGCCACCATTCATAACCAGCTTTCCTTCCCCTTTCCCTTCACTCTCAATCCCAAGAAGTAGTATCCTCATGTGACTGCTCTTAAAATGGTGACAGAAGAAGCCTATGTGAATGCTGATACTCTGTTACTGCCTCAAGGACCTGAGCACGTGGTTAAGTCTTGGCATTTCACCCTTCATCAATGCGAAAATTTAGCAAGAAATGTGTACAATGAAGGCTTATGTCTTAGGCCTTTTTCTTATTAATCCTATTACACTTGTCTTTATGAGCTCTCCAAGTTCCTTTTACTCCCTCCGGGGCTTGGCTGCAAATGAGATTTTGCATCTCAGTGTAAAATAACCTGAACATTTTTCTATAAAATTAAATAAAAATCCTCCATTCTGGCAATGCATGCCCAGAATCCAATTTCTGAGGTCTACATCTTTCCAAGTGCTTCATTGTCTTTTCAGCTTCCCTTAGCTTTGGGAACATGCTTTCATTCTGTCCTGATCAATATCATGAAAAAAAGGAAGGAGCAAACTTTAAACAGCTTAGATGAACAAGAGGCAGAAAATGTGAGACTAAGCTGCAGAAGTCTATGACATTTGGCAAATCTCCTATTATACATGCCTCAGTTTTCCAATGTGTAACAGTGATAGTACCACTCTGCAATGCAGATGGAATGGCTCAGCTCATGGATGTTCAAGACTACAATGAGATTCTGTTACAGCTAATAGCATCCATGAGTTTAATATTGTGGTTAGATATCATTCAAGTAAGTGTTTAGTTTTCTGTACTTTAGCAAATTTTCCAAGGTTTGCAAAACTGGACTGGGATTTGTGCAATTTCCAGAAATTCCTACAGCCTTCTGTTTCCTAACAAACTAACAGCTTTATTTATTTCTTTTATTTATTTCTTTTTTTTTCATTTTACTCTTTTTGACAAGAAGGCCTCAAGAACTAAATCCTGGTCCCAGATATGCATGTATATTCAATAAGTAAGTCATGCCTGCTCTCAAAAAGTTTACCACAATGACAAGAAAAAGCAAAATGAAAAGAGTATTAGAATTCTTCATGCCATCTAGAGTTAGTAAGGCAGAGTGGAATGGCCAGAAATGAAAAATAATGGGTGAGGAAAGTCAATAGCAGCCCTTCCCAGAGTTCTGACTGCTTTGAATTTTATCTTGCAGAGGAAGGAAGGTAGGTAGCTATTGTGTGGAAAGTAATTCCTACCATATTAATCGAGGGAGATTTTTACTGTACCATGTTTGAACAGGTTTGGTGCTCTAAAATCATCATCTGCCTTTGATCTGTAAAATCTGGATACGTGTTAGCAATTCACCAGTGCTACTCATAATTTGAAGCTTTTAATACCTGATATGGCAGGATGACTTGGGCTGCAAGAAGAAAACAAAACCAAGAACAACTTGCAGTGCCTTAAAGAAACATTGACTCCAACCAGCTGCACTGCTGTTCAACTCAGTCTCAGTACCTCCCCCCAGAAGATTCCACAGAATCACAGAATGTTAAGGGTTGGAAGGGACCTCCAAAGATCACCTAGTCCAACCCTTCTGCCAGAGAAGGATTCCCTGCAGTAGGTCACACAGGAATGTGTCCAGGGGGGTTTTGAACATCTCCAGAGATCCACCTGCACAAGTGTATTCCTGTTCAGCCCCTGCAACTCACCACTATTTACCAGAAAAGTTGACATTTAGATATGAAAAAAAAAACAGGAAGGAAAGGGGATGATTTAAAAATAAAATGTAATTTACACTAATTATGTTGTTACATAGGATGCTCTGCAAAAAACATTAGCAAGTGAGATCACATCAGCAATGCACAAGATGAACTGTATGGAAGACTTAGGAGTTCATAAGTCAGAAAGCTGTGGCTTCCTGCTGCTTTTCATTTCTTGGCTAATCAATGCTTCATAAAGACTTCTAGGATACAGTCAAAGGATCTCTGCAGTCCTGATGTCTGTAGTATCTATAGAGGAAACCAGGGGTAGTACACTGATGTGCACAGCATCCTGGTGCAGAAAAGCATACGAGCACTTGGACTGCAATGCAAGGGAACAGACAAAGTGAGGCAGTCCCGAATCACCTGTGGCAAAGTAGTCAAACCAAAGACTTCCAAAGCCCAGCATCATGCTGCAATCACCGACCACTGTTCACTCCCTCTCCAGAAAACAGCTGAAAAGGAGACGACCACCAACACACGGTGTAGGACCTGCACTATTGTGAAACTTGACGTCTCCCTGAGCAGGATCAAGGACTCTTCACCAGTCCTCTTTTTCCCAGTCCTCACCCTGCACTGAACTGAAAGAGTGCGTGTCTGTCTTGCAGCTACTATCAAAGGCCACCATTAGCACGGAAAAAAAGAGAACAGTAAACTCACAAATATTTGGGTGGTTTCAGAAGAGCAGTTCTTGAAATAGCATCATAAGACTCGATACGATTTTAACACATCTTTCAAATGCCTTCAGCTCAGATCATCTTAATTTACATGTCAATACCTTTCAGTTTGCTCTCCTGTGGCCTGGAGGGGTGCAGGGAAAACTTGGCTTTGTCACTATCCCCAGCTGATCCAGCTCAAGTATTTCAGAGGGTTGCACACAGACCATTTTACCATTTAAAACTCGCATGTAATCCACACCATGCAAAGTGGGCCAAGATGAAAGCAGTCTTGAATACAACCATTTCAGAAATCCTACAGTGAACGCAAAGATAAATAATTTAAGCTTGAGTATTTTGGAGGCATACAAAACTGTCTTAGGAATGTGGGGATACAGTGAACAGGTCCTGCTACATATTTTCAGCTGGCTTTTCCCCAATGTCTGTGTTCAAATTCAAGTGGCAAGTTGATGGCCTCAGTTTCTTCCACCCAAGAAACAATCAGCTAACAGAGTTAACATATTTTACATCTCCTAGTGTACAAAAATCTCAAAAATGGGCTTCAGCTGGACTCTTTTTACTTTTTTCTTCTCTGTTTCATTTTACAAACTGTTTACCATCAATCTATCTAAACCACTTCAATGACCACAGGGGCCAGGCATCTAAGGACTGTGATTATTTGTCCAAGCTTTTATTTGAAAAACAAAACAAACAAAAAACCTCCAAACCTGACAAAAGTAATTCAACAAATTTTTTGATAAATACATTTGAAAGTTTTTAGGCTACCTCAGTTAACCCAATGAATAAGGCAAAATGATAAGAGGTGAATATTTTATTACAAAATATGGGGGAAAAACACTAAATAAATTATTGAACTAATATTATTTGACAAGTGCTTGCCCTTCCCTGAAGTGCAGCTTTCTCTGAGATGGAACATAGCAGCTGTTTAAAAGCAACAACAGTTTAAGACAGCAAATGAAGAAGGATTGCAAGTGCTGAAAGAGTATGAGATTAGGCAGAATATAATTATCCAGATTGGAAACTGGTTAGAATCAGGAAATAAGGCAAAAGTTCTTTTCAAACATATATCATACAATAACAACAAGAAGTAGAAGAGATACCTTCTCTTGTGTTTCTTTTTTGTTTAGTTTGGCTTTTTTTGTTTTGTGTTTATCTAAAACAATTTTTCTATTATTTCTAGTAATTTATTATTAACCAGAAAATTGAATAGAACCATAGAATTGTTTGGATTGGAAGAGATCTTTTAAGGCTGTCAAGTCCAACTGTTAAATCAACACTGCTAGGTCACCACTAAACCATGTCCCTAAGGACCACATCTACAGATCTTTTAAATCCCTCCACCACTTCCCTGGGCAGCCTGTTCCAGGGCTTGACAACCTTTCTAGTTAACAAACTTTTCCTAGTGTCCAACATAAACCTTCCCGTGCAACTTGAGGCCATTTCCTCTTGTTCACTTGGTGGAATAGACTAGACTAATTCAGTTGGAAGGGATACACAATCATCATCTAATCCAACCGCCTGACTACTTCAGGAGTGACTAAGTTAAAGCACATTATTAAGGGCATTGTCTAAATGCCTCTTAAACACTGACAGGCCTGGGGCATCGACCACCTCCCTAGGAAGCCTGTTCCAGCATCTGACCACGCTCTTGGTGAAGAAATGCTTCCTAACATCCAGTTTGCACCTTCCCTTTTTTTTTAGGTACTAGAAGCAAATCTAGTTTGCACAGCTTTGAGACACTGCTATGTGTCCTATAACTGGATCCCAGGGAGAAGAGGTCATAGTCTCCCTCTTCACTTCTCCTCCTCAGGAAGCTGTCAAAGCAAGGAGGAGGTCACCGCTCAGCCTCCTTTTCTCCAAACCATACACACCCAAAGTCCTTAAGGCACTTCTCACAGGACATTCCTTCCAGGCTTTAAATAGTCCAAAATAGTCTTTAACTTGCTGGTGGGGTTTCTCTTCCCTCCTTACTCTGACCACAGGGATCCAGACAATGAAGGGGGCAGCAGTCCCCTGGGATGACCTATCCAAACTCACCCTCCTACACACCTCTGTCCTCTGCCCTGCACCTCGGTGCAGAGTGACATCTAAGCGTCAGGAGCATGCATTGCAGGTAAGTGTCTTGCAGGACAGTGTGATCCATGGATGAAGGAAGAACATCTGGTCAGGAACCACCAGAACAGAGCACAGCAGTGAAGTCACCGTTGGTGCAAACCCTGCCTCCATCTGTGAGTAATTTAGAAATGCTCTTGAAAACTTAAACCATGCACAGTCACAAATTTGGTATCTTGTGAGGCAGCCCTTACCCCTGCTGGGAACAGCCAAGTGAAGAACCATGGATGCTCACAACAATCAGAGCTATTGAGAGCTAGGGCTGGGCTGGGCACTAGACAAACGACAGATGCTCTCTATTAACCCCTCTCCTTTCCCATAAAGGAAAGAGAAAGGGCATAAGGATGAGAGACTTATGGATTGGAAAAGAAAACTATATCAGCTTTAATGAAAATAAGAACAATAAAATGAAATATATATTCAAAACCAATCTTGAACCCAAGACCCCTGGAAACAATTACATCACATCACTGATGCTGTGGTTAGGCACTGGGTAAGTCCCAAACTAGACTCAGATGGGAATTGGATTCAAGAGCTGGGTTCCGGAACACATGAATCAGGATGGAAGGCAGAACAGACAGTCCTCTAATGCTGTCCATTGAAGAAGAGAGCCTGACTCTCATGATCCCTCAGCTTTATACTGAATATGACATATATGGAATGCAATACATAGTTGATCAGTTTAGGGCCACCTGCCCTGTCTGCTCCTCCCTGCAGATGCAGCCTTTCACTTTCTGCATCCCCAACATGGCTGTCAAGATTTAGCAGTGACCTTGGTCTGCATAGCAGCAAGTATAAGCATGAGCCTTTCTGCATACCAATTCTTAATAGTAACTAGAAACATCAAGCACTATCACTACCAGAAGCAGAGACTGTCTGCAAAAACATGCCATTAACTTCAGAAAGTGCGGTTACTTAGAAGAGACTTAGCTGAAAAGTAAATTCACTGAACAGAACTAGGACAAAAGCTCAGCTATGCATGCATTAGCTCTGAGTTTTTATATGTCAGCCATGATGAGTTAGGAAGGAAGGAGATTCAGACATATTTTCTTCATTAGCCTTGTAGCCAGCAGGATGCCCTCATTCAACACCATGAAATAGCAGAACCCACCCGGCATAGCTATTAGTGTGCTTCCAGGGGCTGTTACTTTAAAGGCACTGCCAGTCCCTTTCAAAAGGGTAAATCATAACTATGGCACCTTGGAAAGATTTGCTTCTAGTACCTAAGAGCAGGAGCTGAGCTCACCTTAAGTATTGCAAGAATTATTTGGGGAATTTATGCCCTTGGGTCCTGGCTCCCGGTCACTAACAGGGAAATACAGGACTGTGCAGGAAAAATTTACAAATCTCTGTCACCCTATGGGAACGCTGTGATCCTCCCAATTTACACACACACTTTGGATGTGTAAATATTTCAGAGCTGCAGTTTAAGGGCACCAGTGATTTGTGCAGCACTATATATTACTGCTTCCCAGGGAACACAGCACTACTGGAAAGTAGCACTCAAGTCTGAGGTGGATTTAACATTAGCATCTCAGCCCTACACTACAAGTTTGATTGTTTATGTACATCATGTCAACTGATTTAAAATCTATATTTACACACTGAGATGGCTTCCACTCATTAATAAATCAAGACACTTGTAAACCACTGGATCTGCAAGTTGGCTTTCTAATTTACGAGCATCTGAGTATCAGGTTGCCCACCCTTCCCAAGCAAAGGCTGCTGGGAGGAACAAAGCTAAATGCTCCATACAGCCTTGTAAACTGTGGTTGTCCATACCCCACTGGCATTCATACTCCTTATACTACACCTCTCTGCAGGCTAAAGAAGTCTCTTCTGTCCCAGAGGTTATTAGCTTCAGATCTTTTGGCAACATTGAATTCAGTCATTTAGATGAGTTTAAAGACAAAGGTTAGTTTTTCCTAGAGGAAGCTGGAAATCTACAGCAGTGTAGTCTTGGGGGCTAAGAACCATGCAGTGAGTGAGTAGCCATCTCAGCTGCTCATGAGGGCCCTTCTGCCATCAGCTCTCCAAGTTCATAACTCCCTTCCTCCCCTGAGCATGAATGATGAAATATTAGAAGCTCTGATCTCTGCCTCATTAAATAGAGAATATTTTCTCTCTGTCCTGACCTGTGCTAGGGCCAGTTTAAGGAGCAATCCGTCATGAGATCATTAATACAAAGGCTTGCTCAGAGGGCAAGGATATTCATCCAAAATTAAATTCTTAACCTTTTCAGGAAAGACTTCAGAAAGGATATTTTACCTTTCCTAACTGGACAGATCAGTTATATATTTCCACACTGCAATGATGATGGAATCAGAGCCAAGAGGCCAGCACCATGCTGAGACTTTCCCTCCCCAGTTCTTTCAGTGATGCCCAGCACTGTGCTCAGAAGCCCCAGAGATCAAGAAGAAGAGCATTGGGTCAGAATAAAACTCAACTGAATATGGCTCAAATAGGCCAAAGGCACAGGCCCCATAACAGCAGCCTTGCAAGGGACAACATGAGGACACTGTAGAAAATGGCATAGATAGGCTGCAAAAACATTAAAGAGTCTTTACCATCATTTCAAGACACAGATCCAATTGTCAGACACAAGTGCCTTGAGTGAGAAACAAAGTGGACTCTGATTTTGCTTGCAGCTTATAGACATTCTGAGAGAAGGTCTGTCCTTTAATATATGGATTTACTGCACTTGGTATCCAAGTAGTTCCTTGGTCTTCCTCCTGCCCCTCTCTCTGCTATTCTCCCAGAAAAGGTTTTAACGACAAGAGATACCCATAGCTGGATGATGACAGCAATCTATAAGGATGGATGCAGATAAAGAAAGGGAAAGGAAACCTCAAAGACATGTACTTTCTCCTAATGGTATACAATCCACACAAACTGCTGAGGAAATGGGATGAATAATAATACAATCACAGAATTTTCCTATCTCCTGTCACTGTCAAATCTTATTAAACTCACTCCAGGTAAAAGGTGCATTATTGGCACTGCTAAAACTACACTACACGTCGGAGTTGCCATAAACAAATGAAAGAAGATGGGTGTGAGAGAGGATAAAGACAAATCACAAATCATCATCTTCCCAGTGAAGCATCTAGAGTATACATATTGGGAGTAAGGTGCTATTCCTGAGGACATATAAAAGCTGTATCAGGTTAGGACTGGAGATTGATATTAACCCTCTCATTACTGCTTTTTCTATGAACACTGGCTCTGCTGCTTCTTTTGAGGCTAATGTGCTTTTATACCAAATAAGATACAGACAACTGGATTAGTATGGGATTTAGGGAGCAGGCTGTGTACTGAGTGATGTGACAGTGAACAACTAAATTTAATATGGCAGCTTGATCCATTATGTATTTTATTCCAAAAAAAGTATACATGAGCACATGAAACCCGAACTGGATCTTGAGTCACAGTGGACTAGGATCCAGAAGTGTAAGACCTGGGCCATGCAATGATTGCATTTTAACAATCATTTTTTTCTGCCACTAAGTACATTTTACATGGCTTAGGCTTATAAATGCACAGAATCCTCATTAGAAATTATCCTGATCCTAAACTTTAAATAAATATCCATAATATTTAGCACTTTTGGGCATTTTCACTTGTGAACTTTAAAGATCTTTAATTGACTGATATTGTTACACTCATTTCCACAGAGGTGCCAAGCAGGGAGGTTGACACAAGCAAGGTTGCCCAGTAAATGAAGAAGAGAGTCAGGGACTGCACCCAGAGGTCCCATCTTGCTCAAAAACTCTTTCAAACTTTATTCAGTTCAGCACCAGAACAGAGCTTCTACACTCTATCACAATATGGGCCTGCAATTTGCACACATAACCAAAATCCTAGTTCTGACAATTTCAGAGAGGTTTCAAAGTAATTCTGGTCCTACCAAAGTCATAGTCTGTTGATCATTGCTCTTTCTCAAGAAGCTACTGGATGAAATCAAAGGCATGCACAGACAACCATCAGAAAGTATTCTGAAACACCTCTCTCTTCTCTCCTGGATCTTATGCAGGTTTAACTTAATAACTACACAGTCATATGACAGAGTACATGGCATGCTAAATATTTGTCAGTTGATAACCCCAACTACACCAAGGTGTACCTTAGCTTGGCACCATATGATGTATTTACATACTAGAGATGAAATAGCTTCTTCTGCCCCAGTAACTTTAGAGATGAATGCTAGAGATGAATGAAGCTTTTCTTAATGCTTCATTAAAAAAAAAAAGATGAGTAAGGAAAGGATATACTTAACACCAAGCTGTCCTTTGCATATGGCCTGATCCTACCGTTTTCCCAAAGCTCTATCAGCTCTGAGAGGAACTCCAGACATAGTATTCCAAGAAGCAAGGAGAAACCTTTACAGAAACAGATTTTGTCATCATTCTCAATTCATTTAGCATACGGAGCAACATTCTGGGTGTCATGTCTCCCAGCTGGTGGCCAGACACTACAGTTGATACGACCAACTGGCCACAGTCCTTCTGCCTGGCAGACCAGGTTTCTGTGTGTGCATGGCCTGTGAGTTTCCATGGCTGAGGCTTAGAGCACCATGTCCAAGTCCTGCAAACAGCCGCCAAGCCAGCTGAACTGCAGAGGAAATTATCCCCAGGCCAAGCAGGCAGCAGGATGCCAAAGTTTGGAAAAGAGCACCACCCAGCCAACAGGATCTTATATTGAGAGCAGTTGTCTTTCCCTAATAGTCTTACTCCTTAGTAAGTGGGGAGGAAGAACAGACGTGGACCAATAGAGCCAGAATAGCATCAGAGATCCCAGTCCTGGCTCCATGTCAGCTGGAGTCCCTGCTGCACAGGAAGCTGTGAGCTCACCTCCCAAAGCAACACAGTAAGCTTGGTACAGCACTAGGACTAGGCTACTGTGTCCATGTCCTGGTCGGAAAACAACCTTTGTTTAATGCTAGCTTGGAGATTTCTCCACTGCTTTGTCTGAATGCTTCTAAGTGCCACTTTTTCTCCTGTAACAGGAGGGAGGGTCCTGATCAGCTCTCAAAGATTGCTTTAAGAGCCTGGAAATAGCTAGGTGGATACTACTTCACCTAGGAAAAATTGTCCATGGACGCTGAGGAAGAGGACTGAGAGGTTGTTAATATGTGTTCAGCCTAGAGGGCTCCACAGGTAGATGTGCCTCCGTCAGTGACAAGCACTAAGGCCAACACAGCCTGGAGGATGGGTTGCACTTAATTACTTTGTCCATTTGCAATTGTATGGTTAATTTGTAACTACTTTGAGTAAAAAGTATGACTCTGCTGTCATTCCCATAGCATTATGACTGCTTTTCCAGACAGGCTTGTCACTTAGAAAACACTAATGCCCCACTTTTGCAAGGCAATCATTAAGGGGTACTCTGACTTTTTAATATGCCAAATGTCTGCATGGCTAGAGACTGATAACATGGAACCAGCAGCCACATTGATTAAGTGCTGCTGGCAATCAGACTTTTGGAATACTACAGGCCACCAACAGCTATAATACAGGAATAATCAATAATAATGCTTAATCTTGCCCCCTAATGAACAAGAGAGAAACCTCTCTCTCACCCTGGCCCATCCTCTTCCTCTCCATGAATCCTAAGAGGGAGAAAACCTGTGATGTAGAAGTCAAAACTTCAGGACTAAGATTCTGAGCACAGAGGAGCTGGCAAGCAGCTGTCACACAACATGCAGATAGTTGTGCAGGTACTAACACTCTATAAGAACACATCCAGCCTTTGCTGGCTGTGAGAAACACACTTGCCCCAAGTCTTTGAAGGAATAGTGGAAAGTGAGTGATATCTTATTTCTATCAAATAAAATAGCTCTGAAATCAAAGCATGTTTGTTTCTAAATAGTCTGTCTTTGTTTCCCTGTACTGGCAGTTCAAGCAATCAGAAATACTGAGTCTAGCTTCCCAAAACTGTCAAAATGAGTTTCTAGATTTGTTGGTTTTGATTCATCAGGTTATATTTAGGTTGTATTTTCAGGGTTTTCATCACAACATTATAGTAAAGAAGGGCTTGAAGAAGGTTTTCATTTCCTCTCCCCAGCAAAAAAACCCAAACCAAACAAACCACACACATCAGTAAAAAGCACCAAAAAATCCAAAACAAAAAAATCAATACCAACCCCCCAAAAAACCCAACCCAAAGGAAAAATTTGTCTTCTTGCTCACATAACTACAAGGCAGCTCAGGTTGAAATTCAATATGGGAGGAGTAAGAAGGACTAAGGACTGGTGCTAAAATTTTGAGAGTCAACAGTGCAAGATTTCCAAAACCCTCATTCTAATGTGAAGGCTGTGCCAATGCTGTATTTGATAATGCTTTATTGTGCCATACTTGAATTTTCTCATGCTGCTTTCCTCTCCTAGTTAGAGACATTCATGGGGAAAACCTCTGGATGCTCTTTGTATATGAGGGAACAAAGTGTCCTCTCCCATGGAGACAGAATACAGTGTTACCAAAGCTGAAAGGATCAAAGTGCCAGCTAATGCTAAAATAACAGGGAGTTTTACCTCCTCTTATCTTTCATAATCCTCAGCTATTTGTCCTCCAGATGAAATGAAAGATATATCCCATCACCTCCACCACATGCAAATACCATAGCCTGTAAAGCTACATATTAGCAACTTGGGAGATTCCCATAGGAGGGAATCAAGCCAGGTGAAAAGTGACTTAAGAATTTTGTTTTTTTTCTCCAAAACCCCATCTTATGCCTGAAAGACGTGATGACCACTAATGACATGTAGCTGTGGGAGTCACCATAATTACTGAGGCAAAGGAACCTCATGTCTCAAGAAGCAGAGTGCTTTCCATGGGGCTCCCCCACCTACAGCACTGCCCTCAGACCTTCAAAGCCTATGACCTGCCTCCCTATGGCAGCTCTGTCCCTGCCTCTTGACCATCAAGAAGCTCAATCCAAAACTCTTAGCAGGAGTTTGTACCAATAAGTATATTTTCTATTGGCAGGATACTGTTCTCTTCTGAAATATCATGTATTTAGCCATTAGTGAAGGCAGAGTCTGATCTTGTGTGTTAAATCCTATGCTTATGTGAAAAATGAAGAAGCCACTTTGCTCTGCTCTACTCTTCTTCCAGTTAACCAGCCAATGAAGCTTTAACAAGTAAAATGCAGGTGCAGGGCCTGCATTGCTCTGGAAGCAAGCTGTACCTGAAAGTAACACAGAGGAGTAGATTGGAGAGCAGAAAACGGGCAGAAGATTCATTAGCCTACTTGCCCACTGCTGAGAATTTTAATGTTAAGCCTCTCAGCAGCCATGGCACAAAACCATGTTAAGATGTAATAAGTTACTGGTGCATTTGATGCTTACAGACTGCAGATCAGACACAAAAATGCAGGACTTCACAATAGGCTTACTATGTGTAGACGCAGGGTTTGGACTCAAGGCTTAAGTTCAGGAGTTTCAACAAGAAATGGAAATGCTCAAAGAATTCATAATAGGATACAAACCTTTCCTCCTTTACAGTAAGCTAGCTATTAGCAATCTCCACCAAAGCTGACTGGATACTCTTCACATGCAAAGCCTTATTTTGGGCAGGCATTAGGTGGCCCAAATACTAGCCCCCAAACCCTGCTATTGCAATCATTGACTTCCTCACTGTGAGGATAAATTTAAGACTTATGCTAAAAGACAGGAAGAAAAAACATTGGGGGGTGGGAGGAGGCAAAAAGATGAAAAAAATCATGGAGCTGGGTCAGCACACTTGATTCTGGATTGTGATCACTCTGGGCCCAATTTTCCTCTCAAATCCTAACAAGCTACAATACACCACCAGAAGATCCCACAAACATTTTGAAAGCAGACCAGATCTCCTGGATTAACCCAACACAAACACCACTCAGCCTGTGGTAACACTGGCTTCAGGACAGACACAAGGCACTCAAGTCAGCCTTGCTTCCAAAGGTTTACAAAATGAAGCAGGAGACCCCTGGACCTCCTTTCTCTGAAGGGTTTGACTGCCCAGGAAGCCAGGGCACCCCTACTGCTGAAGCAGCACTGCCACTGGTACCAGGAATGCCAAAAGGGATGCTGGACTCTGCAGCATAGGGTGTTTGCAAATCCACAGACAGGGAGATAAGCACGTGGGGGAGAGAATGATTACAGTAACTTGCATTGATAAATGTTCTGTGTGCCCTGATACTCCAATAATCCCCTTTTTCCCCGTTCCTTCCCCCTCAAACCTCAGCCTCCTCTCTCTTGCCTTGTTTCATCACAACTCCAGATTGCTTGAACAAGCTGCCTGATAAGCCCACAGATGACAACAGGAAGCAATGATGTTACAATAAGTGTCACAGGGAAAATGTCAACTGTATCATTATAATGAAGGTCATGTTTCCCTCACAGAGAGCTCAGGGCTCTGCACAATTCACATATTGTTATTAGGTAGATGTTGACATGTGTAACTTCTACCTTACAGGAGTCACTGCGCACGGATGAGTGAGGAAATGCTGGCTCACAACCACTCCAAGCTTCAGCCTTCACCATTGAAAGTGCAGAAGAAAACAATTAACAAGCATTACATAGGTGGGAACTCATGAGTACTGTGGTTCCAGTTCCTTGCAACAGGATGTACACAGGGTAACAGAGCAAACACACAGCACATAAGCAGCATCAGACAGCACCAAATCAAAGCACAGTGTCCTAACAGCATGTCAGGCAAAAAAGCTACCAGCCTCCATCCCAAAGTTAATGCTAGTACGTGGCACTTGGATACTCCATGTAAAACAGCTCACTGCCTCCTTAATGTAGGGAATCTCCTCCTTTTAAACCTAGCAATAAAAATGATAAAAAGGGAACTATAAAAAATAAAAGCTTTGAATTAATACCTAATGAAGTTTTATTATTTTTCTAAAAAAGATTTTGTTCCAGGATGAGGATATATATACTCTCCTTGGCTCTGGCTGGATGCAGGGAAGTGGCTGTAGGGGTGGCAGGGGATATTAGTGCACACACACACGTGCGAGATGAAGCAAGGTGCTGAAAGCAGAAAGAAGCCGCCTTTCAATTCTCCAGAAAGACATAATGTTCTTTCCTGTCTTCTCTCCCTTTCCAAACCTGTCAATATTTTGCTCAATAAGGGATGGCATCTTGGCAAGGATTTTCACATACATAAACATGCATGCATGCACACACGTGCCATGCTAGACTAGGTGGGAGAGCATTAAAATCTGAGAGGTTTGACTAATACATTGCCTGACAAAGTGCTTTCAGTGATCCATCACTCATTTGTTGAGGGACATGGTTAGGGCATTCGATCCCCCAGGACATCAAAACAATATTCGTGTAAAGACAGAGAGGAAGAGAGGAGCATGGTAGAAGAGTGATCATCTGATGATCTGGAAGCACACAAGACCTTGAGGGGCAAGAGCCAAGGTAGGGCTGCTGTATCAGCATGCTTATGAGTGACTGAGCACCATTTTATTCTTCCTCCAGTACAGAAAGCCAAGGGAGAGGTAAAGCAGTAGGATCAGCAGGTTGCAGCTCAATGATAATTGCACTTCTCTATGATGCTGGGTTGTAATTTATCTGCTCCCTCCTATTCCCACAGTGCCATGATATATCCCCTCCCATCAATTTGTTCCCATATGCACTACTGTGAAGCAAAATTGCTGGTTGGACTCAGACTGGTATTTTTTATGGCAGACTGTGTCCGCTCAGTTGCCTGGGGACAGGCTGCCTTGGGACTGAAAGTACAGGGGAATACACACTTCCCTGAAGGATCTGTTTTTATTTGATCTTAGAAAGAGCAGGAAGAAAACATCATTTCATTCTTTCAGCTATAAGGCTATATTCTTATGCCTGTAACAATGAAAAGTCAATGTGGACAATCAACAAATAACAGGTAAACATGGTGGAGATGCTCTGAGAAAAAGCAAGGATGATTTGACTCCAATCCTTCACTCGCTGACAGGTAAACTGCAGGAAGACAGGAGCAGAAAAGGCCTTTTACCCTTACTTCTATTTTTCTATCCTAGAATGACCCACATTCCCTGTCTTTGACCACTACTTTGGAAAAAAACAACTGACACTTAGAGATAATTCTTGAAATCTCTCTCCCAGGCTGTATCTGAAGCCCAGTGCAACGATAGGCACTACAAGTTCTCTACAGAGGATGCTTACAGACAGATGTCACACCCTCGTCCAGAAGGGACCATACCTCAGAGGGAGACATTCAGAACAAAGCCTCCACAAATGTCAAGTTTGGTTTGAAAAAATCAAGTGGTGACCATCTTCCCCAGTATTGCACCATCTTCTTATGTTTCCATAGCCTAATACACAACAGAAAAAATATTCCTTGTCTTGAGATGACCCAAGTTGAAAACAGTGAAGCATAGCAAGCCTTCCCCCATAGCAATTCACAAAGGGGCAGGTCCACTGTCATCAGAAGCAGCTCCTTCAGGTCCTGCTGTTGCAAGTAAGTTAATCTCAGTGGCTCACAGATTTATAACTTGGCTCCTGATGTGCAAAGTAATCTGAAATGGACTGCTTTCTGCATTTCCACCTCTGCTTATTTATTCACTTACTTTAATTTGAACGAGGATTTAGTGGTTTGTGGAAGTCGGGGATCGATATCCTTAGCGTGAGCCAAGAACAGCTCTGAGCAAGGTTGGTTGCACAATTCTGGAACTGACAGCGTACCTCAGACCTGACCTCAGTCCAGAATCCCCTGCCAGGGGCTGGCTTCCCAGCTATCGTTCAGCCAGTGCCCACTCCTCCACTACAACCTCCACAGCCCCACCAGTACATTGCTCTGCCAGTTCCTCTCCCTCCTGCCTTGTGCTGAGATTATAAAATACAAGCCAGAAGGTGAAACTATTGTTTTGAGATGATAAAAGTAAGATGAAACCCACCAAATGCATTTTTATTTGCAATCATAAACCAGTTCACTTTATAAGACAGAGAAATTAAAAAGGAAAATGAGAAAGTTCAAGTGCATCAGTTACAGGTTGTTAATAGAAGCAAAGTAGTTTGTACAATTTATATTTTATGAAGCTCTATTACTGTGTTTTGTACAACAGAACATCACAATAAATGATTTACCAACTCAGTAAAGGACCCAGAAAACTGATCTCAGCTCATATTTCAGAAAGCCAAAGATCCTCATCTGTGTATGTTACAACCCCTCCAAATACGCTGATGCACTTTAAAACTGAAAAAAACCCCACCAAAACCCAACCCAAAACTTTTATCTGTCCTGACTTGTTTTTCAAAACTTTTCTACTGGGTTTTGTCAGTTGTTTTACGATGGTGTACTGCCAGAAGTGAAACAATTGTCCTGAAAATGACAAGAGAACTTTTGATAAGAACTCCATAAAAGAAATTATAACTTTCTAATGAAAATTAATTTTTAACATCACATATTTGATTTTCATATTCCTGACAGAAGAAATAATTATTAAAGAGTTAGAATAATTATTAATTTTCTTCAAATTCTTTCACAGCCTTAGAGGTTTCCTTTGGAAGCCCTCAGCTAATCCTACTCCCTTCCAAACACACGAGTTAGGATTTGCAGGACTTTCGAAAGGTCAAATGCACCGTAAGTAGGTGCTACGAAGAGGACGAGTGGTTTTCTAAACATCAAAAGCTGGCTCTGCTAACCTTTGTTTTCTAAACAAGCAAAGATGGCTCTGCTAACCTTCTCTCTGTTTTGGCTTTTATGTTACACTAGACAAGCACTACACTTCAAAATTATTAGCATACCTGCACTAGACTATGACAGTGGATCAGGTAGATGAGGCAAAAGTGATGCTTGGCAGTGAGCAAGACAAGAGGTGTAGGATGTACAAGTGGATGAGGACAGTTACCACAAGAAGTTGAGACCTCTCTCTCTCCTCAGCAGAAACAGTGATAGGGATGAGGTAAAGATGCATCTGACCATGTCTCTGTCAAAGTAAGGGGCTGCGTAGGTGGCATAGAAAAGGATGATGTGTCATTCTTGCAGGCACATCAGAAAGTTTGACACCTGCCCCTATGTCCTATTATGCTGATCTTCCACTATGACCAAGCTTTGCCTGGATCAAGAAAGCAGCTGTAGCAATGGCCAGGAATACTTTTTGATAGTTTCTATCGTACCACCACCAGGGAACAATTAGCCTCGCAGTTTGTCTTAGACCTGCTTTAATATACTCCTGAATGAGCCATGGCAAACAACATGAACCCCACACCAGTGCAGCAGCACACAAGAAAGGGCTTGTCCTCAGGAGTGAGAGAGAATCACATGTGCCCAAAATGCATGTTAAAGGCTACTTCTCAGCACTCAGCTTCTCTGTCCTGCCAGAGCATCTCCAGATGCAGGAAAGTCAGTTGTTTTCTAGGCCAGCACCCCTGTCCATGAGCAGCTGCAGGATCAAGTCAGAAGACAAATGAGCTAGGGTCCTATTTAAGCTTAATGAGGAAGCACTAGCACTATCCTGGCCAAAGTGGTGAGCTTCAGAGCCCTGTCATGAGGTGGACTCACTCCCACCTACAACAGTCTTGGCTTTTCAAGTGCAGTTATAGAACAGTTTAGTTGCATTGGTGCACAAATCTGCATGGACCCTTTATTTTAGTGTCAGGTAGGTCTAGGGTTAGCACATGACTTAAAAGCTGCCGGGGATATGCCTGATCTGGGGCTGACTAGACAAGTATTTGCTCTTACCCTCGATGCGCCTAAAAACAGCCTTGTATTGAGCCAAATTAAGAACAGCTACATGCCCCTATGCACCAATTTACAAAAGCAGCACAGTCAAGGCCAAAGGCTCTTGAAATCCCAGGGACAAAATGCCTCCTGTCAGCAGGCCTAGAGGCAACTGTCACTTTAGGCAGGGTTGTCAGAAAACCACCATGTCTTGAGCTCTGAAGGGAGGAGCAGAAGCCCAAGACAGATATTGAAGGGAAGATGAAGAGGCAGCAAACAAAGGATGAAGACTAGGATTTGAGGAGAGTGCATTTACTACTGGCCAAGCTTGTTACTGTTTTGGTGCAGTTAGCTCCTGTCTGTCACTCTCAATAAAAGTGTTATTGATTAGCATGTGACTTTATTGTAGAGAGCTGGCCAGGAGCCAAGGTGGAAGGACTCCAGAAGAAAAAGAGGACGACTTGGCTAGCAGGGAGGGGAGGGGGGAATGGAGGAGGAGGCAAAAGGAAGCTTGGAAACATAAAATTTTGAAAAGAGTAATTAATTCTGATCATTACAGCAATCTATTCAGATTTTCAAGAATATTATAAATCAGTTGCCTGTGCCCTTCCTATTAGCATTCATGCTGGGGAAGGATCCTGGGAAGAATTGATCAGCTGAGAGCACCAGTGCCCTGCAGAAGGGCTCTAGCTCAGGGAAAGGAGAATTGTTTTGGCTGTCCATTTCAGAACACTTCTGTGCCCAGGCCCACGGAAAAGCAAGGAGCCTAGAGGCATGGCTCTTCAGGAGATGCATGGTCCCTCAGCCCACCTCCACTGCTGTCCCCTTGAGCCTGTGCCAAAGGAAAGCGCAGATGGCCTGCAAATCTTCCTGAAAGTGAGAAAGTGTTACCATTTCTTGCAGCTTAACTGGATAAAAAGAAAAAATCCCTATAGAAAAAAGAGAGGGCAAAAATGGGAGGGCAGAAAACTTATACTTTCTACATTAATTTAGAAATAAGCTTTATTTTCTTTTAAAAAATTCAACATTTTCTCTGAAATGTTTCATTCTAATTGCCTTCTTATTGAAAAAAAAAAATCTTTTAAACTTGCTTCATTAACCACAGAATTCCATTTTTCATGAACAAATTTAACTTCCCCCCCTTCTTTATACTACCTTCCTCAGTCATGGAGTCTTTGGAAAGTTATCTGGAGCCGTTAGTAAGAAAATAAATGTGGAATAGGAAGAGTAGTGAAAGATTATTCATTAAAATACATGGCAAAAGGAAGTCCATCATCATCAAATAACCCTTTGTCTACCATTTAGAGAAAGAAAATCTTGATTAGATATCTGATGGATTTTCTATTTATGTATCTGGAAGATATGCTCCCAGCTGGGAATGCTCCCAGTTCCCATCTTTAAGCTGTCCCACACTTCAGCAAACTGGGCACTGCCTCCTTGAAAGCTTACTAGATAGAGATGCTGTGGAGCTACCACAAGAGGCATGGACATAGGTTTGTGCAGGGATCTCAGTACATTATAGCAAATAATATTGAAGGCTGGAGCCAGGGATGTTGCCAGGGTGTAGCATTAAGGCCTAGACTTCCGTGCAAAAGAAATGCAGGCTGATTTACTGTGCTCCATGAGAAAGTCTGAGGTGCTTACCACCAGGAAATATTGGGGATATCTCTGTTAATGGGATCCACAAAGTTGGCCTGTCAGGTGGCTGAAGGAGGGAGTCTTATGAAGATAAGACAGGCCTGTTTTGGCTAAAAGTAATGAAGCAAGGCTGAAATAACAAAACACTGCATCAAAACAGATTCTGAAGGCTATAGGGACCAAATTAAAACCTTTGCCTAATGAATGGTGATTTTAATATTAAAGTTGACTTCCCTCAATACATTTATGACTATGTTACTCAACTCTCCACCCAAATCATGCTAAACATCACCTAGAAGATAGGGACAGTTAGAGTTAGGATACAAAAACCCATGTGAGGAATAGTTCCTTGTTGGTTGAGGACAGACTGAGGACCTTAGGATTTAGCTGTCACAGAGAATGACCGACAGGCTGCTCCTTCTCCTCCAATCACCAGGAAGTGAGATGCTTTCTTGGTAAGAATTGTGAAATTAATATAGAGCCTAACAGCTTTGCTAGCATTTCTCTTAATTATATCTTAGTGTTGTTTTAAAGCTTTTTACTTTCCAGACTTTGCCCAATGCTTCCCCAGGAGTATAGTTATTAGCTTGAGCTCAAATTCCTTACAGTTATTCAACTTATCACCGGCAATTCCAAATCTGTGACCTGTCACTACAATCAATCAAACTGATCATTAATTTTGACTTGTCCAGACTGTTTCAGAGAGCAAGTCCATATTGGGTACCATTAGGCAGTTTTGTCTAACAAGTTTCAGTAAAGGCCTGAAACACTGGGACAGGCAGGCTGCTGGGTCAGGGTCTCACCTGTTAATGTGACACAGGGCTACAGGACCAGACTTGTCCTCTCTATACTCAGAATTTAAAAGCATGCTTAGTCTGTTCATCTATTTTGCAAAGAACAAAACCAAGAATGCTCCTGATATTTGTGAGGCAAGTCTTGGCAATGCAGATCAAGACACCAACAAAGACCTGATAGCACACAGCAGTTTCAAAAATAACCACCAGCAAAGCACAGCTCTCCACTTCCCCCTTTTCAACTCAAAACTTGGATTTAAAGGCTTTTTATTGCCACTCACTAGTTTCATAGCTATCAATGTCCTGACCTTCTGCTTCTCTCCATTTCTTCAGCCCTTCAATGGAAAACTCTGCTGACATCCTTCTCTCCCAAAGCACACATACTTTGGATACTGTTTTGTATACTTTTCGTACACCAGCCACTGCTGCAGTGTGTCAAGATGACAGCAGACTGGTTCAGGAACGAACAGTTTGTGATGCCAATTATCCTGGAGGGCTATGACAACGAAACAGTTAGCTGTGCTTCATACCACCACTATGAAGATGTAGCCAGGCAGCTTGTACCCTACACTGAAGTAGCCATGGCTGTGTTATATGCAGCACATGGGAGCTTTCAGGGGGAATTAAGAGAGCATTAACTCTCAGCACAATACCAACACAACTCTTGGAAGCCATATTTTCTTCATCTGCAAGTAACACAATTGATACATAGAACTTGGTTGTTACACTTGTCCCTTCCCTACCAGACCTTTGCCACCTTTCTTCCTCTACAACAGCAGCTATATCTTGGAAAGGACCCCAACAAACCAGCAGCCCAGATGGCTTTGCTCCTTTCCCTGAGCGCACCTGTGGCCACACTCTGCCAAGTGAAACATTTTCCTGGGGGTCTCTTCACTTGCCTAAATGTAGGTGTTTGGTTCCCTTAAGATGCCTTGGAGTACCCACGACATCTTAATGGAAATGGCAGATATTGACATGTGACTACAGGAAAACACTGCCCATCTGCACCAATAGCAAGAAGCCAAGCAGGACACCAGAAAGCTTTAGCAACAACAAAAGCACCTAACACTGCTTCCAACCAGCAAGCTGGGGGAGTGGGATAGGGTTCTTCTCAGATGTCGTTGGGAGCAAAGAGAGTCCTTTCTACTGACATGTCCTGGACCTTGCCAGTCCTAGCAGCAGGCTCAGAAGAGAGTTTCTATAGTATTTTTCCAGCAAAGGACAGATAAAAAACTGGCACTGTGCTCTGAGAACGGAAAGCAAGGTTGAATTGGTACATAAGTAGGTAAAGAAGTCTACAGATTCCCCCACATGCGCTCTGCTTCCTTCTCTTTTCATCACTCAGACATGATTCCTGGAAAAAGGCACAGAATGGAAGGGGAATTTTTCTGTGGGAACTCCCAAACGATAATATGGATAACTCACTTGAATGCCTTTTGCTGCTTCTCATTCTGTCCACGCTACTTCCCTCTCCAATACCTGAGTTTTAAATTCATCTTTTGTTTTCCATCTCCTGTTTTCCCCACTGCTGCGAGCTCTTAGCTTCATTTTCTAGTTTTGATTGCATGTTATTTACATAGCACCTGTTGATTTGTCCCCTCAGGACTTTTCTGTCTTAAGCAAAGAGAATGCATATGATTTTAAGTGGACCTAATTTTACAGAAGAAAAGAAACAATCACTGTAGCTTCCTTCTCACTAGAAAAGACAAAAGCAAGTCCATCTGAGAGATGTTTCAGCAGTTTGTCACAGCTGAGCTGATCACAAAACAGTGCCTGAAGAAAGGCTCAGGCCAGAAGCGACAGGAAGTCACAATGGATGCAAAGCAGCATCTTAACTGGTTTAAGTCTACTCAGTTTGCATTATCGTTTTCAAAGTACATGACTTGACAAACAAAAATCAGGTCTTCAATATAAGGTATCCTCTTAGTCCTCCTCTCAGCAAAGCCATGAAGCATACAGAGTGGTACTCTGGAAATAAACACTCAAGAAAGCTGGGGACCAATAGACTCACACGGATATCCAAGATGTTGAGCTAACCAGAGGTCCTAACGTGTTCCCAGGAAAACTCAGAAGAGAAAGCACTAAGTTTCAAGAGGATAGGGGCAACTACACATGAAAAGGGTGCTCCCACCTTAGTTTCACTCCCCTTCAATATTGATCTGCCTGCCTGCCTAAGCATGCCTCCTCCTCCATCAGCACAGTGACTTCCCAACCACTTCATTTTCAGCCAGCACCAGCTTCACTCTGAAGCCTTTCTTGGGAAATCATTCTACAGCCAGCTAAAAAAAACATGAGACAGCTTAATGTATTGACTGCCCCAGTGGAGGAGTGTGCCAAAATCATCACCAGGAAAAGTGAGCAGGACTCTAGCCACTTCCTCATTTTTATGCTACTTTCAAATAACATATTTCTCACAGACTCACATAACCATTTATTTACCAAGTAGCCTACTGTGAACACATTTCAGCCCATGGCATGCATAAAGACAGTTTGCTTCTATTATGGGTGAAGGTTTTTTATACAGACAAAAGAAAAATCTGCCTCGCTTTTAGAATTTTTGTTTGTTTTTTAGCTATAAAGGTAAAATATCACAGGAAGTGAAAGTCCCACCAACACAACAGTCTTTCTTTACCCCTCTTCTCTCACTTGCCTACTCTCTCTGCAAGGGCCCAAACTGTTCACAAAATGGCAGGCTGACTCAGTGCCATGGCTGGACTAGTTGAAATCTTGACATGCTTTCAAGCCTATCATTATTTATGGTGTTGCATATGTAATAGGTCATTTAGTCACTTGAGCCACATGGTATTTGCACTGTTCTCTCATTGGTGGCTGATGTTTTAAACAAAAGAGCAAACATCATTATATGGTTGTGGGTGGTTTTTTAATGAGCAAACAGCTTGGCCAGAGATGCATATTAGCTTTTGGGATTCATTTTCATAGGCAATCAACCACTTTTCCACACTTAACAACAGCAAAAGAAGGGGTATTTTCCCCATTTATAGCAAAGCACAACGTACAAACATAACTGAGTACCACTGCATGTGCTCTGTTTGGATCAGCTTGCCCAGCTGTGTAGAACAAGTACTGCAGAAGCACTAAAAATGGAATCGAGTTCAAAGAACAAGACATATGTGCTTCTGACAGCACATGTTAATTCTCAGCACTGGGTCATCTTATTGACCCCTTGGTGTCCACTTGAAATCCTCTCTTCTTAATCCATATTCTCTTTCCTTTCCTGAAATGCAGAGTTTTATAGGTAGGATACTCAAGAGCACACAACACTGGCTTGTCTTTCAACTTCAGTGAGAGCACTTGTGGGCCAGCTGCAAGTGTTTTAAGAACCTTTCACAATGTTCATCATCACCATCTGTCCTCTCTCGCTCCTTGAGCTTCTCACCACTTTAAATCCTTCCTTGCTGCCTTACAGGTGAGGGTTTTTTTCAGAACTTTCTTACTCAAAATTGACTATAATTCCCACCAAAAGAAACAGTTCCAAAAAGAAAGACATGAAGCAGCTATGCAGAGTAAAAGGAAGTACTTTTGCTTCTGAAAGCAAGTGGAAAATGTTTCTCAGTTCTCAGTTGACAAGAACTGCTTGAAATACCAATATGCATCCCATTCACCCCTCGACCAGACAACAGGAAAAGACAAGAAAAATTGCTCTGTTTTGAGAGAGGGAAAGGAGAAGCTGCATGGAATAAAGTGTCCTCTGCTACCTCATAGGTGGAGCACTGAGAGCAGAACTAAAAGAAAGACTGCAGTGAGCAGCCAGCCATGTGTGTGCTGGCTGGCTGGCTGTCTAGAAATGTGAAATGATATTGAAGTGGAACTTCCATTGTGAAGACTTTCTGAAAAGTCTGTTGAAGATGATAAGAAGAACATTTTTCAAAGAGATCCAGACAACAAACTGCACTTTCCACAATAAAAATACCCATTAAGGTCTATTATGGTTACTTTTATTGAAGCTAGTCTAGACATTCAAGTACTGTTTTTGCTCATCTCCAGATAAATAGAGATCTAGATAAAGACGGAACCACTGCCGCTGTGTAGGGTCAGACTGTACAACTGCCCAGTCATTATCCTATTTTTGACAGCAACAAGAACAGAATAAGCATTTGAGCTTTCCTTTTTCCCCAAATACCCTCTCACTCCAGGGATGTACTCCTGACTCAATCTGCATTACTGTTTCAAACAGTTCCTCAGGATTTTTTTTCATGAATGCATTTAATATTTAGAAATAAAACCCCGAAATTCGTCTTATTCTTCTGTTGATGCAATGAATCTCACTTGAAAGTTTGTTTTAATTCAGATCTAAATTTCTAAATTTGGATCTGATTGAGACCTTCTAAGTCTACCTAATCCTAAAATACTAAACACTTTTAGAATCCTTAAGTGGACTTAGGAACACTCAGCAGTTTCTCCCAAGGCTAATAAGAGCTTGAAGATGTCCTGGGCTTCTAAACAAACACAAATTATGGGATTTAGGTTTCAAGTAAGTGCTGCCAGGTAACTTTGGACCTTTTCAGCTTTGAAAATTATAATCCCTAGCTGTTTTCTTGGCAGAGAAAGAACTTGAAACCATGATCCTAGCCTGGATTGTAGTATCTTATCTTGTGCTGTCAGCATCTTGGTATAGTGCGAAGGGCATCTTTGAACCTGACAGATCTGCGAGATGGAACCTTCTAGCTCTAGAAACAGCTAGAAACTTCTGAGGCTGCCTCAGCCTGGCTGTTTCAGGAGGAACTGGACAAGCTCATCTGTGATTGATACTGAGGTTAAGAAATTTATCATGCTTTATTGTTCCTGCTGATTTATGACATGCCATCCTTCATCTCTTTGTAATGCAGGGTGCCTGAAAGTTGGCTCACATTATACTGTCAGCTCCACTTTTACTCCCTCCTCCCCCAGCTCCATTTGGCTCTTCATGCTAAAAATAACACCAAGATTCATGTCTATGAAAGAGATGGGCGCCAGAGAGGAAAACTTGCTCACTACAAGACTCATGACCACACTTATCTCCTTCTTCCACAAGCTTGGATCATGTCTATTCAAGAAACTTCATTCCTGACTCTGGAAAGTAGGAGGAAAAATTCCAAACTTGAGGAGGTTATCCAATATCTCTATCAAAATCTTCTCAGCAATGCATTTCAAGAGACACACTGGAGGCTTTCAGGCATTGCAGGGTCCTATCTTATTTTGTGGCAAAGGCCAATAAGAGGGTTTAGTGGGTGGCATATTCAAGAAAGCTCGAAGAAAGATTCTGCACCTTCATTTTAAGGCCCCATGAGATTCGCACAGGCTCTTAGACATGTCTGATGTGCATGATCCATCTCTGTTTGAAAGCCTGACTGGCAGCTCTTCCTTTCCAGACAGTAAGCACATGCTTGCAGGAAAGAAAGGAGCTTTAGCAAAAGTACATACAAGGAATTTGTTCTGCTATATCAAGTGGCAGATGTCTGCTCTCTGAGCTTATAGCAAAGCTTGCCCCTTTGTGGTACTGATGGGCTCCAGGCCACTGGAGATGTGCCTTTCCAGTAAGATTTCTAATGCTGCTCATCTCCAGTCATTTAAGAGCCTGGGGTTCTTCTTTTTGGTTATTGTTCTTTTCTAAAATCAGATATCTTAAGCTATGGAGTCACAATGTCCTAATTTGTATAATTGCTATCTTTCCTAAAGTTTCCCCTGCAGTTTCAATTACACATCTCACTTCAATTAAACTCCTCAATCCTCGTCCCAAACTGGCATACAGCACAGCTAACAGACACGGTTATCCTAGTCTACCCCAAAGCTGGCTGCACCATCCTAGTAGGATGGCTGAATAGAACACAGTTTGAAGACACTTGGGGAAAAAAAATGCATCTGTAGAAATGTCAAGCACTGATTGTGAGCTACTCTCACCTTCCTTTTGCATCTGGAGAAACATGGTTTGAACCAGGAAAAATCCCAGGGAGTTAAGGGAGCAGAGCAGAAATGAAACATCCTGCCTGGCTTCCTGGGTAGTGGAATGGAAGAGGCAAAGAGCTGGGCTGAGCAGGCTGAAGACCCTCTAAGAGGGTTTCCAGGGGATGAAACCATGCACTTCAAGTGCTGCAAGAAGGAAAGGGAGGTAAGGGCCTGGGGTGGGGTTTGCCACATAGGCAGGAGATCCGCTTCTATAAAGCAGCCTGTCGTGTAAACAAGATGTACCTTTGACATCTTCCCCTTCGGAGCACCAAGGCATGAAACAGGCGACGTATTTCAAGCCAAACAGGTGATTTGTAGGTGCTAAGTGTTCATAAAGACAAGATTAAAGAGCTCTCTGATAGCAGAGTGGTAAATCATTCCCCACCTGCAGAGCAGAGTGCCGGGCACGGATGCTCCTCCGACCCTGATTAAATAAAGGATGGCTCAGCAAGATGGAGGCTAAAGTTAGCTGACAGCTCGAGTGAATTGGTGTCTTACCTGCTGCTGTTGCAGCTGATGGCTAATTTTCTCCCAGAGGAACCCTTCCAAAGGCTGGTAATTAAAACCAGTGGAATGTAATCAGGATCATGGGAAGGCAGACCTATCTGTCTGCTTTCCCCCAACCATGAGCCTCTTCAGACTGAATCCTCATGTGCCATCCTGTTTAGGATGCTTTAAGGACTGTAACATGACTGGGTGAATAAAATCACAAGGCCTGGTGCTTTCACTTGCTCCAGTGAAAGAAAGCTAAAAATAAATATCTAATAACTTCATATCCAGCATGCAAGAAACCCTGACAAGCTTTGAGTGTCCTGTGTACAGTTTTGAGGGTCAAACACACAGATGTATGTACACAGACATATATATACTTACGCATACATACATATTCCCAAAACACCCTTATGCTTCCATATCATCCCAGGCTCTCCCCTGGGAATCATACTTTCCTCTACCGAGTCAAAAGTATTAAAATAATTATCTAAGTATTACAGTCTGGAAAGCAATGGCCCAGCTGAGGAAGGTTTAGCAGTCAAAGGCTCAGAGTTCCGTGGCAAAGCAAGTAACAGAACCTGGGCTGCATCAGCTCCTAGGTCTCCTTCTTAACCAAGCACATGTTTAGAATAAAGAAGCAGGTTTTGTTTTAAATTACCTGTTTTACTAGACTAGATAGGACCCAAAAGAACTTAATGGAAGTGAAACTTAATGGGACCTCATTAGATTGTTATAACATTTTTTTTCTGCACTGTGCTATTAGGTCTTTAAAATAGATTATCAGGAAGAACACACTTCATGGATTTAAATTACTGGTGGCTTTTGCCTTACCTGAGTTATTTCTTTAACTTTCTATTCATCTAGGATTTTCAGATTAGATTTTTTTTTCCCCATTTCTAGATTTATAGATGCTTGCACAAAGCTAGCATAGTTGGGTTGTTAGACCTTTAACAGAACTGCTCAATCCTAAACAGAAAAATCTTCTCAATTGATGGATCCTGGTTTTGGAATGTTTTGCTGTAAATCTAAGCAACAGAGGATTTTTTAAAGTTGTTTTTTAAAGGGGCAGCATAATAACAAGATAAGTAATCTAGGGTTTTTTTGGAGGTTCATCCCCTTTTATTGGATCTAGAAACACTCAAAGATCACTGAAGTCCCACAGTTAGAGTCTCAAAGTTGGATTTACAACAGCAACATTCCCTAACTTTGGCCGTTCTCAGATTTGCCACACTATAACAAGGGAAAGAGAGTGAAAGAAGGATCTGGAGCACTGAATAGTCCTGATTAGAGGGTTTACTTCCAGCCAAGCTCTAAAATTCACCACATAGCTTTGTTAGAAAAGCTTTGGCATTGAGCTTGGGGCCAAGAATGGAAGTGTTTCCTCTTTCAAGGTCTAATGTCTCTTTCATATGTTACAGGGATACCTCAAAAATACAATCAATAGAAAACTGACAATAGGTAGAAAAAAAAGATGAGGAGACCTAAAAGACAGAAGTGCCATGTGGTTGCTTGTCTTGAAAGACATCTGCTTGTTTCGATGCTCTTCCAACTACTTAATTATCTTCACTGAAAAAAAGACAAATACCAATAAAGGCAGCTGCTGCTTCGTAGTTCATGACGTCTCATGTTTAGCATCATGTGTCCACACTTTCCTGAAGCAGATGGAAAGCACATGCAGAAGAACTAAGTGTACTTGCTTCCCACCAGTATCTCCTGCTTTTCACAGTACAATGCAACTGAATTTCCCTATGAGAAGAGTAATTCTATGTTTTATAAACTTTTCAAGCCAGCTTACTCCTACATTATTCATTCAGTTCAAAATACTGCTTAGGGTAAAAAGGTTCAGTCACTGCAATCCCCTTCACTTCTGCCTCTTCAATGGTCCAGTACACTGAGACTCTGCTATCACACTGTAGCACACTCCAGCATGGCTTCGCATTTCACTAATCGTGGGATTTCACGGTTTATACCCACTTATTTACATGTACAGGCTCAAATGTACACTTGCATGTAGAGCTCCGACAAACAGACCTTGGTTGTGAAGGGAGTTACTCTGCAGGACTCTTTCAATGCCCACCTCTCCCAGATGTTATTTCATCACACCAACCTTTCCATGCCATCCTCTGCTTGAAACTGAAGACTTGCATTAAGTTATTATCACTGGACCATCAGCTGACTCCTTCCTTGCACCTCATATATAGACCTTGGTAGACACTAAACAATTTGAAAGCAAATCAATATTTGCCACTTAGCAGACATTTTTGAAAAGGACTTCTCCTTGCTCAAGATCAGGAGTCAGGCTGTACCTATGCTAGATTGTTACCATACTCTAGTCTCCAAATAACTACTTCTTTTATTTTACCCAGATATGTAAAACCATTGGTACATAGACACAACCCAGAAGTTTGCTCCCTGGTGTAAGTATTGGTGATTTACTGCATCTTGATCTTTAAGTCTGAATCCTGAAGCAGCCCTTGGGTAGGTTTTGAACTAATATCTACAGATGCTTTCACTGACCAAGAGCTAACCGCTAGCTGTTTAGATTCCTCCTTCTGTTTTTGCACGAGTTAATTTACACATGTCAACAAAGAACAAGGAAAAGCAGGGGTAAAACCAGGCAACCCAAAGGTACAGACCAAAGGACACAACAGCTAGATGGCCAAATGCAGGCAAACTCAGGACATGAGTCCCTCAGGACAAACTCCACCCAAAGGTATCCAAGACATATCAGGCACATCCCACTGGGCACCTAGCCATGACCTCTAGCAACCAAAGAGCACAATATTTTGTTCAGTAGCAGAAGGGAGTGTTCCCAGGGATCTACACCGAGATCTTCTGAAAAAAACAGATTCCCTTCTAATCTGGAGGAAAGAGAGAGTGCAGATATTAAACTACAAGCCTGCAACTGCAAAGGAGCAGGGAGACAAAGCATACAGGTTCAGCCCCCTTTCCTGCCAAACCCTTGGCCTCCCCACATCTTGTTTACTCAGTGGGGAGGACAGCATTCCCCCTTTTCTATGGGGACCAGGCAGACAAATACCTCAGAGCCTACCAAAGAGTTCTTCGCTTGTGTTATTAGCAGGGACCACCTAAGTATCTTGAACAGTTCCCTGGAAAGCCATGACGTGGGCCGGAGCAGCATGCCTGCTCTCTGTTCCTGAGCCTCTCGCTGCCACCCCCTGTGCCTGCCACCCTTGCCAGCTGCCACTGCCAAATGTGGCACCACCAGTGCCAAGAACAACCAGCCTCTGAGTGGAGCTGCCCAAGCAATGCCAGTCCCTCAGCTCTGCATGGCTCCCTGCGTCTTTCCCGTTGATTTACGTATCTCTGCAATGTTATTTATCAACTGCTCCATAATTAATCAGATGCAGAGCTTGGCAGCACTAAATGAGCAGCCTGTCTCCAGTGTTCCCACTGCTACCAGCCCCCTCCCCTCCCAGCTACTGTGCTTTATCACACACCACAACACTGGAGCCTGCATTCAGTCGCTCCTCATAATAGCAGTCAAGGGGGCTTTTCAAATGATCTCATCTCACCGAGAGACCAGGCACTCATCCTGCCAGACTGGCATGAAGAGAGGAATTAGCATCCAGGTAAAAGCCAGCTTCCTGCCAGTTATCCCACCAGCCACCTGGCTGAAGAGCTGCAGCCCCTCTAAGATTAAATATCTTGCTGTTCTTTGCTTCCCAACCTCTTTCTGCCCCTGACACCTTGCCCTGTAGGCCTTCCTCCTTCCATCAGATTGCTGTATCTCCCTTTCCCCCCTTGGCTTTTACCCCAGCACCCACCTGGCGAGACTCTGCTCTACTTCCCTATGCCTTTTTCTCATGTTCACTTCTTTTGCTGCTGCTTTCTTTCTCCCCCACTCCCTCTTCACATAAGCCCCAGATCAAGGACATTTTATGTAAATAAATTTGCTCTCTGTTATTTTCTTGAGTGAAGACACAAGAGGAACTTGGATTCCAAAAGTCCTTCAGTTCAAATCTCTCAGATATAAAGACCACACATCTTAATCCAGTAACAGAGTTTTGGTCCTGAGTCAGATTAAAAAGCAAGGCTTGGAAGACATGGGTTACATTCCTAGATGATTCTATATGGCATGCATGGACTGAGATGCTAAGCAAGACATGCTGCACCTCAATTTACCTGTCATTAAAATACAGAGGACAGAGATGTTAAATGACCCCAACTGATACAGTGTTGATGCTTGTAAAAGCACTTACACATTCAAGGTTAAAGTGGAAGACTTTAGAGATTGGCTAGAAAATTTAAATATCTCTCTCTCTCTCTTTATCTCAGTATTGAGGCTTTCTGAATCAACCTGTGGGAAACAAGGTGGGCACTGTAACATAAGGAAACCTTGACTTCACTGCTCTAGCTTTATTCCTTCTCTTTTCATGCTAATGTTCCCCCCCGTGGGAGCCATGCCTTAAAAAGGCTTTTGCAAGAGTGAGCTGTGATACACTGCAGACATAGTGCAACCTTCACAGAGAGCCTGGTCACTGAGCAAGGCCCTCCACTGGCAGAGGCATCACAGCTGAGTGATGACTGAGCAGCACATCTTGGCTTGCCACATCCTTTTACTCCCAAAACATAGGAAATGTGGGCATCTTCCTGGACCTCAGCTGAGCTCCCCAGGTTGCTTAGCTCTCTAGCTGCTAGTATGCTACCCAGCTAACACATAATGAACACTGAACACTTCTGAAAATAAACCACCTTTTGTGATTAAGTTGAGGTAAGGTCTTCCAATAAACACCCAAGTTTAGTCAGGACTAAAACATAAACTTTGTCTTAGTGTAAAATAACAACATAAAAGTGTCAGCCTCTGCCACATGACAGCCTTGCAAGAAAGCCATAAGGGAAGAGACCTGAGCAAGGCATCCTAACATAGCATTGCCAATTAATACTAGTCCCCTCTGTTGGCCCACTAAAAATGACTAAAACAGGGGTTATATTAGCAAGGTTTACCAAGATATTGAGCACAAAGGTAAGCAGATAAACCAGAGAGGCAACAAGAATTTTGCTGTATTCGCTTGCCCATGCTTTTCATGCTAGAAAGCATTGCTTTTATCCTGCCCAAACAACAGAACAAGAAATAACAGAAAAAAAGCTGGAAAATCTATTACAGATTTTATTTATTTAAAAAAGGGAAGTGTAATGGAGAAAACAAGAAGAGAGATTGGAAGTAGAGAAAAAAGTAGTAGGAAAAGCAAGATGTGGAATATTGAGCTAGTAGGAAATGAGGCAGAGAGATGTAGAAAGTGCTGTTCAGAAAGCTTTGATTTTAGCTCTACTATGTGGATGCACAGCAGAATTTTGCTGCCAGTGATGGGATTTTTTCTTCCTCATGGATTTCTAGCTAACAATCCCATACTTTCTCCTCAGCTGAGGGCATGGAGCACATGTAAAATGCCAGCATTGCACCTCCTTGGAGCCTTCTCTCTCTGTAGGAAAAGTGAGAGTACATTTCTCTTCTGCTCTCCCAGGGGACTCTTGGAAAGGGTGCAAAAACAGCAGTTCAGAAAGCATTTGAGAAATATAGATTGGCCTAAAAGTCTCAGGTGGAAGGAACATTATCCAAAACAGGAACTAATTATTTCATGGATTAAGGCCACTGGCTGGTTCTGCAGAGTTAGCAGATGGACAAGAATGTTGTGGATTCTTTTGCAGGATGGCTAGCATGGTGTGAACATCTGTCTGCAGCAGGCAGGAATATGTTCCAGGTCCACTTGGTCTCAAAAGGAGGAGTTCAACCTCCTATTTGGACACAACTCACAGAAACCAAAACTACATTGGGGGGCTTTTTCACGTGGTGAGATCAAAGGGCTGGGACTTGGCTTTGCGTAAGGGGTTTGGATAAGCCTCACAGCATTGAAACAGAAGAATGGCTTAGACATAGCTACAAAAGTCACTACTATAAAGACATTACCTTACAAAACCTTTTGCCACTAGGTTGAGTTTGAATCCCATGCATTCTGGCGGCACATTAAAATCATTACCATTGCCATCTGACTACTTTGCAGTAGGCTCTGTGTAAAGGAAGTTTTGTGGCCTTTAGCCAAATCCCAGCGAGCACATATAAACCACTAGCAGCACTGAGTATAAGGAGAGCTGATCCAGTTCTACCAAACCAGAGTAAAGTCAAAGCAAATGGACACAAATGGGAGATCCACTGTATAAGGCAGCCACAGGATCTGGTGTAGACCCATTTGCAACAAAAATTAAGCCCTTAGGAAGAAGGTGTTTGAACCTATGCAAAGATTAGGACTAAACTGAACAGCCACAGATGCACATACTCCCTGAGTTGAAGCTTGTCATGTCACCTAGAAAAACACATCATATTGTGTCACAGCTCAGCAGTTGGAGCTTCAAGTATTCCCAAAAAGGCCATCCCGCAGTTGGCACATGGCAAATACACAGCAGTTTGTAAAGACGTGCAACAGATTATTAGTAATAGATTTACACATTTTTCAGCAGCAAACACATAGGCTAATGGAGTTGCTTCTTCTTCTAGTGTATGGTTGCTGGGGACAGCTGCTATAGAAAGATAAACCACAGATACCTTCCTTGGAGCAGAGAGGGTCTGGGTCCTTGGAAATCCCTATGCAAGAACTGCAGCGGTGCTTGGCCAAAAAGGCAGGAGGAAACTAGTGGAAATCTGATTTCTTTTCCCCTCCTCCCATGTAAACAAGAGTTTCTGACAGCAGTCAATGCAGGGTACCACCAATTCTGCACTGACGCTGCACAAAGACCACTGCTGCATTGAGTACACACACATGCAGATCAGCTGTAAATAAGCTAGCTCAAATATTGGAAGCAGTCTAACTCCACCAGCATGGTGCTTAGGTTGGGCCAGTTTACCCTGCTGAAAAACAGCACTAGAAAACCTCAATAAGCTCACAAGGTTTTGAACAACATTGATCTTCAAAGTAATGAATAAGGAGAAACCATTTTGCAGAGGAAAAGGACAAGGAGGAAGGCAAACACACAGCACAGAGAGGCTGGTTTAGACCTTCTCAAGCAGCTGTACACGTCCTGTTTCCAGTGCTCCCACTACCTTGCTGTCCTCATCCTTGCAGCACATCTTCCCTCACAAACCTGCAATGGCCATTTCCCCAATGGGTCCAGACACATCACAACTTTTTAGTGGCCCAAGCAACAAGGCAGAGGAGGATTGGCTGAAAATGACAAATGAAATTAGCCTGGTGTTATGCAGGGTGGCAGCTGAAGCCAGCACTGGTATTTACAAGGGACATGGCTCGCAGAAAGCAAACATCTCCCCATGGCCCAAGGGGGCTCTGCTCTAACTAATGTGTTGAGTGACATTGAAGGTACATGATTAATCTCAAATCACACCAGCGATCTGCACCACCCATTTCCCTCATCCAATATCTTCCTTCCTGTCCCTCCATTTGCAGACATCATTTACAGAACAGCCAAGTGAATTTTATCACTGCCACCTATTGCCATTTGTCCTGTGGGAAGAACATGAGGACATAGCAATACTGTACCCAAAAACATCACCACTTCTCCATGCAAAACTGTAAACTCTTTGATGCTCAGCAAGCAATCCTGGATGGATCTGTAAACTAGTTAGGAGCAAAGTTACATTAGAAGCAGTACTGTATGGAGTCGGTCCCCTTGCTAACAGATACAGCAGCTCACTTAGAGACAGCTAAAGGATCTTTGATATCCTGTGGCAGCATGTGTTTTGGACATTCCTTGTAGGTCCTTGTAATCAGTGAAGAGCTCTCCCCTCAGTACTGGAAGCCAGTCTTGTAGGGCACTCTGGGGGCATCTGTAGCGAACTAAATTTGGGTTATCCGGCACAGTTCTGTCATAAGGTCAACTTTACTTAGCTCTAGCCGTCCAGGCAAAAGGTGTTTTCCTGCTGTGTTCTGTAACACACAAGCACAATGCAGAAAGCATTTCAAGTTTTCAAGTAAATCTACTTCCCGCTTTGAAGCTCGAAAGGTCAGGCTTGAGGTAGGGGTGGACACCAGCACTGGAATAGAGAAAAGGCAGGAGGGGTGTTGCTGGTCAAAAGCTGGGGGCACTGACAGAGCTGTGTCAGGGAAGCTCTGAACTAAAATACCAGGAGGGCTACAGGGCAGATGGGGATGCACTGGCAGAATTGTCCAAACAGGCAAAGCTGTTTGCACATCCTTTACACATGAACATGCCTGGATGTAGTCACCCATGCAAGCCTCTACTTTAATAAAGATCAAAACTCTGCTCTAATAATACAGCTTCAGAGAAAGCCATCCCTTGTTCTTTAAAGCTGACCTTTCCCTTTCCCCAGCATAGTTAGATCCCTTACAAGATTTGGTACATTCAAGAAGAACTTTTTAAGAACATTTTTACAAACATGTTCTGCATGACTGCTTCCACTAATCGTGCAGACAGGGGCGATCAATGCCTTTAAAGGAGATTTGTGGAAACCACAAAGAGTCAAATGCTGCCACTATGGAGATAAATGCCCCTTCACTTGCTCAGATGATGCTTGCCACAACACACCCCCTCAGAGGAATGTTTTACTCCAGACATAGCTTATTATTAAGATGGGGCAGAAGTTCAGGACTGATGTGCAAGGAACCACTTCCCACCTGGCTTTATTTCGCAACAGAAAGCACTGTGCTTAAAGCAGTACAACAGCATCCTCTTACACTGCACTGGATTATTAATTCAGCATTGATCCAGAGGAAGCATGCATGCCACTTCCTCCAGCACCCTGCTTTTGAATGTCTCCCATTCTCTTTATCAACCAGGCTGAAGGTGGCTTAAGTTAGCAAGAAGCAGTGAAATCTCAACTCCACTAAACTACTAAGGGATCTGAAACCTTTTTTTAACCAAAGATCAGGATTTCAGTACATTCTCCCTGATTAGCTCTTTGCATGAGAAAGATTTTCACCCATCTCTTTTTGTGAATCAATCCAGACAGCAAATAATGTGGATAGAAGCTCCTACACTCAAAACAAATAACAAATCAAGCTATTCAAGACTAAATGCATTAGACTGCTTCTCACTATTTTAAAGGCCAGAGCTCTATAAAGTAGTACCAGATGTTTTAATTAGCAGAAAGAAACAGCATATTCCTGCACAGCATGTTGCAGGAGGGATACTGAAGTGACAAAGTAAAAAAAATCTCAACCCAGAATGAATGTATGCTTCATTATATAGCTTTGACTGCTTCCCCTGCACCCTGCCCACGAGCCTGCCTTTCCTAGGACTTGTTCCAAAATATTACTTCAAAGTAGATTGTTTTGTTCTTTACTGTTTCCTAGAAAACTTTATAAATACATTTTACTCATGTTTCTCAACTTCTCCTACTCATTCAATCTTTGCCCCAACCCACATCTATTTCACTTCATTTGCCTTCTCATCTAACAGACACTCCATTAGAGATGCAGCCACTGCACATTTTGCAGTCTGTTTGAAACCACGAACACAGCAAGGTAAAAATTAATACTCCACCTAAACCAGTCATAAAATAGTGTTTCTTACATGGGCCACATAAAAAACATGGAATATGATACAGTGGTAGCTCTGTTGCTACTTAGCTAATGAGGATTGTCCATATAAAATTTTGCAGAAAACCTATGTGCACAGGCAAGCATGTAACAATAGGGAATTCAGGGAATATCATACAAAACAAGAACAGGATGGGCTATTTTTGTCAAGATAATACTACTAAGAAAATACTACTTTGGTGTTACATGTTGAAAAATAGAAAAAGTGACCATTACCTTATGAAAGACCTTATACTTTTTCCACTAACATTCCCCATTTTGCCCCCAGCATGAATTTCTGTGTGCCTGTCTCTACAAAATTAGGGACAGGCACAGAAATCCCCCCAATGGCCACTACAAAGGTGCAGTGTGCAGCTTGTGGTGCCACTTTTGGTGATAAGATTCACACTGTCCACACTTAGCACAAGAGGGAAATAAATCTGAAGATTTTACTGAAGGTTATAAAGTTCTGTGGGGTTGGATATCCCCAAGGCAAGAGCTGTCCCTGATACCAAGATTATATTTGTTTTCCCAGCATCTGCAGAGTTCTGACCATGTTGTTCTCTTCCTTAGAAAACCTTCTTAGTTGAGAAGGCAGTTTTCAAAAGCTTGACCTGACAAAACAAGAAAGATACAGCAAAACGATACCAGCAAAAGCATATCTGTACCGGAAGAAACACACATGCAAGAATTAATTCTCTTCTCTACAGTGATAAGAGTAGGCACAAAACAAAAGCCAATGCAACTGAAACATCTGCCACTTCAAATTTTTCCAGCAAAACCTGGAAAATTAAGAAGGACAACAAAAACACACCGAAGTTCTGGACAAAGAAACCCATCTGCTTTCTGAAGTGAGTTTAGTGTAAAATCCAATGGTCAGCTCTCTCCTTATGATTTGGGACAATCTGCATGCTTGTTTTTCTCTTATTCTTGCCTCTGGTTTATTCCTCTCTCCACCTGCTTCAGTGGCTTGTTTCTGATTTTTTCTGCCCTTTGGAGTTATCAGGAGTAAGACACAAGATTGATTCTCCAGGTCAAACTGTTCCTCATCAATTATAGTAAACAAACCAGGAATGTGTTTTCAAGCCAGTCAGACTCCTTCCCTCTCTCACACATGCACACATAGATGTCCTTCTACTTCCAAGGAAAACAGGAGCTGAAAGAGGTCATTTGTTATTTTCTCTTTACACACCACCACGGTCACCATTCTCCAATTTAATAACTCCTACGGAAGGCGGTATCTCTTGATGGGAAACAATAGCAGGTATTGACACAAACAGACAGGATTACACATACAAAATCTAAAGCTACTCATTTCTGGCAACTCATTTTTTTAGGTCACAAGAAGTTTTGGTTTATATCAAGAGATGGGAGGGATAGGCAGGGAAGAAATAGCTGACGACAGCTGAGCTGATGAGAACTTTTTAATCAGAAAGCCAGTAGCACAGAGATTGGCTTCCAAAATGGCCACGATGAAACAGCTGAAAGAAGGGATGGAACAGAATGAGACAGGGAACAAGAGAAAAAGGCACTGATCCTTAATCTTTTCTTTTTATTTTCTTAGCTGCTTAGCACAGACTTCTCCCTCAGAAAGTCCCAACAGCTCCAACCACTTCCATGTGAAAGTTTTCCACTGATAGTCCTGACCTCATTCATTCAGTAAGGGGTTGCTACCCCAGCTTCAGACAGAACTGCAGTGGTGCATGAATCACTACAGATGGGCAGCATAAGGTACCCAAGTGCTTTGATCAGGCTGCCAGCTGCACCCATGACTTGCTTTGCCCAGGGCTAAGAGTGTGTGCACAGGGTGCTCCTAACTCAGGAGCCCTCAGTGTATTATGTTCTCAGAGGAGCCAAAGGTGGGCCCTCTCTATCCCTCCCTGCAGCTAATAGGCACATTCATCTTTAGGAGAAGGTATCTCCTCTTACCTTTTCAAAGGACCAACGATGACTTGCAATCATGGCAAGCTGTTACATCTCTGATGCTTTATCAGCTACAGAGCAGTAACAGTGGAACAGGTTGCCCAGAAAGGTTGTGGAAGCCTCATCCCTGGAAGCTTTTAAGACAAGGCTTGATGGGGCCCTGGGTAACCTGATCTAGTGGATGGTGTCCCTGCCAGGCAGGGGGGTTGGAACTGGATGATCTTTGAGGCCCCTTCCAACTCTGACAATCCTGTGATCCTATGAACATTATATTCTATTTCTGTGCTACCAGCTTTTAGAAAAAACACTATTACAAGCACCTTTTGCTGGGTCAAGTCAGCTTCCACCTTCTCCCTGACCACAATGCAAAGCCACTGCTCCACTGCATTTCGGAAAAGACCCTCTACACAGCCCTGGGAATACTGGTGTCATCACAAGTGAAGCATTACAACAGCCCAACACAGTCACAGCAGAGACCTTAGATCTTCAGCCCTAAGAGGGCTGTTAAAGAGGATGACACATACTTGTTTTTAAAAGTAACTCATGCAGAACCTAGACACCTTTCTGACAAGGCAGCAAGAAGGCAGGACTGCTCCAGAGCCCAATTCCCTTCTGGAATAACGAAGGCCAGCAAGGAGCCATGACCAAAACCATGCTGAGTAGTAGTAAGCTACAAAAACACTTTGGAAAATGCATCTCCTTTGACTATGCAGAGCACTGGGGAAGAGACAACCCAGGAAACAAGGACTAAATCTCCCTTTTCTTCACCACCACCAACCCCCAAATGCTGATGATTGACATGGGCTTTCTGCAGCAGGCTATCCTCATCACTACCAAAACACTTTTTTCCAACACTTTCACTCTACCCCTTTCACCTTTTCTAGGAATTGTATTTTGACCTCTGGGACTAAAGACTAAAGACTAGGCTAACCTTCAAGTTCTTCAGCAATATAAATACTTACCTAATTGGCATATGTACTTTCCATGACAGTCAAGCATGTGAATGAGGGATCCTTAACAGACAATAGTGATGCTCAAATAAGCTTTGTCTATTCTTACAAGCATTAAACTATTGTGCTATCGAATACATGCCAAAAGTGGAGGAGATTCATGAGGCTTCATAGCCTCTCTAGATGAAGAAACATGTTCTAAAACCTCAGAAGTCTGGAGGAGCAAAACCCTAAAACCTAAACAAGTCCTGACTCTTGACTTCTCAGGAGTTTTATGTCTTTTTTCCTCTTTTTTCCTTTCATTTAATAATAATGATGATTAAAAAAATAAGTGGAATGTTCTGTAGTAACTTTGAAAGAAGTAATTTAATAAAAAAAAAATTCAGAGTGCTGCAAGTTAATTTAATTCAATCCTAGGCTCATGCTGCTGCCAAATTGCACATTTCAAAACTGTATAGCCGAAGAACTTTAGGTGCCCTCTGAGAACACCTGAAGTGAAAGAAAAGGCAGGGGAAAAAAAGACCCATGAAAGCAAATTAAGGCAAAAACCTTGTTGGGGGTTGCAGGGAAAAGAGAAGGAAGATAAGTTTCAATTAATGTGCAAGTGATTTAGTGCTTAAGAACAATAGTTAGGTAGAAGTGTCACTGGCATTTATTTAATTATTTAATATCCTTTGAAGGGAAGATAGAGTAGGTCAGGTCAGTCAAGATGAGAAAAGCTCATCAGTAAAAAATAACTAGCTTGCAAAATGAAAGTACAGCATAGCATTAGAGTCCTGAGAGTCAGGGCTTCAAACAACAGAAATCAAGGCACTTTGGACTAAATTCATCCCTAAGATGTATTCAGCAAGGGTCCATTGATTTTAGTGAAAACCCTGCAGACATGCATCCTGACATGTAATCCAGACTGGAGATGGTGAACACACCTTATGGGTTTGATCCGCTTTCACTAAAGCGAAGCCACTGTGAAAGCAGGACTGATTTATAGCATGCTGTTAGCTGGCATATGGGAGAGCTAAGAGGTCATTGTGGACAGACAATAGGCAAAAAAAACATCTTGGAAATGTTCAAACATAATTCATTGCTGTAATATCTTCATGTCCTACAGCAGAAAGTCTAGGAATTGGAAAGATGCAGCTTTGGTCTCAAATTTTGCTCTGGAAAAAAGAATGCAGGATGCATTACCAAACCAAGGTATTTATCACCAGTCCCTGTCCATGCCTAGAAGTCCACAGATCCCATTGCCACCATATTGTCCTTTAGTTCATTTGCTAGAACCTGTACTCAGAAACCTGCCATGTGAGACACAATATGTAAATTATTAATAATGTTGCTAGCAAGCAACTTCATCTCATGATTACCACAGCCAGAGATCTACCCATCATCACTTCTGTCCTCTCTGGCCCTCTTGGTGTCATCCATCTGTCTACAACAGGGAGGTTTAGGTGTTAAGCCCCTCAGAGCAGGAAGTGTTGATTATTACAAATGTGTGCCAGCGTTCCTCCATGGTCTCAAAGCTTATAAAAAGGATTATGACATGACTGTCAGTAACACCACAGGACTGGATTTGATGACCTGAAGAGAACCTTTGGAGCCCTGTACTTCTAATCGCTAGTGCATTGCTTTTACTATTGGTCCTAATCTTATTGTTTACTACTTTGAGCAGGCGACAGTAAATTCTACAAGCTTGCTCAAGTTCAAGGTTACAGCAGCTTTGACTGCAAAAGCAGTACATCCTAAACAAGCAATACAGTTTTTACCAAAGGCCTTAGACTGTCTATGATTTCCTCTTAAGGGGAATACAGGTTAAGCTGGATGTCACTGGAAAGTCAGTACTTTCAAAAAGATTTGTGATAAAGCCACATAATTAACAAATGACCTTGATGTTATCATATTAACTGGGCACATTTTCCATTTCAACAGATTGTTAGTATCAGAAGATTGTCCAGGGTTCTTCTTATATATCTATACAAATACTTGAAGATAGGAATATAACTGATATATATATATATATATAAACCTCTTGAATAAAAATGTGTATATATATACATCTGATGTATGTAAGTATATAGAATCAGTGCTTCCCAGCTCATATTGTTTCTTTATTTTACTTCTTTATCATTTGCTCCATATTTTGGATCCTTCATAGCCAACTTCTCCCATATCCTATCTGCTTTGTCATAAAAGCCATCTATGAGTGATGAAGAGAGGATGACCCAAATTCTTCAAATGCATAGTCTTCGACAGAAAACAGTTTCCACCTACAACAACAGGTGCAAACTCAGTCCCAGCTTCACCTCATTTTATGCAGTCTTTGCATTCCCCACAGTCAACAAGCTGCCCACTTGATAGTAACTTAAAATTGCTTCTTTCTGAACTATAAAGAACTTGACAATTCACATGGCCAATCATTATGGCAACAGATGGGGTTCCAGTAAAATACATTTATAATAGAATACACACGCTATTATTTACTGGCTTTTCTAATATTTACTGTGGTATCTGAAAAGGCTTTACGTGCATGTCTGAAGTTATCCCCCCATTTGGCATCTAGGGAACAGGAGTCCATATCCTCCAAGATAATTAGATACTTAATGATCTACGTGTCTATTTACTTTTTGAGGATCTTGGCTGCAGAGAATATTAAGTGACTTACTCAAATGTCATACAAAAAGGTTGTGGAAGTGCCTTAAAAAAAAAAAAAGGCAACCAGAAACCAATCTCCTAAATCCATATACTTTGTCTTAACTACCATCCTTGTGAATTACACTGTTATGTAATATAATTAGGAGAAAATAGCAAGTTCTATTCTAGGAACTTCTAATCAGTGACAAGCACTGCACTCCTAACGATCTCATTAGAAAAGAAATGCATAATTGCATGGTAGCACCATCTAGCAAACTATACCTCCAGCCACCTTTCCCAGGTAGACAACACAACTTTGAGTAAGACCACTTCTGCTGTAGTAACACTAGGAACACTCACAAGTAAGAAGTGATAAGGATCTTGTCTGTTCTAAACATGAGGTAAAAGCTTCAAAAAAATAAAAGGAGAAAAGAAAACAAAGTTTTTGCCGAAATAAATACAAAGCTGGTGCTTGGCTGCTGCCCTCAAGTGCAGCAGTTTTATAAGCAAAGCCTACTTCAAATAGACCTAGAGACCACAGGCTTATAGGTACCTTGGATTTTAATGTAATCTTTGCAAACATTCATATTCTGTCATCTCTGTGTACATTTTATTTACACCTTCCCATTCTTGCACACTCCAAAGCAAGCACCTCACTGCAAACAGCATAAATGAAAGAGCCAAACGTCTGTCTGACGTGTTTATCAGTTTGGTACACCTCAGGCCACCCACTTGATGCTACAGTAAACACTATGACCCAACCTTACCAGAGGAAGAAAGAGCAGGCAGCTGGCCCAAACTCTCAGAGTCAGAGCAGACATCTAGCACCATCAACATTACAGACCATGAGCTGTAAAACCTGACTTTTTTTGAAGACTCCCCCAATGTGAAAGTGGTATCATCTAGATTTTGTTTGAAGTCATCGCTGGATGTAACTATATGACACTTTCCTTAGAAAGTCCTGCTTGGGCAGGAAAGAGTGAGCTTCAGCAGCTGGGAACACAGCTACAGCTATGGGGTAACTGGAAGGTCCTGCAAGATCTCTTTGCAGCAATGATTAGTATCTTGTGGCACATAGGGAGACAGTTGAAGGTTCTCAAAACAGAATAGCCACTGAACGGTATTTGCATCTGTTTCATGGCTTCCTCTGGTAGCATCAGCAAAGTCCTACTAGAGTGTGCTGCTCTGTAAAACAGGAATTTTATAGCTTCACAGGGAAGATGCAAAGGAGTAAGACACCAAAGCGAGGAGTTAGGCCTCTAAAAGCTTTATTGATCCAGGTCTAAGTATACTATATTACTGGATTCCATGTTAGGTCAGATCTGGAAACCTAAGAAAAGCAGCTGTAAGAAGCAGCAACAGGATTGAACTCTAAAGTCAGGAAAGAATGTAAGAAAATCATGAACCAAAATGCTTTAACCTGTGAAGGCAAGGACAAGAAGTGGTTAAGAAGGGATTTTGCTTAAGCACAGAGAAGAAAATCTTCAGAGATACAAATCATGACTGCTGATGATTCTGTTTTCCTCCTGACACAGATAATGGGATAAGTGGGCATGCATGGAAATCACAGAAAAGAGAATTTCCGAGGAGATGAAAGCCTTTCACAAAGCCAGCTCCATTATACCATTTCTTCCACGTGCCTCCTGCTGGAAAAGGCTGGGAGTACAGCTATTCTCACCTTCTCCACAGGCTGCAGGAGCAGTTGGAAGATTTCCTATGCTCCAGAACATGCCCTAAGCCCTAATCTGCTCTTCTCTGCAAGCACCCGGGCCTGAAGCAGCTCCAAGGTGTTCTCCAGCTGCCTCTCCCACCTTATTTCTTAATGCACCCTTCACAGAGAGAGACAGGGACTGGAGTAACTGGAAGATCTCATTCTGCTCCATCCTGGCTGAGATGCCCAGGCCCAGAAGTAGGAGTGTGCTGGAGAACACCGGTGTCCAGGTCTTATCTCTGCTGAGAGATGTGCTGATGCCAGAACAGGCTCTGAGTTCATGATACTCCTCATGCAGGAGAAAGCACAGAGTGAATAAAGTTGCATCCTCGTCCTGCACTAGGCAAGTCAGTGTCAAAGCTCATTCACTGATGTGTGAAACCTAAATCTCTGTGAGGATTTTCTTTTTTTTTTTAACTTCTGCCCACCCCCAATCACTCTCCCTCTTTTTTGGACGTTGTCATGGCAACTGCATCTGGTTTCATTTCTCTCACTTTCTGTCATGTCCCTGCTCAGAGTTAGAGGCAGTATCAGAGAGACATTGATCAGTGATGCAATGAGCCAGCCCTGTGGGAACAAGGCTGACCTGCAGCACCAAGGGCTCCCAGTCACCACCTTCCTCAAAGAGGTGGTCTGATTTTACTGTTCTTGGGCAAATTTAATTTTGGAGGAATGAGGCCCTTTAATGCACCATCCTTCAGAGGGTCAACAGAAATATCCCCATACACACACCTCAAGACCTTATATGGCTCTGTCAGGAGACACTGGAATTACTCACCTGTCCCTGTACACATTGAAGTACACTTCAGAGAAGCCTGCGAGTCACAGATATGCTATTTCTCTTGGAAAGGCTACCTGTAACCCACCACCTACCCCATCCTCTTCTGAGGCTGCTAGAGCAGTGATGCTCTATTTTGGGCTTTGCATCAGACCACAGACACCTGCAAACCTAGGGCTAAGATCCCTCATAACTCTGCTCTTTCATACCCTACTACTGCTGTCCAATTTCTCATCACCTCTCCTGCTGGAAGATAGCATGAGTGGAGTAAGTAACCAAAACCAGAAACAGCTGTGCCAACTCAAAGTTGGTAGACCAACATTTCCATTAGGAAGGGAAGTGAAGGATGGCAAGCAACAACAAAAGGCCAAAAAAGGGAAGGTGCATTAATAAAGCAAGACATTCTCAAAGGAAGGTTAAAAAAAATATTGAAGAGGGCCAAGAAAAAGACTGGCCTGCTTTTTTAATTTCAGCTTGCTGCTAGCTATATCCCTTTTCCTACAACCTCCTCCCACCACATCCCCAAAGGGTACTATTGCCTCCTAACACACACATGTGCCAAGGAGCCCTCTGACAGCTCTCTATTAATTAACTTCATGCCAATACAAATTTTATTTAAAGTTTAAAAAATCCAATTCACATTGATCCACCTTCATTGCTCCATCTGGCTGCCAATCAATGGCTGCTCAGCTTTACCTGACAAGGGACTAGATCTCTCAGCAACACGCAGAAGGGAGTGCTTGGGAAAGAAGAATGAAAGCACTGTCTTTGGGCCTCTCCCCCATCCTACACCCAATTCTGGTGGGAGCTGTATCAGTGTCTCTTCTCCTTCCTTATTTTTCTGCAACCTCCAATTTTTCTGTAGACCTTCTGACAGGATGACAATCTCTGTACCAGTTGCCCAGCGTCCCAGCCCAGGAAGGAACCTTTCTCATACGATGACCAGGCTAAAAGCTGACACAGCTCAGACGAGAGGGATGAAATTCCCCTGTGTTCAGACCTCTGACAAGATTTGCTGGATTTCTCAATGGCAATTGTCATTCCACTCTCAGAGGGAAAAGCTTTGTCTCTGCCCCAGGAATCGATATGGCTTCTACAGAGAACAGCCTTTCCCAAACAATGTTTGGTCCCCTAGGCCTTGTCTGCACTAAGAACGTTGGTAAGTATGTGGGGGTTTTTTCCTACTCTGTATGTAGCAAAGCAAGATGCTGGAGAGGAGACATAACACACACGTCATTACCTAAGGATCAGGAAGGGGCTGCTAGTTGCATCTTGTCTACACAGTAGCTTTTGCTTTCAACACTACTGGCTGTTGGCAGTCAGGGCAAATGATCTAGCTCTGGTTGAGTTTGGCTACCATATGCCAACAGAGACCTTAAGCTGGCCTGTCTCCTAGTGTCTGAAGTTAGTTGACTGACCTGTGACTCTGGAAGAAGCTGAAGATGCATTACCTTGCCCCTTTACACTATAAGAAAGGTCATTTTACAAGCAATTTTAGTTGGTGCAATCTTTCTAAACCCTTCCTTGAAAAAGAATCATATTCCTCTACTATAGGGAAAGCTTCTAGCTTGCTAATATGGCACTAATGGGGCTCAACAAGCTGCTTGTTTTGTTACTAGGATTCTAAAAATCTCACAGCTCAGGAGCTCCAGTGCTAGCAAGCAAAGGCAGTAATGAAACAGAGACTATTTTAGCAAAAATGGTGGTACTTAATGACATGGCTTAGTGGGCATGGTTGTGATAGGCTGACAGTTGGACTTGATGATCTTAGAGGTCTCACCCAACCCTAATGATTCTGTGAAAAACATTCACCTTGGGCCATCATGTGAAAGATGTAGAGAGACTAAGATAGTAGGTTACCCCTGGGTACAACCCTTGAATCCATCATTAAAATTCCATCATTGAACCACCTGATGATATGCCTATCTCTGATGGAGTCATATCATTGCGGCCAACCAACAAATCCTGCTGGCTTGAGAGGTCAAGTATGCAGGGTTTCTTTCACAGAACACATTTATCCACTTTGGCACAGACCAGGCAGTGTGGTAAGCTCTGGCCATTCTCCACAGAGGATGTTGTTCTTGCCCATGAGGCCAAAGCAGTACCTTGTCTCCTCACACTAAGTGAGGTATTCAACCTACAGGCTTAATGTCTTATGTGCACAAGTCTTCACACGAGCCCACAGATGTATTTCAGTGTCCTAAAAGACAGTAATATACTAGCTTACATATAACAGCTGCTATTTGCTGGTAAGTGGTAAAGGGAAGGATAAATCCTCCAGCCCTGCAAAAGTGAAACAATATGACCTAGGCAAATATATCAGACTGCTTTCTCCAATTTAAGTGATGTTTATATACTGGCACACACTTGTGTGTATGCCTATAAACCCTACACAAGCTGCAACAGAAGACATCCCTGAAATGGCAGTCTAAGTGCTTGCTAGATACTGGAAGAGCCTGGCTTGAATATCTTCACCATGAATACTTGCAATACCTAAACCTGAATTAATGCAACACAGGCTTGAACCACTAAGAAACAAAACGAGCAGGCAGGAGAAATAGAGGACAGTTTGGCTCATTATGTCTTTGGTTCCTGGAAAAAAAATCCAACTTGATTTTCTCACCTGCTCACAGATATTTTGGGCTAATTTTGGCAACACAGAATTCTCTCATTGTAAATAAAGTAACTGTGATGCTTGTGGCCTATTTCCTGATGGCAGATACCAGAATCCTTTTCAGGTAACCTGTTTTGACACTTTCTCGTCTATGAAATAGAAGTTGCCACCACAGGATGTGATGAATACAAGTGTACTTCAGAAACGAGTTCTGAGTTCAGGATGGGCCAAGTGGGAAACCTTGTGTTTGATTACACTCCAAAAGGCCAGAGTTTGGAGCAGGATAGTATTTGGAAGCAGCTCCAGAAAAGATTTTGAAGGAAGAAGGAGCTTTGTAACAGGAGTTGCCAGAATATTTAGTAAGTTCTCAGGTAGCTAGCTGTACCCACATCCAGCCATGTGGGCATCACTCTCTCTCTCTCTTTGCTTAGTGGCACAAGCAGTAAGTTCACTTGGAAGCTCTATCCAGCTGCAGAGAGCTACTAGGTCACAGGCTTCTTCCACTTGGTCAAAATACCTTTAAGACTAGAGAACAGCAGGATGTCAAGTTCCATCTGATGGCCATCGCACTCCAAAGACACTAGAGTTGATATCTGAAGAGAGACCACACAGACCTAGAGCATGCCATAGCACTTTATATCCTGAAACGTTTATCCTTCTGAAACATCCTTCTAGCTTAGCATTTTCATTGTCAGAGCAGGGACTAAAGCACAGCAAAATTAAAGAATTCTTTCAGGATAACACAAAAAGCCTCCTGGACCAGCAGGAAGCTGAACCTCCAGCTTCCAAGTTCCAGGTTAGCGTTTCAACCTCCCTCCCTCAGAGTCTAAAGGTAGCTCCTAAATCCCAGCTTTCTGAGAGTCCTGCAAGGTAGCTGTGGATATAACTGCTACAGCAACAAGCAAAAACATTACCCACAACTCTTTTCATGCTCTTTCTCGAGGTCTCTCTGCTGACCCCTGGACTTTTTACTTATTTACTCTTTGTCCACTTTCACAGGGTTTCACTCTGCCCCTCTCACATCTTTCAAGGACAGAGGCACACCATCTCTGCACAACTAGAAAAGGAGTATCCACAGGCTGCTGAACTTGGAAGCAAGCAGCCACAGCAAAGCAAACAGCCCTAGCCCTCACAAACCTGGCTTCAGACAATGAATCAAAAGCACTTAAGCTGTATTAAGCCACCTTGGGGTTTTGGAGCTTGCTGGCAGTAAAAGAAAAGCTGAAAAAGGCAAAACAGGAAAGGAGAGAGGTAAGAAAAACCTCCCACAAATAAAATCACAAAAAAAAATCCCCAGACCCTACAAGTAAGCTAAAGAAATCAGAGGTACAATTCACCTATGCCTTTGGTGTTTGCTTTGATAAACATCATTCCCTATGTAGCCTCTAAGGGACCACCCTTCACTCCCCCCCACCTCACTTTTGTCCCTTCCTGTCTCCTTCTCTCATTCCTTCAGACACATGCAGCACCAACCTTCCCTGCCTTTACTACTCTTTCCAACATATCCTTTCCTCTTTCTCCAGCAACCCTTAACCCTTGATTCCATCCCTATTTTCAGGCTTTTTTCTTTCACAGGCCTTGATAGAAAGAAACAGGTCTGAAATTAGCTGTTACTCAATCCCATATGGCTGACCTTTGGGGACAGGGACTTCTATATGCACTTACAGTGTCCTGATCACCACTTAAAGCCTTTTGATATTGCTACAGGAATCACATCTAAAGCCAGAAGGGGTCATTTGGGCTAATATAATATTTGGGCTCCAGGGTAACAGAGACTGGGAAACAACTCTCTCTCACTTTCTCTAGCGAGTGCTGAAATTGCTGAAAGTTGTTTGTGTTACATCACCTCTTAAAAAATGTACCCAGCTCTGACTAAAGGCCTCCAGCTGAAGGTCTATTTACCATAAACCTAGTCAGAGCAGTTGGTGTCATCCTTTTTAATTTCTGCCTCATTTCTAGTATAAATTTGTCCTCCTTCAGCTTCTGATTTGTATGTACCATTATGCTTCCGTCTAAAATCATATTGACAGATCTTGTCAAAACCTTTCTTTCTCTTCAGGAAATATTTCACAAGGTCACAGTTCTTTACCAGGAACGAAACATGCACAGATGAGAGGCTTTCCTGTAAAATAAAAATATTGGGAAAAACATTTTGCTTAGGAGGTGTGAGAATCTTTTGCTTCAATAAGGCTGAAGTCACTTGCTTTGATAAGGATGAAGAGCTTCTGCTGTTACCACTCAGACTTTTTGCTTGAATGCAGAAGTTCAGTCTATACACATGGGAAAACTTCTATACCAGGGAGAGCCTAGAAGGTACCCCGAACAGGCTGTAGGATCTACAACCTTATCAAAACTCAGCTAGATAAAGCCATGGTGACTTGCTATGGTGTTGGCAGCTGTTGTACTTGAAGAGGAGGCCACGCTTTGTGACCTCCAGTGGTCCCTTCCAGCCAGAAGGCCTGCAATTCTGTGAAATGCAAGTCAAAGCAAAATACTGCAGCATGCCTGAAACTAAGCATTTCACCAAGTCTTCTTCACAAGGAGTTATAGTATCACAGAAATATTGCTTTCCAAGGGAAAAGTTGGATAGTGTTTCAGTAGGAGTTATGAATTTGCTCTTGAATTTAACACTTGAGCTTTCCTTAGCATAGGAAATGCACATTTAGCTCTCTCTGGTTTTGCTTCCTTGACCTCCTGTGCCAGGGATGAGTGGGCAGGCAGCAGCCCATCCCTGTCTATGTAGAAATGTAGAGTATTTTATTAATAATGTGGTGCACAGCACCTTTTTTTCTTCTGAAAGCAGCAGAAAAGCTCATCTGCAGATGAATATCATATTAAAATACTTCAGATCAGTTCTCGTACCACACCCAATTCCCAAGCTGCAATACCTCAGTTTTCCAGAAACTCTTGGGGGGGGGGGGGGGGGGGGGAAACAAATTTTTTTTTNGGGGGGGGGGGGGAATAGAAAAAAAAAAAATCAACATTTTCTTTCACAAAATTTCAGCTGAAAAATCTTTTGAGATAGTCTAGTCTTTAGGTCAAAAAGCCATCAGCTTTCCCACTAAGGTTTGGAACAGGTTCAAAGTGGCAGGGGGTTGGACTAGATGATCTTTCGAGGTCTCTTTCAACCCCTGACATTTTGTGATTCTGTGAAAAGTGACTTTTTTCTTCTGTTTTGCTTTAAACATCATGTTCTTACTTTGGTGTGGTGGTTTGGTTTTTTTTAATAGAATGAAAGCATATATGACAAAGTGACATTACCATTCAAGCTATCATTTTGTTTCTCCTTTTTAAGCTGAGAAACAGAAATGGAATATTTTCAGTCTAAATGTTGATTTTTGAAATGTTTGTTTCAAATTTGCCATTGGAAAACTTGTTCCTCCCCCAGCAAAACTGATGTTGCTCTCCCTCGCAGAAAAGTTAATTTTCAACATATTTATGTTTCTTTTGGCCTACAGGATTATTTTCTGCACATAAAAACTTAAACCTACGTGGATTCTTTTCTCTGCCTTGTTAACTGGGTAGACAAGGGCTGCATGAAGGGTATTGGGAAATCCCCTTTCCAGTTTGTGTCAAAGCTCTGAAGAGGGGCTGTAGTCTCTCTGCAGTTGACAAGGAGGATGGGACCTATTGCCTCTGAGCAAACTTTAAACTGCCACAGTGTATATCAAGCCACGAGCAAAGGTGCAAAATTGGGAATGTCAGCAACTACACTGAAGTTATGCCTTTCATTGGTAGCTGAGAACAAGACATTTTTCTTCCAGAGCTCATAATCAAACACACACAGCTTTGATAGTTCTTACAGCTCTCTAGAACAATATACTTTCATAAATAAAGGTAACAGCTAGGGCATAGCAGAAAACCCTGCTGGTTAGGGCATAGGGAAAACCCTACCTCAGACCTGAGGACCTGGCTACCAAATTTTATGCTTCAATCTAGTGCCCTAATGTAATTTTGCATATGAGAGGTAAAAGTCCTGTTTGGTCAAGAGCAAAGATCCACACCCCAACTTAATCCATTTTACTTCTGCACTAGGCCTACAGCAATATTGGTTTCTTTGCCCAGGCTTTCTCTTCAGGACTTAGGGAAACATCTAATCTTTCTTTACGTAAAATCCACACAGTGATGATAATGTGGCTAGAAATATTTGCCAGCAAGGGATTGAGTGGGTGGAAAACAGGGGTTTGCTGAATTATTGTTAGACTATTTAATTTTAACTTTGGATATGTACACTTCTCCCTGCTTCTACACGTGGCTCACTTTGTCACACCAGCCTTCACACCTTACCCACAACAGTCCTGGTCAAGTACAGCTTTCCAGTTTGTTTCATCTACTCAGTATACCTCACTGTCTGGATTCATGAAGTGCTGTATCTTGAAGAACATTTGCAAAACCCATGCCCTAACTGCACATCCACCACCCAACAGCACTCCATCCATCTCCACGGGGAAAAACTGATCAGTCCTTAGCTTCCTTCCCCTCAAAGGCATGTGAAGGCAGTGAATAGTAAATCAAGCACTAGTACTTCTGTTAGAAGAAGTTTACCAAGGATATGACTTGCATAACAACTCAGCTAAAAGACTGCATGTGCAACACGTAAAGCATTAGAAAATGCCCACTGAAGTGTCTCTGGGAACTTCAAAGTTGCTTCATGGTCCAAAGATAGAAGCATAGTTTACAGTGGGTTTGGCTCCACCCTGTCCTAGTTTTCTTACCTGCTTTGTTTGGGGTGCCATTTCTACATCACTTCACCACACAAGCAAGCCTACTTAGTTCAATTAAAACACAAACCCAACATACTACAAAAACACTACATGCAACACAAAACAAGATGCACATACTTGCAATTTGTTCTGGGTGCAAAGGCAGGATCTACACAGACCTGCCACTCCTTCAGCCCTTGCAGACATCAGATTACTCTGTCAGGTCTCACATGCCCAATGTACAATATGCATAACTCCTCCTTTCTCCTTGCTCTCCTTTGGCTGGCCCTGGGCCTCTGTCTTTGCACTAACATTCCAGTTTCTCTCCTATTCTGTAACCCCCATCCCAAATACAGCTAGCTAAGGAGGTCTGAACAGTTGCAATGGATTACAGGATACAAGAAAAGTCATGAGGCCATGTAACAGTCAGGACCGTGCTACTGTGAAGGATCTGCTAACACCATGCAAGCCCCACATAAACTGTTGCTCCCTTTCACTGTATCTTGATCCCCCTCTGTTGCACATCTAAATTCCAGAGTTGGGAAGGATCTGTACATCATCTGCAAGAGAGTCAAGAAGCTATCTGAGATTGTACTTCTGGTACAGATAGAGCTCCAGGGCTTATGCAAATGTACTCCTCACCCTGAGCAAAGCAGAAGGTTTTGCTCATACAGTGAAGAAAAAATAGTTAATTCTTTATGAGGCTGTTGGACATGGAGAAAACTGAAGGACCTCAGACTGAGATAGAAATTCAGTACCACCTGAACTTTACGTCTAGCCTGGACTCAGAAGAAACAAAGGATAGACAGCACACGACTGGCCTCTATCCTCATTCCTTTCTTTTCTCTAGGTGCACAACAAGAGAAACAGGGTGGGAAGTAGAGCTGATCATTAGAAAGCACTTTTAATCAGACCTTCATGAAGATCACAAAGTCATCAGCTCCCAGTGACGGATTGCCAGGGACTCCATGATGAATGCATTTGCAAATATTGCTGCAGAATAATTTCCTTCTGTCGCTAGAGCACTCCAAACAAATTAGATTCCCTCTAATCACATCTCCTGTCTATGGATAAGGAAAGATGGGCCCGTCAGCACAAATGCATTTAGGGGGCGGGCAAGAGAAGCGAGAGAGTGGAAGGTAAAGGGCTAGATGCATTGAAGGCAGGCAGACGAGGTGCTGGAAAGTTGCCCAGCTTTGAGGAGAATCTGAGCAGTGCTGCAGACACAGTAATCCCAAACATGTTAACAGCTCTCCCGCTGCTTGCACATGCATACGGAAGATGAATGCTAGAAGATGGAGGCAAAAAAGCCAGCTATTCACCTGGAAGTTTACAATGGTGTGGGATAAAAGGAAGAAAAACCATGCAAGGATCCTTTATCCCAGAGGGTGCAGCCCTCAATAAGGTTATACAGATGAGCTAAAAACAGTTTCCATGATGAGTCAAAGCCTATGCTGCTTTCTTTACCATTTTCCCCATGACCTACTCCTAGCTGGGATACTTGAGTTAGTGAAGCAAAAGGAACAGCTTCCTAGATAATCCAGTACAGGTGACTCACAAGATGCTGTACATGGATGGAGACACAGTTGGGAATTGTTTATAAGTACCAGGTGGACATTACGCCATGCTGGAGGCATTCAACAAAGGTGGTAGCTCTTTTAACTCATATTAAGCTATTAGTTATTATTTCTAAAAAATGCTGGAAGTTGGCTAAGAAAAATTATTGCACAGTAGCATACTCATACCAATATCATGTCTATCAACTACAGTTTTCCTGAATGTATGAATTAACCCAGCAACAGCTTCCTCTTCCTTTGCCCGAAAACATCAAGTGTCATTGCTCAGTGACACATTGCTTAGTGAGTGACCTGACAAGTCACAGGTTATTGTTTCTGTTTCAGGACCGGACAAACACAATCCATGGAGGTAGGTTAGTGACACAGCAAGCCCAACATGTACTTTATCCAGCTATTCTCCAACATTTGCCCAAGATCCATCATACTCATGTTTGCTGGAAAGCAGATTTTGCTGTGTTTCCATATGTGGGATGTGAGAGAGTGCAACATCGCATAGAAGACAAGGATCGCAGACACACGTTGAATACAAAACAGTAGGAGCAGGTTGGAAGAGTTAAGTGCAGTGCAAAGTCTGCACAAAGCATATAAGGAAGGACTGAGAGACAGCGCACTTGAAGACCTGTGTGTTATCTGTTGAAGGGCTTAACAGTTGTGCCCAGAGGAGCCAGGGTAGTTTTTGGTTTCCCACTCCCTCGTTGGTACCAACTTGCTGTTCAGTCTCCACTCCTGGCAGCTAAGAAACTCTGCCAACAGCTCACAAAAGGAAAAGAGTAAGCCCAGTCCATGCCCCTTCTAATTAGCTTTGAGATCTGGCATCAAGAAGAGACAAAGTAAAGAAAGTTTTGTTTAAAGTACAGTGGGGAGCTAGCTGTGGAAGAGCGACCAGGGTGAGAGTGGGGGGAGCGGAGGAAGGAGAGGGGAGCTGCTGCAAGAGCAATTGGCCTTGTTTGCTCTCCTGGAAGCCTGCGTTTTTCCTCCAACGTGCTCTGGATTTATATAGGGGGCAAACCCTTACAGGCCAGTGGGCTTGAAGTGAGCTTTGGGCCAAGAAGCAGGCAGCTGCTGCCAGCTTCCCCTCCTCCTCCTCTCATTCGTTCACACTCTCGCACAGCAGGACCTCCTTATCAGGTATGATAAGCAGCATGCCGGAGCATGGCTGGCAGGCTTCCAGCTCACGTTCCAGGAGCGTGGCCGGGCACTGCCGCTGCGTGAGCACACTTTAATAAAACTCTGATTTTTATCTGAACATTTTATTAATCCAAGCTCAGCCATGTGCCAAAAAAGCCAATGCACTGAATATGCCAATGTGTGTTCTCTCCAGCTTCTAATGTCAACGTACCTCTGCCCACGGTCTCCTCTGCTTCTCACTGGGATGCATATCCTACATAGAGTTTCTCCTGTTTTATTGCTTGCCTCTCCATCATGCTAGGCAGGTGGCAGGGGTTTTCTGCAACTGGTTTACCCTCCCTTCTTTTATGGAGTGATTTTGAACAGAAGGGAGAAAAATATTGATTTTTCTTTAAAAATACTACATATTCCTACTGCCAAAATTACTATTTTCCCCATATGCAGAGTACAGGCAAAGACAGTGGACAGCTGTAAGCTATTCCACAAAAAAAAAAAGAAATTAAGAGAGCTTTCCCTTATGCTTCCACTGCTGCCCTACTGTCATTCACCACCTCTCATGACACATCCATCTAAATCCTCTCACAGTGTGGGCTGAAATGTAAGCATCACTGGGTGCTAGAAGTCAGCCTGCTGCAACATGGTTAGAAGAAAAGAACAGGAAAGATGGAGAGGTTTATGTGGGACCAGGCTTAAAAGATGAGATAGATGTTCTGAAAGCATCCATAGTCAGTACGGTTTTTCTGTGCCCTGGCTGATGAATTGACCTGATTTCCTGGAATAAGACAGTCTGCTCTGCTGCTCCTCCTATTCTTATCATGCCAGTTTGAGAATAGGACCCAAGAGCTTTCAGCTCAATAAGGGACTACACAGCTGGGCCATGTTCTCACTTAATGGGGTAGCCCTCCTGCTGTCCATAAAACTGATGACCTTCAGTGCAAAATTCTTTTTGTGAGCTGTATTGGAGCACTAACAACTTGTGGGACTACAACACTGATCCAATCTTGACAGCTTCCAAACTAGCAACCATATTTTGGCCTTTTGTCCCTGGAGGAAGTCCCACATCTTCCCATTCCATTTCTCTAAAGTCCTTCTGCAGAGGTTGTCCTCCTTTGTCTACTGCTCTTTTATATACTTAATATGTTCCACCCCAAGCTTCAGATCAAACTCTCCTATTCTGTATTCTCCCACTCATCTCCCGTTGCAACCACAGTTTGTCTTCCATCCCACTTAAGCCAGACTAAATCCTAACCTACTCCTGTAGAAGCTCAGAACTTCCTGTCATTCCTTTGAGAAAAGTTCATTGTGTTTTTAAGCTTGTCGCAGACCTTCAGGCTCCTCATGATTCTACTTCAATCTAGATAATGGCCCTCTTTTTAGCTGTCTGATCTGCCATAACAAATGCTCAGGGGAAACCATAAGAAAGAGCAGGTGCTGGCCAGTGGGACTGCACCTGTCAAGGTGAGATGTCATGAAAACACAAGACAGCTAGATGTTACTTCCCAAGCCACACAGGCAAAAAGATACGTCGATCAGCTCAAATGGATACCAGTGAATGGTGAAATGGTAAACAGGGACTTTGAAAGCAAGAACAAGGATGGACATCTATTTCTCTCATTATTCATTTGGGCAGTCATGTTTATGGAGGGAGGTAGAGATTTAATGTTGTCAATTTATTAAAGCTGGAATGAAAGTGCAAGGAAAGATGGAGTTCTGCCTGGCAACTCAGGAAATATAAGCCTAAGGTTCCTCTATCAGCTCTGCTGGAAGCATCACATGTGATACTGGTCAAACTACTATGCTTTAGGTCCTTTGTGTAGTTAAGATGCCTAAAACAGTTCAGCCCTGACTTCAGCAAGGATCACATAATGATTGAAAATTAGAGTTGGTGTTCTTCTAAAAGCTCCAAATAACAAGAAGGTAGGAAAAACAGCTGTGGGGATAGCAGCAGAGAGTTGAAATAATGAGCTTAACAGTGTCATGGGAATAAGATGTCCCTAAGTCCTATTCCTATTAGGGTTTTATATAAAGTCTGTACGTTCCTTGTCTCACTGTTTCCTCAGGCAAAAGACAGGCTGGCTGCTTATGCTAGCCAAACGTTACAGTCAACTCCTTCAGCCTCAACGTTTGGGTCTATCATCTTCTACATTAGTCAACTAAATCCAAGAAACTCCCAACCAAAAAAAAAAATACACACACACACACACACACAAACAAAGCAACAGAAAAAAACCAACCAACCAGTAAAGCAAACAACCCTCTGTCCCCTTCCAAACAACAATCAAATTGCATCCTGCGGAGGACCACTGAGTTTCAAAGAATGTTGAACTTTGTCTGCTCTAGGCTTAGGAACATAATGCCAAGTAGTATTTCTGTATAGGGAATGGAGCTCAAACCAGGTACATTACAATTTGTAGTCTGCAGTATCTAAAGGCAAGACCTGCTTGGCCCTAGGCTCTGGACAGCAAATAAGATGTCTGTGCTAGGCAGAATGATTTAACTTAGGTCCTAGGAAAAGTGTTGACATATGAGTACAGCCTGCTCATCAAGGTACTATGCTCTGCTTCTCCAAGCAGCTAAGTAATCCGACAGGACTTTTTCCCTCACATGGCTGTTCTGCTCCCAAAATAGCTGAAGTGGTCATGCACAATGCTGTAAGGCACATGCAAAGAGAGACTATCTTGTCCTTTTTGAGCTTACAGCTGTACTGGTGTTCAGTCTTTCCACAAGAGTGGTTGCTTAGATCTAGCCACACAGAGGTTACTTAAAAGTAAAAAAACCCAACAAAACATGGCTGTAATAATCAACTAACAGCTCCCCCAAAACTCATTTGCTTTATAGCTTGATCTGTACTAAGAATTAGGTTCTCTCTTCAGCTAAGTGTATGATCTCAAAGTGGAGGTGTGAGCATCTTTCACACACCTAAAATCTTCTTCCAAAGTGTCAGACAGAGGTGGTTGGACTAGACAAGACTTGGCCTCAAATATTTCTGTGCTTCTGACATTAAAGACTCTGCTATGAGATAGTGAAAAAGCCAGGAGAGTCCCCTTCAGTGACAGTTTAGCATTAAGAAGGTCAAAGTCTTAATGAATACAACATGGGGAATAATCCTGTTAATTTTGTCTCGTGACCATAGTTTTAAAAGGACTAGGGAAGGAATAAAACTTTCTTTTTAACTACTATGATTCCAAGCACAATAACTGGAGACAGAAACCTCTGAACTGAGGCATCAGTAGTGCAAGACTCTAGAATTAGCAGTTGTGGGTGATGAAATATTGGCACAAATAAAAGCTTGTTATAATTTTGAAAACACAATAACTGATCTTCTGTTCACAAGATTGCTCCTGGGTAAGATTATTATATGTGTTCTGGGCAAAATTTAACACTGACCAATTTGTCACCATGGGGCAAAGGCTTTGGGAAATCTGTGAGGGCAATTACACAACTCCTTGCCTCTACTGCTCTACTATACTGACTGCAAATCTAGAGCCATCCCAAGGGGGAGACTGTCTTGCTTCATAGGAGAGTGATTAAATGCTACAGTCCTCCCCTAGAGAAGTAAGCTTGTCACTCCAAGGATGTCTTTGCAAGGTAAATGCTTGCCTCTGTGATCAGAGGAGGTAGAATAGCACACAGAAGGAATCCAAGATGCTTGACAGCCCTTACCTGACATGGTGAGGGGTGCTCCCATATGCCCCAGATACACAGACGACAGCTGCTGTTCAGAACATCTTTCTTCACTGGCTGGTACTGTATTTGTACAGAGCAATATTATCCTAAATGTCTTCTAATTATTCCTCTGGATTAATGAAAACCTGTTCTATTATTGACAGCTCTTTTGCAATATTTATAGAACATGGATTGGATTAAGGAGGAATAAATAAATATGTAGAGGATGCCTAAAACATAAATAATAAATATTCAGTCATCTATTTTTTCACAAGATGGTTTAAATATATGGTGTTTTCAATAAATCTTTAATAACTCTACAAATATTTATTTATTTGTTTTGAAGCACAAGGGAACTGCAAGAATGCTCTGCAGACTCCAGAAAGGGTTGGCAGATGGAACACATGCCCTATCACGAAGCCTTCAACCATCTTCTGGCAAGGAAAGAAAACACAACCTGAACTGCTCCAGGCCTGGGAACAGAGTGGAGGGGCAGAACTTTCAGGAATTTAATCAAGCAACATCCCTATTGCTTCACAACCAGCCATGCACATCAATCATCGCTGCTACACGACAACACCTATGCCTAGCCAACCGCTACCACATTTCACAAAGCTCATCATTACATTACAGAGAAGCACTCAGCTTCCATAGGATTCTCTGCCCCAGCTATCTTAACAGTAAGGGAACTACTGAAAGTTTATTTGCTGGAGGTCCCAAGCCCACAATAAGAATGAAAGAAAAGGAGAAACAGTTGGGTTGTGAACTACTCCTAATTTTTCTAAGTAGTTTAGTTTTTCTGCAGGCTTATATAATGTCAAGAGTATTGTCCCTCAAGACTCTATAGCATTAAACACTCTGAAACCTGTGGTAAAGACCATATCTGCTTTCCCCAAACGGGAAAGCAGAATTCTACTCAGTTAAGAAGCCTTCAATATCCTATGGATATTTGGACATAAATTGGAATGTTCAACTTCTTAGAGGACATGAGGTTATACAGGGATTTTAAAATTCAAACACTACTAAATTATCAGAAAGTTCTACTTTACTAAGAGGCACCATAATGGTTTATCTATCATGACCCAGAGTAATGTCATGGCAGGTTATCAAAATGTGACTCTTCTGAAATATGTTTGCATAGCATCAAATGCCTGCTAAGACAAGGGCTTTTTGTAATCACTTGATATTATGGCAAGAAAAGCTTTAAAATTAAACTCCCAAAACACAGTTAACACACTTGGTTTTAATGGGGTAGGATGGTCACTGCATGTTAAATAAACACTGATTGTAAAAAGCAAGTCAAGTGGCTGAGTTTTAATAGCTGTGCAGTAAATAACTGTTTATGCATCATTATGTGGATTTGGAAGCATCAGCAAATATACTTTTAATAATCAATTGATACTTAACATATAATATCTGTCTGATTAAATCACAGGAGATGGATGCAGCCACAGTAATTACTGTATATTGTTACAACGCCATTGGATTAGGGAAACTTATTTATTGAGGTGGAAAAAAAGTCAGAGGTAGATACATATCTCCTTGCCTGTCTCCTTACTGCAGTACCTTGGGCTGTCATCTCATTGATTTCTCAAGATAAGCAATGTTCACCCCAGTCAATACTTGGATGGGATACCACTGAGGGAAACCTAGAGTGCTGAGGGAAGTGGTGCTAGTGATGCAACTGAGATTGCTCTTTCATTTTCCAGAAGGAAAGTGTGATGCTGCAAGTCCTCTGAAGTGCAGCACCCCAGAGGGCATATTGCACTCATCTGCCTTGCAGGCAGCAATCCACAGCTTACATCACCAGTGGTGGAGCCATGGGTTGCCCCACCCAGGCAGACACCGCAGCAGGTAATCATACTTCAGCCCTCCAAACTGCTGAAATTTGTAGATGCAACATTCCTCTCCATTTCATGTCAGAAAGAAATGTCCATCTGGGACAATGCTACTCTTGATTCCTAGAGCACCTTTTATTCTGGGGTCTCTCAAAGCACTTGATAAAAAGCTGATTAAGCATCACCTTGCCCCATGATAACAAACAAAACCAAACCAACAAACCAACAAAAAAACACAACAGAAAGTTTTGGCATCACCAGTCACCTGCAATACTTTAGCCCCTGATCTCCTGCCTTAGCAAGGCCTAGCTTTCTGGCCTGTTGATTGGCAGAGCAGTATAATAGTAACCATTAAATCCTAAGGTTTCAGTAATCTAAGTGGATTTTCAGAAGATTGTTCCCATCCCTCTTGTTCCCAGCCTTCCCACCCCAATACACATCATCACATCTTTGGACAAAGGCATTATAGGATTTTCTTTCCTTTCCTCTAAATCATGAGGTCAAACCCATAAAGAATAACATGCCCTGGTGGATCTGTAGCCCAGTGTGGTAAATGACATCTTAGCAAGAAGTGGAGTGCAGCTCACAGTACTAGAAAATTCATCTGTGAGCACTGCAATTAGAGACGCCTATTTTTCAGAAGTTTAGAATGTGTTGTATGAGGGTTTATTTAGGATGCTGGTGTTTTGGGTTTGGGTTTGGGTTGTTTTTTTTGTGTGTGTGTGTGTGTGTGTATGGGAGGGTTGTTTATTTTTTCTTTTTGTTTTAAGGAAGTGTGTGTGGTTTGGACTGTTTAGAGATTTCTTTGGGAAAAAAGTCTTAGTGAAGCTTTTCCCTCTACCAGAACAACAACACTTCTGTATAGAGTCTCTGTTGTCCAAACATATAGCTGAGTTTATGCAACCACAGAACTAACAAGGTCACTTTCCTCCTGTTTTCATGAAAACTACAAGGACTGGATGTCTTTGAGAGTTCAATTTCACTGAAATCAGTCAAGATGTTCAATAATTACAGAAGATTGAAAGATAGCCAGACACTGTGCCTGCAGAAGCTGTTACTGTATGAAATAAGGCTAAGAAACAGATTAAAAGAAAAAAAATGAAAGTTACGTTAGCCAAAAAGTTTACCTGAAAAAAGGCAATATAACACAGAGTGCTTTTTTTATCTGAATAGTCCTCTGCAAATCAATGGAGCTACTCAGCAAACAAGGACTGCAGCATCAGGCCTGGAGAAGGACTTCCTCTGCTCACCTTCTGTTGAGATGTGAAACCAATTCTGTATCGACTCCAAGGCCATCGCCAGTAATAAGATCAAGCCAGTAGAAAGGGAGCGTTGAGAGAATGGCTTGCCACAGCCGCAGTGGAGGAATAATCCAGCTGCAGCCCCTGTCGCACACGATCTATCAATAGCACAGGGAGGAGGTAAAACTCCCTCTCTTCCCAGAAAGCCTGTCTTAGCTGTCCTGCTCCACAGCCCCAGCCAAAGCCCGGCCAGCCTTGCCAGCTGCACAATGCTGCAACCACAAATAAGAGCTCGCAGAGGAGCAGCTGGGAATCATACTGGTTTATTTTATTGTTTTGCGACTTCTTATTTATGAAAATGCCCCAAGAACCTGGATATGGATCAAATTTCTCTGCTCAATATTTATTAGAGCCTCACCTGCCTCACCAGAATGGGATCCGCAGGCACTTTGATTAATGGATTGGAAAAAAGAAACATAAAGCTTCCCTGTCGCCTCGGTAAGCGCTTCCCTGTATCTTGTGCCAAGAGGCTATTTTACAGCATCACAGTCCTCGGTGAATCTCTGCTGATTGCTTGCTGCCTCCCCACAGCAGCACTCTTAGAGGTGCAGGGTGACGCTGTGTTTTATCCTGTAGCTGGAGGTAGAAGAGCACAGCAGTGCTACATCAAGTAGAAACAGGCCCTCTCTGAAGAGCAGTAAAAGCACAGACTTAAAATATCACCCCAATGGCAGCTGCAGGTTGGGGAATAAACTAAGTTCTTGGTGCTCAAAGAGCACCCACCACCACCAAAGAAGGATTTCTGACTGTAGCCTGACTGCTTTTCCAAGGCTCTATCATCTTTGGAAGCAGAGCAGTTTTAGCAGAAGCCCGTAGATACAGGCAGCTCCAGCAGCTGCACCCTGTAAAGCACAAGTATTAGCCAGGCCCTGTCACAGAATCATTAAGGTTGGAAGAGACCTCCAAGATCATCAAGTCAACATATCACCACCATGCCCACTTAACCATGTCTATATGTTTTTTAAACACCTCCAGGGACAGCAACTCCACTACCTCCATGGGCAGCCTGCTCTAATGCTTAATAACTCTTCCTCAAGAAATTTTTTTTTTAATTATCCAATCTAAACCTCCCCTGGTGCAATTTGAGGCCATTTCCTCTTGTCCTCTCACTGGTAACCCAGGAGAGGAGATGACTCCTACCTTGCTACAACCTCCTTTCAGGTAGCTGTAGAGAAAGATAAGGTCTCCCCTGAGCCTCCTCTTCCTCAGATTAAACAAGCCCAGTTCGCCCAGCTGCTCCTCATAAGACTTTTTCTCTAGACCCTTCATCAGCCTCATTGCCCTTCTCTGTACATGCTCCAGTGCCTCTATGTCTTTCTTCTACTGATGGGAAACTGTTCCCCTGCCTTTCTTCATTAGCCACCTTTGGTCATGAAATCAAGCTTAGCCCCACCTTTATGTCAGCCTGCTGCTTTTGAACTAAACAGAGTTTGCACTTTGCTCTCATACAAGGCTGCAGGATGCTTATATTTTGCCACTGGCTAGCCAAGAGGCACTACTGAAGCTCAGAGGCATGGAACACTCAGAAGTAGACCCTGCATCGTTTTTCAGCAGGAATTCTCCCTGTGCCAGCAGCTACCTGTCCCCAGAGCTCAGCTTCTTCCTAGCATTTTGAGGTACAGCACAAATATGACTGCCAATACCTGCCATGGCTCTTGGCTGTGCAACAATTCTGGCATACAGTGTGCACTGGGTTAAGACTGCTCCTGCATGAGATCACTGATTGAATAGGGACCTTAGCCTTACTAAGAAAACAATTTTTTTTTTATCAACTGTGAAAGCAGAGGGTGGTCCCAAAATATTATTAGTTGTTAGGGTTTTTTTTAAAGCCTCGTGCACACTGCCCCCCCTACGTCAGGTACCCGGGCACACTCTAAGCTGCACTCTTGCCGTCAGAACAAGCATCACAGGGCTGAGAAAGCCAAAAGGGGGAGGGAGAGAAAAGCAGAGCACATTTCCTCCAGAAGAGGGCAGTCCCATACACACACATACAAGTAATTCATTGCACATGCTGGAAAAGAATCAGTATTACGCAGTGAAAAAGCCCCATTATCCCAACAAGTCTTCCCTTGACCGGTACAGAACTGTGCCCTGCAGACGCCTGGAGTCTGTGCAGTTATTTAACCCTGCACATTGTAAACTTTTATCTTTACATTTTGATTAATAACTTTCTGCTCCAGTGCAGATGAGTGTGTACTAGGCACCAGGCATGGAGGGGTCTTACGCTACAAGGGTCTTGCACACACCCCAAGGCACACCTTGGGCTTTGCCTTCAGCTACCCACTTCACATCTTCCTTCGATCCTGCCCTGGAAACCTTCCTCATAAAACATCTGTGCTCACATACACAGATTACTCCAGCTGCAGACTCCCCACACCAGTTCTGCCCCCCCACTTCTTGCCCTTTAGTCCCTCATCTAGGAATCCCCACACCCAGCTCTGCCAACCACTTCTAGTTTCCACTTTTCTATTTCCATATTATGTCCACATTTGCCAAGACATGTCATACATATCCTGCAGCCCACCTCCTTGTGATCTCACCAAGGGAAGTTCATAAGCCAGGCTCAGTACGTGATGTCTCCCCAGGGCTAACGTAGCATCACCCAAGTGTTCCCACTCCTTGGCTTTTTGAGAGTATGTACCCTCCTGCACCAGGCAGCACTTCAGCCACCATTTGAAGCTTGTGATGGGTCATCCTTACCCCGTTCCTGGGGATATGTAGGTACGAGGCACATACAGTCCCAATGGACACTGAGAGGATTTGGCTAGAATTCAGTTAATTGCTGCTACAAATTAGGTCTAAACTGATTTGTCCAAACAGTGTGATGGATGAGGCTGCATGTTATGGCTGCTTCTGAAGTCTACATTTTTATCCAAAGATTGGCAGTTCTCGTGGGCCCCGCTGGGATAAGAAGGGCCTTCTGCTTCCCAAACCACTTTTCCCTGCTCACGCCTTCTCCCTGTTTTTTGTATTCAGCTTAGGGCCTCCAAGAGTGCCTAGAGAAATTCATTTCCTTCACAACCCACCCCTCCTTCTCCTGAATGAGAACTAGAGCTGGTTTTTCCAAGTTGGATTCACAGGAGAAATATGAAAGCTAAAGGCACATGGTATAAATAAACATGCAATGGGAACACAAGAGGCAAAACACAGAGGCCCAACGCAGACGAGAGAGACAATACAGCATAATAAATAGTGAGCTGTGCTTTGCCTGTGGCATTTTCCAGCTACATCAATAATTATATAATACAACAGCCACTGATTTCTCAGGCACAGATCGATACAGGCTGCAGTGACACCCCATTCTATGGTGGGTTGTGGACCAAGGGGCTCTTCGCAGGCCCCACTTTGCCCATGCCAGGGATCAATGACTGCATTTTGCAGGCAGTGCCAAGGGCTAGGGAAATGGCAAGTATGTTCCCCAGACACGGGGGTCTGCCCACAGAGTTGGTGGGAAATAGCTTGCTTTTTGGTTTTTTTTCCTTGAACTGTCTGCAGAAAATGCAACCTAGGTACTGTTGGTTGGCAAGAGGTTAAAGGAGGATTCATCCAGAAGCATTTTGTCTACTGCAAAATTCTCAGCAGGAAGCAATTCAGTTGTCAAGTGTAAAGGTACGAGTGCACCCACTTGTCAGGCCTTCTAGCACAGCAATTAGGGGACATGGTACCATTAGTCATCCATATTCCTCAAAACAAAATATAGTTCTCAACACTGCAGCAGGGATGTTAAAAATAAGCTAAAAAAAAAGAACAATTTTGTGGACAGAACATAATGAGCATCTCTATTTCAAAGAGCAGAGTTCTGCAGTCCCTTCCCAAATTTCCATTTTGAGTGTACAATCACTAAACATTGTATTGGAAGGGGGAAAAATAAAAGAAAACATTGAAAACAACACTAACAGTGACAACCGTCTTTTCTGTTGTTAGCTGGCTTGGGATTCCTATGAAGGCCAAGCCTGCAATATAGATTTCAAACCATTAATGCTATTATTTAAATGCTAGACTGAGAGAAGTAGCAGAAGCTATGTTTGACACATGCAACTTCCCACAAATGGCAATTACCTCTAAAAGCTTCCCATACCAAATCTAATTAAATTGTAAGAGACATTTGGAAACAAACTATTTGTTTTTTTTCAGAAAAGTGAACTTTTCAGACTAGAACTGACCAATGAAAAAACAACACAAACCCAAACCCTAAAACCAACAGCCAAAAGGCGTGGTTAATCCATTCTTACTCTATGCAATTTAACAGTAAAATAATTGTCTCACTGTATGTTATTTTATTGCGTTGCAAGCTGTCTCTGGTCAGGCTTTGTCTTGTATTTGTCAAGCATTCTGGTATCACTATGTAAAATGTCAAGTAATATAATTGGCCTGCAGTCCTACAAGGCCTTCCTTCAGACAGGACTCACATGTCATTGGGTATTTCAACTGATTTCCCTCCTGGAAGGCTGGATTAAAGGTCTTTCTACTGCAAAAATTGAAAAACTTGTAACACTGACACATCCATCTTGCCAATCAAACAGTAATAAAAAAAACCCAGAAGTGACTCACAGATCATCCTAAACTGCAAGAAATCCCTAAATTAATAAAAATAATACTTGCATCCACTGGCCTATGAAAGCTCATAGCACATTTCACTACCACTCCAGTCACACAGATAAGTGGTTGAGCACCACCGTGGATAGGCTGTAGTACAAAAATCACCAGTGTAGATGAGGATACTATCCTTTGAACTCCAATTACAACAAGAAGCAGAGGTTTTCTTGTCCCTTTTTTGGAGCATATGTAAATCTGTAACTACAGATCTCAGCTGAAGTCATGTTATATGTCCACATTTAAGTAAGGGCCAGTCGCTATACAAGGATCAAGAATTTGCAATAACAGAGAAACAAGAAAATAAAAATAGATGATCTTGTAATTGAGATGGTATAGTTATAAAAATTTCCCTCTGTGTATAATGGATTGAATTTGCTGTGGTTGTTGCTCCCAGCTAAGTTTTGATCACGTGAATGGATCAGGGGAAGTATGTTTCCAGTTTGTATAAGAGCTAGTCAAAACACAAAGGACTGCTGATGCTAGAATTGATCTCCCCTCCATTACACAGTTACTAATAGGTATAATATAATGAATACCTGTAGAATATTTGTGGAGCAAATGCTTGGTGCATTATCTTTTCACTACTAATGAAGAATAGAGGACAGGAAAAAGCAAAGAAACCTGCACATGGTTGCAAAGAACCCCGTGGTAGACAAAGGCACTGGAACTGAACCTTTGACTTCTAGCCAGATACCTTTCTTCTCTGGCAGATGCAACAGGACATTAATGGAATGGGTTAAAATGCAGCCCACCTGATTGCCAGTAGCATGTTAAGCCACTGCAATCTGACTTTCAAATCTACGTCTGTACACTGGAGTGGCTGCTCTTTTTCCATCTTCAACTATCAACTCAATGCAGTTCAGAGCTATTAGATTCAAACCAAATCAAAATAACCCACTTTGGTCCAGGGCATACATATGAATATTTACGAAAGTTTTACTAGTTAAAATATGTGGGTAAAAAGAGAACTCGTTTGTTGGATACAGAAAAAAACCCCAGATAAGTACAACCTGTACTAGCATGATCATCTCTCTTTGCTATTTGCCTATCCCTGACATCTAATAAAGTCCCTTTGGAAGACTCGGAGGTCTTTTCCAACCATAACCATTCTATGACTCTTTTCTGTGATGTTTGACTCTCCACTGCATGCTGATGACTGATAATGCAGTCAGCATGTTGTAAATGGCAACTGCTTTCCACTGTGAAGGGACAAACCCTGATTTGCCGTAGCCCTGGGTCAAACACAAGTTAAATTAGCTGGAGCAGGACCCAACCACACCCTCCATGGCTGGGCTATGCAAGCTGCATGCATACACAAAATCAATTACTTTGAGCTCTTCTGAATGCGACAGGAGAAAATTACATCTGAGCTCTGGCCTCAACTAATCAATCCTACAGTAGCCTGATTTTTCTAGGAATGATGCTTCAGGCAAGGCTTGTGTGACCTACAAAGAGGTCTCAGTTCAGTCAGCTCTAGCTCCCCTTTTCTGTTCCCCTGCAGTCTTGCTACTGCCCCTGTCCATGGGGCTGTTTCATCTCGCTCTCTACAAGAACTGTCTTTACACAGTCAGAACATCAAACAGCATGTGACTCATGCCATCAACTGCAAGAAGCCACTGAAGCTCAAATACCAAATATCCAATTTTATTTGCAACAACCACTTATAACCAACCTACAGTTCTGTAGGAACTGATCTTCCTTATTCACGTAGTAGCCACTTCCTAGGACTTGCCCGCCTCCAGACATTACAGGACAACAAAGAAAGGCAGGCAAAGTGAGCTGCAGTATTCAAGATTGCTTCATGGGCAGTAGAAGACAAGCATTAAGTAATCAGGACACCACTTGCTCCTTTCCAGAGCTTATCAGGCCTTACAAACTCCCAAGTCTATTGAACATGCCATCCTGCTTGGGAGAACACACAGGATGAGGTGTGAAAGAGATGGGAAATTCCCTTAGGGGAAAAAACCCAAAACATTAACATCCCCCTCCAAAAAAAAAAACCCTAACCAAATCCTTGCAGAAGAAAAGGCCCTTTAGAAACATACATAAATATTACCTTTATTTATGCCTTTAACAAGTACTAAGAAGATCAGTATATGAGGTTTTCCCTCTTAGTAATGGAACCCAAACACTCCCAGCCTTGCAAATTTTAAGTTCTGTTGGTTTACTTGAGATGCAATCATGGAATTACGGACACAAAACAGGGATTACTAAGAAAGCACTACTAGTCATAATGACACTAAATCTGCCACTACAACTTTGCTGCTAGATCTACCTGCACTTGTCACAGGAATGCTGTAGACAAGCAAGACCCTTAGCAATGAGCTCCTTTGAAGTTAGGATGTTATAGACAAATATGTTTATTCTTTATTTGTTTTCTAGAAAAGTTTAGACCAGAATTCAAGCCAGGGGACCAAAAGTCAGTGGTTCCACCATTTTGTCATCTCTTTTTCCTTTGCATTGGTTTCCTCTCTTTTGCCTCAGTGATCTCTGCAAACTAGTTCTCACTGCATGCAGAATGGCCCATGCATTTCATGGACTGATGACTCATTTTCAGAAATGACTTAGATGTATCTGAGGCTCAAATCTCACTGACAGCTGATGGACTCTGCCCTCCTGAGTGACCAGGGCCCAGATTTCTAAAAGCTATTTAAATGCCTTAATAGTAGCTTACAAACCTGGTGCACAATAAGCCAAGTTCAAAGCAATATAAATAAATATCTGCAAGTGAAGCTAAATGGATATGGAAAAATTGAATCTCTCGTTATATTTGTGTCTATGTATACCTAAATCACTTTGGAAGAAATCTTCAATCCTTCACCCACTAGAATGCCTTCTGCCCTGCCTGAAAATAGTGTCTCTTCTACAGACAATGTCAGTGTTAGTCAACATGATTCAATCTGCATAATAGGATCTTCCCTGTAAAAAACCCTAAGTTTCAAAGCCTGGGACTACAGCACAGGAAACAAAAGCCTACATGCTTGCTGATTTCTGTGGGTATGTCAGAATGCAATGAATTATATGCTATGATCTCTATGCAACCATTTGCATTAGCATGTCCTCCTGCTCATAAGTCAAGGTGCCCATGTCTCAGATGCCTACACAAACCAAAAAGAACTTGCTCTGTGTGCCAGACTGGGGTAGAGATTAACCAGAGTAGGATCACAGTGGGTACTTCCAGGACTTTTACAGCTAGAAACCAAACAGTGAAAGTTGGCCTCACATTTATCAGGATATTAAACTGTTCTCATTAAAAGTCAATGTTTATCACAGCATCTGACAGCAATATCTGACTTAAAACAAGTCAATCGTCTTCTCTGTACTACATGGGGGTATACAGGAGGATGTCACTTGCTGCAAGATGGTGCCTTTTTAATAGTGACCTCCATGCTGACAGACAAAATAAACCCACAAAAGCAGAACACTGTCAGAGTAACACAATGTTAACCTCAAAACATTATAAGAGCCGAGGCTATACCTGGACATAGTAGAAGCATCTCAGTACGTCACAGGGAAACTTCTCAAGCACATTTTGTCATAGGCATTTACCAAAGATGCCCAAGCATGAAATGGCAGAGCATTATTGGTGTGCTTGGCTGTCAGGTAGTTGATGACATTTTTCCTCCTCAATTCTCTAAACATGAGACCCAAGACATATGAACAAACCAACCAACAACAGAACAAACACTAGGAAGACAGGAGATGCCAGAAATGCAGACATGCTGAGAGGGGGTGAACCAAAACCTCATCCGTGAGTTCTAGAAAGAAAAAGTTCAAGCCCAAGGACACAAAACCAACTCAAGGTGCTCTTCTGAGGTTGCAGCACAGGTTTTTTTGTACTTGCACTTTGGTGGCTCCTGCATTCTACGTGACATTCCTCCAGCTGACAGTGGCATCTGAACAATGCCTGGACTTTTTAAGCTGAGGTTCTATTGTTAAGTACTGAAAACGCATCTGTTAGTGTTCAAGAAAACAGTGGTCTTCTTATGAAAGAAAAAAGAAAAAAAAAGAAAAGAAAAAAACCCCACATGCTCTCATTGGCCCCCAACATACTGTTCATGATGTGTACAAAAATCTGCTCTGCTATTTGTAATAAACAGAAAGGAGCCCATGCAGATTTAAGTACATAGACAAGAGTTGTGTGTTACATTAAGGAAATGTAGAGCTACGTTACAAGACATATAAAGGGAATTCTTCACTGAATTTGCCAAATACAGCTCTTCTGTTAATGCAGCCCTGGCTGTCAATACCAATGGTCTTCCTAACTCCTCACCAGGACTGACTAGTCACCAAATTGGGAGCTCACTGCAGATCTAGAAAGGCAGAGTTGAAAGAAATGCAGGTCAGATCACAGAAAAGGTTTTTCTTCATCATGCAAGAGTGAGATGAATACGAACAGAACCCAGTTTTCAACAATACATTAAAACTTCAGGGCTCCAAAGGTTTATTTGATTTTAAATCATGGCCTGCCTGCTCATTTTAACGTGACTTCACGAGAAGCTCTGCATTACAAAGGGATCTCAGGGCTTAGCTTTCCTCCTCTCTACCCTCCAACTGCTCTTCTTGAATTCTCTCAGCTCAACCTCACTGCACAGCAGCGAGTGTCCCATACTCACTGTCTGCCTGTGTGACTCAGTGAGCATCTAAAACAGTAGGTCAGAAGAGAAGATCTTCAGCAATGGAGAACATTAGTTCTCAGTGAGGCTTCCAAAAAGATGTCTAAGAGCAGTTATATTGGATGGGCTGTCCTATTTTACTAATAGTATTGGGAAAAGTAAGAGGTTTCTTCTACAGATAAAGGTTTCCTCTCAAAAAGACAAGAGGGTCCAAACAAGAGAACATGGAGACAAATCTCCAACCTCATACAGACAAATCTGCATACTGACACACTGAAGCCAGGCATTGGTGTTGACCACAGCAAATCTCAGCCTGGATTCTACAAGGAGCTTGTGATGGATTTCTGGAAAAATTATTTATTCTTCCTGTGCTTCCATTTCACTGTAGGGAAGAGCTATGTCTCCAGGATTTAAAAAAAATCCTTAAACAAAAACAACCACTCCCCCCCCCAAAAAAAAAACCAAACAGCAAACACCCACAAAACAACCACAAAAAAACCCAAACAAACAAGAACAACCAACCCACTCCAACCCTTCCCACAGTATATGAATTCAGTACAAATATTTTCTAAAAATACATTTCACTGGCCTTCTGCACTAGTTACACAGAGGATTCAACTGGAAAAAAGTATGAAAGGATAAAACTCCACTGATTTTGAGTTTTAAAACTGATATTTAGGGCAACTTCCACATTTGCTCAGCATAATGTCCAGGAATGCCAAGAGAACCTTTGCCCTCTGTGTAGGAAAATAACACAATGAACTTTTACTACGGATCACGGTATAATTAATGTTCACACTTTCAGCCAGCAGTAAAGTGGCTTTAATTTGATTTAGTTTAATTCTCTTTAAAGGAAAATTAAATGAAATCAAATGAAGACCATTTTTAATTCTAAATTCGTGTGTGTACACACATCAGTTTAATACAGTTTACATAATCCACTTGAAACCCACCTTGTTCTTAATTTAGATCTACTTTCCCACGTGCTCCTGCCTAGACAAGCCCTTAGAGAGAACATTATCTGTCCTCAAGGATCAGCAGCATTTCATTATTGACACCTAACTCCAGAGAGCGCTACTCTAGAAGGGACAATGTAGTCGTACACAATTTATGTCTGTCACAGAGAGAACAATGCTCTGTATACAGCTACAATGGCAATTAATATACTGGGGGTTGTTGTTCAATTAGTCACTAATTACACAGTAGACCAGCAATACAGAAGCCTTCTTCCTGGCAAAGAAACCATAGCTCCAGAACTATTGAGTTGATAATTCAGAGCCTGTCTTTTATCCCCCCAGGGATACCCTGCACCTTTGCCATCAGTTAGCTGAAAACACCACAGATGCTACAGATCCAGAGGCAACGGATGTGTATTGCAGACCACTGTTTAAGAACTTCTGAGTTATGGCATTAGCATGAGACAAGTCAAGGTGAGTTCAGTGACTGAACAGAATTGCTTCCAGTCTTTGTCACAACACATAAGAAGAATAGTTTGTCACTAAAGATTTTGCTTCCTCCTATAAAATACAGGAGGAGCGTGGCAACCTCACTCCTGCATTGTCTCATCAGGCTATTGCAAACACAAGAAAATGCCAGCTCTGGTTGAGGGAGGTTTTGAAGGACCCTTGTTTCACTAAGACATCTTGCAAAGGCTAAAAAAGGTAAGAGGTGATAGAAAAAAGAATGGAGCATAACAAAGCTTTTAAAAGGATACTGCAATAAACTCCAATGCATTTGGTAAGTCACAGACATAACCCTGGCCAGCCAGGGAAGGGGCACCAGTGAGCCCAGCTCCACAGCTTTTATTATGGAGAGTATCAAGGAACAAAGATTAGCCTCATAATGAAAATTCAATCACATTCTTAACCATTCACAGACTAGCACTCTGCTGCACAAGGTACAAGAAGGGATAATTGACAAGATGGATTGAATGATCCAATAGGTTTAACTTCTGCAAGTTTTCATGGCAGACTTTGTCTCAGCTTAAATCAGTATAGTAGCATGCTTATCCATTGAGCTAGAGAAGCACTGAAAAAAGCAAGCCTGGATCAGCTAACTTTCCTTCTATAAGGAAGACACCATTATACCTAACAATAATCAAAATGCAGAGAGAAGATGGGACCCATCACACAGACAGCATCTTTTACGATTGAGGGAAGATGTGACTAGAACTTCCTCTGTCTTCATTTTCATTGTACAGACAGGTAAGCTAAGGCATAAACTGATTAATGGACTGACTTAAAGAAAGCCTGTGTCAATAGCAGGAATCAAGCTCAGTTCCCTCGAGGGTCAGCCCAGTATCTTACAAACCCATATCTTTCCATTCTGAACTACTGTGGCTTTCCTTTTTAATTAAACAGCATGGACTTGAAGGGGCTGATTTTAACTGTCATTGTACTGAAAGAGCTTGCAGTGGTCAAGTGAGAAGGAATTGCTTTGCCAACCTAAAAAGGCTTCTCCTTTACTTAATTCCAGGCTTCTGTGCTTTCAAAAATAGAAAATATTTCATAAGCAACAGCAGTGAACAATTTTGAAGGCATACTCAAAGAGCTTTTTATACTCTCCCATTTTAATAGCTGCTGCTTTTACTGTAGATAGTATACTGTTACAGAATAATGTGTATGGGTTTAATGTCTGGTATGATAATATCCAAGGTGAAGATATTGAAAATTCAATTAAAATATAGTTTAGGATATTGGCTTATTTTAATTTCCAGCTTCCTCTTCCCCCCTTCACCTTCTCTGCATCCAGGAGCTCCTCCTTAGGTCTGAAGCTAAAAGTTGCATGCTGAGTCTTTTCTGTAATTCATGATCCGAAGTTCTTTGTATTTCTTAGCATTTCACTATTTGAAACCTCTTCTTAAATTTCTCAAATATTTCTATGCTCCTTTAACAGAAGGGAACACTGAAGTGATGGTGCAAGTGCAGTTCCTATCAAAGACAAAACCAGATGGGGACCCCAAAATCTTGTCTCTTAGCACTAAGCTTTGCACCATGCAAGCTCACAAGACCTTTTTTAAACTGTAGTCGCCTTTTTGAGCAGGTTCAAAAAGGGAACAAATTATTTCACCACAGCAAAGCAACTCCCTTGTCTGCAGTTCTGTTACCTTTAACCAACAAAAGCTTTGTCATCATTTATGTTCCTGTTGCTTGTTTGATCAATGAAGTTCTCACCATCACTGTGCTGTCTTACATGGTATAGAGAAGAAAACAAAAGTCCTACTGGAACATGATCAGAGAAACAGTAATTTCAGGAGGCAAGCAATGACCCAGAGTATCTCAGAACAGCTCTAACTGCTGTCCAGAACAGTGGAGCATTAGTCACTTCGGTTGCCTTCAAAACTGAAGCATTAAGCATCTCCACACATAAGACCTCCTCCAGACATGCACTGCAAGGACAGAAGAGAGATGCTTGTTCTATTTTTCCTCTCGGACAACACTCAGGAACACCCAGTGCTGGAAACCGAACCTAAATTGGCTTACATCAGATTTGAGAGAGTATAGACCTGAAGTGTTTATGTTGCTTGTCTAAATCTTACTGTGACTACAGTAATGGCAAGCATTACCCTCAACATACAAAATATTATCACTAACCCACCTGCTTCTGAAAATCCTCCAACTTCCCAATTTTTATTCTAATAAATAGTACATCTAAACCATTATACATATGATACCCCTTTATTTCAATGGGACCACGCAGTTTCTATAATAAGAGGAAAGTAGCACACCAGGTTCTACACATTTCATAACCAAACCTACCCTATATGTAGTTTACATGGACATGAAGATTTAGCTTAAGCCCTATGGTCACCAGTCCCAAGTCAAACTAACAAGTTGGCTTTTCAAAACATCAGAAGAGTCCTCATCCTATTTATAACTTTCAAAAGTTGATTGCATCCCTGTTTTAGATAGAGGGGGAAAAAATAAAACAGAGCAAGTCTCACAACTAAGCAATGAAAGAGACTAAATAAAAAGGTGCACCAATCCTTGCCTTAACACAGTTCCAGCTCAGCATTGTCTGCAAAGAGACCACTGGGGGTATTTGGGTCCATATGAGCTACAATGCACTCAGGTAACCACCTGTTTAGAAACAGATAAGGTTTTTCTACCTCTCTGGTTCTCATAAGCTCCCCTGCACACCACTGCTGGCATTCACTTTTCCAGTAACTGCTTTTGTACTGTTTGCCAGTGAAGCAGCAAACATCTATGAAAGCTGACTCTTGCTAACCACACCAGTTACAGATTTGGTGACATCCAGGGCTTATACCCAGCTAGAATGGAGGTCATTGCCAACATGTATATGCAGTGCCTGCACAGCAGCTGAAGGAATGACGCACACCTCTACCATAGGGAGGTGAAGGAGACAAATGGGAACTTGTTCACCAGTGATGCTGTCCAACTGCAGCATACACTTTGAAGCCTGTCTGGCTGTAGATGTACTGGGAGGCCAGTTGGCAGCAAATGAAAAAGACAGCATATTAATATTGGGTAATAACAGGAAAAATCCACCCTGCATTGTTTCCTTTTGAGTCTTTTGAGGGTGCTGCCTTGTTTGCCAGCTCCCGAGACATGCTCTTTCCAGAGGGGATAGCTGTGTGTGCCCTGCTTCTCACACTTCACTGTGGATTTAAATATGCAGGCATTGCTGCTAGGTGAGTGCCATTTGAATTGACAAACTGGGATTTCTACTGTGCACTTCACACTTAATGCAGCCCTGTCTAGGCTTTGAAGGCAACGGCTTGTTGCCTTGGGGTCTGAAACGAACAAAGGCAAGCAGAACAAGCCCAGGGCTCCCGTCGGATTGCTCAATCAAAGACAGTATTAAACAGCACTGTTTTCATAACTACTCTTCTGGAGCACTTGGATTGCAAGACAAAGGAGATGAAGTTAATTTCTGTTATCATAGCCCGGTGCAGCTGCTAGGGCCCTGAGAGAAGCCATCCTCTCTTGATGGCTTATGCAGCCTGTGACTGTGCAAGAGCTCCCATTAAGCAAATAAGGCTTCAAAAGATTGTTGGATGCACTCCTGTTCCCCTCCTCCCCACATCATTGTCAAATGTGTCCCTGTTCCTTCCTCCAGTCATCTTCCACACACCTCATTACAGAAACCAGGGAACATCCCTCTCCTTGACCACTTCCCTGCACTTCACAGCTCCCTGTTTCACCTTTTCTGTCACCAGTTCTCAAGGAGATCCAAACTAGGGAAGTCTTGAACTTGACATAAGAGTGCTGTGTAAGGGGACCAGGCAGAATGAGGTTCTACTCCAGGTTCTACTTCACCACTGACTAAGCTTATCACCTTAGGCAAGTATATTAACCTTTGGATTGTACATGGTCAATTGGTATTAACAAGACCTAGGCTGTTATTTCCCTTGTTGCTGACAGATAATGCTATACTATGCACCATACTTTTTAATACCCTTAGACGTGACTGCTGATGGAAATCACTGAGCAGCATTGCAAGAGGAAGTGAAAGCTATCTCCTCATGAGAAGCACTGGTTACAATATTTGAGTCAATTTTAAGATGCTTTTTATGTAAACCATCATGGTCATGGCCAGTAGACCACCTTAAGAAGGGATGCTTGTCTGCAGCAGTGCTGTCCCAGGACTGCCGTGGGCTCCACTTTTCCCCCTTACTGTTCATCCATAAGTAAGCAGAGTGATTATCTATGAAAAAACAGGTGTATGATGGAGCATGCCTATACCCCCAACTTGGTTGCAATAAGGACAAGGAGAATAAGATACCATGAGCAACCATGACAAACTTTGAAATGAGATTACAAAAAGGGAAGAAAGAGCTCCAGAGAGCTTTCTTTAAAGGCTCCCTCTTCACACTATGTGTTATTTCTCTGAGGTCAGCCAAATAAAGGAAAAAACACAGTGTTTACTGAATTGGGGATAGGGCATGGAAAGAGTACTTTGCTTGAGCAGATCAGGGTACTCCAGGAACCCCCTGGAATCAATAAGAAGAACATCCCACATTTCCATTCTCTTAAACTGGGAGCTCACATTGAGTCTAACATCTAAGATGACATTCCAAGCAACCTGACTACTTCTGTACATGAAGCTAATAACTGCCATCCTGGATATCACAAACTGGTTTTATTCAAGCTTGCTCTACCTTCAAAAGTTCTCCAATTACCTACAAATACACTGAAATACAGAAAAGTGTTACTGGAAAATTTCTGAATATAGATCCAACACTGAAATTAAAAAATGCAATCTCAAGCTCAAATAAGGAGGATAGAGTTATGTCCAGCTACAATATGCTAATACCTTGCATATCTTCCTGTTGTCAGAGTTTTGCTACTTAGTGCACAGTACAGATCTCCAACCATTTCAGAACAAAAGCATCCATTCTAGTTGTTGAAAGCATAAAAAGAAAAAGCTGTTCTCAATCCAGAAGAGAAGTTGCCAGTCTCAAGTCTTAAAACAAACCTTCTAGGTGTAAATTGCTGCATTATTTAAATGTACTGAGCTTCTAACACCAGGAAATGTGTAATTCAGAAAGTTTTCAGTGACAATATACAAATGAGACTTTCCAATACATTTTTTAAAATGCAAAATTATCAAAGTTTTATGCAGTGTCAACTTTGGTAGAAGTAACTGAACATGCAGTTCTAGCTCTAAAGGGTCCCTGTGAAAATGGCAATGGGTGTTTTATTGTCTCTTAGTCATCTGCAACTCAAAAGTGCCCAAGATTATACACCAAAAACTTTTAACTGCCAGCCTGTGCTGCAAGACAGTATTAAAGCCGAGAATCCATGCAGACACTTTGCTTCTTACACTCATATCACCAGTTCTATAGTTCCTTCAAAGTAAATAGTGCGCCTAGCTATCCAGATGCAACCATTAAGCCCCAGATCACAACCTATAAGAAATTTGGTATCACCCTGAGGAGGATCGAAGATCCTTTCTTTGGAATACCCTTGACAAAAGGAACAAGCTGCATTTCACAGTGCCAGTGAAAAGCAGAAAGGTAAACATATTCTCACTCAGGATCAAAAGACAGGTGCATTACAACTCAGCCTGCTTTTTCTTCCCCTCACATAAACGTACCAGTTTAGAATCTTCTTAGCTTCATATTGGAATAGGTACTGCAGAGGACAACTAAATCAAATGACACATCTTCATCCTCCTAAAAAAAAGCAGTGTAAATCCAGCCTGAAGCCTCTGCTCCCTGAAATTGGATTAGGGATTCCACACAGGTCTACCTAAAGCAGACAAACAGCCCTTATAGCTCTTTCATTTTCTTCCTTGTTTTTCCACACAAAAACCTCCCCCAAAGCAAACAAACTTCAAGAGGCATTAGGCAACTTTCTACCTCACAACAACAAATAAGGCCACAGACCAGAACATTAACTCCAATGTAGAATTCATGGTTTATAACAAACACTAAGTCATACCTTCCGAGGATGACCCTGGTGCAGGAGGTAGACATCATAGAAGCTGTTGGACTACTCTGCTTTGCTAAAAAGCACAATTTTGTTTCCTTGGTTTGGTTGTAAAGCTGCAGCTTGGTTGAAGTTTAACGCAGAGGGATGAAAGAAAAGACCCATGCCTCCTGCTCCCTTGCAGCTCCAGTGAGCCAACACCAGGAGGAAAAAGGAACTGGCCACACTGACTGGAAGCTGCAGGCCAGACACTGCACATTTTACAAATGCAACAGAGCCTCCAAGTCTGCCAAGAGCAATTCACAGGGATTTGGTCAGGAATTCAGAGCTCTCTTTTTTACAGCCACAGCACCATCCCTGCTAATGCCTGCTGAAATACCTGCAAGGACTGTGTCCTGCTGCCACCTCTGCTCACATAGCCAACAAGCACTTCCCAGCCATCCACTGTGACAACTGGGGGCTCTCCCAGAGCCTGCCCTTCAGTGCAACAAGCCAAAGGACAGAGATGTGGAGCTTGTGTGTTTTGGGCAGTGTAAGCTTCTTTCCCTTTGTCTGCGTGGCAGGTGCAGACTTACCTCATGTCTAGCAATTAATGCAAGCCCCACACTGCATGCTTGAAGTCACAGAGGTCTAGCATGTATGGTGGGCTAAAAGTGCAACTTGGAGAGAAAAAATTGAGAACTCTCCAAAGCAGATCAGAGCTCAGGGATTAACATGCTTTCTGACCTGTTGGAAAACCAGATTCCAGACTCTGCTCTATTTTGGGGCAGAAACACAGACCTGGATGTCTTGTACAGCACTGGTCTAGAATCAGTCTCCACTTCTTTCAGAATGGTCATCCTTCCTTATACCAGTTTTCATTAAACATCCACACTTGCCCAAGAAGTTTCTGCTTTAGTGTTATTTGCATGAACATCTTTACAGCACCAACTCTTCACGGCATAAAGGTGTGCCAGGGGAGATTTAGATTGAATATTCGGAAGAGCTTCTTTACCCAGAGGGTGGTGGAGCATTGGAACAGGCTCCCCAAGGAGGCTGTCATGGCCCCTACTCTCAAGGAATTTAAGAAGCTCTTGGACAAGGCACTTAGGCACATGGTGTGACTATGGAGTTGTCCTGTGCCTAAACATGAGTTGGACTAGGTGATTCTAATGGGTCCCTCCCAACTCTGGCTATTCTGTGATTCTGTGCTAACAAAAGCAGTCACTAAATAGTGTCAATCCACTCTTTTCACTTTGGTAAAGCACCAATAACAGTAAACTAAATTAAAAAACCCCAACACTTCTTGTTTGAGAAGAGCCTCATTTCCTATGAAGATTGTTATTAAATAGTGCTACTGTTAAGATATCTAGATGAGGAATTGCAAAGAACAGATGCCTGTGTTATTTTCAGTTTTGACTTTGATATGCTTAGATTTTTCTTCAAAAATTCAGCATATATCAATACAATCACAAGTTTCTCACCATCCACCCTCCTCCTCACAGCATTCTGGGCCTCTCTTTTCCTTTCAGAGTTACAGTTCATGCAACCCACAGAGCAACCCCACAGCTCTATCCTATACAACCAGTTGCAGGAACATGTTTTGAGGCCTCCTGCTGCTATGCCATTGCACCAATATCTGAAGGAGGTGACAGCATTGTGCTCTGACTCAATGGCTGGTTGTGAAGCAACTCTTCTGGGGCTAGAATAAGATTAGCAAAAACCTACAGAACAGTGATTAAAAGGTGCCGTAACAAATATATTTGCTGCATGCAACAAATTACTGAAGAAATTATCTCACTCTTACCCCATTCCTCTCTCTGCAGTGAGCCAGGACTGAGAAACCTCATCCTCTGGGCTCCAAACACACAGTCCAGTTTTCCAAGCAATACTGCCTGACAGCAGCAGTAGCTCCCTATCTCCCTCCATGAGTTATGCCACTAGAGGGCACACAGATTGCCTAAATAATATTTGGGAAACAGTAGGTCCATTGGTCTTTGAGCCAGTACTCCAAGTTCTCCATCTTCATGAACATGCATCCTACCATCCAACAGCAACTCAATTCTGCCAACACAGATTCTCATCTTTGGAGTCTCCAGTCTTCTCCCTTTCTTAATCCTTCACTGATTTTCTCTCCTCTCCCAGTTTTCCTATTCTGGCACAAATGCAGCCAACTATCTATCTAAGGAAAAGGGAGAATTTTGTGTGTTTTCCAGGGCTAACATATTTCTTAGAGAGGAGATTATAATATGAAAAATCAGGAAGTTCAGTGCAGACATTTCAAATTTGCAACGTTCCTTATCTGTGGTTCAGAGCCAGAGGCCAACCACACTCACATTGTGTGATGCATTCTCACAAGCATTCCTCACATTGTGCTAAATCTGAGCTAATGAACTCTCATTCTGCCAGGGAGCACGGGCTAAAGATGTCATTAAAACAGCCACCTTGCACATACCAAGGCTAGTCATAAGTCCAAGCTAAGAAGCACTGTCTTCCAAACAGCGTCAGCTGTCTTCACACCTTTCTCCCTTGCACTGCTGGTGGGCTGCCGAGATCCTCAAATTGGCCTTCCAGCAACACTTACCAATCTGGACTGCCAGCAATGCAAAACAGTGCTTCTTGCATCCTGCCCAGGAAACAGATTGCAATTTACATAGTCCTGTACCTGAGCTAATAAACCATGATGAACTCTCTCTGGTTCTGCATCCATGGCACAAATAAACCTGTCTGAACAATCCTCATTATGTATCCTGCCTCCTTCACAGAAGCCACAATACTTTTTATCTCCAGAAGTCAACAGTGCCAGCCAGAACAGCAACCACTGCAGAACTTGTCAATTAAGTCTGTTCCCTTCCCAGAAAACTGTTAAAAAGAGCAGCCAGCACTACTCACTTAGCTTTCACTCTCCAGTTCCTTATGCAAGATAAGTGCAAATCATCTGACTGATTCCCATACACCATCGATCAACCTGTTCATCTCCTACCATTTTGTTCCGCTTCTGGCTCCCTCAATCCTACCTTCCTCCAGTTCACTGATTGCCCTGGAAGGGCTCAACCCTTCTCACGTGCCAGCAATGCTACAAGCTCAATCACATCAGCTTCTGAGCCTGAAAGAACCAGCCCACTGTTTGGTTACCATTTTGAAAATGTCTGAGGTAAGGGAAGAGCAGCAGATACACACGTATCATATGTGGCAATGAGAAACCTGTCAAAGAGTAGTGCAGCTTACAGGACAAAGTTACAGATATCAGGATTTCATCTAACTGGCTGCCCAGCAGGCTGCCTTTGCTCATGGATCAGGCAAATCTGAATGAACACCTCACTAAAGAAGAGAGGAAAGTCTTTGAGTTAAGCAGTTGATAAACAGTATTCTCATTTGTTAATACAGCAGAAGACTTCCTTGTGCGTCTGCCTTGCGCCAGTATCTGCGTCACAGCAGAAATAATACAAGGCAAGAAAGAAAACTGCTTTAAAGAATATGGTGCTTTGCCAGACTGGAAATATTAACTGTGATTCAGAAATTAATGACAGCATAAAAATCTATTAAGGCATCTAGACTATCTCTCGAGGGACCTTTTCAAGCTTGTAGTGCATGGATTATTCTCTGGGGCTCTGCACAGCCAAACTTCGGATGTCCCAAATGACAGCAATTCTGCCACAATTCTTAACAAAGCTATTTTCACCAGTTAATCCCTTCCATTATTTCTTCTCTCCTGCCAATTTTGTTCCTCTTCCTTTCTCCAAATTTTCCACCATGAGAGACGCTTCTAGCTTTCAGTCCACGCTAAACAATTCCTCACGCCTTCCCAATATGCCTAGATCATTATCATAGCTCCTCTTCAGTCATTTAGCCAAAACAGCTATATATTTAGCTCTCACAAGCATTCCTCATAAGTCAGTCCCTCCAGCCCCTTAATCATTCTCCTTGCAATCCTCTGAATTCCCTCTAATTTTGTTTACATCTTTCTGGAATTGAAGTGCCCGGAACCAAGTGCTGTAAACAACAACAGCTTGTTATCTGGCTAGACTGCAATTCTGGTGATCACAGCACAAGCCCTGCGCATGCCATGAACACACAGACATGGGCACATGCTCATCCTCTGGTTCAGACATGGCATCGCTATGGAACAAGAGTCCCAGACAATGGACATTCCCTTCTCTTCAGTGACATCAGCTGGGCTTCTTTCCCAGAAATCCAATTCCAAACAAAAGTGGGAGTAAACCTTCTGCAGAGGCTTTACAGCTCTTGTTTGAACAAGTTTTCTTGTAAAAGTGGAGAAAACGGTGGAGCAAATTCGCAATTCCCAGGCTGTCCAGTCACAAGCCAAACTGAACAAACATTCCCATTCTACAACACACAATCCACAGCATAACCTGTTTCACATGATGTACACTCCTCACATTTCTGTCCCACCAAGCAGTGGTAGGTATCATCAAAAAGGGACACTCTTACTTTTGAGCCACTGAGGCACATATAGCAACAGTGGTTCCCCCAAGCATTTTGCCCCCGGGAAACTGCATCTAACCTTCGGTTGAGAGCACCAGGACTACCTCACCCTTTGCTTGCTGTATTGAAAACCCCTTCCCAAAGGGGCATTAGCATCAGAAGGCCAGACCTAACCCCCCCAGTGAAATGAACAGAATGGTATGCCCCTGAGGATAGCTCTTTCAGCTACCTGCAGATTACAGACAGACACCTGCTACTGGCTGCACTCAAGTTATATTTTCAAGATTTTTGTCACACCTATGAAGGCCACAATTTTCAGAACTTTTTTGTTTTAGATTATAGTTGAGACTTTGATATAATCTTATGACAGAAGATAACACATCTCAGAAAAGCCTTTAAGCACTTGTGCCTTAATCTCTTCTTGAAACTTGGGTTGGAAATTTTCCAAAAAAAGCACCTTTTTTGTTTTCCTCCATTATTAGAAAAATGTCAATTCAGTGAGGCAGAAACTGTCTCCAAAACTTGGAACTAAACTAACTTGCATGAGTGATAGGGGAGTTGTTGGGCTTGCCAGTGATGTACAATGGGATGGTATGCCAAAACTCAAAGAAATGAGCACTAATGGGATACCTAAATCTGCTTCACAAGGTGTTGGCTATAATGAACCACACCTGAAATATTTCTACACTAATGCATGCAGCACAAGGAACAAACAAGATGGGTTGGAAGCTTTGGCCCAGTCCCAGAGATCTGACATCACTGGCATCAGTGAAACCTGGTGGGATAAGTCCTGTGACTGGAGTGTCATGTTCGATGGCTACAGGGTCTTCAAGAGGAATAGACAGGGCAGGCAAGGTTGGGGAGGGGTGGCACTGTATGTTACAGAAAGGTTAAAATCTATGGAGCTTGCAGTTGGCAACAGCACAGTTCAGAAAGTCTGGATGAGAATCAGGTTGATCAAGCCTGATGGAGTTCAAGAGGTGCCTGGACATTGCTCTCAGGCATAGGGTGTGATCCTTGGGGTGTCCTGAGCAGGGTAGGGAGCTGGACTAGATGATCCTTGTGGGTCCCTTCCAGCTCTGAATATTCTATGATTCTATGAGCTTTCTGGTTTGCTTCAACAAAACTTCTGGTGAACTTCAGGCAGGGTTCAGTAAGAAACCTGTCAAGATTCCTGCCAGATCCCAGAGCATCTGTACAGTAGCCAAGGCACCAAGGAAAGGTGGCATCTCCACAAGAAGGGTTATTATAGATCAAGGTCCTCCTAAGCCCCCCCAATAATTTCAAAGCCTCTTCTCACATAGCAACCCCAGGTCTGCACAAACCTCAAATCTGGCACTCCAAGGATCCCTGCTATGTGGCAAAGAAAGCAGGGTCTTGAAGTCTTCTGTATCCCCAGTACCCTTCACACTGCCTTTCCTCTTTTTCTCAGGAACTCAAGCAATGCTTCAGTGCCAAGGACAGCTGGGATGTTTAGTTTCGCTTTCTGTGTTTTGCTGAGTTGATTTGGGCAGCAGGAGGAGGGACAGAAAGAAACCAGAAACTCCTCAGATTGACCAGAGGATGAGCTCAACCTACAAACTGGGGTCTTGTGAGGTCCTTTGAAGCCTCAAGAAAATCCTTCTGATACAAAGCTTTACATCAGGATAGACAGAGCAAGGCCAGCCAGAATGGCCTTTTCTCCCTTTCCTGTGTGCACACAGCAGACCAGAAAAGAAGGAAGACTCTGTACTGCTGGCCTTAGCTCTAGGTCCCTCTGGGGCAATGCCACAGCTCATTTACCTCATACTGCAGCCTGACTATTTTTTTTTATTTTATTAGCAGCACAATCTGTTGCAGCCCAGTGGCTGATAAATAGTGCACAAACCAGGCACCAGTAGGCACCTAGGATATATGGAAATATGGAGAAGTTCCGCACCCTCACTTCAGCTCTCACCATTTCGTACCTTCTCTCTCTCGGCCGGCCTAGACTACAGGCAGCTCTTACATCACCTTCAGCTAGTATGATTTTTAGATTTTTTTTCCTTTGGATCACTGAGAAATTACAGTTAGCAAAAGACCTAACTCTGATACAGCACAAAGACTCTTCCAAACAAATAGTTTCCTTCCCTTTACAGAAAAGCTAGAAGTGCCAAAACATCTCACAGGGCTATGCCTGCAGTGAAGTCTATCCTGCTTTTTACTCAGCTACCTAAATCTGAGACTTGACAGAACACAGCTATGCTGGACAGAACCCATGCTGTTGAGGCAGCTAACCCAGCGTGGCTGGCTAACAGCAGGTACAGCTGAAGTGAAGACTGGCTGGTTTACTGGTTCAGGTTGCATCCAGCCCAGAAATCATTTGCTCGTACAGTATACAATAGCATAGCTACATAAAGGTTGGCTCAGGCAAGTTGGACTATTTTTGAATATGGTGGTCTAATTAAAACAGTGCAGCTCATGCATATAAGAAAGCCTCCTTTTTGCTCTTCCTTCTTCTATTCCCAGAAACTCTCCCAAGGAAGTGCAGGAGTCAAACACATCCTTTCCACTCTCTACACTGTATTTCATGCCCAGGTGACTGAAGCATGACAAAGGTGCCACCTTACATTGAGGCTATCGGAGAGATATGAGGAGGGGTAGCCAAGCCACAGGAACAATTCTGTTTCACTGTAACAATCGTTTGCCATGTCAAGATAGGATGCAAATCTGGTATGAATAATGGTCACTTCAAAAGCATACCTAGCTGTGCAGACATTCCTATCAGTAAGCATGCTGCATTCACCTACCAAACTAACATTTCATAATTTCTCTCTTGCACAAAACACAACTCAGAAGCAGATTTGTTAACATGGCACCAGCATGCCTTAGGCATTTTCTGTCACATGCACAAACTCAAACATACACACACATATACAAATATATATATCCACTATCTTTTTTATTTTGTAAACGCATCTTTGCAAAAGCCAAAGAGCTATTCAAAGACCTTTGGTCCTACCTTCACACACAGATCATGCATACAGTTTTAAATGAAAGTGGATGTTGTGATACAAGCAAACCTATTGTACAAAGTAGCTTCACATAGTAAAGACAAGATCTTCATACAAGCAGATGTACACACATCAAACCTAAACACATCAAAACCCCCAGAAATGACCCCTGAAATAACCCCTTCTTCCTGCAGGCAAACCCTCACCTGCAAATTCCTCCTTTGTCAGACCCTCAAGTATATACCCACAGGGAGAGCTTCAGTGACACCCACACAAGCCTAAGTCTGGTAATGTGGTTCACTAGCTACAAGGCTCATGGTCAAAAAGACCTTTACTCTCACTCTTGATGTAGCTTTGGGTCAGTTGCCAAGGGTCAAGCACAGCCAGGCTCCATGCAGGTGCAGCAGCCAGAAGGCATGCAGAAAAAATATTAATACTTATTGTCTTAGCAGGTTGTAAGGATTAAGTGATTACAGCATGCAACTCACCATCAATGTAAGTGCTAAGGGGCAGAGGGGATGGAGCTGTGATTACATACTTACATTGCATACTCATATCCCAGTGCCTGCATGCTGATATGCTATTGATTTCCTGGTTGGAAAGCTCCACAGCCTTCCATTTGTCTCCTTGCTTGCTCCCTGCCTCATCCTGCTGCTCATGACCTGCCTGACACATTCCCCCTCCCAACAGCCAAAAACACATCACCATAAAAAAGGGCCACCTTCTTTGTGGAAGAGCTCTGCCAAACCTGAAAGAAATGAAGAAACTTGCATCCATGAGATCACACACAGGCAGACTCTAGGGGAGGAAGCAAGCAAGCAAGCTTCAAGAACAAGCCACATTCAGAGGAATTTCATTTGGATGCTTTATATAACCTAGGAACCTAAAAAAAGCCCAGACTGTGAGCCCAAGCTCCGATTATACTCATTTCTCCTTTAAGCCAAAACCTTTCCTCTGAAGCCTATCTTCTGATGCTATCTTTTAAAAACCAAACAAAGAACCAAAACCCAACCCCTCAAAAACCCACTATGTACCAGCCTGCCTTAATTTGATATGTATATCCCTGCATTGCCCCCAAAACCATTTCCTCCCAGAGATGCCATTCCAAGTTCAGTACCTCTACAGCTGACAACCACAGCAAAATCCTGTTCTGTTTGTGGGTGACCAATAAGTAGGTCTAGTGTAAAGGGCCCTTTTCACTCAGCATGTAATCATGTAGAACTTTCAGAACTTGAAGACAGCAAATATGGCCAGCAAGACACTTCATTGTGAGTCCCAGGGAGAGTACTCATTTGGCTCAGAGAAATTAAAGCAGCAGCCCCTGCAGTGCTATTCTTTCTCCTTCTATGCAGGAGAGCATAGCATTGCTGCCCCACTGGTATAGAACGTGCTGGAGTAAGCTCACAAGGAAACTCCTCAGCTTCCAGGATATCCAGCGTCAGCCAAAGCACATCAGTGCAATGGCACAGCACAGAATCAAGCACGGGTTTCTCTTCTTTTCCTGCCCATTTCTGTAAGAATCATGAATTTCCAGCATTTTTTCTTCCTTTCTGTGTTGCCTGCAGGGATCTCTGCCTGTCTCTGACACCAGGAGAGGTCTGTGTCTCTCCTGCTTACCCACATACCCTTATCCACTCCTTCTCCAAGCAGGACAAGATGGTCTATGATGTGCCTCATAGTTTTGATTTTATCCTGGATAAAATGACAGCAGGAAGAGCACACCAGCTGTCAAAGCCATTGCTCATTGAGTCTGAACAGCATAGAAAACTATGTCATACTCTTCTTTAAGGAAAAGGAGATACTGAAGAGGCAAAGATTCATGCTTCCTGTAGGGACTTCAGAGAGCAAAACTGCGTCCTCACAGCAGCACCCTGCATGTAAAGGGGACAATTTCTGGCAAAGCACACACCCACATATTCAAAGGCACACATGGAAGATTCCCCCCACAGTCTTCCAGGATACCTTTGTCTGGTACCACTCAGATTATTCAGTCCTTTAACAACCTCTGTCAGCCAACAACCTCAGCTGATCCCCATTCACAAGAAAGCCCAAGATAGTCAGCTCTGCCCAGAAAGGGAGGCTTTCCTTGCATTCACTCTTAATCTATATTATCTCTTGCCACCCGTTTTCACTTTACAGTATACAGGTCAGTAAGCAGTGCTACAGCTCCTCATTACCAGGACTGCCCTACCAGTCTGCTCAGCCACACCAGCCTCCCCAGGAAACTACTGCTGCAGGACTTGCATCACATTTGGACCCAGCATTAGCATCCTTGCTTTAACCCATTCCTAGGCAAATCACTCTTGCATGGGCCAACTCTGTTGAGAGAAGGGGACAGTCCCCACCAGCGATGCAAGGGCCTTGGTATACTCAAAAGCTTACAGAGGCCACAACTAGCACACAGTAAGGATGTGAATTTCTAAAGTATTGGCTCTGCCCTCAGGCTAGGATGACAGCAGCCATATTCATCACTCTGACTGGAAAGAGCTTTATCACTTGCAGATGAAAAAGGAGGTAGAAAAAGTAACTCTTTAAGAGTTCATCTCCACCTCAGACCACTAACACATACATGCCTGCTCACCTGCTGAAAAGGAGCACCCACAAACATAGGAACTAGGGTATTTGTTACAAGATTAGTAAAACTCTTGGAAGAGGAGATCTCTGAAACTTAAAGATAAAGCAAAATTCTACTTACCATAATAAAGCTCTCTGCTAGGTAACTGAGTGCTGAGATTCATAACAGCTAGGGGAAATGAATCCTTACATTATTGACTCAAATGGCCTGCAATCACTGGGATAGGACTAGAAGAAACACTTGGGATATCTTTTTAATGCTCCCTGTTTGCAGATAAAAAGCCTTCTCTGTGTCTCCCCTGTCTTAAGCCTACAAAAAAAGTATTTTATTTTAGGTACTGAACCACTTCATCATTTAAGGGAATGCAAGGCAGTTGTTACCTCATCAATACAGTCCACCCTGTCAGAGTTTACTTTGCCTTATTCAACAAGAGGGTTGAAAAGAGGTAGCAAGAAAAGTATACTCAGGAGAGCAGGAAAAGTCTTTCTTCTCCAGTCAGTAGTATCTAAATATTATCCACCCCCTGCTGTTACCCTTCCACTACAATGTCACCACTTGTATACACATACATTCCTGCTCCTCCCTCTGTTCTCCCCATCCATTATACATTATCAGTACAGAAACCCTTGGATACATATTTCCATCCTTAGACTGCACAAACCTCATGCATTAACAAACACATCGTTTTTCACCCCTGCATTGCCCAGTAACATGATAAAACACAAGACTTCACAAATTACATCTGTCCTGCATCCCAACCTAACGCATCCTACTCTAATTACCCAAGTGCTTCTGTGATTTCTTTCACCAGACTCCACCCCATTTATGAACAACCTTGAGCAGCTCAAAAATACTTTCTAAATAAATGCTACCAGTACTATGATGACCAGTTCTGCATGCCCTTTCCTAAAGCATCTACTTCACCAAATTGGCTGTGGAGGGGTTTTGTGGACTTTTTTTTTTAAAGCACAAGATCTCCTGCAATTAACAATTAACTAATGTGGTGGGGCTGGAGGGGAGGCTTGTTAAAACACACTGGGATTGTTTAGCAAGTTCCTGATAAGCAAAAGCTGTTACTTTTCAAGGGAAATAGTTTTAGAATTTCCAATGTAAAGAAATGCTGAAGAAAGTGTTGTATAATATGCCAAGGCATTAATTTTTAAAATAAAACGGTTGGGGAGAGGAATGAAAATTACTTTTCATACTGACAACTAAGAGTAATAGTAGGTAAAAGTGAAACCATCAACACAAAATTCTTCCAGATTATCAAAATGCAATTTTTGATAGAGCCAAATTATATGCTTGTCTTCCCTATCCCCACAGATACAGCTGTTGACTTGGGAAAATGAAAAAAAAAAAAAAAAAGAAAAGAAAAATTCAGCTTTTGAGTCCAATTCTAGTATCTGATCTTTTTCAAAAGAGAGCACACCATGCTAAGACACAAATCCACTGGAGGGAAAAGCTGCAGCATGCCACTACAAAAACCCACCCACCAGCAGTGCTGGGGTCTGTAGGTACTGTTAATCCTCCAGCCCCCCCAGAGCTGGGGGAACACCTATCCCACCCCGAGACACCTGCCTCAGAACAAAGAGTGGAAGTGCAGCAGCAGGGAAACACAAGAATCCTGAACCATGTCATCAAGGAAACAATGATCAGGGGAAAAAAAAAATCATCTGTGCAGGACTCACAGCCTCTAACTTAGGGAAGAAGGAGCAAAGCCTATCTTCCTGCCAAAGCCCCTGAGCCCAGGCAGGCTAGGAGACAGGCAACCCATTGCACATCCCCTGGCAGAGACACTGGAGGAAGCAGACTGTGTTGGCCACTTGGCACTACGGAGCACGCAGGTCTCCTGCCAGTCTCAGCTGCACTTCCTCTCCTGCACCCCCATCGCTTGCTATTCAGCCTCAGTTTGGCCATGCCCAGCAGTGCTAGCATCCGTCCCCTTCTCCACCACATCTGATGGCTTTGGGAGAACAGAAAAAGACAAGGAGCTGCTTTTGTGTTCCCTGGTACACCCCCAAGTGGACAGCAAGGAAAAGGGGGAGAGAAGGAATGGATAAGTTTTGGATAGCTTGCAGAGATGCAGGCTCAGCTGGCTGGCTCTGAAGAGATTGTGCTTGGGGTCACTGACTCTCAGACCCACTACTGCAGCTTCCCAGGGTAAGAGCTCCACAGCTCAGCAGGGTTACAGAAGTGTTCAAGCCTTGTTACCACAGCTTTCAGTGAATAACAATTAATTTTAAGTAAGTGTTTGGTGGTTTTGGTTGTTGTGTTTTTTGTTTGGTTGGTTTTTTTCTTAACAGCACAATACTTTCCTACCCCCTTTTAACTCCTTAAATACATGTGGGCTTACTTGCAGGGTGCCCTGCACCTCCCACACAGCCCCAATATTCCCGGTTCCCCATCCTCCCACCCTCCAAACCACAGAAATGAAATTACTGCTGGCTATGAAAGTAGGTCCAGTTTCTATCACTTCTGAAGTAAAAAAAGCAATAGGAAAAGCAGCCCCATGTTTGCAAACCCCTCCTATCCCATCCCAAAATCCAGGGTGGGCAACTGTGTTGCCTCTGCCTTCTCAGAGGGTACCTGGTAAGACAGTTCTCAAAAGGACCTTCCATAATGCCTTTAAAATCAGAATAAATGTGGCTGATTCAAGTGTGGCAATAGTAATGTACTAAAACAGAAAGTAAAAGCCTGTAAATGCCTGTAGCCTGGCATAAGCTACAGCTGTGAGAAAAGTGTAAAACAGCTCCTGGTTATGCTAGCATTGGGATGCTCTGGTCACAACTTGGGGAAGGCTTGTGACTTGGAAACACCGAGCAAGCATCATTTACTACATGCTAGGAAACATGCAACAGAAAGAGAAGCAATGTTCAGAGTTGTCGTGATTGCCAGTGACTATCTTCTTTGATAGGTCTGTGCCTACCACTCCACAGCACAGAAAAGTTCACATCAAGCTACACAACTTCATTGCTGACATTAGCTACTTAATGTTACGCAAGTACTGGTTTCTCCTCTTGCCCCATGAACACCCTGTGTACTGGAAAAAAAAAATCCTCCTCTGTCAGAAATAGCCACTTCACAGTGAGGAAGGATGTCAGCTGGAAGGTGCTGGTGCTGCATTAACAATCAGAATACAAGTTTGAGAGAAAATACGTGACAGTGAAAAGCATGTGTACACAACCTGGAAACAGAAGATGTGAGACTGTAGGAAAAGGAGCACTTAGTAAATGTGAGAAGGTGGCAAAAAATGAGAGATCTTTGTAGCGAGTGCTTGCAGTAGTGACAGTTAAGTGTGAGGCTGCAACCAAAAGCATGTGTGTGACAGGGATCATGCCTGTATGGGAATTTGCTTAGCAGAGGCAAAATAGAAGAGGACAGTACATGCATGACTGTGTGTAAAAGTAGGAGCTAAGGGGGAGGTGAGGATGCTGTGACTGGGTGTATGTCCACGCATTGGCACTCATGCACTAGTATGCACAAGATTGAGAGAAGCAGCACTGTGCATACGGTGAGGACAGTCAGTGCCAGATACCCTCTAAGGGTGCAGCTCACTGCAAATGCAAGACTGTTAGGCACAGAGGAGGCCAGGCAGTGCCTAGCTGTCCTTTATTTATATATTCACCTGTGTGTGTCTGTGAGTGCATCCACATAGGCTAACAAGACTGGTGCAGCAGGATAGGGAAAGGATTTTTCTATGCAAGCAACAACAAATACTACCGTGCAGGATGGAGAGAGCACAAGAAAAGGCTTGAAGAAGGTGGAGGGGAGAGAGGAAGAGCAAATGTGAGTGCAAGAGAGGCAGAGTGGCACTCCGGGAATTGCATGTGCTAGGGAGCTAGAACTGTACGTGCCAGAGTGAGTTTGTTCATCTTCCCTGCTACAGTCATGAGTGTGTATGTGTGCATGTATGTAGGACCACTGGTGTGTATAAGTGAATGTGGATCATGTACAGGCTCTGATTTGGAGCTTTATGGTTATATGTACATATGTGACATGTATTTACACATACACCGTGGGATGCATTAACCCTTAACTCATGTTTACAGAAAGCATCTCAAAACCAGCTAGCATGCCTGTCATCACTTCAAACTAAAATCCATACTCACACATAGCTCTTAAAGCAAGAAAGCCAGCTGGCAATTCTCCACTGAACAAAACCCCATACCCAACAAATTTTCTTCTCCTGTCTTTCCTCCATCACTCTCTCTTTTTTAACCCTGGTGGAGGGGAAGGACATAGTGTTTTTGCAAACAGACCAGAAGCATAAAGGTTCGTCTAACCTCCCCCTTGCTGGACAAAACCAAAATAAAAATAAAGCAAAAAAAGATCCAAGACAAACTTAACACCAGTCTCCTCAGGAAGGTGAAGAATCCAGGAGCATCAGTACTTGTAACCCAAAGTGCTGTGGAACTGTGGCTCTGGTTGGAGGGGATACCCACATTCAGCTACCCTTCTTTTCCTTTGCAAACCTTATAGTGCGGCCCCCCCCAGCTCCCCCTCTGCAAAAGCATAAATACAGCAGCAAAGTCAGTCACATGCAGTGCCCTCTAACCATAGGATTCACCAGCAGCGAGCTCTCCTTGGCTTATTTCCTGCCGGCGGGGTGGGGGGGGAAGGTTTGGAGGGGAAGAGAGGGGGAGAGCAATCTCCAGCTTCCAGCTCCATGTTTCAGGCCATACTCAGTCCATCAGCTTCAATCCAACCAGAAGGTTTTGAGGAGGTTGCAAGAAAGAACTCGTCACATACCTTGCAAGGAGAAGAGGGACAGGAAGAATCCCAGCACCCAGATACTGTGCAGCCAGTAGGTCCTCATGCTTCTCTCACTTGCTCCGCTTCCTCTGCCTTTTTCTCCGTCTCTTCGCTTCTCTCGCTCTCTCAATTTATATATTTATTTTTCCCCCCTTCTCCCCTCTCAAAGCAAATGGGATTCGTGTCTCCCTTCAGTTCCCCTGGGATCTACTTTACCAGCTCTGACAATCCAGCCGCCGTGAAAGCTGACCTGTGGTGGCCAGATTCCCAAATAACCTCGCACTCTCCCCTTCAAGTGCTGGCCAAAGGGGAGGGGGGGCAGGTTAGATGCTCGCCGTAGCCTGCGCTGGCTGTAAACACAGAGAATCTGTCTCTCTCCTGCAGCTCCAACTAAATGCGACTGTACTTAAACAAGCAATGCCTTATAGGACAGTGCTCAGAGCAGAAGAGATCCCACCTCTGCCACCTAGTGTTGCAAGCCAGCTCATTTATTTTATTTTTTTATATAAATATATATATATGTTATGGTATAGAAAGATGGTTCTCTCATTCCTCTGCAAATGTATCTCTTGGATCACAGGTCTATAAGCCATGCTGGGCTCAGAAATCCCTAAGGCTTCAGCTGACATGGGGAAGTTATTCAGCAGAGGAGTGTTCCTCACCGCACAACACAAAATGCAGCAGGGCAGGTTTGATTTCTCAGCAGAGTTCTGCTTGACAAATTCTGAAGCAAGGGTCTCTCTGATGCTGGTGTCACTGCTGGGCAGTACACAGGGACCAGAGGGAGACTTAGACTCACTGATTGTAATTACAGAGCTGCCAAGGTCTCCAGGAAAAATAGCAAGCATCAGGCTGCATTAATCTTTGCTGGATCTCCTGTGACTTCCATGCAATTTCAGAGGGACCAGAAGAATCCTTCTATATAGGAAATCCAGCTTGCAAAGACACCATTTGCTCACAGAAGTCTTCTCCTGCTACCCCTCTCCTTTCAAATACAGGTTCCTCCTGCCATATGTAGTACAAACTTTTTCCCCCAAGGAGTAATTAGCTCCTGTAGTCCTTTTGCCCCCTAAAATCATTGCCTATGGTGAGAGGAACAGCAGTAATGAAGTACTACTACATGACATTCACACAGCGCTTTTCATCAGTTACTCTCCAGGCATTTCACTAAAGGGTATCCTTTCCCACCTGGGGACATGGAGGCAGTGCAGCTGTGCAAATATTGAGAGGCCAATCTCTGGGATGCAGTGTGACAGCCCAGGTTGACTGCCCACCCCGGATGGTGGCCCCTTTTTGGGCCACGTTGCTCCCTTCATTGAGGTCACTGTGGCAGCCCATGAGGATACCCCCACTAAAGGATACCAATCTCAGATTCACACATCACGAACGCAGGATGCTAAGGTGAGCACATGCATGTAGGAAAGATGTGCAGGGTTCTTATCACTAACGATGCCGCTCCCAAAATATTTCTCACCAGACTGCTGTACAGCAAGCTGTTCTGTGAACAGAATGCACCAAGCCTGCCTCCCTGAGGGTTCTTGTCTGCTGTTTTCAAAAACCCCCTTTCACCCTGTTGTAATGAAAGCTAGATCTCATCACAGAATATTAGGAGTTGGAAGGGACCTTGAAAGATCATCTAGTCCAACCCCTCTGCCACAGCAGGATTCCCTAGACCAGGTCATCATATCCCACGTAGGAAGAAGAACTAGCATGCCACGATTAGCCTAAAAACACATCCTTGTTTCCCAAGGGACCAAAATGCACACTGCAATGCAACACAAAATGTAGTCACCATTTGGCGTGGCTGGCTGCTGCCAGGTACCACCTGCATTATTGATGCTTTTTACCCTATGGAAGGGGAGAATCATTACCTAATCACTAGTTTCTAAGAGACATACAGGAACAAGTTACTTTTCAGCCTTCCACCCTCTTTTAAATGTAGGTGAAACTGGTTGCACTGAAAAATTATTGGGAGAATGAACATATGGACAAACAGATACACATGTACTGTCAGCTAGGCTTCATTTCCCTAGAAAATCAAACTAAAAATATTAGAGTGGGTTAAAGTCAACTGACTCCAATCAGCTAGATGAACATGTTTCTTTTTCATGGTTTCCCTTTGAAATGGTTTCAATCTGGGTACTGCATTGGGTTTGCATAGCAAGGTTTTAGTAGCAGGTGGTGCTACTATGGGGTGGTTCTGTGAGAAGCTACTAGAAGCTTCCTTGATGTCTGATAGAGCCAATGCCAGCAGGCTCCATGACAAACTCACTGCTGGCCATGGCCAAGCCCATCAGCAACAGTGGTAGTGCCTCTGTGGTAACACATTTAAGAAGGGGAAAAAGTTACTGCCCAGAAGCAATTGCAGCAAGAGAAGGGAGTGAGAATATGTGAGGGAAATCACTCTGCAGACACCAGGGTCAGTGAAGAAAGAAGAGGAAGAGGTGCTCCAGGGTCCAAAGCAGAGATTCCCCTGCAGCCCATCATGAAGACCAAGGTGAGGTAGACTATCCCTCTTCAGCCCATAGAGTTTAAAAGTGGAGCAGATATCCATCCACCTGCAGTCCATGAAGGACCCTACACCAGAGCAGGTGGATGCCTGAGGGAGTCTGTGACCCTGTGGGAAGCCCACAGTGGAACAGACTCCTGGTAAGACCTGTGGATCTACAGAGAGAGGATCCCAGCCCAGAGCAGGTTTCCTGACAGGACTTGTGACTCCATGGGAAACCCATGCTGGAGCAGTTTATTCCTGAAGCACTACATCCTGTGGAGGGAACCCACACTGGAGCAGTTCATGAAGAACTGTAGCCCATGGGAAGGACTAAGGTTGGAGGAGTTCATGGAAGACTGTTTCCCATGAGAAGGACTTCATGCAGAAGCAGGGGAAGACTGTAAGTAGTCCTCCCCCTGAAGAAGGAGCAGGAACAATGTGGGATGAACTGATCATGACACCCACTCCCTGTGCCCCCTGAACTGCCTGGGGGGGAGAAGGTAGAAAATTCAGGAGTAAAGTTAAGCCTGAAAAGAAGGGGTGGATGGGGGAGATGGTGTTTTAAGATTCAGTTTTATTTCTTATCATCCTGCTCTGATTAGATTAGTAATAAATTAAATTAATTTTCCCCAAGTCAAGTCTGTTTTGCCTGCAATGGTAATTGGTGAGTGATCTCTCCTTGTCCTTATCTCAATGCTTATCTGCCCAGCTGAGAAGGGGATTGATAGCAGGGCTTTAGTGGGCACCTGGCATCCAGCCAGGGTCAACCCACCACACATCCAAAGAGAGCATGGTCTGAAAAAGGGCACAAGCAAAGATAAGCTTGCCACTCCAGACATAGAAGCTAGTATGCCAAAATCAAGTGGTGACAAACAGTTTGTAGGCTTGCAATGGGAAATACATGGGTTTGGTTTTTTTATGTATCCCTATTAAGGTTTAACACAGGTTCAGGGACCAGCTAGACCAGCACCTTTATACCACACCAACTCTATACATTTCTGATTCTTATGAATACCCATATGTTCAGCATCCTTTCATTCATCTTACACCTTTATCATCCATTACCTCAGTGCCCAATACATCTACATCTGATATGTTATACAGCATTATATCCATACACAGCTCTCAATTGCATGGCCATGTCACACATTGGATATGGATATCCTGTGGCTTGTTGGGTCCAGTCTGCTTTGGAGTCTGAATATTTATGTAATAGAAATTGTATTGAAAGAATAATAATAAATATTGATAAACAATAAATACTGATAAATCATAATAGAATTGGATCTCTGCTCCATAAATTGCATAGGGATATAATTTTTGAGATGATGGTGAACCCAATGTCATTCCCAAGGCCAGTGGTAGTTAAAAGTCCAGATAGAAGATGCAAAGGAAGAAGCACTGTCTCAGCTAGCAGTGTCTGATGCTTTCCTGGAGAAGCCAGCATGACTGAAAGGAGAAACAGCTACTTCTTACAACCTATTTAACATAGTCTTAACCTTCAAAAACCTTCAGGGCTGGGTTTTGGCTCCCCTGCTCATGCTGAGTCATACCAACAGGGTTACTTGGGAGATTAGGCTACTAAATATGAGCTGGAGTATCAGATTCTGTGGGCTGAAATTCTCTGGGATTGGTTTCCAGCCAAAGGTGAGTCCACTTTTTATATGGCCAAATCCCTCAGCTATCTACATATTGTGAGGGCAAAAATAGAAGCAAGAATTACACCCAACTCTCCTTAGCCTCCAATCATTAAAAAAACCCAACAAAAACAACCAATCACAACCTAAAACACAGTAGTCCTTGTTCTTCAGTCCATTCTTTTTAAATTACTGCAGTTCTTCCACTTATCCCAGCATTCAAAAGCCAGATGAACCACAGAAATATCACCTATTGAAGAGAACATCTACAACCATGTATTAAAAAACCCAAAAAAAGTTGGATTCTGACAGAGCTTTGAGTGATTGAAAGCTAGCTACCTTTAATGCACAGTAAGAGTATTTCATTAAGGCTGAGTGGATGCATTTAGATGCACTGTGTATGGATGCTTGTCCATTTTCTAATAAATAAATGTGCTTTGTGCTATTAACTGTTTAAGCACTCACACTTTCACTTCTATTTCATCTTAGCTTTAGTCACTTCATGCAATATCAATATTAACTTGATTGTGCAGCACACATAATATTTTCTCTTCCAAGTTTTTTACACTGAAGCTACCATAAAACTTCTCAAGCAGACATGTTAAAGTTGATAGAGGAACTTTTTACTTTTCCATTACAGATTTTTTCAAATTACTGTTATTTAACTGTGCAAATGTCATGTTGCATTAGCAAAAGGCTTAGTGGGGTTTTTACTTTAATAGAAATAGCATTGAAAAAAACAGTTGGCCATGCTAATTTTGCAGGGTTTGCTTAAGAGAATGAGTGGTCCTGAAATTTAAAGCTAGGAGAGCTTGGTGAACAGGAGACAAGCCATGAGGAAAAAACTCCTGAGAGGAGATGTTTTAGTGTCCCATCCTGAATGTCTGTCTCTGCCATATGTGTATAACAACTTCTTTTATGGAGTGTTGTATCTGTGGGTTTCATGGCATGTCTTTGGGACATGTGCATTTGTGATAAATACTGCATTTTAGTGCAATTTGGAAAAGTGTTGTGGCATGTGCTACATGTGATCTTGGGAATGGGAGTGGAAGGAGATGTTCTCTCAGCAAGAAATACTCATTTGTCATGTGGTTCTGTGAAACCCACCACTACCCAAGGTCAAGGACTGCACAGCATCCACAAATGTGAGTCCTCATAGAAGGGATGCACAGTGCAGCACAGTGCATCAAGACCATGATAAATAGTCTCACACCTGATTAGGCTCCTTTATGTAGACTGAGAAAACAGCTTCCATGCTTCTCATTCACCTTCAACCTCATATTCAAGAGAAGCCAACCCTGCTCAAATCACACTTCCGCCTGCCCTTTATTTTCTACCATTTCATGTTCCCCATCCACATACCCTTTTCCCCTCTCTCAGCTTCTCTGTACCCTCCTCCACCTCTCTACTATGAGACTTCCTCTCTACTGTGAGACCCATCAAAGACAGCAGAGTGTCTTTTTGAGCCTTCTTCAAGAGAAAGATTTTCCACCAGGGTTTACGTAAGACTCCAGTCTGAGAGGAGCTTTTTTTAACAAATAAATGCCAGGCCAGCAACTGAGCACATGGCTAGAGAGCAATTCTGCAAGATAAAAATCCACTAAAATAGCCAGTCAATGAGATAGCTGCAACACTCAAGGAGTTGTGGAAGGAGGGAAGAAACAGAAAGCATCCTGATTTAGTTTTAACAACCACACGATACCACAGTGGAGACTGAACCGAGAACCCTCAGAAACAAAAGTGTTGCATGAACCGGTACAGCAGAAACAGCTGAGGCAGTTTCTCCAGCATTAACCATAGCAGATCCACATCCTCTACAAGTCAGGTCACATAGAGGGTATCTCACAAAAAGCATTTGCCAGCAGTACATACACACACACTGACACTGTTGAGTAAGTAAAATATAAAAGAAATAGCATAGCAGACACTATCAGCATGTCTGTCATGCTGTATTCATGGTGCCAACTCCTTCTCCAAGGGGAGCCTCACCCAGGCCATGCTGAGAAAGCCTAAAACTCAGGCATGCAGAGCCCAGGCTCTGAGGAAATACACACACAAAGTTCAAAGTTCTGCAGAAAGGGCCTCTGCTTTATGAATGTTTGCAAGATTTTGTTGGAAATCTGCACATGCAGACAACAAGCAAGAAAAATAAAACTGGCTAGCACCCAAAGAAAAAATAATTGGCAGGATTTTTTTTTAAGTTGTCATGTTTTCTGTAGGGAAAAAAGTCAGCTCTTTCAAGCTAGGGAAAAAAAAAAGTAGTAATTCTGATCAACTTGTAGGAACAGCAGGGAATTCACAGTTCAGAGGGAAAGGTGTTTACCAACTAAACCCTTGCCACATTCAGCATTAACTGCTGTCTACAGAGGTATAAGCTCCCCAATGATACAGACCACCTTTTAAGTGAAGTTGGATTTTTACAGTGGATTTGCAGCCCCCTAGGCCTTAAATCCCCTCCCCGAACTTGGAAAATCAGATCTTTCTCCCCTCCTCCTGGAATTCAGGGCTTAGTCTCCCTCCAGCAGCACCCTATCAAAGGCAGTTCCTTGAAGCACCACGCAGCTCTCCTGACACAAACCCTACTCTGCCCAGAAAGCTGCTTTTATTTCCCAGATGTTGCTTTTCATGTCTTTAGCCACAGCTGAGGGCCTTGTGCCTCTCTCCATTAACTATCTGTACCTGCTGCAGACCAGCTTCCTGACCCAACAATCAAGCATCATGCTCCCCAGGTGATACTTTCACCTTTAGGCTAAGACTTGTTGGATTTGCTAGATAGATTGTCGGTTGAGTTTAGAACTAGGACTGTCATATGCCTAGGTTCCTTTATATGTGACTGAGCTCCAGTTGATCTGCCTGTCACAAGACTGTCCCAAACAAGTGAATGTCAAGTTTGTACTTATCACCCAAATGAGATATGGGTGACAAATGATATCAGTTTCACTGTCTGCAATGAAAGCTGACCTGCATGTGTGTGGGCAGCCTGACATTTCCTGGACAGAAGCACAGAAAAGCAGCAAGTTTTTAATGCCACAGATGTTTTTTTTTGTGCTGGAGTGTCCATACTTTGCAGTCTGGAAGGCAGTCAAAGCTGAAGCCATGTGAGCATTCCCATTGCAAGAATCTCCTTGCAGTAGCTCACAACATCCTGAAATGATGAACTCTCAGGCTGATGTTTTTGAGACCTAGTCTCTTATCCAAGAATGGATTTAACGATTTTGGTTTTATTTTTGAAAGCTTGGGCAAGCAGGAGTTTAGTTGTTTAAGATACTTGGGACTGAGGGAGTGCTTTATGATTAGTGGAAGAAACAATTTGTGCCCTTTTTTTAACAGTTCCAATACAGAAAGTACTGTGGATAGAGAGTTGAAAGGCAAATAATATGAGGCAAGATTTGTAGGAAGAGGCAATATCTTTCATTAAATTAAAGAAAGAACAAAACAGCCTTCCCAGACATATGGGCTTGCATCACCAAAAGTGTATCCAGAGTTCTCAGTATATGTTGTCAAATAACTGGCAGTACTTTTCCCTACAATTCTGCCCTCATTTATGTCTTTAGCCCATTTTAGCAACAAAATCACCTCATCTTGGAAGGGAAGACAACATTACCCCAAGGAGCAGAGAATATGCAAACATGGTTGCATCAAGTTGGTCTTCATTTGGCCAAATCACAGCTCCTGGAAAATAGTTTTTTCACAGCATGAAAACACTTGGGTTTCTATACTGTGCAGGCAGTAGTCTGTGTAAGCACAGCTCCACACATTTCTACTCATACTGAAAATCTGCTCAAGCCCAATAGAAGAAGTTGAAAGGCTCTCACCAAACTCAATGGCCCCTGATCCAGATCCCCTCAACAGCAAAGTCCCTGAAGTGGCCCTTTCCCTTACTTGCTCTATATTGAGTGTATGTGGACCTTCCCATGCTGCTGCTTATCAGCAGTGATATGGAGGTGATACAAAGCCCTCACTGAGACACAGCTCTATTGCACTACATGCTCTACACAAGGATGGTGAGAAATTATTTCAAGCCATTGATGGTAGGTGCTCAGACAGACCAACACTCAGCACACTGACCAGAGAAGAGCCTACAGCCCACCTATTATTAAAAAAAAAAAAAAAAAAGTGATGGAATTGCAGACTCTTGCTTTACAAAAAACACAAGGAGGCAGCTTTAGGTTTAGCACCACTTGATAGCCTTTGCAATGTTAATAGTTTCTGCCAGGAGCTTCCTGTAGCTGTTTTATCAGATAGAGGATGATCAGGAGGTTAAAACCCACATGATTAGCATTAATGACTATTATTATTTATACTCCTGTACATGCTGCACAAGTGTAGGAGAAGAGACAGCCCATTTCCCCAAAGAGCTCACAAACCTTATTTATGATAAGGATTCACAAACCATGTGTCCATAGCAGGAGAGGAGAATAGGGAAGGAGGACAACTGTTTCTATTAAATACAAACCTCTTTTGCAACTTGGGCAAGATACTTCTCCTGGGGCCTGCTTCTCCAGCCTAAAATTATGGATATAGGGGTTTTAGTGCACCACCACTTTCCACCACACCAGTGGGTTCTCTGGTGTTTCTCTTTGGCCTCCCCTCTTCCCAGCAACATATTAATATATAGGCCAATGTCCATCTCAATAAAACACAAGTGTCAGCCTCCAGACTGACAGAAATAACAAGGTTTTGTGCAGTTCCAGCCACCTGTAGATCAAACTCTCATTGCATTACTATTTAACAAATGGGGAAACTGAGGCATGTGATGGTGCAAAGCCTTTCCCTATTATCACCTACTTTTATATCCACAAAGAGCTGTAAAATAAATCCTTAAGGTGTGCTCCTTCCAGAGTGGTTCCATTTATTCTCCAAGCAGTATCTTCCATCAGTAGAAGCACTATATTGCCAAAAGAACACCACCCGTGCTACAGTTTTTCCCACCAGAGCAAAGCTAACATTGTGAACTAACTAGACTAGAAGATATATCTGTTGTAGGCCACCTCAGAGGTTAGCATTTTGGAGAAGGAGGACAATCCAGTGGTAAATGTATCTTGTACTGACTTGGAAAACTGGATTTTATTGCTGGCCCCAAACATTCAAATCACTATTACATCTGATGTGGAAATTCTGGAAAGTAGATTCCAAGTCCTCTTCCTCTGTCACAAATTTTGATACTTAAGAGTATAAAAGCCTAAAAGGACCATCCTCAATTAGAAAAGATTTGCTACTGAAGGCAGAAGGTGTCTGCAGTTGCTGTGAAGTTGCTAGTGGTCACAATTGTAGGAAGCTCATAGCAGAGATATTCATAGTTAGCTGCTAAATTTATTCAATGCTCTTAGGCTCTGTTTAGATAGACTGAAGTTACCCCAAGGTCAAACTTTTCTGTGGTGCAGACTCTAAGCTTATAAATGCAAGCTCAGGTGTTGACCAGGTACATATTTCAGAGTCCCCAGCACTCTGTTTGCCTGAACACGCTTGGTGAGCCACTGGGTCAACAAGTATGTTTATGCAGGCATCCAGTTGGCTCTCTGAATGGCAGCCACAGGGACAGGATGCAAATGTGGTGCATGGTCTTTGGTCTCAAGACCAGCTTCATAACAGTGCAGGCACAGCTTCAGTTTAACTTGTGAATATCTCCTGCTCCCAGAATGCTAGTTGCCTGCTGCTAATAATAAGCACCTTCTTCATCAGACTATTGTCAGAAAAGTAGATCTAGAAATTTCATTGTGCTGGACCTTACCACAGTATCAAGTGACCTTTGCTTGAATTAAAAAAAAGAGGAACAACTGCTCTGAGTTACATCAGGAACTGATTTAGAGACTTTTTTTGCTCCTTCCCTGCTGCTTTTCTTTTGCCAGTCAGAGCTTGTCTGAATTGGGAAGTCTGACCCTTCATAGACAGCTCCTGGATAGGGTTACGCATTTAGCATACACCTCTGCAAATCAAAACTTACACTGTTTTTCACAGAGAAGATCCAGACTAGGGCTATAATCAGTACAACAGAGATTCTAATTGAGATAATAAGAACAAACACCCTTTATAAGGTTTCTCTGTCCCTCTAGATCCCTGGTGGCACACACAGACACTGCAGCCCAATATCAGTGAATGAAGGATTATATGGCCTGGAATAGGCACTAGTGTGTGTCTTAAGGCATCTTTGCTACACGCCAGGTACAGGTCAAGGAAACTGATTGTCTTATGCTAGAAAAAAAAAGATATTCAGAAGATATGGTCAGCCTTTCTTTTGCCCTCTCCACTGAGCAGCTTGGTTTATTTCTGTGTTCACAGGTATCTTGGCAAAGGCAGCAGTACATCATCCCCTTATTCTGTGGCTTTCTCCTTCATATTTTTCAGGAGTGTTATCTGAAAATAGTCTTGAAGAAGAAGGCTGGGAAAAGAGGCCATCTGCAGCCTCAGCTGTCAGGCTGGTGAAGACAGGGGCAGGGAAGGTGTAGATTTAGATGACAGCCACCCAGAGAAGTGGCAGATGAGGGGGAACTTGGTGATGGAAAATTGTAGAGTGGAAATGGGGGAAAAAAAATAGGAAAAAGGCTAAAAGAAAAGAGATCTGTGTAACCAGCCCCAATGCTCTTTTATGTTGGGCTTTACCTTGTGTCTCTAAGCTTGGTCTTCAAATGGATTCTGAACTTATAGAGGACTTCCACATCTCCTGTCCTCTGGTTTCTCTCCAGGGGTCATGAGCTGAAACCTCACTGACATATTTCCAGGGACATCTGCAGGGATTTTACCTGGGATTTCCCAACGCTGCTCTGCCTTTTGCAGCTGAATGAGTAGCTCCCCTGGTCCCACAGCTCTTCAGAGGCTGTTTGATGCAATCACTTGCAGGGTTACCATGATGGTGGCTCTGAATTCTTTGCATTCACAGAGAGCTAGATCCTGCCTGGAAGTTAGTTTCACTTGCTTTGGGTGACAGAGGGCTTCCAGCTTGTGAGTTACTCCTTTCTTGTCTGGACTCTGAAACCAAGTGGTAAGAGCAGGACTAGTCTAATTCAGAAATGCTGTCAGAAGAAAGTCCATGACCTTGCACCCCAGTGAGCAGTGATCTTATCAGCAGACCCTATGGGATGTGTTGATGGTAGATGGTCAAAGCAACTTGTAAAGGTATTTATCACAGTCATCATTAGGTGTCATAAGGGACCTGTAAAAGGCTTAGTTAAGAGTGATCTCTCCCATTTTTCTTCAGCTTTCATCATGCCCCAGTAGCAGCCAAGACCCATGGCTGGATTAATACTAAGGCTGAAATAAGTAGATGGTCAAATCCAAGACCTAGGTAGAGGGAACAGGAACAGCTTGCCCATAGTTATTGCCAGAATCAGCAGCAGAACCCATGTCATCTAAGCCCTGGTATCAAGCCAGCAGGGGCATGACTGCCCTCCTCTTGAGTCAAGCCCTCAAAATGAGGGTAAAGACTTTATGCCAGTGACTCAACAATTGAATGAACAACATAAGGGCATCTGCACATGTGAGTTCTCACTCTTGACTTCTGGATGCTGCCACCTGTGCACTATTGGCACCTGCTTTGGGCCTTAGATTACTGTGTTTCTGGGAAGAGCATAGGACAAAGAAAACGTAGGACAAAGAAAACCAAGCACAACCCCACCGAGCTCTCTTGCAAATGCATCCATAGTTGGCTGCTGTAGGAGTAATGACTCCCAAGGGTCAAAAAAGCTATAGCTTCTTACTAGGACAAATGAAAACAGTTTATCAGGTCAGTACTCCAAATGCTAGGGCATGAGTGCTATTGCTGCCTTGGTATGGGAAAGCGTACCTAAGGATCTGCCCAGAATAATGTGAAGTGCTTTCTCTAGCTAAATGGGTTCATCCACCTGCAACTGAGATGGGTTGCAGCTGTTGAGCTTACACCTGGCACTGTGTCATTCTCCACAAAGGAAAGAAAATCAGAGAGGGCTGTCAGCTGAAATATCCTACTGTGTTTTATCTAAATCTGCTCTATGTACCTGAATGGCCTCTGTGCCTTCACTGCTCTGGTTAGGTGAAGGGTTTGAATCAGTTTTTAGAATAACCAATCCTAAAAATGCCTTGGGACTCTCTACATGAAGTTCCTTCTGATGGACATCTGACTAATGATGCCACAGTGTGCAGCCAGTTCCAATGGCATAAAAATTCCTTCCCACCATGAACAGAATATCCTTCAGACGAAAAAGAATTCAGGGATTGGCATCCATTGCAGTTCAGGAGCTTACAAGTTTTTGGTATGCTTTTTGGACTTTTGCCTCTACTGTTGCAAACAGCAATAGTGGTCAGATACCTGTCTTATCCAGAAGCTGACTGATAGGGATGCTGTGCTGCAGCCCCTTAAGGAGGGGAAAAAACACCTGTATCATATCTTGAGAAGGGAGGTTTCTTCCTCAATCACCCCCCCACAACAACAACAACAAAAAATTATCTATGGAAATCTGTAAACCTCTGTAATATTTAGGATTTTGCAAGGAGACTTGTAAAACTAAGGAGTAAAAAGGAGGAAGCAATGAGAGAGGAGAAGATAAAGTAATTGCCTAATGTACGCCTGTAATGAACTACAACATATTCTCCCCACAAAGGGCTCATAAGGGAAAAACATCATTCCTCATATACACTTTCAATCTAACACTGAATTATCTGTGGCAATTGGACCTGCAGCCTCACATGAGAGGGTCTTAGAAAGAGGAAAGGCTGTTGTAAGACTACTGTATGCAAACACACCCAATTAATTCAAGAGCACCATTGTTATTTCATTTATATAGCACCACAGGGGCATGCAATGCTTTACAGACGATTAGGGGCTATAAAAGTTTAGAGAAAAGATGAAGCAGAATGCACAGAGCTGGCAACCAACTGGAGTATGAGCCCCAACTAAAAGCTTTCACCATGGTGTTTATGGTTTGTTTGTTTGTTGTGGTTGGTGGTTGTTTTTGTTTTAAAGTTGAAGGAGTGTTTTTTGGCTCTAATTCCTTTTTACAAGGAGGGAGAGACCATTTAACATGATTGTTGGGCCTGTTCCAAGGATGCAAAGTTAGAAAACATACTCGTTAAAACAGGTCTGAAGAAACAAAACATAAACATGCACGACAAGGAGCAGGGAGATAAATTTGAGATAAACTGTAAGTCATTTCCTGAGAGTTCACTGCTTCAGTAAATTGGCAGAATAAACAGGGACTACGTTTGCCCAGAACTGACTGGCTGAGGTTCCAGCTACATAGGTGTTGTGCTCCTAGGTTGAGGCAGACATACATAAAGCACATCCTGTTACCTACGTCCTGTATTTGCAGCTCAGGGATATGCTTGGATCCTCAGCTGGTTTTTAGCTGGCATGAGAGCAGCCAAGAAGCATCTTTCCACCAGCAATAAAGCATATGACTCAAGATTCCAGGTAAACTTCTTATTAATAGGATCTAGACAGACTTTAGCATTGCAGCACTAAAATATTTCAGGAACAGCTGGACCCTAAATCTACCCAGAAGCCACACAATGAGAACATAGCAGCTTCCTCAAGCAACATGCACTTTCCTCACAGTAGCATATGATGCTTGTGCTCTGTAAATGGCACTAAGCCAGGACTTTAAGGACGACTTTTACTGTATCAGTTGTGATCTCAAAGTAAGTAGATCTTGGGAAGGGTATTTTTTGTTGCTGTGGGGGTTGGGGTATTTATTTGGGTTTGGGTTTGGTTTTTTGTTTGTCTTTTTTTTTAATAGGACATGGGTGAGGTTTTTTTCTAATTTTAAACAGGAAAGGTCTTTGAAAAAAATCTGTTCATTTTTTACCTTCCCTCTAAAATTTTCCATCTACCACTTTTATCAAAATGGTCACTGATAATTTTTTTTAAAAGGTAAAAATTAAAAAGCACTGAAAGTCCTTTTTAGCTAACTAGGAAATTCTAGATCAATAAGGACTTTTGTTAAAAATCTTGCCTGAAAAACAATACTTCTTTTTTGTGTTAGGGTGCAAAGAAGGAAGTGAATCCTTCCTCCAAACCTTGAAGAATTTTGGCTTTCAAAGTTTCAGAATTCTGTGCTCAGGTTCTTTTTCCACCAGCCCTGAAGTAATTCCTGAAATGGTTTTTGCATTATTTCCCAAGAAAATATGCTTTTTATTGCTATTATCCAACAGCTACCACCAGTGATGACAGGTCACCTAAAGCTTAAAGACTAGTATTAGCACATTTTACAAGATGGCCTCTGACTGAAGTTTGCTGTGTTAAAACAGAAAAATTAAAAAACCTAAAATTAAAACTCCTACCAGTATCTCTGACCTTTGGGCAGCTATCCTCTCAGTCAGTTTTATTTATAGAAAATCATGTGTGAATTCTCTCTACCTTTCTATTCAGATGCTAATGCCTGTTTAAATCTCTCTTATATTGCTACAGTTTATTCCTTGTTCCTGTACAATGAAAATTACCTTTCTACTGATTTTGCTGCATCTCCACTAAGGGATGTTATACTGCGGTAACTATTCCAATATGTTGCAGAACAAATTGAAAGATTTCTGGTTAAAGATACTGGTAAAGCCATTATTTTTGTGGGGGAAGGGAAAGGAATTGAGAAAATGCTACATTTTTTGCTTAGAACAGTACTTCTGTGCCTGTGGGTGTGTTTATGTTATTCAAATAATAAAAAATCAGCAGTAACAAACATGCTGCCTAACCTTTTCCCAGCCTTCCCTTTAACAATGCTAAATGCTGGCCCTCAGTAGCCCACACAGTCAAATATACAGCTAAATCAGCTGCTCATTCTCTTGGCCAGGATGCACAAAGACTGCTGCTGAGTACCAGCCTCACCAGAGGCCCTACCCCTGGCTCACGGCTCCTCAGTTCTGTTGGCAGCAGACTTCTGTGTACTTCTTTTGAAGTGACCTGAATCACTTCACTTCACTTTCTGCTCCAGAAAATTAAGGGGTGGTAACTTAACCATTTCTAGGCTGGGCTACAACTAACCTGCTTGCTTTTCACAGCTTGGCCCAAAGTACCAAATAGGCGATATCCCTACTTAGTTCCTACATCCCTGCTTTTAGGTGATATACAGAGTTCTTCAGCTGAGTCATGAACCCAACATGGGACTTTCCCTCTGACAGAGATAGTCTGTAGCTTTGCTGCTCTCCATAGAGAGCTTCTAGAAATTCCATCCTGAGTTTCCTTGGAAACAGCATATGATCAGCATAATGCTCCATGGCACTTGACCATTCATTTCCATGGTGGTTATAAAAATCCCATCAGAAAAAGCCTTCAAGCTTTCTTACCCCATTAAAAAAGAATCCAAACACCAATCCTTTGATTCAACAGTAAAACAAACAATAAAATTCTTCATTAGACTAATTGGGCCAATACTGTTGAAAAACATGATGGGCCTAAACCTAAATTCTAGCTCCAAGCCCAGGAAGATGAGACCTGAGACAATATCTACCGGGCCTGTGGAGCTTGTCTACTTGGTAATTGCTAGCAATTGTGAAAAATTTGGTTTCAGCCTTTTTGGTTTTGTGGTGCCTAAAAGTTTCCTACATATTTGCCAAAGGAGGTATGGACACTGCTAGAGTGAGCCTAAGCTTCCTGAAATAAGATTTCTTGACAACTTTTTCAGGGTTCACTTGGATCTGTTCAGTGCAGGTTGGGGAACATAATAGTACTCTTCTACAGGGGAATTATGTGATGCTCGTGAATAAATGGGGTTCATTTTCCAACTACAGCCCCTACTATGATTAAAGCTATTTTATTTCACAGAATCACAGAATAGTAGGGGTTGGAAGGGACCTCTGGAGATCATCTAGTCCAACCCTCCTCCTCCAGCAGGGTCACCTACAGCAGGTTGCACAGGATGGCATCCAGGTGGGTTTGGAATGTCTCCAGAGATGGGGACTCCACTACTTCCCTGGGCAGCCTGGGCCAGTGCTCTACCACCCTCAAAGGAAAGAACTTCCTCCTTGTGTTTAGCTGTAACTTCCTCTGTTCCAGTTTGGGCCTGTTGCCTCTTGTCCTGTCACTGGGCACCACTGAGCAGAGTCTGGCCCCATCCTCCTGACCCCCACCCATGAAGTATTGATAAGCATTGATCAGATCTCCCTCAGTCTGCTTTCCTCTGTAATCTCTTGATTCAGGCATGAAGAAAATGTGTTACAAAGCCATTAGACAAAAGAGTGAGTCTTATTTATTTGTAAATAAGTGATGTTTTTTCCCCTTCTTTTGTTTGTCATTAACGGTCTCCTCAGTAACTACCCTCATGGCAACATTAGGTCACGTGACAGAAGGTAATGAAAATGAAAAGGAGAGGTGAAAGTTATTGCACTAGAACAAACTCTGTTGTATTGCAGATTATATTACAAGTGAAAGGCACATGACTGCACTGCCTAAGACTGTGGTGATGCTATGGGAGCCTTTCTCAGTCCTAAGCTGTTCATTAGCATGGAGAGGTTTTGATTTAATAACTGTGATCAAAATCCCACTGAATACGCTGGTCATTATGTACCCAAACTGAAGATGCTCACCAAGGTTTATGATCTTTGAGTAAATTTAAGTATACATTAAAGGACCAGCTAGTATATCAATTATATAAGGAAAGCATCCAAATTATACTGTTGTCTGAAAAAGCCCTGACCTTTCAGAAAGCAGTTGGTTTTGCTGTGCCAATGAAAAGAGCAGCTAAAGATGTTAAGGGGAATCTCAGTGCAATACATTAAGTAGTGACCATGCTTAATGAGTAATAAGTTGAATCATGGTAAGAGAGACCTCATTCTACTTGAAGAGCTCCTATAAGCACAAGGGCAGCATCAAATGGCATGTGAACACCATAGCTGCATCCGTTTGTACAAATAACAGTCAGAAAACATTCCCAGGCACTTGAACCTCATCAGATCCACTTTTCAACTGTTAGAGCAATTGCTGGCATGGTTTGAACCCAGCACAAGTAGCATTCTCCTAAACAATTATTGGGTAGAGGATGGGAACTCACAGGGTCCAGAGATAATGTGTTCCCAGTTGTCAGTTTGGATGTGGATCCCAGTATTTTTAGTACTGTGGAAACTGTCCAGGCATAGGCTTCCAATCGTTTATTGAGATATCCAGTGCAAATGCAAGTGGCTGCTCTAAACTAAAAGAATGAAGAAAACACATTATTTAAAAGACTTTAAAAAACTTCAGTTTCTACAGCTCTGGCATCTTTTCAAGTAACACCTAGTCCAGAGCAACCCCAGTATGCTTAACTATTACTTGCAAGACTCGACTGAAGAAAACACCTTCATCTATGATCAGTTCTTCTAGTTTAGACAGGAAGCTGAAGAGTTGCTGTACCAACCTGGCAGTCATTTTAGACCAACAGCAAAGGTCCTTAACCCGAAAAACAGCCACATTCCTTCACCACTGTTTCCTGCTCTTAAAACAGGCTAGGCATTCCACAAGATCCAGCATGCACCAGTCCAAGGTGAAGATACTCTAAGGTGGTCAGAGGCCATGAACTGTAGTAAGAGGAAGAAGCCATTTCAAGCTCTCCACAACAGCTTTCTTGTTCAATGTAGACACATTTAATTAAACTGGAAACCAAAAGAGAGGACTGACTTTGTAGGCAGGATAACAGCAAAGACTTCAAAGCAAAGGCATTATGTTCTCCATTGTGCAAGATACAAGGGGAGGAAAAAAAACATTATTTCACTCTATCAAACATAATAAAAGGCTGAGTTAAGAAGCAGAGAACAAAATGTCTGGTTAATTTAAGGTGAAATCAGAAAAGAAAAAACACAAGGGCCTGCCAGGTTCTCAGAACATCATCACTCTTTCTGGTTTTAGATGGTACACTGGATACTCAGCATCTCTGAAATTGAGACCCAAAAATTGAATGGGGCTGTATTGTTCCTTCTCACCACATTAGAAGTGCCATATTGAATCTCAAATAATCTGCAATTACAGTGCAGTTGGTGCAAGGTCTTACCGGGTCTATAACACTATGGGTACACCCTGTGCCATATGCATTCTCACAGACACATGCACTAAGTAACAAATGCAAATACATATTACAAGGTTATCCATGATGCTTTTTGGCTTCCCTTTTTGATTATTTTACTATTATTATTATTTTGTTAAAAAATCCCTCTTTAATCTGGGTGCCATACACAGAGTACCATTAATAAAGAGGGCTCTGACACTTCTCAGCCACTGAGCTGCCTTATGGGAGGGTTGGGGCTAATGCAAAATCACATCAGGTCCCTGCAGCTCTCTGGAGGTTGGGTCAGGCTGGTAACAGGCAGAGGAAACATGTCTGGGAATACATGGAACTAAGATGATGTTTTAAAAGGGCCTCTGTGTGTTCAACTAAAATTCCCTTTCTTCACTCAGTTGAACTAGGAGGTCCAGTCAGACACACACCTGTAGCGTACCTTCTTGGACTCAACAATCTTTAGGGTCTCTTCCAACCTAAGGAATTGATCCTATGATACTATCCTGCCCATGGATGAGGATGTCATGTGAAATCTGAAAAAAAAAATAAGCCCTCTGCTTTCTTGGGGAATTAGCAGTTATTGTAACTCTGAATAGCTAGTACTCCACCTTCCCTGTGCTAGATTTCTAAGGATCCCAGAGAAACCTTTTTCATATGAAAGGAGTTCTGTCAACCAATAGAAACAGGAGGAAGAAAAAAAAAAAAAAGCATATATCAGGACTTCATTCTTTTCAGTATCCAGCTCCAAAACAATACCACAGCCTGACCTTTCAATTTTTTCCCCTGAATTGTGGACTGGTCAAATGGCTCTAGAATTGCAGGTTACCTTCCTATAACAATACCCTTGTTCTGAGTAGAATTTAAAGAAGAGTGGAAGGCATAAAAAGAAAAATAAAAAAAAAAAGAGAAGGGAAGAGGTAAAGAGATTCTGACAAGAGATATGATTGATGCTGTATGTGCTTTATCTTTCACAGCTTATGTAGTACATACATGAGAAATAGTTAGTTTGATAGTTAAAGAAACTAAATCCCTGTCGAGGATAAAATACATCAGGGATACAGAACAATTCTTCACCTGGTTTGGCTATCATTCACTTTCCAGCCTACTGGCTGTCTCCCAGGAAAATTCATAACAGACAAGAGGCAATGATCCTCTCTCCTCAGTCCCCCTTTTTTTCTTCCTTCCTCATTTCCCTCTCCCCTCCTATCATCACCATCTTTTCTGTTCCAGGGTTGAGAAGATAGAGCCAAATAGGTCTTATTTAAGGAAATGCTAACATTGGAAGAATCTTCACCCACTGCAGGACACCCCTCTGGAGCAGCTTCCAACAAACACAAGTCTTTTGTCACAGTTACTTACACAAACCTCTAGCTAAGTTCTCAAACCCCTTATGTGCTAAGCCACAGAAGTTGCTGCCAGATTGGTGCTACTGAAGAGGAAGGGATCTGTGAAGTGGTTAAAGCTCTGCTAAACAAACATTCAGATAGCAACATCGTGGCAGTTTCATTGTTCTGTTTGTTGATTTAAGAGATAGCAAGACATTTGTTAACAGAGTGCTCAAAGTCACAATGTCAAACACTCAGAAGTTAGGAATTGCCACTCTTCAACTGAAGACATTTCTGTTTGGCCCCTAAGTACACACATGCATCAGAAGCTGTGGATGACTGGCAAACAATGTACCAGGCAGGGCTGGTAGAGTATAGGCAGAAATCCCCAGGACTGCTGAAGCCTAGATCGGATCTCTGTTAGTCACAAGAAAAGTGAAGGACAAGCTGATCCTAGGGTCCAAAGAGGGATACAATGAAAATAAAAGCCAACAGACAGTGTTAGATTATCTAGGACAGTCCAACTGCTCTATAAAAGATCCTTGGAGGAAAGCCAGACCCTTGAGAAGGAGCACCATGGGGGCAGGACAACCTGATCATCAAGGCAGGGTGCTAGGAAAAGTGAAAGAGCTAGGGCCTGAGATAGGCAGCTGAGGCCCTAGGGCAAGAGTATCAGAAGAGAAAGCAAGTGGTGTGGTGACTGCAGCAAAGGGAACAAAGAAATCTAGTAATAGGGTTTGCTACTGGGTTTCCACTCAATGGAGTTTTGATTTTCCTGTGGTGGTCCTTATAAGGGGAATCTAAGCACACTGCAAGTTTCACAGCCCTTCTGTGAGCTCAGGGTATACCTTTATCCCGATGTCATGTGCACGACACAGAAACTCAAGAAGCAGCAGCAAATACTTAGACTTAACAGCCACTTGCCCCTTCTCACTCTGTGCAGCCACAGTAGATACCAACACCACCACTACATGATCCCTACTGCAGTGTTACAGCATCTGCTCTGGCAGGGGGGTTGGACTAGATGATCTTTCAAGGTCCCTTCCAACCCCTAACATTCTGTGATTCTGCCCTATCAGTCTGGCATCTTGGCTGGCACTGCCTGTCCCCATGAAACAGCACCCTTATCGTCTGCCTCTGCTTCCCCCCCTCCCCACCCTGTGGGGACTCTGCTCCATTGGAAGGGAAGGGCTGATATTTCACCCCTCTGAAATATGTTCTCTTTACCAGGAAATACTGGAGGAGACAGCAGATGCATCTGTGGGGGTCCTGAAGTTTAAAGGTGAGCGAGGAAGGGTGCTATGAAGTGGCACAGAAGACCACAGCCGAAGGAATGCTGCCTCCTCTGAGGGATTAATCACCCAGGAACATATTTCAGACCCACAGTGAGATCAAGAACGATGGTGGGAATTCAGTGAGTCTAGAGCAGGACAGAGAAACACCTCTCTAACCTGCACACCCCATCACCCCTATGTTAGGATACATCAGTATTTTGGGGGAAATGTCAACACTTTGAAGGGTCAAATGACAGTGCCTTTTATAGCTTTTTTTTGTATTTTCTTTTTTTTAAACTACATGTCACAGGACAGTTCTATACACAATCAAGATGATAATTTTAACCTGTTTATATCTGCTGAGAAAAAAAAAGTAGTAATTAACTAGGGAAACATGGGAAGAAAAGACTGCTCAATTCAGCAAGGCAGATTCTCAAAGGTGCTAAGCTGGCACAAGTGGTCCAGGAGAACACTGTTCTGGGAACATGTTGATTTTGTGCCATCCTTTTCACTAGCTTGATTACACAAAAGCTGCTCTTCCACCTCGCTGCAGCATCCCAGAGCCTCCTTTCCAATAGGGATCCAGCTTCCAATCCTGTGAGGCCTGTGAGGAAAAATTGGAGTGAACCACTCCAGCTGGCTTCATGATCCTTCAGGACATGGAGAAATCCATTCCCTCTTCCTAAAACCTCAAAGCTGCTGCAAGAGCAGCATACAAGGATTGCAACCTGGACTTCAAATTTCCTCATCCCTCTCCTAAGCACAAACTGAGCTAGAATTTAGGTGAGGTTTTCAAGCCAGGCCATTTTTTTCAGGCATTTATTTCCAACAACAGTCCATTCAGAATCTCCTTGGCACAAAGCCATAGGGACTGTTTATGGCTAAATGTAACTGCAGGCGCCATCCAGCCACAGACAGGCTCTTCATATGAATGAAAATATGTTGATCACAAATCTAAGGATAGGTAGGAAAGGAAAAAAAGGAAAAAGAGGAAAAAAGGGAAAAAAGGGAAAAAAAGGGGAAAAAAAGGGAAAAAAAAGGAAAAAAAGGAAAAAAAAAGGAAAAAAAAAGGAAAAAAAAGGAAAAAAAAGGAAAAAAAAAGGAAAAAAAAGGAAAAAAAAAGGAAAAAAAAGGAAAAAAAGGAAAAAAAGGAAAAAAAGGAAAATCCCACAACCTCAGAGTGGCAACTTAGGCAAGAAATAACACCCAAAATGCTTTCAAAACACTACATCGCTATCAAAGCCTACTAAAATAAGCAAGAAATGCGAAGTCCCCTGACAGTTCAGCACTTGTATCCACCAACAGGAAAAGTGGAGCCATACCCTAAGCAGATAATCTCTGTAGCTGGTCACCTGAGTTTCAGGCATCCACAGGTGAAATCTATAATGCAGCCCTAACAGCACTATCTCTAAGGGGAGGTTTTCCATTAGCTGTTTGCAGGAAATGTAGCAAACAGTTTCACTGAAAGGCATCTCTTAAACACTTTCACACAAGTAAGCTTTCAGTTACAAAAAGCAGCCTCAGCCAATCCACTGGGGTTTTCACATCACCCCAGAAACTTAACAGCATATGATTGAAAAGCAATGGAGTAAACAGCTTCTTCTCTAATTGCTCCTCCAAAATTATGTTATGCTCTGGGTGGTTGTATGAGGTGAGGTTTCTCCTGTTCAGGTCTAGGGAACCTGAAGGTCACCTATGGGCCAGATTTCATAAGGAGGTTCATTACACCAAGTCCTACTACATTATTTACCATGTGTTTGCCCAGCTCTTTTAATTGCTTTCTTACTAGCATTATACTCCCTGCAGTCTTCTCAGTGAGGCATACACATCTTTACCTCCTGTCCTGTAGTGATGGGCTCTGCCCTATGGATGCCTGCTGCATACATTCCCTGCTGGAGGCAAGGACAGCATTTGGGGGCAGAAGTGAGCAAATCTAAATGCAATGGGAAAAGGATACATTACATGGTGGTGTGTCCATCTGCTGACTTGATCTTTTTGGGTGCTCACCTTTGCCACTCTCACTAATTCATCCTCCCCTAACTGCTTCATAAGTATCATTTTTTCACAGTGAGAGTGCCAGAGCACTGGGAGAGACTGCCCAGAGAGGTTGTGGAGTCTCCTTCTCTGGAGATATTCAAAATCCACCTGGACACATTTCTGTGTGACTTACTGTAGAGAATCCTGCTGTGGCAGGGGTGTTGGACTGGATGATCTTTCGAGGTCCTTTCCAACCCCTAACATTCTGTGATCATCATCATCATCCCCTTTCCAGGTTAGACAGGTCCAAGGATATGCAAGAGTTAGTGTGTAATAGCCAGTGTTTAAGACCCCATGTTCTATGAGCCATCAGCATCTAGCACTTGGCTTATCACTAGATGTTAGCTATTAAAATTGCAATTAAGAGCAAAAGCAGTGTTAAGTCATTATTATAGGCTTTCTAAAATACATTTGATTCCTTCCAACACCTGTCCTCCTTCTCTCAAGATTTATGCAGTTGAATTTATTGGGACTGCCTGTCTTAATAGGCAGGAAGAAATAACACCTGTATAATGCTCTGCCTTCTCACAACTCCTCAAATGATTGTTCCAGTGTACTCTTTTGCTTCTAAATTATCTTTATGTTTGTGTTTTTTGGTAAACAGTGAAACATGCAGGCAGGATTGAATAAGGGTGCAAGTCTTTTGCTAGTGTTCCTCTGAGCTGACTGGGCTCCACTGTGCCTCAGCAGCAGAACTGTTCCTAAACCATGTTACTGAAAAGTGCATACCACACTGTAATGCAGTCACTATATATAGTCTGTAAGAGCTTTTGGAAACCATGAGGAAAAGAGCTATTTGATGTACAATAAATTATTAATTGTTAATAGTTAGTGTCTTGACAGGTTTCTGTTGTTCAGCTATTGTCCATCCCCAGTTTTGAGAGGAGGAGGGATCTTCTCTCCCCCTTCTTCATTCTTGCATCTTCCTTTCTCCCCCCCACTCGCCTCTGGCCAGTTTTGGGACCAATTCTCTCTGCATCTCTTTGCCCCTTACTGATTGAGGACATACTGGATCTCAATCCTCCTCCAGCTCTTCCATACACACATAGTGATAAAAAAACCAGTGCAGTAGCAGCTCAGAGAGCTCAACAACTCAACAGGAACCACTATAGTCTGGATCCTGCCTTCACATCAAAAGCAAGATTTCACACAGCCACCCCCTTGCGCTAATTCCAGTACCTTTTGTCTGAGAACACCACAGTAGTCTGGGCCATTTACTGACAGCAGTTTGTCTCTTCTTGCATTTATTATATGCCTGGAAAAGCACACATTCCTCTACACGGTTTGTTTGTGCTCATGTGCCTCTTGTGTTCCAAGCAGCCCTGCATGATCCTGCTACGTGCATGCCAGCTTTATCCTACATGAGAGGGCTTGGTATAGGGAACACAGATACGGCACAGGTGAGAGGTAGCTAGGAGGCAGTGCAGCATCTGTCAGGACCAAGCAGAGTGCAGCTCAAGGCCACTCATCCTCTCTGGATAATGAGATTCTGGCAGCCTCTCACCTGTATATGAGGTTACAGCTCTAAACCATACTTTCCACTGAAAATCCCAGAGATAAAGTCAAAGCCAGAAGAACACATTCCTTTACTCAGCTCTGCCTAACAGGTATGTGCCCTCCAAAACACAAACCACTGCTCAGGGGAGGAGTGAAGCAACTCTGAGGTTAAAGCTGATGCTGTGAGGCTGCAGGATAACCCTAAGTGCAATTCTGTGCTGAGCCATCCTCTATATGGTCTTATGAGCCTCTGCCCTGAGTCACTCCAGCCCCTAAGTGAAAACAGGAAGGAGGACTCACTTGTCTTTGTGCCCAAAACAAGCAAAGCCTTCAAAAGCTCCATGTAAAACCAGAAGCAATGCTTTCACCACCAGTGGGGGAAAAAAAGGAAACCTCAAAATGTCACACAAAAGAAGCACAGTATAGGGCAAGGCTCTAGAGGTGACAGGCTTGGGAGTCATGAGTCCTTCAGGCAGCAAAGAGAGAGATTTTTCAGGCAGAGGCTTCACACAGGCTACCTTGAGCATGAACAGCAGCTCTATCTAGCACATGTCCCAGATCACTATGTCTATTTGCTTGTCTCATCATTTGAAACAGACACACTATTCAATTTACAGGGAAGCACAGGGCTCCTGCCTTCACTGCACTATGAAAAATATACCCCATTGTCAGCCATGAGTGCAGCTGTACTACTGTGAATATGATTTACCTGCCAGGGCTGATGAAGACAAACCAGCTTTGGTGCCATTTCAGAAGCCAGGATAAAAACCTGCCTGGGAGAGACAACCATCTGTATCTTCCATGCAACTGCACCCACAGCAACTGTGCACGCAGAAGCACAGAAGAGTGCACAGAGGTGTATGGGCACACGAGGAAGGGTATGAACCTTTTTCCATGTCACTTGTTGGATATAAAGCACTTAACGCAAGGTTTAGAAAAGCATTTCTAGACAGATGACCCCATTTGAGCAGTTAATTCCAGACTTTCTCAAGCCAAGAACAAACAACTGGAAATATCTTCACCTAACACTGGAATCGTGAGGATTAATCACAAAATAGGAGGCACTCCTCACTGTAGAGCAAGGGATGGGAAGAGAACAGTAAAGGCACAAGACCAGTATTTTTACATCCCAATTCCAGAAACAATACAGGGAATCCTATTTATTTTATCCTAGATAAAATAGCCTGTCCCCAGAGCATGTGCACATATTCCTTGATTCTGCAAAGAGCACACCAGAATGTAAAGGGAGATATTCAGAAGTAGAAATGAAATAGCTTTCTTTTTTTTTTAAGTAGCAAACTTAAAACATTGTGAAAGGTTAGAATGATTTAGAGCATCCAGTCTGAGAGGCCACACTTGGCTGTTCTCTGAGTATGTGCGAGGTGACTCTTGCAGCAGCCAGAAGAAAAAAAAACGTGTTGCTTGCAGTCTCTTTCATTTCCCTGCCCTTTCTGAGAGGCAGACAAAAGTTACCTGCTTGCCATGTGGGGCCATGGCACAGATCAGTTCCTGTTTCTCTGTCACAGGCAAAGCAAGAGCAATGTGGACAGAAGAAGAACCTTATCTCCTATGAGGGAGGAGAGGTCAGGCATGCAACCTCTGCTTCTTGCTTAATTTTCTGAGATACTTTGGGACTAGATTAAGGTTGTGTAAATTTGTTGGTATGTAGAATGGCATGGGGTTGGAAAGGACCCTCAAAAATTGTCTAGTTCTTTGTATATAGGGGTGCACATATGCACCTACCTACAACACAACACTACAGTAGCCTCTGCAGGCTTTGCATTTCAACTGTATTACTGTAAAGGTGTGGGGGTGTGCCTTATCCCTGTTGGACAGGCTCTGGTATCGCTATCAGGGATATCTAATTGGTTACCAGCATTCCATTATCTCTATGAAGTAGATGTCACAAAGGGGACATTGTAGTGGCAACACAACTGATTGGCTGGCATTGTCAAAGGCAGTTACCTGGCATATGGTCTGCTTTAGTAGGAGATAAACTAAATTGCAGAAGATCTTGTACAGCACCATCCTACACACAGATCATGGAGATTGGAAGAAGGTATTCTATCACTTTAATTTCAAAATCACTACAGAGGGAGCAAGCAAAGCTTAGACAGCCTCTAGCCAGCCAGGAACTAGCTTATATAGCTCCACTAAAGAGGTCCTTTGTTACCCTTTGGCATCAGCTACCAAATTTGGAGAAACAGAGGGATTATTAAGAATATGTGAGGTAGTGGTAACGTTATCACAAGTGGATGGACAAACTAGCATTGTCATGACAGAAACTGGACTACAACTAACATTATCCAAATTCTTCATTGGTTTGCTGGCCCAGAAAATTCTACATTCCACATTAGGCAGGAAAAAAAAATCATAACGGCATACACACAAGGGGAGAAAAGTAACAATGGCATAGCTGCATTAGATGGGATCAGGTTGCCACTATATGTGGTCTACAACAGAAAATAAAATCTTTCCTAAAAAGACAGAATTATTGTGAGGGTCATTCAGATGAGATGAGAAAAATGACAGTCCAGTCTCATGACTGACACTGTAAAGCAAGTATGTTCACTGAGGTATCACTGAGCTCAGGCCAGGCTTAATAAGTTTCAAAAGGTGTAATGACAGGGATCAGAGGAGGAAAGCAGGACTCAGGTTGGCCCTTCCTCCTGGAGTTATGACAGATATATAGTACTCTTTGGTTATTCCAATCAAATAGACCATTTGGGAACATTTTGGTATTGTACAATTTGACAGCTACAAAAGATCATTAAGAAAACTTCATGAAGAAGACTTCAGCTGAAGCTGTTGTTGTCAGTACATTTAGGAGTATGGTGTTCAGTTAGTTTTGTTGCTATTGAGGAAAGGAGAAAAGGAACATCAAACAACTTGAATTCAACAGAAATCAGACTTGTGAAAGAATAAGATCTTCACTGACTCCCCTCTAAGCAAAGATGAGCTTATTGAGCTTCAAGATGGGAAATGAACAGAAGATGAATAAAATTACTTTACAGGAGCTGAAGTTACAGTTCATGATTTTGTTTTCACCTTGGTCAATACCACTTGTTAGGATTGTTGAAAGAAATAGTCTCTCTCCTCTTGATTCCTACATTCCAATTATTACTATTGAAACCCGCTTCATTGCCAGTGCTGCCCTACCTAGAAGAGACTGACAATGGCAACATTTCATCAGCCTCTGGTTCCTGCTGTCTGAATGAAAGCGCATTGGGATTTGAGGATCAGATGAGTAGCAAAACTGTAGTCACTTAATGAAAGCCTACCCTTGCTTCTCAATCTGAGATTAGCCACATTCAAGGAAAACTTTTTTTTTTTAGAAACAGAAGTCTTGTAAAAGATTTTTCTAGTTTTTCCAAAACCTTCAAAGTTTTCCTTACAAATCAGAAGAAAACAAACTATGTCTGAAGCCTCCACATTTGTTTTATTCCTTGTTTTCCCTTCAGGAAGGATCTAGATCCAAGATTCATTCCTAGAAGGACAGCAAGGCCTTTTCTACATTAAGAAAGTTTGCTCTGTATTGATATTATTACATTGGTGCTAACTTCCTTAATGTAGGCAGTGCTGCAGTTGACCTTAGAAAACAGAGAATCTCTCTAACAGGTTGACAGACTTGCTGGAGACCATCTGGAGTATGCAACCTCGAAAAACTGGAGTCTTTATGCTAGTTATTCAAATATAGCAGGAATGTTAACTCACCTCATATTTTTCTTGTTCTTGTCAGACAACATTCTTAGACTAGAGAGTGAGATGAAGAATTTGTTGCTCCATTCCTGGGCAATAGCTACCTGCTGTGTCATCTTTTCTTTAGTTCTATGCTTGGAGTCCAGAGGGAGGGCACAGGGAAAGGGAGAATTGAGAGAATTGATGTTGGCATTTCAAAGTTCCCCATCAATGTCAGATTCAAACCGTTTGGTATCATTAGAAACAGGGCAGTCTGTTGTCATTTTTCTCCTGTTTATATTGCCCCTGTAACTAAGCAAAATAAAGAAAGTGAAATTACAGCTCTGGAGGGCTTCTCTTTTCTCCTTTTTTGTGCTTCTGTCATCCTAGTTGACTGTTCTTAGCTGCCCAGGAACTGTCAGCTTGTATAGCAACCAGGGGGTCTCTGGCAATCCAAAGTGACAAAAAATAATATAGTGGAAAAAAAATCACCAAGAGGCAGATGAAAGAAGTGGTGAAGCCAACAGAAAAACAACAAAGGGGAAGCAATGGAGCTGGATTGGTTGCAGTTGTTTGTGTGCTCTGGAAATATCAGTAATAATAAAGAAGAGGTAATAAATTGCTTTGAAGCCCTCTATGATCCTTTCCTTATTCTCTGTCACCCTGGAGGTGAACTGTGTACACTGGAAGTTTCTTTCTCTCTTTCTTCTTCCTGGGATTTAACAGATTTGGTAACCTTGATGCTTTTTATTGTGTGCTCCAGAAATTAAATTCCACTCAGTTAAGGCACATTGTGAGTGGAAATGCAGCCGTCAGCTCAGCTGGACTTGAATCATAGAATCATTAAGGTTGGAGAAGACCTCCAAGATCATCAAGTCCAACCATCAACCTATCACCACCATGCCACTAAACCATGTCCTTAAGTACCACATTGGTATGTTTTTTTGAACACCTCCAGGCATAGTGACTCCACCACTTCCTTGGGCAACCTGTTCCAATGCCTAACAACCCTTTCAGTGAAGAAAGCTTTCTTAATAACCAATCTAAACCTTCCCTGCTGCAGCTTGAGGCCATTTCCTCTTCTCCTATGACTGGTAATCCAAGAGAAGAGATGGACTCCAACCTCAATACAACCTCCTCTCAGGTAGTTGTAGGGAGAGACAAGGTCTCCCCTGAGCCTCCTCTTCAGTCTAAACAACCCCAGCTCCCTCAGCTGCTAAGAAGTAGCTTGTAGAAGCTCAGGCAGCTTCTACAATCCATCATGAATTGAAGAACTTGTTTCACTGTCCTTTCCCTGCCCTGGCTCCTACCCTCTCATCAAACAGTAGCCTGCAGTTCCCTAAACTAGTCAGAAAACAAAACCTCAAACCCTTACCTTCTCACTCTGAAACTTAGAGGGAATGACTTACCTCCCTGGCTTGGAGAAATGGTCACAAGTTTATCTCTGTGTGACAGTTCCACCTAGCCCCACAGAGACATCAATTGCACAGCCATCAAGCAGCACAAAGGGGTTTTGACCCTGCAGGAGCCAGCACTGCACCTAGGGACGGACACCTGAGCTGGGAGTTGAAGCAGAAACCCTTTCTGGAGGAGCTCGGTACCCTGCCGTGGGCAGCATAGTCACGCTGGGGCTTCTTGTTGTTTTGACTCTAAGCTCCCAGCAGCACAGACACAAAAGGAAGGAACCCAGGCTAAGTCAGTTGGAGATGGCCTGCTGTGGCCTGAGGACCTGGTCACAGTCAGATGATGCTCCCCACAGTGCGGGATGTCCCTTTCTGGTTACTTCCATGGATTAAGTGATGCCTGGCCTTTGTTTGGTGAGTGACCAGATATACCTCAACAGGTAGAATTATTCCCTTTTTTTGAGTGAGCTAATGGGTAATTGCAGTTTGTCATGTCTAGTGTCTGTGCTATTTATGATTAAGAAATTGGTTGTGCAACAGCTGACTCCCCAGCTGAGACCAGAACTTTAATTTGTCACAAGAAGCACTAATTGACCTTGTTCAATAAATCCCCATTTTGGTTAAGCAACTGCTATCCATTTCATGGGTGCCTCCACAACACTCTGAATACTCAGCTTCAATGGAGCACCTAGAGTCCCAGAGGAGAGATGAGAGGTCAACTGCATTAGATTCCTACCACTACATATAAAAGCAATTTTTGTCTTGAACAGAAGATTAGGAATCAGAGGAGGGTGCTTGTTTTGGAAAGGTTGCTGTGTACAAGGACTTCTGGGGTGATCAGTAAAGTGCCCATAATTTTGTGGTTCTAACACTAATAAAAGCACTGTAAAATACAGAAATGTCAGTTATAGGGCGTCTCAGAACTAAAGTTCTGAGCCTGTGCAGAGAGGAACTGGGATGAAGATTGTAGAAAATGTGTGGTATTCACTGGAGAAGAGCTTTCAATTCACTGTGTGGCCAATGGAAGAGCAACTCTCATGTCACCCCCACAAATCCTTTTAGGTGATCAGTTAAAAAGCATATCAGAAAAGCCAGAAAGGCAAGTCCCCTGCCTACAGAAGTCTGCCATACTATGGCCCTTCCATGTGACAGAAAGGTGTGAACACCCTTGCAATGCTTTGATCTGGCTCTCAGAATGTAGGATTCCTCTCACTCTGGAACTCCTTCAGGAAGCCATTTACTGGGTCCTTTGTGTGGACACAGGGCATTCTTAGAACCAAATACCTCCATCATAGAGACAGTTCAGCTCCCTGCCTTGAGTGATATTCAGCATTTGAGCATTCCTGACTTAGTGGGTGTTTTTCTGTTGGGTAGATTTAGTTCTGGTACAAAGTCAGAGAGGTCCTATTTCTGGGCAGTTTCAGCCTGGTCATAAATCTTGTGTCACAGATCAAGTCAAACTGGTAATAAGTCTCTTAAAGCTTGTAAGACAATGCCAGATCCAGCCGTTGGAAAAGGATGCACAATTCCATTGACTGCCAGTGCTTGTTTGCATGAGATCTTATCTCTTTCTTTCTCTACTATCCCCAATACTAATGCCTTGTCTGCTTTAAGAGTCTCTGAAGTAAATGCTGCTCTGAAGAGGAACAACAGTCTAGAGATGGCCAGAAAATGCCAGTTTCATACTGTTTTCTCAGGATGCCAAAGCTTTTCATTCCACAATATGTATAACATAGCTGGACACAGGGCAGGATCAGGACAAAGCCATAGTCTGCCTTAATCATCTTCATAGCCCTTTCTGCCAACACCTCTGAGGTCAAATTCTCTCACTGCCTGTTGGGCACATCAACACACCAAAAAGAAATAATGCTCCCAGACCCTTAAGCACCTCTGGAATTCCCCTGAGACAGTGTGGATGGTCCCTGTTACAGGTTATTTCTCTCTATAAGAACCCAATTTTGCAAGAAATGCCAGAAAGCTACAGATGGTCTACATCATGACTCACACTGCATCTCCCATCACTCCTCTCTCATGTACAATCTCCACCAAAACCTCTTTGGGCAACATAAGTCATCCAGATATGGTCAGTAAGGTGTTTTATGGTTTTTACACATTCTGAGGAACTCTACTTTCAAAGCTGCAAAAGCCATCCAAGGAAGACACCTTAGTATAAATTCTGGAGTAGGCATATGTGAGACTGCTTAACTTCTGAGGTGGTCAATCAGCAATGAGTTATTGCCCACCAGATGGAAGAAAGGACTCAAAGTTGTCTGTTCAAAATCAAGAAAGTATGATTCAAGTATAACAAATTGGTAGTTCTTGTTCCTGTATTTCCCATCTCCCATATCCCAGGGGAATGCTCCTGCAGGCCTGGACAACCAACTTCCTCTCCACTTGACTATGGGAAATCTACTGCAAAGTGTTATGACCCCTTCAGGCAAAACAAAGAAAGAGCTTCGACTGGGAAGGAGAAAAAACAAAAACCAAACAAAGTAAAACAAACAAAACTCCAAGCAAAACAAATAAAAAACCCAACATAAAAACCCCACAAACCAAATCAACCCCCCAAAAAACAGCAACACAAACCCCCAACACCAGGGAACAGAGGCAGAACAGGGACTTCTATGTGAAAACTGTGGCCACTGTGCTGTTTTTTACTCTGGTACAGCTGATCTCTTTCAATAAAAATTCCCAGGTGAGACCAAAAACTTCCAAACATAAGTTACATTTAAAACCAACCAGCTCATTCTTGTATTTCAATGAATTGAAAGTCTTTGACAAAACTGTCAGAAAATTCCCCACTGAGTTTCTATGAAGGATGCTCCTAAAAGCAGTGTTGGTACAAATATTATAAACACCAAGTATCCAGGCTACAGGACAGCAAAAGTTAGATATAAGAGTGTCTGACCTTGTTTCTCAATCTGCATATGCCATACTCATTCATAATGGAAGCATTCAGACAAGCCAACAGTTGTTCCTTTTCATTTAATCCTTTTGCCAAATAATAAATCTTTTGGACAGCCTCACTGGAATTATTCATACACACAAACAATCAGCTACTGGAATGTGTTTCTTTTCAAGTTGTTGATCTCCTTCATATTCCCTGGGCCTCAGGCACCTCTCATAATATCTTCTTTGATGGTATAGGAAGGTAAAATCAGATTTTTAACTTCAGATAAGGGCATAAAATTTTTAATACACACAAGGGAGAGAAGAACTGTTTACTATTCTAGGGCATTCTACAGAAGTAATAGGGGGTTTTGCCCTTCACCCCCACCTCTTTTTTTTTTTTTTCAAGGCAAATGTTTTAGAAATCACTTAATTATACTATAGAAATCTGAGTGCCAAAAAGAAATCACTGGGCTGATGGAAGAGACAGTAAGACAAAAAAAATGCTGAGAGATCTGGAGGGATTGGGCAGAAGCACAGCAGAAGCAAATTGTCCAGGTAGAAGGGTTAGAATTTTCATCTACTGATCTATTTGGATTGAATTTTTAGTAAAATCTTCAGAACACCCTCGACTACTAAGAGAAAACAAGAAAGAAAGATTAATAGGTTAACAAGAAAAAAGAATTAAGAGGTTAACAAGAAAGTTTTGAAGAGAAAAGCCATTCTTGGTCTTGAAACTCACTTGACTACAAAAGTGCTTTCTTTCGTCCAGCGTCTTTCATTGCAGCTCCCAGAATATCAAGGAAGGGCAGCCAAGTTATGATGACTGGAAAAGGCCATTACTTAAGCCTGACCATTAAAACAGAGCACAGAGATTAAAGCCAGCTGAGTTTTCAGATAAGTCTGTAGCAAATGAGGTTGCTGTAAGCATAAACAGCACTGACATCCAACCATGTTGAATGTTGCTGAAGCAGAGAGACATCTGTGCTCCTAAAGCCATGAGAAAACTAAGGGGAAAGCATTCCAAAAGACAAAGACCTTTTCCTGCCTTTAACTAGTCCCAACAGACATTTATCCAGTTTGGTTTTTTGTTTTTGTTGGGGTTTTCTGTTTGGTTTATTTTGGGGTTTTGGTGGGGGAGAGGGGTTGGTTTTGTTTCTTTGTTTGTTTGGGGTTTTTTTGTGAAAAATTCAAAGAAGAAATTCAATATTCTTCCTGGGCAATCTATTGTAGTGCTAGAAAGGTACTCCTAAGTTGTAAGCTAGATCTTCTTGCTTCAATTTGAGCCCATCACTCCTCATTCTTTCCTTGGTGGATGTGGATTGTAGTCTTATCTCCACAAATACCATATGTCTAGCAGCAAATTCAGCTTCCCTCACTGTTAGGCATAGGCCTTAATTACAAGATGATTTCAGCTCTGACAGCTCTTCTTTGCACATACACCATGCATATTTATGGCACATGCCAAAGACGGTGGCTTGGAATGGATGGTTCTAAGGATTTTGTTGTGGTAGACAAAACAAATTGCCATTGCTGGCATTACAGTACAAGAAACATTTTTCACACACCCTCATAAGAATTCCATAAACACACGCGCACACACACACACACACACACAAACACATCTTTCCCAATAAAAGCAGGGTTGTTTACATACTCTGACATTTCTGAGGGCAACCTAATGCTACCAGAAGCATGCTTAGTCCATAGCTATGTGCAACCACCCAAGTGCATGCACAGACACAAAGGCATACGAACACTTATAGATTTGTGGCACAGACTTGCAGATGATGTAAATGAGCGTTGATCCTACTCAGACTAACTCCCATTCAAGTTGGCCAACAGATATGAACAGACAAGTATGTGGATTTCCATGTCTACACAGTCATATGGGCTGTATACCCAAGTGGATGTGCATTGCATACCTTCCTGGCCTGATGGATGCTGGAGTATAGCTGCTAGCCTGGCCACCCAATGCACAAACGTGAGCACCATTGAGTTCCCATCAGTAGAAAACTCTGGCTCAGGCACTAGGAGAAAGACTACAAGCAGCACAGCATAGTTCAGCAGGGCCCTGTTGAACCAATTAGGGTTAACACATTTCTGGTTAATGAGAGGTGCCGGTCATGATTGTAAATTAATATTTTCCAGTGGCTACCCATGCACTCAAGTGTCAGTATTGATCAAACTTACCTCTGCCCAGTTAATGCTGATGGATTCAACAGCAACATACGCCTGCTCATCTGTTACCCAATTAAGATAAGCTCTCGACTCATCCTAATAGCTGTATTTATTGTCATCAGGAATATTGATGTATCTCTGTGCTAACTGCAAGCCAAAATGCTCACGTGAGCACATGCAAAGGAGGTGGTGTTGCTGTGGGAATTGTCCCAGGCTCAAACCACAGTGAGAAAGCACTATGCATTCTTTTGTCCAGAAAGGCAGTATTTTCTATGGGGAAACTGAAAGTAAAGGATCCTTGCCTTCTCTAGTCTTGCTAAGCTAGATTTTCCTCGCCCTGCATCAGAGAATAAGCAGCACAGCAAGCTCCACAAACAAACTGCTTGGATCTTTAAAGACTAAAGCAAATGGAAGCCTCCTGTTGCACAGGGAGTCCAGCATGTGAGATGTAAGGAAAAGGGCATGTAAGAAAAATCATGGTATGAATCATTTAATGGCCTGGGTTGGAAGGGACCTTAAAGATCATCTAGCTCCAACGCCCCTGCCATGGTAAGGATGCCACCCACTAGACAAAGTTGTCCAGGGCCACATCAAACTTGGCCTAAAACACTGCCAGGGATGGGCAGCCACACCCTCTCAGGCAACCTGTTCCCGCACATAACCGTCGTCTGGGTGAAGAATGTTTTTCTTACATCTGAACTAAATCTCCCATCCTCCAGTTTGAAGCCATTTGCCCTTGTCCTATTGCTTTCTGCCCAGGTAAAGAGTCTCTCTCCCTCTTTTTGTAAGCCCCCTTTAGGTATTGGAAGGCTGCTATGAGATCTTCCCAGGGCTTTCTCTTCTCCAGGCTGAACAATCACAACTCTCTCAGCCTGTTCTCATCAGGGAGATATTCAAGCACTCTGATCATCTTTATGACCCTCTTCTGGACCCGCCCTAAAAGATCCACATCTTTCTTATGCTGAGGACCCCAGACCTGGATGCAGTACTCCAGGTAGGGTCTCATGAGGGCAGAGTAGAGTGGCAGAATCATCTCCCTTGACCTGCTGGTCATTCCTTTCCTGATGCAGCCCAGGATACTATTGGTTTTCTGTGCTGCAAGTGCACATTGCTACCTTATATCCGGCTTTTCATCCACCATGACCTCCAAGTCCTTCTCCACAGGGCTGCTCTCAGTAAGTTCACCTGCCAAACGGTACTCATGTCCAGGATTGGCCAGGTGCAGGACCTTACACTTGGACTTGTTGAACCTCATCCAGTTCCCATGGGCCCACTTTTCAAGTTTGTCCAAGTCCCTCTGGATGGCACCCCACCCTTCTTGTGTATCAACTGCACTACTCAGCTTCATGTTATCTGCAAACTTGCTGAGGGAGCACTCGATCCCACTGTGTATGTCATTAATAAAGATGCTGAAGAGCACTGATCCCAAGACACAGCCCTGAGGGACACCACTCACCACCGGTCTCCACCTCGACATAGAGCCATTGACCACAGCTCTTTGGCTGCATCCCTCTAGCCAATTTCTTATCCACTGAATAGTCCACCCTTCAAATCCATATCTCTCAAATTTAGAGATAAAGATGTCATGTGGAACTGTGTCAAAGGTCTTACAGAAATCTAGGTAGTCAACATCAGTCAGTCTTCCCTCTACTGTTACAGTCATGCCACCATAAGCATCTTTTTGTATGATTCCCTAAATTTGTAGCCTGTCTGAAGCAGAAGCTGCTGTGTAAGCTAATGGGCCTTGGGTAAGGGATATGACAGCAGCTGTCTGTAGAAAGCAAACAAAAAAAGACTGTAGGAAAATTAAACATTTTCCTTGCAGTGCACGAAGTTTGTTCTTGAAAAGCCCAAACAATTTAGACAACCCAAGAAGTTCTTGCGTCTTCCTGGAAACACAGATCCCTGTTCCTAGCAAATTAGCTATTAGATAGAGAAGAGATCATAAAAAGGTCATTTTATGCTAAATCAGAAGCAAGAGCTCAGAAGAGGCCAGTTTGTCTCTGCAGCCAAAGTCCAGCCCTGACAACCCCAGCCAAAACACCCATCCTGTGCTGCAGAGACTGCATGCTGTGGTGTATAAAGCTGAATTAGAAAAGAGGGTTGTAAATGTGACTCCTAGCACTCAACAAGTTAGAAAGCAGTTAACACAGGTCTTTTAGTGTGTGACACTGGCCTCTGTGCTTACTCATTAAGGATGTCTTTCCCCTGCCATCTAAGCACAAATGATAGCACCATCTGACTTATGCAGAGGCTAAGTTTCATCCCAGGGAAATGGCTGGAATCTCAAGTCATCTGTAAAAACCTATCTGGTGGTTTTCCTAACTGGTAGCCTCATCAGTCTTCCAGTTTAACAGATGCCCCTGTGGCAGCTTAAGGTCCTGGAAGCACAGGGCCTTTTAAGCCACAGTCAATGATAGCTCACATCAAGCCAGGAAAGTCTGAATGGGATTTTGCAAATGGACCCTTTTAACCCACCAGAGGTGGAACTTGCAAACCTGCTGCCACAGAATGATGGCAGAACTCACGCTGCTGCTGCTTCTGTCCAATCTGTCCTTTAGAAAAGTGAAGGACACCCATCTCCAGGGCTCTCCACTTAGTACTTTTCACCATTCACTAAATTAAAAAGTGAGCAATTGACAGCATACCTTATTAAATGATGCTTCTCTCTTCTTCCCCCTACTACCATGGCCATGTTTTAACAGCCACAGACACTTTGGCGGTGTCTTTTTAATTTGATTTACCTAAAAAAATAACACACAAAGCCATTTGGCCTTGTGCCACTCAGTGTACTGCTATAGAGCAGACATGAGTTATAGGGTAATATTTCACATCCTGTTGTGTCTTATTACTTAACTAATAACCATATTTACCCAGGGTTTTCCCCAAACAACTCAGACAGGTTTAACGGAAATCTTGATTAAAGAATGACAGCCAAAGTATTGGATGTTAAGTATAAATAAGAGTAATGTGAAAAATGGAAGAGGTTACTATTGTATCCTGGTAGTTTGCAGTAAATCAGTATAATATGAAAGTTCCTCCATTCCTGGGCCTCCTCAGTTGCCAGGTCTCTCACTGCAACCCATGTAGAGAGCTGGCAGTCCTCTTACTTGCATAAGTGCAGAGCTTGTGAGCTGCAGCTGCAACATGCAATGGTACCATTTGCTTGCCAGAGGCTAAACCTTTTACCCTAAGCCCTTAGCCACTACAGCTAAGGGAATAATCAGCCACCTCTCAACTTCTCACCTTCTCTGGGGCTAGCCCCCAAGAAATAAAATTACAGTAAACCAGTGTATCACAGCCTCCATCTTCCAAAAATTCCCTGATGTTCTCAGTAGTTTGCAGCTATAAAAAGAATTTTAGTTGATATAAAAAAACCCCAAATCTCAGTGTATTATCTGTGTAACTCACTGCTGAGGCAGACAAAGCCAAGTACCATGTAAATGACAAGGGTATTAGACATTACCAGGAAAAGCACCTCCATTCATGTTAGAGAGGATATGACATTTTCACCTGCTCACATGACTTTTTCAAGCAGCAACTGTCTCTCTGGTAGATTATTCCATCATCTTGCACCTTGCAATTTCTGCTGAAATAGTTGGTGTTGCCCTCTGTTCAAGACACCATACAGAGCTGTCAAAGTCCTTGTCTGACTTCCTGTGGTAATTCTCCAGCTGACTAAGGAACTAAAGCTACACATCCATTCAGCTGAGGAAGGCACTGCAGATTCCTCCCAATCTAGCTGCATTCAGAAAACTCATCTAATACTGTAAACACCAGGACTCCTGTCAAAAGCAAAGAAGGAAAAAATACATTCAAATTTATGTCCAAGTTGCTATTTGCCTGACTGCCTCTTAGATTACCTGCCCTCTGGAAGGGAGGTAAAAAACCCATCACCATTCTCTGCGGCTTCTGGTTTTCCCACGGAGATTTCCCCTCCACAAGTTTACTAGGCTCAGATATAACTCCTCTGTAAGAGTGGCTAAAATCACAGCCTTACAAGGGAAGTATGCAAGCCATGGCTGATCACTCAAAGTAATGTCATTTCTGTAGAATTATTTAAGTTAATGAATGGGCAAAATCCAGCAGTTGTTACTCAGGCAAAACATCAACCCAAGATGCTGAAAGTTTTGAATGAATAAAGACTTTAGGATTTGGTCCAACAGTACTAATTTTGGAGCAGACATCTCAAGAAACATGAGTTTCTCCTGACAAGGGGTGGTGACACAAGATGCTCTTATGGTCCAGTCCCACATCACACCAGTAACAGTTTGTCACTGGCTTCACTCCTGAGAGAAGGACTACATCAGGGAGTGGCTGAGGAGCAGAAGTGAAATGACTCAACATTTACCCTTTGGTCAGGCTCTACAGAGGCTGTTTTTTTCATCCTTCAGTATTTCAGCATTCCCTAGTCTTGCTTCCACATTAGAAGCCTGGGTATGCAACTCATGTTCCTTTCCAAGCCAAGAGATTTACACTGCAGGTGAGCCTATGGGTATTTGCGAAGTATTTTCATTTGCAGGGTCAGTCTTAGATCTGTGCCCAAATAAGATCCAACTAGGGAAGGTCACAACAGTGCAAGGGCAGGGAGAGGCTGAGATCTTCTTTGCCTCCTCATCAACAAGGAAAGGAGCCCCAGGAGCTGAGCAGGGTCTTGTGGAGGTGGTACCAATGAGTAACTATGAAGCAGGAAACAAAACTGCATATCTTATTGAGAATATCTAGTCCCAGCTAAGGGAACAATTTCTAGTTTTACACTGACATCACCTGCACTTGCAGTAAGTTTTACCATATACTTTCTCTCGTTCCCAGCTCACCTCCCCATAAGTACACAGAGCTGTACTCAGTCCAGCTTTCAGCTCTGTACTCCACCAGGTCCTACATAGCGTCTTCCCAGTCCTCTTTCCCCTCACAAGTGCCTATACTTCTCACACATTTCCACTTCTTATAGCCCTGCTTGTTCTCTTTGGGAGTGGTGTGGGCTCATTATTAACTCTGCCAGCTGTTTCATCACATTGACTCTCAACAGTCCAAACTAGGAAGGCCTTTGTTCTCCAGGACACCCCTCCCAGCTGACTCCAACTGGGTGTCTTATCAACCAGAAGCAGCAGCTTTTGTCCTAGCAGCTTATTTTTACATGCCAATCCTTCTGTGCTAGGAAAAAAAGAGCCTTTCTCCTCCTCCTCCCATGGACTCCTACCACTTATCTTTCATTTTTTTCCTAAGGGAGAAGGGGGAATCAAACCATTCCTTTTAGCTCAACTACTTCTGGTGAGCATATTTTGTCCTTCTGCAGCAGATAGAGCTTGTAAAGGAAAAGAGACCACATCCTTATGAGCTAACTTACAGACCAGGAGCTAAAAACTCTGCCAAAAGGAATAAATTAGGCAGATGGTACTAGTTTCTATTAGGAAAGTAGGGATCTTCTTTAAAAACAAAAATGTAGGATGATAGAGGTCCCCCAAATCACAGTGCATATGCATAATAGGTCCAAAGCATTAAAATCAACTAGTTTAAGTGCGTTCAGGACTTATCCTGGAAAAAAAAAACCAAACCAAAACCAGACAGATTGAGCTAGACTGATCAGACTCAGCCCAAGAGCAACACCAGCTGCTGGTCTTTGCAGTGACAGAAAAGGCATCAGCAGATTGAACGGCAGGCAGGGAAAGAAAAAAAAAAAGCGCCTTAAACTACAGTTCCCATGAATCCTTGTAGTGCCTCAAGCTGCCACTGTGAAAACTGCATTTCAACCTTTTGTTCCAATACAGAATAGAGACATATCAGAAACAGGGAAAGGTGATTTCCCTTTTCTCTAAGCCTGAGGATTTATCACTTGAGGGAGGCTGCAAGGACTATGTGTCCCATTCATCTCCTCTTTTTTTTCCCCCCTAAAGCCCAGACCTTATTTTGGAAGCACTTGACTTCCATTCACAAGTGATCTTCCACTTCTCCTATTGACAGGCACGTATCCATACTTCTCACTTACTCTTTGCCATTGGCTGTCTTTTTTCCAAACTCACTCTTTTTCAGTGACCTGGAGGAAAGCCAGATCCCTAATACCAGAAGATCATTTTGTAAAGTACTGCTCTCCTCTGAAGGATCAGTGCATGAGCTGCATTTGGAAAAGTTTCTGCTGAGGTAATGGAGATCCCAGAATCACAGTGGAGAAATGAGAAACTACTCCATTTTAAATTCAGTGACAAGTTCTGTGTTGAAAAACATGACTTCCTTAATCACACTTTTCTACAACCTTCTATTTTTCCTTACACATTCACTTATTCTTCTTTTTTTTCATGTAAAATATATGTCAGCATAATTTCTCAACCAATCAAATTCTATATCCTTCCTTTGTGGTACCCTCAGTCACCTCTAGCTCCACTTATCTGAATTTACTCAGCTTGGCAGAAACACTGCTGTACTCATGCTTACTTTCACATCACAAACCACATTCCCTAGCATCTTTCCTTCCCACCCTCTGTGGCAGCCGTTCTGTAGAGATGCATCAAAACTATATTCCTTGTGTCTAAGGCACCTCAGCTCCCAGACATCACAACACCTTTGTGTTGTGCTGCTGCCCTGTCCCCATTGGAAGAGCCTTTAAAGATCAGGTCCTATCTTTATTGCCGTTTCTGTTTTGAGACATTCTTGGGAGTCCTGGAAGATTGGGCTTCCAATTTCAGTAAAGATGATGCCCATCCTTGCACACAGACCAAGCAGATATTTGTACTAAGAAAAATACTGATGTCAGGTTCAGGGAGTGCTAGAAGAGCACACTTGGGTGTGCAGTCTCCCAGTAACACCTGTAACAAAACAGCTGCTGAGAACTGCAAGCAAATAAACTTCCCAATTTTATGGCTACTCACATTATTCCTGACCAAGATGCAGTATGAAGTACAAATTAATATACCAAGAGCAGAAGGAGAGATTATGATTTTGCCTGATTTCCCAGCACTGATCACCAAACTTCAACTCAAAATTTCTGTATCAGATTGCCTGTATTTGAGCTAGGTTCTCTCTTTTGGGCAGCAGGCCAGTCTTGATTTGAAAATCTGGAATACAGAAAAGTTAGCATTTTTCCAGTCATTCCATCCTGATGAAAAGTTATCCTCACTATTAAAAATGCTTCAATTCCCTTTTCCCCTCTCTCCCCTTCTTTTGTGTAATTCAGCTTGCAACTACTGGGCCTTGTTAGCCTTTTATCTGCCAGAACTGCTGGAACCTTCTTCTTAAGTAGGTAAGCAGGGCCTATAGTGATGATCCTTCTCAGTCTTCTCTAAATAGATTGAGTTTCCCAGGTCTTTTGTTTTCAGGCAGATTTCTAAACCTTGCATCATCCCAGTGGGCTCTTATCTGAGCACTTTCCAGTTTGTCACCAGGTCTTTGATAAATTGTGTAACAGCTAATATTGCAAGAGAAACCATCACTTCTTCCCTTTCTAGGCTTTAGTGTGCTTGATTTCTCACCCATAACATTACACATAACTACATATCATATGCAATAAAAAAACATCACACAGAGGAGACTTTTAAAGGTCAGAAACTAAACTAGAAAATACATACTGGATAAACTAATAAAAGCCTTTTAAATATTATTTTTGTTTCTGTTTCCACTTCTGCATGCCAGACGCTAGAGGAGCTTAAAGTACCTTAGCTGGTGACTTAATCTAGTTTGGAGAGAATTAGCCTGATGCCACTATCACTTCTTCCTTTGGAAAACCATCCTGGCAAGACTTAAGGGAAATCCTTTTCCTTACACCTAAATTTTTCATGTGGTTAATTTCATCCTATTTCTTTTACAGCCTTAAACCAAGCTATGTAAATCTTCTTTCTTCTACATCCTTAAGCAATATAAATTACATCCTATTATTCCTACATCCCTAAGCCAACCTAACATCCCTTTGTTATTCCTACACCCTAAAGCAAGCCTGCATATCTCTAATGTGTCCAATCCTTTTAAAGCTTGTAAAGAATCCTAAAACCCTGAGTGGGTTGGTCAGCTTATGCTTGCTTACTTTCAGTTTCTGTACATCACCATAAATGAAACCTTGCAGTTGATTCTTTGCATTTCTTTCATCTCTGTGACTCATTTCTCATTGAGATATCCCAGATCTGTCTGAACTGAAGCATCATTACTGCCAGCCATAGTAGTCCCCATCTTGCCAGTGCAAGACTTGCTACCTCTTCATATGAATCTCACAGTATCAAGTGTTACCTATTTCCATTATATATATGTACACATAGATTCAAAAATTAACTTTGTCCTGCAAATTCAATCACTGTTAAATTTCATCCAATCCAGACACGAACTCCTCTTCAAGGTCAATGTAACAAACAGAGGATGGAAAATGCAAATAACCAAGTTCTCAATGAGAAGCAGCGACAGTTATCTGCAGGAGAAGCAAGCACACAGTAGGACAAATGGCTTCTTCAGTAACAGAAGTAGCTAATCAACTGAGTTTGTTTTAAGATTTTTGTTTTTAATCTAGGGCACAATCAAAAAATCTTAAGACTCCTCTCTGTACTTCAAGCAGCATCACATGCAAGCACACAAGACAAATCTGTGTGACCTGGTCTAGGGAATCCTGCTGCGGCAGGGGGGTTGGACTAGATGATCTTTCGAGGTCCCTTCCAACTCCTAATATTCTGTGTTTCTGTGTGATTCCTGGTACCTTAGATGGTCTTTTAGATATGCCAAATCTTTAACACATCTAAGAACCTTGTCTAGTCTAGAGACAGCTAAGATCACCAAATGCCTTCTCTACTAGAAGAAATAAATATGGCTACAAATGGCTTTCTGATTTTGGCGCTGTCCATATTGTAGATTAAATCTTACCTACTTTCAGGCAACAGAACAACCAGAAAACATAGCCTGGCTTTGCACCCCGTTGTTTGGACTGCTTTAGAAAGCTTTAACTCACTCTCCTTGTAGGGGTGAAAAGGATCTGTTCACAAGATGCCAAAGGGGTCACTCAGTTTGAGCTGCTATCAATAGTGGCTTAATTACAGAATCATAGGATCTTTGAGATTGGAAGAGGTCTCCTGAGATCTAATGCAGTAAGATGCTTTCAAGACTAAGTCGTCTTGGGGGCACCACAGTCATGACTGATCTCCTGCCAAGCAAAGGAATAGCAGTGCTTCTATCTGGTTTAAAAACAACCTTCTGCCACACACAGATCCTCTTTGGGAAAGCTCAGCAGATATTTAGGTCCCACTTCCCTTAAGTAAGGATCTTTGTGTTCTGATGCTGTAAAAATGCCTGATGGCCTACATAACAAAAACGTTTTCATAGCAGTTATCCTGAAAATGCAGCTGATACTTTGAGGGGGATTAAAGAAGGCATTTTGGATTTGACCAAGATTATACCAATGAGGAAGGCACAGATGCCTTGCTTCGGCACCACTGTAACAAAAAATGATGTTCTGTGTAAAATCCAACTGTTTCTGCTAACTTGTTGGTCCAGCCACAACAATAAATAATCCACTACTTTCCTAGGTCTGTCTGGAGCAAGAAGTGATTTATTCATTTCTTAGCTCAAACTTGCATCAGAAGATTCCCAGCTGGAGATAACTGACACCTTACCATGTAGCAAGGACTTCTTTTTGAGACATACAAACGTTTCATTGACTCATCTTTTCTAGATTTACAGAACACACCTTACCCTGGAGCTCAGATCACATAAAAATGCCATATTTTTCCTCCTTTTCAGCCATAGAAAGCAATGGAGAATTAACTCTTCCTAGGGCCTCCTTAAGCAACTACTTTGCTGATTGCTAGACCTTATGCTATTCCTTTTGGGGTCAGTACAGTCCTCTGACTTGCCAGGACTGTTCACCAATCCACGAAGCCAATAATGACCTATGATGCCTGCCTAATGCCTAGGCATAGCATTAAACATTGCAAAAGATCTGTGCATCAGATCAGCTCACAGACTTATTTGTATTTCAGTCTGTTCTTAAAAGAATCAAGCCTGAGGAAAGATAATTTTTTGTTTGTTCTGTAAAGAGATGATCCAGGGAGGAGATTTTAATTCCTGAGTTAGGTGAAAACAATGGGATAAGGATGGAGACTGCAAATCAGAAATCACTTTATACTGTAATACATAGCATTAACACCCTACTACAGTGGATTAGAAACTAGTGTGAATATTCCTACCAGTACTTAGTTGTTGTATCAGAAATATTTCCTGTCTGTGGTCTTAAAAGAGCAATAACGTTTGTATTAGCTTGAGTCAAACATTTTAACAACTACATTTTGACCTCTTAGTCCATCTAGCCACCAGAGAAATTAGGGAAACATGAGAAAAGGTTTTAGCCCTTGAACAGCCCAAATGATAATCCTTGTTGCATTGTACGGTCCCTGTTGACTTCATTGTCATTGGTTCCATCATACAAAGAAAGACATTTGGACTACTATATCCAAAAATCTTTCTAGTGCATGCATGAAGTAGTCCAGTACCCTCCTGTGCCCTGTTAATTATCTGAATAATATTTGCTTGCTTTTAGAAACACAGAAACATCATCAGGGTTGGAAAGGACCAGTGGATTTGGATGCAGTGTCTGAGTCCTGTTTGGCTGCTAAGCAGACTTCTCCCAGACGAGTTTGAAACACATTTGGCAATTCTTTGCCCATATGTGCTCCCTTAGACATGCCTCCTAAAAATCACACAACTAGACAGTTGCTCAGAAACCAACACGTGTTCCCCTCAGATATGATAGGTACTGCTAGCCTGTGACTTCACCTATTTTAACATAGTCAGATGCTGCAAACATGGGTCTAGTATAAAAGAGCATTTAGCTAGTTAGCAACCCTCTATTAGTAATGATATGGCAGATTACTATGCTAGATAATTAACTAAGCAGACTATTTCCTAATAGAAAACCATTGCCCCTGCACTGAGTAAATGAATAGCACAGAACATAATAAGGACATGGTAGCTCAAGGAACGGTATTTACTCGGTTTCAGGGTATATGAGAAGGCAACAAATTAGACATAAAAGGTTGAGCTTAATGTTGCAGGAGAGGCCTTTTGATCATTATCTCTCCTTCTTCTGCCCCTCCCTTTAAATCCCATCTCCCTCTTCCTGTTTTCCTACCGGTGGAAAGGCATTTCCACAGCATGCAGTGTTTCCTCTCTAGTCATCAAGACGGAAGCCCTGAAAGGGATGGTGTGTATGGAGAACACTAACCTTCACAACATATTCCTCAGGAACTGGCATGGTGCAGGACCAGCAAAGCTTCTGAGTGAAGCCATGAGACAGCTTTCTAAAGCAAACACAGCGAAAGTCTGAGAGGGCTGGAGCCACAACTTCTACTCAGCCAGACATGACTATCTCTGACTTCCCTTTTGGAACCTGTAGTTGTCCTAAGCCAGAGTCCCAGGCAGCAAAAAAAACCCCCACAGATTTGAAAACAGTCGTGTATGAAGTGGGAGAGGGAGCAATGCGAAGATGGGAGTAGAGGATTGAGAGAGAGAAGGCAAGAGATTTATTCAGCATTTCCTTTTCTGTATCCTCCAAAAACTGAATCACAGAAGCATGGAAGTAGATGTATTGAATCTCAAAGGAAATAAAAGAAGTGGAAAATTAACTACTGATGAAAAAAAAATAGCTGTGTCCAGGGATTCCTGCATATCAACTCTGAGCTCCCTCTTGTCAACTTAGAATAGAAAAGGCCAGGAGGCTGGGGAGGAAAGGTCAAACACTATGGGAAAACACAGGCAAGGGAAAAATGGAAATCAAAGCAAAAGAGCAGGATGGAAAAGAGCTGATCCAGTTTCAGACAATTTTCATGCACTGCTCTGAGTGCCATATCCCGGTTTCAGCATCTGAAGCTGGTGAAGTTGGCTTAAGGCTGAGGTTTAGAATAGCCACACCAGTTCCTATCTTTTCTCCCCCTCTATTTGGCAACAGGTAATAAGAGTGGGCTGAGGAAACCTGGTATGACAGCAGCTGCTGCCATCTGCACCAGCACACAGCTGAGCCAATTGTGAGCTGCTGCATACCAGGTCTGAACTGACCCCAGGAGATCTTCCCTGCTGGTTACTGATGGCTTAGACACTGCACAAAGTTGGGCTGTTTCATGCTGACTGGATCCCAGACCCTACATTCTCCTGCATCTTACACTGGTGGTTTTTGGGTTTGGTTTGGGTTTTTTTTGTTTGTTTGCTGGTTTGTTTGGGGTTGTTCAGTTTGTTTGTTGTTTTGGGTTTTTTTCCCTTTAGTTTGAATTATTTAGCTTTAATCTCTCCTGGGCTTCCCTATCCACACTGACTTGAATAACAACCTCAGGTTTCCAGATGATGAGGGGTAAATGGCTGCTTCCATGAATCTTTCTGATCACAGACAAATTCACTGCCACAGTCTCATTGGAAATTGCTAACAGAAGACTGGAATAAGCACATATTGTTACTATTGCCCACAGGCAGTCAATATATGGGACTTTTGGCTTCCAGTGGCAGTAAAACTGTTTGCCCAAGCATGTTCCAAACAAATAGCTTCTCACACAAATGCCACTCCCCTCTCTCCCCCATTACACACCAGTTACCAACAACATGCAAAACCATCTCCATTTTAGTGGACCCCAAAGCTTGGCACCCAAGAAGCAACTGTGGCCCTAAAATTGCCTTAGTCTGAACAACAACCCAGCTATTCAGATTGCCTCTTCAAATCAGCATAACCAAAATGACAGCAACATCATCTCTTCCATAGACTGAATATTTGCTCACAGTCAGTCAGGGCCAAGAGGGAGACACACAAATATAGGATGTACCAGTGTTATCACGCTGGTGACAGAATTCAGCAATATTAGTTGTACAAGTGGAGACTAAACAACAACCTCCTGTAGAAAGAACTAACAGCTCTTTGGGACCAAGATGTACGTAGGGGGTAATCAGGACAGATGGGTTAACAAACATAATAGGATGTGCATAATTCTCAGCTACTCAGGAGCAGTAATCACCAACCACCACCTGCCCCATTACTATCAGATGGCAGGCTTGCCTCTTCACATTCAACAAATCTGTTTCCTGTGTATGCATCACAATCACACGTGGTGCATTCACTTACTAAAGTAACTTTTCTTGTCCTACACAGTTCTGGGAGAAGGAACAGGAATTTACACCTTCCTAGACAACAAATTTACCATATTCGTATAAGTCACACCTGGGTAAAGCAGCTGAATCAAGGAAGCTTTCAGCACATCACTGCACCTCATTTTGCCTTGCAGAAACTTTTACTTTATGTGAAGCATGACTTTGAAACTACAGTTGAGCACTGCAGAACATGTTTTGAACTGTATTTCACTCAAGTGGAGACTATTTTCTCTTGTGATACCAAGAGGAAATAAATATGGAACTCTACAAACTCACTGGAACTGCCATATCACAAAGCAGCTCATCAGAAGAGGCTGTGCAGAATATTTCTGAGCAGAAAAAAATTTCCATTTTGAGGATCCATCTGAATTTGGGTCAATTTTAACAGATACTTCTGGATAAAAAAGTGAGGTATGGGGAAAGATGAGAAAGAAATCTCAGAAGAGTCAGTTGTTTGGTTTGGTTTGGTTTTTTATCAGTTGAAATTATGTTACCATTTTTAAAAACAATCCAGTCTTAGAAGAAAGAAAACTTTTACAAGAAATGAATTAAAATCTTTCCCACAAATGAAACTTCTTGGTTTCTTTTTTCAGTTCTGGATTGAATGAGGTAGTTCTGGCCAATGAGATCCACTATTGTCTTTTCTTCAGCTTATGTTATTTTTTCTGCCCAGCCATTGAATTGAAAAATCCGTTATTCACACAACACAATCTGAAATAAATAAAATAGCAAGCCAGCTGTAGACTCCCTAGATTCTGAATTAAAATGTCAGGCTATGAGAGACATGGTAAAATATTTCATTGTCAGAGAATCACACACTATATAATTCCTTAATTATAACCAAACTTTTAGCATTAGTTTCATGTACTCACAATATCACTGGCTTTCAGGTATCCTCATTCTAAGCTGATATCGCCACAGAGCATTAAGGGCATATGTGGTGAGCAGTAGCTCTATGAGATGATGGTTACCTAATTCCTGTGATAAAAAAAAAGAAAAAAAAAAGAGGAAAGAGTGAGTCAGTGAGAGGGAAACTTGCAACCTTGGGAGCTTTCATCATGAGACATTGCTGTCTTGTCTCTAAGAAAAAAACTCACAAGGGAATTCTCCTTAGGAAAAAAGGTGATACTAGGAGGAGACTGCTTGTTTGCCAAGTAGGCATAAGACTACAGAGAAAATGGGGTCTCGACTTCAGGAACTTAACTGGACAGCCTGGAAGGAGTCCAATTGAAGTGCACAGCAGAGAAGAAACAGCACAGTTGAGAGAGGCTGACCTAATTTGCCTCTCCTTTCCCAAAGTCTTGTACTCACAGCAGCTGAGTGATGTACAGAATAGCAGGCATCAAGCTAGAGCCTGCGTCCTACATAGGAAGGGCAAAGGATAGCCCAATTCAGCATGGAACTGTGGAGTACTCCCAGCTTTCCAACAACTTACTGAAGGTATCTTTCCCTCCCTCAGTTGGAGTAGGGCTTCTTCTGGTACAGATTTAGCCCTGTCCAAGCAGCCAAGTAATCAGCACTGCTTTTTAAGCCTATACTGGCCAGTGGCATAACAGAGACATTTTTCAGGCTTGCCCACTCACTCATCACCCAATCATAGCAATTTCTCATTATCATTGTCCGTGAGCCCAGGCCCACAAAAATGAAGAAAGTAGAAGTTATTTTCTGCTGTTGTTTTGACTGTGAAGTAGAGCAGAGCCTGGATTTCATTCTCAGGGCACCACAGGTTCACAGGCAGTGCACAGACAGCACAATCGCTTATCTCTCCCAAGGCACTGCATACAAGAAAGGGAGCACAAAGCACTGGCCAGGGTTCATTGATCTTGGCAAAATGCAGAAGCATTCCAGAGGTGAGTGGCTTCCTGAGCCAGCCCAGTCAGAAATACCAGCCCAGAGGTGAAGTACTGCACTGCTTTGGCACATGCACAATGCACAAGACAGCCACAGATATGCAGCTAGGCAGATTTGGACTAGCAATGTTTAACAGCAAGGGTAATTGCCTTCTGGGACATCATGCCAAAGCTTGTGGGAAGGCTTCCTTGAAGGGATGTCTTTAAATCAAGCCTAGATTATTCTAAACTGTGATCCAAACACAACACTCAGGACTTGATGCAGGAATTATCACAGAGCTACCCCACAGCACTGTGTTACACAGAGCACTGGGACAGACAAACATACAGTCTTCCTTAGCCCTTCTTACCAAGCATCCTGTGCCAAACAGTCCCCTAACCTGAGAATCCTCATTGCACATTGACCATGATGAGAGGAAGTCCAGGAGTATGGGTGATGAACATACACGTCTATACCCACTATGCATTTTCTGAGGGCTTTCTGTATTCTTTCTCCATGTTTGAGTCAGCAGAGAATCTTAACCTCTCTATTGTCTTCCAGTGTTATAGAAAAAAAAAGCAAATCAACCTATCTCAGCTGGCTAGCATACTGAGAACTATCATCCAGCAGGTGAACCCCATAGCTTCTATTCCACTGCTCAGGAGGAGGAAGATTGTGCCCCCTCCTGGATTTCACCTCCTAGGCACCTGGAGCAAGCTTAGCCCTCTTCTCACCAAGACACAGGAGGAAAGAAAAGCAGAGCATGGTCACAGATCCCCTTCCACCCAAGAACCTGGTATCCACACTGGGAGGTGGAAGATTTAACAATAGCTTTCCTTTCCTTGAGAGTCACAAAAGAGAAGTGTGTTTAGTCTCCTCTTGGTATGCTAGAGTTCCTGGCTTTGATCATGTTATGGAACTGAACATCACCACTCACTGGGAAGTGATCTGATACAGTGTGAGAGCTTGGGGGATATTCCTGGATTGTTCAGTTATTTTTTATCAATCTTGTTCTACAACCCCATTGCTAGGGAGAGCAGGAGCAGAGCAAGACCTGCTAACCCCTGCAGTTCCTTCTATCCTGGTGCTCCACTGTTGCCTGATCATCAATTTGCCAAAGAGTAGAAAAGAAGGAGGCTTGCAAATGTTCTCATGGAATTGCACCTGCTGTCTGGCAAGTAAAGCATTTTAGGGTAGAAGGAGAAAATCTGCACTACAAACAAAGAAAAGACAGTATTTATATCCTAATAGACATATCTCAGTGGCTCTGTAGCACACTGTATCATCCCCTGCAGCTGGGGAAAGCATGTAATTTGGCACAATCAGGCACCTTGCATGGAAGGCTTCCTTACACTCTGAGCATGGTCTTCAGGCAAGATAAGCAGATAAAGACTTATGTTACAAAATCTCTGAGGACTGTGATTCTAACCTGTAATGGCCAAAACACTGTGCCCCAGAAATACATCATTGGAGTAGCCAGGCAGAATAAAAACAGACAGGAAATGTGTGCCTGTGTTCCCTAAGAACTGCCCACAAATATCAGTGACTTAATAAAACACTAACCCACTGGAAGACAATTGTACATCAATGAATATGACTTCACTTACTGCTACTCCTTGGGTGGCTGAAGCTGTGAATTTCACTTAAGTCCTGCTCAAGTGAAGCTCTTCTAGGGAAACCCTACAGAGCTGTTGCTAGCACTATTGTGCTCCTCAGGCAATGGCTCATCTGACTCCTATATGCTCTCAGAAAGCAAGCATCTTTCACCTTTTCTTCCTGCCAAGCATTACATCTCACCCACACCCCCTATCACTGCTAGTGGGCTTGATGGGAGGGCTACATCTTCCTGCCCCCAATTGGCTGCTCTTGGGAGGGAAGGAAGCTCACCCAGATGGATTTCAGCTGTTCTCATGAGTATTTTATGGTCTTTTACTGATTTACAGCCAGTTCAGCATTCTTGTAAATGGCCATAAATTGGATTGAAGTCATAAATCATAACCAGAGAAAGAGAGAGACAGTCTCTGAGTTCCAGCTCAGGCTAAACCACCCTCAACAAATAGATGGAAGAAACCTGCTCCCTCAATCAATACATACAGCTCATGTTACAGCAATGGTCCACAGGGCCCACCCCCCAATCACTCTTTGACAGGGCTGTAACCAGTTACACACTGCATGTGTGCAATGCACTAAACCCATCTTCCTTCCAAAGGGCTAGCAAAGCCAGTTGCAACATAGGGGTTGGCCAACTACCCCAGGGGCTGACCACTTCATGACCTTGACTGTACTTAATATGCACACCCCCCCAACCCTTGGGAACAGGCAAGCAGAGTAACACTTTTCACACGAGGCTCACAACTTCTTCACACAGATCAACAAGGGGAGAGCCCCATTCCATGCATTACCTTTGGGAAGTGATGACCTTCTTTCTCTAGGGAGACTGGCAGAAAGTTGCAGGCTGTTATTCTTCTGAAATACCTGACTTTTTCCTCACAGGGCACTGACAGCCAAAAGGACTTGCTTCCACTCTACAAGCCTGGCACTACTTTAAAGGCTTGTGTCAAAGTGTCTAAAAGTAAGTACCAAACTGGTAGGTTAGGGTCTCCTTAGAGGAACTGCATCTCCCTGGGAGGAAAATAAAATGTATCTTTTTAAGAAAGGGAGAAAGAAACAGAAATCATAAAACTTTGAGGAGAAAAAGCACAACTGTTTTGTTACAGTAAATAATGCTATGATTAATAGTAATGATAATAATATTGCCATAATGGACCTGCAGTTGCTTGCCAAGACTCTAGAGAAGAGTCACAGTAACTTGACCATTTGTATCAGCATTCAGTTTCTTGGACAACATGCTCTTCCAAAGGTGCATTTAACTTGTAATGCTAATACCAAGATAAAGTTTTGCCAGCACACTAATGGTTGAGAACATTTTAGGAAATTATGAGAGGAACTAAATATTATTCCTAGCCTTACTGATTTCTATTATCACCATGTCATGATTTTTTGGTTTTGGTTTTTTTTTCAGCCATTTTCACTTTACACTGTAAGTCCATTCACCTAATCACATACCTGTATGCTATACTGTGAATAGGACAGATATAAACTAAACAAGCTAACAAGAACTGATGGCAACATCACAATACAGAGATCTGTGACTTGGCCATGAGTCCCATGGACACATAGATGTAGCATTGAATCAGTTCAGAGGTTCTGGATCAAGGAACATGGGAAGTATTGCACATCCTGTGGTTCAGGACTTGGATACAATCAAAACAGCTTGTTTAATTGCCTGAACCAGCCTTGTTCAATATATACTAATTCATCCCATCACAACCCAGATTTAGTTTTCCAGATGTCTCCACATGGCCATCAGCCTTTTCCTAATAGGACAATAACAAATGAGTTTGGCTAATGGCTGAAGACTCTTTTGGCACTGATACAACCTGGCACGTATCCATCAGCATGTGACACCATCACCATGGATTCTACTTTGAAGGAGTTGAGGGGGGCAGGAAGCACATCACCAGCACACACACACCAGACGCTGCCTACATGGTGATGCAGTTTGTCAGCATAAGGCAGTGATCTCAGAGGTGCAACCCAGCTTCAGTGGTTGTGAAGTCTAAGCCACTTTGCCATGGGTCATTTGTCCAAATGATGCCAGCAAATAAATCCTAAACTTTACAAGCCAAGGAACTTTTACTTTTCTTGTGTGTGTGTTCAGTGGACTTCTAGTCCAGGAGCTTCTACAGGGCTTCTATTTAATACTATTTATAATAAGAACAACAACAGCAGTTAAAAGCCAAAAGAATAGCAAAAGAAAAGGCAGAGATTTTTGCAGGTTCTTTTGAACTTCATTTTCTGAGCAAGAGAAGATAAGACTAGCAAAATCCACAAGGTGACACCAAACCATCAGGGTCAACCAAAGTAGAGGGACTCAAAAAAATTCAGGTGTGATGGTAATATCTCTATAAATCTCCCAGCTAGGATGTCACCCTCAGGCTGAATAGAAGCTTGTAATGAATTCCTACACTTAGAAATTGTTGCCCTTCACTGCTTACTGCAGAATCTTTCTTATCAGGGAAGATTTATCCATGAAAAATAATTAAAAAACAATTCAGAACTTTCTTCGTCTTCGAATGGATTGCATTACATTAATTACCAGAGAGTAGGAGGTTGGTTTGGGTTTTTTTCTTTGCTCCCAAAGACAAGAGACATTTGTGCTTGCCACAAGGTCTTCCTTCAGCTGAGATCTCTCCTTGCTACTTTAGATGATATACATTGCCCACTATGCTGTAATAGTGCTAAGCATGGTACCACTTTCAGAAAAAAAAAAAAATCTCCCTCCTGCTTATTCTCTCACACATATGGCATCTCAAAAGGCATTGACAGACTATAAATACACACCAAGGTTATGGAGACTTGGCTATTTTTTGATGGCCCTCTCTGTGAACTGTGAAGAAAACAACCACTGCTATCATCAGACTCAGAAAAACAGCAATATTAGAAAAGTGTTTTCTGGGGTGAAAGGTTGTTCACAGAGAAGTGCAGTCCAGTGCTTTGTGGCTGCAGGGTTTTGTAGCCCTCCTTTTTGTCAAGGTTTGTTTAAACCTGTAGATACTCCAGCACTGCTTTGCATGAGATCTCCAAGAAAGAATGCTTTGTGTCTTCTGGACCATCCATAATCTTATGTTTCAAGTCCAGTGTCAGACGTGGTTATCTGCTCTAGATGCTGACTGAGACCTGCAGAGCTGGCTCAGGGCTGCAACAGAGATATCTCCATCATATGCAACACCACTACACAGCTGTTTGGAAGGAGTCATCAGATCAGGGCATCCTCTGGGTGCCTCAAAGCCCATGTTTCCAGCTTCTAGTCACCCACCCCTCCACTCCTTTCTGTTGCAGTGCCTACAAATAAGAGAGAGCAGCCATAGCTGTTGGAGGACATTAAAAATATCAATACAGATGAAGCACAGCAGAAAGTTAGGTCCAGACACTATGAATGTGTAAAAGTGCTGTTGTCCTTGTACTCCTGTATTCTTTACATCAAACTGGTAAGAAAGAGAAGTTTCAAGCACCACTGCCCTCTTGAAACGCTCTCTGCACTGCAAAACTCAGAAACTCAGACAGTATCTGCAGAGCACACTGCAACACGGGACTGGGATTCCCTGGCTAGGTGGGAAGTGTGAAGGACATCACCAATTTGGCAGTGTGGGACTGCTAGGTCTGAAGCAGGGTCAGGCAAGTGGGGGACATGAGCAGGTACCTCTGCTGACATGCAGCTTCCCATACTGGGAAAGCACTGGGCAGTAAGAATCACTATCATGCCCAGCACTTCCCAAAGAGCCAGGCTCTGCTGTCCTGCTGAAGGGCTTCTTTGCATGGCAGCTGTAGGCAGGGAATGGAACTAAGGAGATTAATTTCTGCTAGCCCTGTGTTTTGCAGCCCTTTCTTTAATTGGGGTAAATAGACTCAGAATGACAAGTGCAGAGTGATGGCCTCGATGTGCTATTAGTCTGGTGAGGAATTTGTGAAATATGTGTTTTTCTGTAAGGAGTGCATGGCTGTAAAGAAGGGCCAGAGTCAGCACAACCTCAGAGTGATGGAGAGTAAAGCATTCTAGTTTTGTGGCCATTGATCTGATGACACTGTGGGTAATGGATGGACAAGGTTAGTTTCAGAATGTCTGATTTTTCTCAAATCATTGCAGGAGACAAACTTAAAGTTGCTTCACCATGCAATTCTCTATTTACCATTGTTAGAGAGTCTTATATCTTCACACTCTGAATTTCCTACGCTTTTAGTAACTGCTGGGTTTGGGAGTCTTTTTAGAGAAGCATATCATTCTGGAAAGATATTTTTATGTGATTACTTTCCTTTACCTGAATTCTATTAATCTTTCTTTCTAGCCTTAGGTCCATGCTTTCATATGGAATTTCGTTTTTCCAGTTTAGTTGTTTGGGAAGTAAATGCTACTGTTAGGAATTTTGGTTTTGTTTTGTTTTTTTTTTTTTATTGAAGTGCACTTATTCTGAGAGAAGGCTTAAATTCAGGGAAGAAAAGGTTCCTGATTAGTTAAGCAAACTTAATAGTGCATGTAGGTTCTAGACCTGTTTGGGGCTATACTGCAAGAACAGCTCTTCTTGGGGAAATCGCTCCCATAGGCAGGGAATGGTATAGTTTGTGATGAAGTGCTGCATGCTGTGCTTCCATTAAAGGAGCCTTTGAAGAAGGAGCTGTGGCAGGACAAAGCAGGAAAGCAGCAACCAAACAGATGCTTACAAAAAGAAACTAATGTCCTGGTTTGGGTTGAAACAGAACTAATTCTGTTCATTAATTTTACTTTTTAGCTCAAGCTCCTCACTTCAAAGCACTTAGAGCACCACCTGTCACTGAGGGCATCAGCCTGGACTGTTAAGTCCACCTGTAGCTTTGAACTCCCTTTGGATGCCTTACTGTTATGTAACTCCCAGATAATCATATTATTAAAACACACCCACTTCCAGTTGCAACCTGCCAGAAGATGGTGTCCTATCCTATCAAAATCAGGTCTCAGCACAGTGATCCAGGAATTCATGACTGATTATTGCAGATAATATCTAGTGAAGAAGCCAGGCATCCTGGAAAAGCTCCAGTTGATGAAACACAGTCTCTGGTCTCCCTAGCAACACTGATTACTGTGAGAACATCACCCTGCTGCTCCTCTTGTAGCAGTCACCAGTAAAGATAGAGCCACCTTCAGGGTCTCTGCCCCAACACTCCACCCCTGCTATGAGTTTTGTCCGAGCTCCTGAAGAAATTCACCTTTCTGCACAACCTCACGGTTACTGCTCTGTGCAGGAACAGGCAGACTGGTGACTCCAAGGATGAGGTCTGTATACAGAGGAGATAAGATTTTGCTGGGCTTTGAATTACTCTCAGGAACAGTGAGGACCACTGTGGTAGTTCCTGACCTCTCTGACTTAGTTCCCCAGCATAACCCTCCAACAATGAGCTTTTTGCTCCCACCCACATGGGTGCAAAACACAGCATGCAACACATCCACCTAACCACTCATTGGCACACGCAAAATTCTAGACAAACAAATCACCTTCAAAACTAATCAGGCTCCTTGTCCTGCAGGGCAGAAGAGGGAAAAAGGCAGAAAGATTGTTATTTTTATTTCTGTTTTGCAATACCTTGATCACTTTCTGACAGTGTGCCTCTGGAAGTGCCTAAGAAACAAGAAACCTATTATGGTAGTGAAATGGAGATCGGTCTCTTCTCTCAGGCCACTAGTGAGACTACAAGGGAAAATGGCCTCAAGTTGCACCAAGGGAGGTTCAGCTTGGATATTAAGAAAAATTTCTTCACTGAAAGAGTTGTTAATCATTGGAACAAGCTGCCCAGGGAAGTGGTGGTGACATGATGTGTCACCAGGGAAGGTGCCAGGGAAGGTTTAGGAAAAATTTCTTCACCAGAAGAGTGGTGAAGTATTGGAATAGGCTGCCCAGGGAAGTGGTGGAGTCACCATCCCTGGAGGTTTTCAAAAAAAGGGTAGATGTGGTGCTTAGGGGAGTGGTGAAGGAATAGCAGTAGTCTTGAAGGTCCTTTCCAACTGTGAGATGTTTCTATGTTCTGTTTCTATGATCCCTGGAGGTGTTCAAAAATGTATAGATGTGGTATTTAGTGCCATGGTTTAGTGTCATGGTGGTGATAGGTTGATGGTTGGACTTGATGATCTTAGAGGTCTCTTCTAACCTTAATGATTCTGTGATTTTGTAGTCAGAAGTGTTCATTATATGGTCTCTAGCCCGTAAGTCACCCAGGTGATTCCTGTGGCCAATGGGAGATATTTGCATGCTACCCTCTTTCCATGAATACAAAGATAGCTTTGCACAGCACTGCCTGGGCTTGTGAAACCATAGCCCCAAATCAGCTCTGTGGTAAGCTGCCTTAAATCTGTTAGCAGGTCCTGAGGAATGACCCACAAATCTTCTCTCGAATTTTTAATTAATTCCTTTCTGCTGAGTTCACTTCCTTTTTTCACTTCTGTTTCCATGAACAATCTCACAAATCAGTTTACTGGCAGGGATGTTTGTAGACATGGCAAATTTTAAGCCAGTCTTGCACACTACTTGCAGAAAGTGCATTTTGAGTGTGTTATTACAGATCTCTTCACTGTTTCCATTAGCAAACATTTCCACTAGAAGAATGCAACTCAAACCATAGGCTCATGTTTGTACCCTAAACCACCCAGTAGCCAAAAGGAGAAAAACAATACCAAGCAAAACTCTTCTACAGCCTTTCTTAAGCATAGTTCTGGTTACAGGAGTAGCTGTGGTGGTTCAGACCACAGGTCTATCTACCATAGCATACTGTCTCCTGCAACAACCACAAGAAATCAAGGAAATGTGTGAATGAAGCAACTATTTCCCAAAGATAAGGATGCCAAAGTCTAAACCCATCAGGGACTTTGCTGGTGCTTCTGATACCACCAGGAGGTGTTCAAATATTCAGGTAAATGGGGTGCTATGACTGATCAGACAGACAGGGTGAGTGACTAGTTAATCTCATCTAAGTCAAGGAATACACACATGCTTTTAACATACAATGATTTTCATAGAGAATATCTAATATCCTCTGTGACTCCCACAATAAACTATTTTCAACCCACACTGCAAAATATTTGTGTCTGAAAACTGAAATTGAACATAAAAGTGGTAACAAATTATTGGATGTTGCAGCTTGAGCATAAACAAACTGTGACCTCAATAGCAGATAGCACCTGATGGAGCAGGCCAAACACAAATGTGTGCTTTTTATGGAAGAGCAAAGGTGATTAGACCCAGCAAAATATTCCCACCTGAAGGAGAGGATTAGCGAAGTTTGAATGTCTTGAGACCACCAACAGACCTCATACAAACAGTTACCCATTAGCTAAACACGTACTATGTTTTAGTCAAAGGCAAATTATTGGGCTCAATCGAGGGGCAACTGGGTGAAAATTAATGGCCTGTGACACTTGGAAGGTCAAAACAGATGATCTAGTAGTCCCTTTAGCCTTCAACTCTGTGTTGAATGAATTTACAGTGGACACATGGTTCATTATAAAGAGTGGTACACAGCCTTAGCTGAAATAAATACACATTTACACCGATTTACACTTGATAAGCATCTGGTCAGGCTTACTCAGCTGCACACGGTGGCATGCAATGTAGTCAAGTTTAAAACTAACAAATGACTGTAGCACATCAGAGCTCATGGACCAGATGGTGAGGAAGGATTGCAGGAACCTCACCCATGCACACAGCCCTGAAAGGAGAAGTCTCAGTCTCATCGACACGCTGTACCACTTGCAAACCGAGGTGAGTAGATTCCTGGGCAGGTACACTGCAAATTCTAGTGTCTAAGATGAGCTCCCCTGGGTTGTGTGGGGCTCTCAAGAGTGCTGCTTTGCCCACAGTTTCTCCCAAAGCCACCTAAACCATTCCCTGACCCAGCACCATTTCAGAACATCTCACCTTATGTTGAATTTGCTAGTATTTTTTTTGTCCTAAGGTTTACAAAATTAAGAGTAATTGGGTTTCTTTTGTGCTGCCATCAGGTTGGGGTAGTGACAGTGAACATTTCCTTTCTATTGTCTGAAAGTTAATCTCAAAGGGAAAATTCAAGTTGTTCTCAGTATCTGCCTGTTCCTACTTGTCTTCCCATGTATCATGCTACTAGTGTTTTCCTGTTTCTGAAATACTTTTTAAGTAAGTGTAAGTTATCATGCTCACAGTATTTGCTGTTTAACCAAACTCTCCAGACTTTATCCTTTTAATCTTCCTTTCTAAATTGATTCCTCCACTCCCTTGATCATTTCAGTTGCTCTCCTTTGAACAGCTCCTGTTTGTCAATAACTCTTCCTAATGACTCATGTGGAACAGGAGAGAAGGGAAAATTCAAGGTGTAAAAAATACAGGAGGAGCACAGGTTTTGAGTCTTGGATCCTGGGGATTCATGATGGTAGTGGAAGAGCAGCTTCCAGGGATAGGAAGTTCCATGTGAATACAAGAAAATTTTTTTTTCCCAGTTCAGGTGCCAGAGCACTGGAACATACTGCCCAGAGAGGTTGTGGAGTCTCCTTCTCTGGATAGATTCAAAACCTGTCTGGACGCACTTCTGTGTGACCTGGTCTAGGGAATAATGCTGTGGCAGAGGGGTTGGACTAGATGATCTTTTCAGGTCCCTTCCAGCTCCTAACATCCTGTGATTCTGTGAACACTGCTCACAGCATCTGTTCCCCTGACTGCTTTGCACAGACCCTGTAGGATAGCCAATGCAAGAAAGCCTGGCAGCACACATGGATGTGCTTAAGCACTCAAGGCCTGGAGGCCATGTTATGGCCTCATTAGAAGATGTTCAAGAGAACTCTGTAGGTACAACAAGCTAGTCTAGTCTGAGCATGGCCTCGGGGCTTGCAGGAAGAAACACTGTGGTTGTATCTCTAAAGCCAATTTATACACGCACAGGAGAGTGGTAAACAGCCAGACGATAGGACATCATTTACTCCAGCCATAACATACATCCATATGATGCCTCTATACCTTCCCTCCACGGGTGGGAGGTAATGCTGAGAAGTAACATCATGGATAAGGTGGATAAGGGAAAGATGCAGTCATATAGTGAGGCATTCTCTAAAATATGGAAATCTAGCCCAAATTATAGTAATATAAGAGACTGTAAAATGCAGCAGGGGAGATATAAAACAGAGATTAAGAAGGGTATAAGGAGCTTTACTGAACAAATTGTACTATGGCAAATCCATGCCCAAACTCAGTGGGCACCTGAATTCCCCCTGGGAGCAAAAGAGTGCAGTTCTGCTGAGTAAGAAAACAACAGCTGGTTACAAAGGGGAGCTCAGGGTAGGGAGCTCTCTCTCTCACAGCACAGAAGCTATCCTGTGGAGGCAGCTTCATAACAATCTATAGGATGTCATCAGCTGGCTCACTCCAGGGAGGCATTTGGGGTACATAAGAAGTTTCCTCAGCCATTCAAGTAGAACCACCTCCACAGACTGACAGCAGAGTGGCTCCATAAGTGTTGGGACATGAGGAGATTCCTCCCACAAAGCTCCTCCATCTCCTTTGCAACTCCAGCTTCTGCTTAGGGTGATGGTTTCTGCCATTGAAGGAGATGAAAATGGCACAGTAGGGCTTGTGGCTCTGTAGTTAGACAGCCATGTGTAGCCTAAAAGGAGTCCAAATGTTGCCTATTTTCTGAAATTATCAACTGCTTTTTTTTTTTTTTAACTGCATCACATTTTAGTGTTGTGGAAGAAGTTTGTTAGAAATAACGTGCATATAAACAAAATGAGCAAGGATGAGAACTGGAAGCCAATGCTTCCACACTCATTGACCTGCACCAGTTGATATGCTGCAATTTATTCATCTACAGCAGGGCAACATGCAGCTTCAAGTCCAAAGCAGCTCAGACATGAGAGCCCTGTAGGATAGCCTTCTGAGATAGGGGACACAGCACCTGGGAGGTGGCAGGTGAGTAGCAGACTCTGCTGAGGGGAAGGACAGAAGAGACCTGGTTTGGTGAGACACAGGCAAGCTTAGAGTGCTCAGCCACCCTTGCAAGTCCCCTTCTCTTCTGGGCCTGATGCAGGGGCTGCTGTAACTTGTAGTGTCTTCCAGGCTTTGGTTTAGTTCCTTAACATAGTAGAGAGCTGTACATGTCATCCACTGCCTAAGCCAACCTTTGGACCTCACACTCCAGAGCAGTATGCTAAGCTGCTGCTGGACATATGTGTAGCAGCTGTGAGGGTCAGCAGAGGAACCTTTGTATCTGTAACACGGAATGGACATTTTGCAGGCATGTGTTTTTTTTCTCTCTTGTGACAGCCATATATTGGCCCTGTGTTTTTCTGCCTGGGGGCCAGCTGCACCACTTGCACTATGGAACTGAAAACATCTCATTAGAGCAGGGGAGATGCCTGTGTGCAAGGAGAAATAAAACATGCCCCCTGTCATGTCAAAAGGTATATTTGGGATGTTGACTTTTCTCATACTGGTGGAAATCAACTCTCCCTCTGTGTGCGGGTTGTTTTGCATGCCCAGAACTAACAGAGCTCTGCCCATCAGTTCTTTCAAACAAGGTGGTTGAAAGTTGCTGCCTTACACAGACAGGCAAGTGGATAATGAAAACCAGCATTGTCCTTAGGACTGACTGCCTATCCAGAAGGCTGCAGCAGGAGGGCTGAGGTGCCAACAGCACAAACTGTTTTGGTAGCTGAAAAGGTAGAAAAGCCAACACTGGTTCACCAAACCCAACCACTTACTGCCTTAGGCAATTTGCCACTTTATCCATGGTTAGAATGGGTCTAGGCACATGGAAAAACTTGAATTTCTGTCCTCTGGGCTTTTGCACCTGGGGAGATGAGCAGAAGAGTGAGAGGAGAGAGTAACTCTTGGATGTTTGCAAAAGTCCCAGGCTGAAAAGGGTCAGAGGCAAGAGAAGGTGGCACAGCAGATGAAGAGGTGAACTTCCAAGTGGATCATGTCTGCAAATACCCAAAGAAACAGAGTTCAGAGTAGATGAGCTAGTAACCAAAGCAGGCAGTGGCTCATTTGAAGAGCTTTTTGTACAAATGCCTGTGGGCCTAAGGGGCTGGGAGAGGGGCAATTATTATAACCATGTTTTACAAAGAAGTTAAAGATGATCCAATTTTAAAATGGAGAGCCTTACCTCAGAACAAGCAGAAAACACTGAAAAAAATCATTAAAGATAGAGTTAGGAAGCTTCTAGACCAGGCTAACATGATAGAGATAAACCTGCCTGCCAGTTTCTGTAAGTGTGACTTGTGCTTCTTTAGCCTATTAGGATTCAGTGGAAGAGTTAATGAAATATTGGACTGAGAAGAAGGGATGTGGTGGGGATATAATTTATTTAAACTTTTCAAAAGCCTTTTGATAAAGTCTTTCACAAGAGGCTATTAAAGAAATTTGTTACCCATAGGGTGGGAGGCAAAGTCTTGACATGGATTAAAACCTAGATAAGAGGTAAGAAACAAAGGGAAGGCATAAGCGTCCAATTCTCTGCATGAAAGGAGGTTAATAGCAAGATGCTCCAGGGATCAGCATTAGGACCAGGGACGTTCAATATGTTTATTAACGATCTAAGAGAAAGAGGAGAACAACAGATACAAAATTTTGCTGATGGCACAGTTTACTTCTTGCAGGCAATTTATTGGCTGTGTTTGACTCTTTCCTTTTGTTCATGGCTTGTCTATGAATAGATCACCAGTTTTACTAATAGGCCTATAAATATAATTGGAAGTATGGCTCAGACTAGTGAACAGTACCGAGACTGATTGCAGAAGGAGACCTACAGGCACTGGAACATCAGCCTGGATGCAAACTCACAAAGCAAGAGAGTTTCTGCATTCACCTGTTCTCTAAGTTCTGCTTCCTGTAACTACTGCTTCTTATGCCACTGTCTGCTAGTGCACAAGAATGACTGTGGTATAACCATACCATCATCACAGTATTTCATATTTACGTTCCTGTATGGCTTGAAGCTGCTGTGAATTCGTGTTGGGTTGTGGGCTCTTTGCCAGCACCCTTCAGGCAATGCCCATAGGTACATATCCCAGGGGAAGCAAGCGGTCACGCACACACTTTTATCTGTATTACTTCTGTGCTCAGACTCCTTTGGCAGATCCTTCTCCAAGCAGCCAAGTTTTTTTGCTGCAATCTTTAGAAATTAAGCACACACTTCAGCCCATCACTGTACTGCTGCCAGAAATGCTTTCCTGCGGCTGTGTCCTGCGCCCTGCCCCATCCAGATCCAATTTCTGCACTGCCTCCACGTGCTGGCCTTCCTCTGGCTCCTATTCGCTATTCATCACGCTGACTGAAACACTCAGCTCCTAGCAAGGTAGTTATTGTAGGCAAGTTAAAAGTCCTCCTTCACAGTCACTGCTGCCACATAAGTTTGTTCAACTCACTGTATTAAAGTCATTAGTGCCAGGCAGCCCTGGAGAAATGTTTTATGTCGTCATTTTCCTCTACAGCACGGCAACCATTTTTTTCACACAGTTGAGATTGTTACCTCAGAGTACTTCAGCACATGCTAGAGGTAGACTGTATTTACATCCTTTGCCAGACAAGAAATATCTTAGAGACATGATTAGAGGAAAGTATGTATTCAAGTACTTTCTTAAATTGAAGCTTTATTGAATTGGCCTCCACTTGATGATCACCCACTTCCAGCCCAGGACTACCAACAGAATTATTTTTATTTCCCCTGTAGTCATTCAGGTTTGGTATATGTTGACCTCCTATAAAGAGAATGTAATCTTTCTGGGTTGACCAAACCAAACAGTAGTAGAGGTTCTCATGCTGCTAGTTTGTCCCAGCACTGTTTCAACATGACAGATGACAAAGAGCCAGATCATCACACTGTGAGTGTGATGGAGGAGGAGTGCTAGTCTGTCTATATGATTCCTTGGCATGCAAGGTGTTTCTGCTGAGGAAGAAATTCCCACATGATATCTGATTCAGCATATCCTTTCTTTCTATACTGATTACACAGAGGTTTGTATGCACCCTTTCTCCCACCTTCTGTATCTACTGAGGAAATAAGAGAGGAACAGACTACTCTGGGCCATAAGCACCTTCAAGGACCAGTAGCAACTGGTTTGATACAGTTATCCTCATGCTAATGAAGTCTGGTGTTTGAAGGCAGCGATTTCTTCTGTGATCTACTGGCATTGTCACTTGACACTTCTCACCAGCTGGTGAGTAGGAAATAAAGTGTTCTGGTGTCAGTGGAAAATAAGTGGCTGCAGTGTCTAGTCTAGTTGCTGCGTGTTTCATGATGTTGCCTTCAGTCTTATATATATATACACATGAAACCACGAAGGAGGAGAACGTCCTCCATTGCAACAATACTCTGTCCTGTCAGAGACAAGCTGGAGCAGCCAGCCAGTCACTTGACTAATGACACAAAGGAAAGGTGCTAGGAAGGTAGGTGCAATACAAACTGAAGTTCAATATGCTGCAAACAAATGGAGCTGCTGTGTTAAAGTTGTGAGGAAAAGGTGTAGATGTGGCACTTAGGGGGATGGTTTAGGGATAACAGTAGTGTAGGGCTATTGGTTGGACTTGATCTTGAAGGTCCTTTCCAACTGTGATGATGTTTCTATGTTCTGTTTCTAAAAGAGATTTTCCTATTACTCATAGAGCAGTCCTAGACATCAGTGGAACAAGAAAGCTGAAAATGAAAATTCCCAGTGATGAGAAGAAAGTTGGTATTTTTGTTATTGCCAAAACTTGCAGGGATTAGTCACGTCACTTGTGACTAACAGAGTAGTTACAAACTAAGGTAAACCAGAGTGAGTAAAGACATAGGGGTGATGCTCTGCATTAAAGATGTGACTGTGTTTTTTCAGTTACTCAGTTCTTCAGAGCAGAGCCTGATCGTTATGTTTCCTAAGGAAACCTTTCAGAGGGTGACTATTGGGGTCTTTCAGACACCACTAAATTAACAATTTAATAATGATTCTGCTCATCTCTGTAGCATATGGAAATAAAAATAAAAGTTGCTATGGAAGGATTACAGTTTGAAAAGATGGTAGGAGTTTTATGCAGTCAATAGGAAACATCACTGATGCTCCTGAAATGTAGAGATGATAATTTTCTACCGTGAAAATGTTACGTTCAGGTCGAGGTAAAAGTCTACTATTGTTCTTATTAGGAAGGGCAAAGAAGAAGGAAATGCTTGTCTGGAATCTGTTGGTTGCCTCTTCAGGGTAGGTCTCAGGTCAATGAGAGGTGCAGGCTGAGACAGACTACTTTGGAAATCAGTATAAAGTAAAAAGGGGGAAAAAAAAAAAATCAGACTGACTGAATGTATTCAAGAACACATTGAGCTGATACACACAGACTTGATAGGAAGCAGCCTGGGAGCCATAAATAAAGGAAGAGAAACATTGAGGACAATTATAAATAACTTAGAAGAATGATAAGCTCCTGGACTTCAAATTGGCATGGAAACTATTCAATGATCCATGGTTAACAGCATGATTAGTGTATGACTGGCTAATAACAGTATGGAGAAATGTCACAGGGAAAGTCAGACACATGCACCTGCATAAGCTTTTGGACAATATGAACAGTATAAACAGGTTCAAAAATGGTAGAAAAAAAAGATTACTTCTACATTTGCAAGTGTCCCTGCACCTGCACATACATCCACACACCCACAAAAGGGCTCATGCATGTCTGTTCAACAGTTCACCTGATGGAGTTAATATAAGGTTATACTCACTGGATGCCTATTCAAACCTGTTGAAGCAGAAACTGTCAACCCCTGGAAGAAGCTACAGAGACCAGCAATCATGATTTGATTACAGTGAATGTGAGCACAGGGAGTATGGTGCCAAACAATAATACGTACAGCCTGAAAAGGATAACTTCCCAAATGTCAGAAGTAAGTTTAGTAGGAGACAACACACAACATGTGTGTGTATTTGTAAAAATACTCATTTGTGTGTGAATGACAGCTGGGAGCTCCTTCAACAAAGTTTAACAGAGGATTTAGAGGCCACTGTGGCACAATTACATAAGAAGATGACTAGGGAGAAAAACTCAGTAAGATTGAGCAGTAAGGGAAAGAGTGGAAACAACTGCTATTAACTAGAAGACTGAAATTCACAGACTGGTAGGGATCGGAAGGGAATTCTGGGGATCATTCAGTCTAACCTCCCTGACAAAACAGGCTCACCTAGATCAGGTTGCACAGGAACCTGTCCATGGTTCAAAACAGTTCTATGGGAACCTGAAGATCACTCTACATTTAATCCACTTGCCTTTCTATAGACAATAAAAAGAACAGCCAAAGTCATAAGAGGACAAGTATAACTTCAGGTCCCTCACAGCCACCAGAAGCATAGACTGAGCAGGGAAGAGGCTGGAAGGACCTGCAAGGAACCTGACCAAATGCAAAGGGCTTTCTGGAGCAGTATTTACACTGCAGGAATGAATGCTGTGTGTGTTTTTTTTCCTGGTTGTCTACAGATATGTGATTTTCCCTCTGTACTTGTGCCAAGAGAAAACGTGTACACAAAAGTCATTTTATTGGACCTGGGGCATTCCTTATTTATGTTGTTAGATAGCCCTGGAAAAGGAAAAGCAAATAAGCAAGCAGGTCCACAATGAGGGAATCTGAGGCAAGCATAGGTATTGGGGGAAATCAGACACCAGGTCTCAATGTAGTGACAAAAGCTCCAGCGTCAGCAAGCCAGGAGCCAGAGGCTGAGAGCCTGTCCCCACTGCAGCAATCTTGTGGAAGACCATCAGGAGGAGCAGAGGGATTATAATGCCATGGCTGTACAAAGCCTTGCCACAGAGGAGCACAGCATGCTGCTTTAGTAAATAGCAACCTTCTCACCACTTGTCCCTATGGCATGTTCTTGTCCAGGGAATACCAGCAGGACAGATGAAGTCTGGAGTTCTTGTAGGTGGGAGGACCCCTGCTCTCTGGCAGAGATGTGACCCGAGGGATGGTGGGGAGGGGAAAGAGGTGGTCAGGGAAGTCCTCTCTGTTTTGCTGAGGGAGTCGGGGAAGTTTATGCCCCCTCCACTTGCTGATTTGATGCAGCTGGTCAGCAGTGTCAGCCTGATGCTGGGTGTCACACTAAAGGGTCCCTCTGGCCGTGACATTTCTGAAGTGTCTTTTCAGACCCTGGTGTCACAGCTGACTCTTGCCCAGGCAGCAACAGAGATGCTGTCAGGTTTACTCCCACATTCAATTACTCACGGCAGTCTCTGCACATGCATTATCACTTGACCTCATCCCCTATCCTTTCCCAGGGGCAGAGGTACTTCCAGAAGCAGAGGGATGCTGTCCATCAGAGGAGCAAGTGCCTCTGTCCTGCCCTCTCCCCTTCCTGAAAAATGCCAACTGAGGTAGCCAGGCTCCACAAGGAGGCGAGAGAGGGGATTAAACCACTGGCTCCGTATCCATCAGGTCCCACAGCCACAGGAAGCACACAAGGGACTCTGGATGATGCCAGTCCAGGAGACTAGAAGAAACAACGTGGAAGAAGACAGAGAATAAACGGGTGCTGAACTGAGACCCAGAATACTAGCCTAAAGGCTTTGCACTTGGCAGATCCTCATCACAGAAAACAACTTTGTTGTGCTATTACCAGTCAGCACTTCTCCCTCACTCCCTTTCCCTTTCATCTAGGTTGCTGCAGTTGCATTTAATGACACAACAGATGTATTCATTTGCATCTTTATACAGATCTCTAAGCTCCACAAATGGGTGGGTGGGCGTGACCCCATTTCCCCAAATTATTCAGCACCTTTCAATTATGCATTTCTCTCTTTTCTAATGTCTTTTTGAAGCACATGTAAGGAGAAGTGGAGAATTACTGGGCTGTTTTCCTTGAGCATCTGGGACCCAATCACTCCACTGCCTACGTGCTCCCTTAGAAGCCAACAGAAGCCACAGAGAAGTCTATGCAACTGGGGACTACCTCCACCACCACCGCAGACACACTTCCTAAAGAGGGCAAAAAAGGACAGATTTACCCGACATATCCTCATGCTACACACAATATGGCTATGGGGAAGAAAAGAGAGAAAAACAAGTGACACACTGTCTATCTGTTGAGGGTGATGACAGTTCTGTTTCTGCCATCAAGAGATCTGTAGCTGCATTTATGGGATGTGGGAGAGTTAAAACATTTCCTTTCACCATCTGAAGGTGGGGTTTATGTGGAGGTACTTGGAGCATGCTCCATGCTGATGATTCAGGGAGATGCTACCACCATCATGGAAGATCTGTGGACATGGTCACCTACTTGCATGTGTTCTTCAGAGCTTCCTCTGCACTGGTGACCAGGTCCCTGGCCCTCAGCTGAGGGGTACCTGGCTAGAGCAAAAGGATTTAAATGGGTGAGGAACACAATGCCAGTTTCCATGTGCTGCATTTCCTCTGAGTCTGGAGGCATTGTCATCTCTGCCTGGCCAGCTGCACAGATTGAGGACAGGAGATAAGAGCAGGAGAAGAAAAGAGGGGAGAGGAAAGGCAATTCCCCACTGAGCTGTCATATATACTTTGGCAACACATCAGGGGGACAATCCCAGGGGTTTCATGATGAACTCAGATGTGTAAGACAGAAAAGCTCTGGTCCTGACTCTCTTTCTACTAAGCCCTTGCTCAGGCAAGGTGCTTCTGAGGCCATGTGTTGGTAAGAAGCTGTTGGTGTGACATCCTGGGAGGGCAATGAGCCAGCCAGAGATGCTGGCAGAGATCACCTCTGGTTTAATTTGCAGGCTGCTGCAGAAGACCTTTTACTTACTAAAGATCTTGTAAGTAACTGCACTTTCTGAAACCAACGGCACGTTTTCACAAGCACACTGCTTCTAGCAGTGATGAGACCTAATGCTTAGCTCTACTACCAAAGATTGCTAGGCAGACCAAGATCACTGCTAAATTTTGTGTTCTGTGTTGGGGGGTACAGAATAGAAGGCTGCACGTGTGGGCAGGAGCAAACAGGACAGGTGACCCTAAACTGACCAACTAGGGATTCCATTCCACATATGTCATATATGATATAAAGCTGAGGGATCACAAGGGTCAGGCTCTCTTCTTCAATGGCCAGCATCTGAGAAGGACTCTGTTCTGCTCCACAACCCCTCTGGGCAGTCTATGACAGTGCTCTGGCACCCTCACTGGGAAAAAATTTCTACATGCATTCACACAGAACCTTCTATGCTTCAGCTTACAACCACTGCCCCTTGTCCTGTCACTGGGCTTCACTGAGAAGAGCCTGACCCCATCCTCCTGACACCTACCCTTCACATAGATGAGGTCACCCCTTAGACTCCTCTTCTCCAAGCTAAAGAGACCCAGCTCCCTCAGCCTTCCCTCATAAGGAAGATGTTCCAGCCCCTTCATCATCTTTGTGGCTCNAGTGTGTCAGCCACTCCACCCAGTTTAGTGTCATCAGCAAACTTGCTGACAGCACACTCTGTTCCCTCATTCAGGTCATTAGTTAATAGATTGAAAGTACTGGTCCCAGTACTGACCCCTGAGGGACTCCACTAGACACAGGCCTCCAATTAGACTCCATCCCATTGACCACAACTCTCTGAGCTGTCCCACCATGTCTCTGTAATTGCCACCAGATGATAACCCCTTGACCTCACATGGATTTCTATCTTCTCCTGTTTATTCCCCAGGCTGCATGCATTGATATACACCCACCTCAGGGAGTGAGCTGAGCATGCCACTTCTACCCTAGGGGGGTGGGAAGCCTTCTGGTCTGTATCAGTACTAGCACTAGAACACTGCCCCACTGGTGCAGATCTGGCAACAACCCCATCCCCCTTCGAATTTAGTTTAAAGCTCTGTGGATGAGCCCTGCTAGTTCTTGTCCTAGAATCCTTTTTCCCCTGGAAGATAAGCCTTTCCCAGCTCCTATCATCTGGCCTGGTATCCTGTAATACCAGGCATTATCAAAGAACCAAAAGCCCTGCCTGTAGCACCAGTCTCAGAGCAGGTATTTATGGACTGAATTCTTCTACTCCATTCCACATCATGGTCAGGTACTGGAAGTAGGGAAGAGAAAATAGCTTGGGCCCCAGACCCTTTTACTAACAGTCCCAAGGCCTTGAAATCTCTCTTAATTCCCCTCAGACTACAGGATGCAGCTTCCTCTTGACCTGCCTGAAAGATCAGTCATGGATAAAAGTTTGATGACCACACCATGTTGGGAAGTTCCCCAGTAATATCCCTAATTTGGGCTCCAGGAAGGCTGCAGACCTCCCTGTGATGAGGGTCAATCCTGCATATTGGACCCTCTGTTACCTTTAGGAGCAAGTCTCCAACAATCACAACTCTTCTTCTTTGTGGAAGAGGTTGTGATATGTCCAGGAAGCCTAACTGACTGCTGCAAGACCTCAGGTACAGGTTGCCTGTCATCCACATCCCCATTAGACCAGCTGTCTTCCAGCAGGGCCTCAATGCTATTTCTCAGAGGCACCTGGGGAAGTGAGGCAGGCAAGGAAGGCACCTGTCTTCTGTTGCAGCCATCAGCTTTCCTCCAGCCACCTGTATCATTTAGGCCTCTGTCTTTGCTGAGCCTTCTGTTACAAAGGCCCCATTCCTATGGTGTATGGGGAACTAAGAAGCCAGGGGAGGTCGGGAGGAGCCTCTCTTGACTCTCTGGGAAGGGACCTGCCTCCATTCCCCCCCCATCTCTTGGGTCATCCTTTTGCAGGATTCCCTGCTTCTTGTGCAGCCCTCACCTGCTGCCCTTCTCTCAGGGATGGCAGAGCCTGGCTCCACCATTCTGTCTCCTTTTCACATTCTCTTATAGTCCATAACCTCACGACTTCTTCCTTCAGCTCAGCCACCATACTGAGCAGATCATTCACCTGCTCACATCTGACATAGGTGTCATCTCCACTACCCCCACCGCAAATGCCAGGCTCTGGCACTTTCCACCAACATGTTTGCATGGGAACTCAGTCTGGCTGCCCAGTTTCTCTAACAGTAGCCCTCAGCCGAGTTACAACCATGCCGGGAGATTTACCGAAGACTCACCTCAAAGACAGCGGCGACAGCCCGGAATGACTCACTCACGCTGCTCCTCGACCGAGCTTTTCCAGTGCGCAGGCATCAGGAGCCTGGCGCTTCCGAGGTGTTTAAATAGCCCGGAGGGAGCACGCCCCTCCCCCAGCTGCCCTGCCTCTCATTGTGCCGGGTGCTCAACATACGATGGAAGGCAGCCCCTGTTCTGCACAGCTTCCAGACTAGACACCCGGCCTCGCACCATGTAACGTAAGATTTATTCTCCTTCCAAACCTCTGCCCAGTCATATTTTCTGAGCATTGGAGTTTTTTCCTCTGATCCCTATACAAAGGCACTGTCTTTGGTGCCACTGTCAGACCACCATGTGCAGGGGAGGTCACAGTCTACCCCATGCTGGTCCCAGTTGATCTGGTCTAGCTCTGTAATGGGTGCCACCAACCCACAGCATCCCAGAGCCACGGCCAGTCAGAGGGGCCTCAGCCTTGCTTCTCTATTAGGTTTATTGAGGGTGAGGCACAACTAGCGCAGGGGGCTCTGGAGGGGATACATGGGGTCACAAGAGAGAAGAAACAAGTGGAGACAGAGGATATGTAAAGATGCACAAATGGGAACTCAGGAAGGAACACAGCAGTGGATACAGGAGGAGGCATATGGAAGGGGCAGTTTGGGAATGGCTCTTGGAGGGAGGGACTCCATACTGATGAGAACCTTGAGAAGCAACTGTGGAGGACCCACACTGGAGCAGGTACACCACTGAAGAGACTGTGGCCACAGCTGGCCCGCACTTAGGCAGGGACAACCCCAAAGACACCACAGCCCGTGATGGACCCAGGCTGGAGCAAGGTGTCAGTGAGAAGGAAAGAGCATGGGAAGACAAGAGAAAAAAAGAAGCCAAACAACAACAAAAGAAATAACAAAACCCCACAAACAAACAAAAAACCCCAACAAAACAAACCCCAAACCAACAGGAGTGACAGCAAGAAGGTGACCTCCTCCACTGTCCACTACCTGACCCAAATGACTGGCATGGACAAGAGTGTGAAACAGTGAAAATGAAGGGAGGGCAATTGGTGGGAGAGAGGCACTGGACTGGAGCTAAGCCTGGGGAATGGGGCAGAAAGGGGCTTCCCTCAGTTGTTCCTTATCTAAGTCTTTATCTTTTTTCCCAACACTGAAAACAGTAAATAAAACTTTAATGTTAATTGGAAATAAATCCAATTTAATAAAATTCCCTGAACTGAGTCTGTTTTGCTTGCAGCAGACACACATGAAAATATTGGATGCATTTAGCTGATAAGTTTATGAGGAAAAGCTTCAGAAGGCAATTCAGGTTCATCAGCAAAGCCTTCAAACCAGAAGCAGAGTGCAAAAAGCCTCCCAGCATTCCTCTTGTTATAAATCTGTACATGGCTGCTGAATGTGTGAGAATAAACACCAGCAGATACAATGGATGTTGTGAGCTGCTGTTGACATCAGAGCCCAAGACACTGCATCTAACTCTCTGCTGAATGGATCTGGATGAACATTGAGTATCTTAAGACAGCCAGGTTTCCTTTTTTACCAGTCTTCATGAACCAGAAAAAAAACCCCAAAACAAACAGCCAAATACTACTACACACTCTTCTCATTTTCTCATCCTCTTTGCAGAAGAGGGTTGCTACCACTTGGGATAGCCAGCAACCAGGAATGGTGGTTGATGAAATGCTTGGAAGATGCAAAAGAAGCAGGTGACATCCGTTCACCGTACACTGGTCCCCCTATACAAATGGAGACTGACCTGCACACCTCAGCTACCTGCATAGCAATTCTGTATCCCAGCCACAGCAGCAGTGTGTACAGAAGTCTGGTAGATTACTGCATGAAGCATAGGGTAGCTGTCTGTCCAGATCAATACAGCTGGGACATCTGATACAATTCAGCAAAGCCAGGGCACCTCTTTAGTCTCTCAGATAGTAAAATTCCTTTTTATTTTGACTGAGACTAGTTCTTCTTCTGCATGTGCTGAGAGCAGTTATGTTTGTCTTTCCTAATTGCCTTGCAATCACTCTAAGTCAGGCCTAAAAATGGCTCATTGAAGTGTACCTCAAATAAAATCACAGGAATGTCACTGTGTATTCCCACACCAGCACCCAGGAAGAGAGAGACACGTCAAGGTCCCACAGTGAAATGGGGAGTGAAAATTAAATAACAGCAATGGCAGTCAGATTTATGTAACTTTTATGAAATCAATAGCACTGGACTCTCCAAAATTACTTGAAGAGCAAGACCTTGTACAAATGTGATTAAGCACAGATGGCAGCATGCTTTCCATGCTCCTGAATACTGCTGCAAAGCTGTGTTCACTTGAACAGCCGTTGCCTGGAACTTGCTGTTGCCAATGTGAAAATATCATTGTCACTAATCAAGGCTGCTTGTATGTAAAAGGCACTCTTTTTTTTTTTTTTTTGATGGAGTTGATGTTTGAGTTGAAATGCTCTGCAGGAAAGCAGGTAGCAGGTGAGATGGGGTTTGTGAGATGAAGCTTCACCTATAACATTCAGACTTCATTCAACTGACTTCTTTTTCTTCTGACTTCATGTTTTCCCCAAAGTAAAGTCAAATGGTTTCTTTGCAGTGCAGGGAGGTCCACAATCTCTTCCTCACCCCAAAGCAACAGGCCCATCTAAAGACTTAGGTGTGCTCATGGCACAGGTAAGTGCTGTGCTGAGCACTCATCTCCTTCAATGGCCCCCATCCGTATCCTCCTGCAACTTCATGCCACAGCCTTGTCCTCCTTGATTTGCATTCCACTGACACTCCCATCCCTTCTACCCTGTGTCCTGTTGTCAAGGCCATATGAGCAGCAAAGGACAAGAAAACATTCTGGGCTTAAGATCCCTATGAAGTGAAGAAAAGATGATAAGATTCCAGTCAGTACACAAATCATAAACGTAGGTGGTTGAGAAGCAAATGGAGGGAGAAGAATGATCACACATTTTAATTTTTTCAGTCTTCCTTAACTGAACATTTTGTTTTCCTGTTGGATAAAAGGCACAGGGAAGTAGAGGGGTGGATGTCACAAAGCTGTCATCAGACTGTTTTCCACACTTATTTTCTGAAATTTGAAATGCCACCAAAAGTTGAAAATCTGAAAGAAAAAAATTCTTCACAGAGCTATCTGTACACCTCTGTCATAATCTTAAAAGGAGATAACACACTTTTAATAGTCTCAGGGGAAAAAAAATAACATGTTAAGAAAGTTGGGAAAAGCTTGAGTGCTGTTACAACCCAAAAATACTTATAATCATTAAAGGCATTACCTTTTTAACCTTCTCAGCTGACTCTAACACTCCCCCTGCCTTTGAGTAACATCTTGCTCCACCGAGATGCTGGTCTGTCTCGACAACAAGACCCTGCAGCGTAACCTCACAAGCAACCTGTGCACTGCTAAAGCTGGAAGTTGTAGCTCCTGTGCAGAACTGACCTTGAAAGGCACTATCCAAGCACAGTTATCTCATGCAGTGGTTTTCACATGGGATATGTTGAAGGGAGGCACAAAAGGTTAATAAATAAATACATTAAAAAAAAAATCTAGTATGTCCAGAACTAAGTTGAAGATCAAGGGATCTGTACCACTAGTGGGCATTTTTTAGAGGTCCACAAATAGTATTGAAAACCATAGTGAGGTACTTCAGTTTGCACTGAAGCATCTGTATTAGTCTGCCCTTCAGAGATGCTGAATGCTGGCTGCTGGCTACTTCAGTGTAAATAAAGGGAACCTTCCTAAAGGCCTAAACATCAGAGCTGATGGGAACAGCTTTCTAAATTAGTCAGCAGTTGTGGAAAATCTGAAGTTGAAGATTATTTTTTATTTTTGGTCTTTTAACGAGTGATAGGACAAGAGGAAATGGGTTCAAGTTGCACCAGGGGTGGTTCAGATTGGATATTAGAATTTCTTCACTGAGAGGGTTATCAGGCATTGGCTCAGGCTGCCCAGGGGGGCAATGGAATCACCATTCATGGAAGAAGAGCTCAAAAAATGTGTACATATGGTGCTTAGAGACATAGTTTAGTAGTGGGCATGGTAATGCTAGGTGGATGGTTGGACTCGATGATCTCAGAGTTCTTTTCCAACCATAACCATTCTATGTTTTTTTAAATATTTCTTGATGAGAAAGCATGGTTATGCTTTAATCATTTTTATGAAAAAAGATAAATCTAAATCGTGGAAAATTATGGAACACTGGCAAATCAAATAAATTTTGCATAGCTGAGTTGCTACTAACCTCCCCACAATGCATGTCCGCACAAAAAGCAAATATTACTTTCAAGGAATTTGGGGATTTTTTTGTTTGTTTGATTGGCTGTTTTATTTGTGTGTTGTTGTTGTTGTTGCTAGTTTGGTTTGTTGTTTGTTTTTTTTTCCTGTTTGTTGCCATACTTTCTTTTCTGCTCATTGGACCATTTGCAGGGTGTTTTTTTCTGTTTAAAAGCCTGGTGTCTTCATAGTGGTCATTGTAGTGACATAATAAACAAACATGTAATTATATTCCAATTTCATCAATCATACAATAAGACTGTATTATTCCATTAGCAGGTTATAAGACTAGTGGCTGTAATATTCACTATTACATATTAGTAATAGAAAATAATAACTTGGCTTAAGCATCATGGTTTCCTTCAACTATTGGGATATTTTTTCCCACTCAAACTACTAAAGGAAATTTTGCTTTATGAAGATTATTTTATTTTAAAAACATATATGTATTATACAATCACCAAAGTTTAAAAGAAGTGCATAAATTGAGGGGGATGAGAATTAAAAATAGTTCTTAAAGAAAAGACATTCATCCTAAATTATTCTATTATTTTATTCTATTTATTTCTTCTCCTAATATTCCTAGGCTTCTCTGACAGTTTAACTGTATGTGGATTCCTGTATCTGCCATTAGGTGGGAAAATTCAAGAATGCTGCCTTAAATTAAGGGGGATTAGGAGCCTGCACAATAGGGAAGTTAAGGCCAAAATGCCTTTTATGTGGAACTGCAATCAAAACGTAAATGTACTCATCTTCCTTCTTTTCCTCCCCCTCTGAGAGCTCAGCAGAGTCAGGAGTACTTGGCTTTAAAGCTCCTTTCCAGCAAGGCTGTAACAGAACTTAGGTCCCAGAAGATGAAGGATTTTTTTCTTAGATCTTCCAAACAACATTCTAGGTTAACAGTGCTGTCTTCACTCTTTCTTCATCATATACCTGTTTAAAAGGTACAAACATCTTCCCATATGCCAGCCTGACAGGGCTCAGATGGGAGAAGATCAATATTTTATGGCCTTGGTAAATGATTGCCTTTATGGCTTCAGCTGCTTTTAGGATTTGCTCCCTCTCATGTATATCAGACAGAGAAGCAATAATAGTGTTGCCTTAACTGGCTGCTTTTGTGTTTAAAGCAGTGATTTTTGGGCTCATGCACTTCCGTGCTTTCTTACTGAGGTTCCTTGCTAGATTTTATCACACAATCCCAGCTCTGCCAGTTTATGGGGCTATGAGATAGCCCAAAATGTACCATGACACATATTTCACTTATGAATATGCACTCGTTGGCAGTGACACAATGTCAGTCACACCACATTCTCTGCAGTACCACTGTCAAAGCTAGAGCTAGCCCAATAGCTTGTTTGCTACCCACCTCCAGAGGGACCAGCTGCCACTAGGATGCACGTCCCAGCTGGTGTCTCTGCTAAGCCTCCTGTGATGCTTCCTGCAGCTTCTCAGCTTGGGACACCTGAGGGGTCAGCCTTGCTATGCAAGTGAGGAGAATACAGGGGAAAGTGGGCATTTACAGCTGGTTCTGAACCACTCAAGCATCCTCAGAGGACCACATTGCATGCACCCCATGGCTTTCACAGTGAGGGTTTCTACTGCTCCTTCACTTCTGGTCCATCACTGCTTGCTAATACATTTTCTGGCCTCAGTGGGAAGCAAAGGCAAGATCATTTCAGTCACTGCTTCACATTCTGTTTACATGCTTAGACCTTAACACTTCCTTTCATAGCCTGGAAGCCCAAGGGCACTAAGCACTGGCTTTAAATACCCTCTAGAAGGTGAACAGGGATCCAGGGCCCTGGCAACCCCAAGGAAAAAGCAAATGCAAAGGAAGACTTTCTCTGTCAGTAAACAGAACAAAGCAAGCTGATTTTTAAACCTTTTGGCATGTCTGGGTGTCTTTGATGCCACTGATGAAGAATAAACAATGCAATTATTAATTATTGATGATCACTAATAAGAATGATGATTATCATCACCATCAGCCAGCCCTGCCATTCCTGCCACCTCTCTAATCAGTGTGATCTCCCTGTTATTATACATAATTGTGATCTTCCAAGCCTGAGCAGGCGAGGAAGCAACCTTGCAGTATAAACACTAAATACTTAGCATAACAAGAGTGAGATTTCCCTGGCTTGGAGCACACCTAAGTGAAGTTACCAGCTTCCATTCTTTTTAATTTACCATCTGTTCTGTATGACAGAGCCTGTGTCTCTTTGGGGTTTAGTACCCATTTATTAACCAAAAGCCACCTCTGCCTGCTATTAAAGTCATGTTGGAGTGATTTGGAGAGGGAATTCGTCCATTTGCCCAAGTAGAAAGATGTGTCATCAGCATAAACCTAAATGCTGCAGCCTTCCTGGACTCCAGGACTGTGAACTGCCCCACCTGCACATTTGCTTTCTGTCAGCTCCAGCCCTTTCCCTGATCCTGGCTGTCAATTACCATGGACTTGTCAAAATTGCCTTTTTCCTCTCTGTCTTTCTCACTAAAGAGACTTGGCTGACTCCCATCACACTGTTACCCCATCTCCTCTTTCCTTTTAATCCCAGCCTCCCCGGTTGTCACCCTCTGTCTGTTGCAGGCTAAGCCAGCATGTTCATCATTATTCTCCCTCAATTCCCTTTCATCACTCACTCTCCTATATACCTGGTTGCATGAGCATGCTCCTTACACCTTCATTTTCTAACAAACACCTTGTTCCCACACCCTCTCACTCGGCTTTACCTCCTTTCCTCTTTTTTGGCTCTCATGGTCCTCACCACTATTTAATAAAACACAGCACAGCATGAAGATAATTGTCATCACTTCCATAGTTCCCTGGGACACCTCAAAAATCTCCCACAAGTACCCAGAGAAGCATCTCACCCTGACAGTGAATGACTGTTAAACTAAGCAAGGGATTTTCATCACCCTCCACAAATTGAACCCAGCAACACCCCCTCCACCTCCATAGCTGCCTTCCACTCTTTTAGCCACTTCCAATGAGCTGAGCAGCCCAGAGATCTCCTCTGGGATCCAGTACAAATGGGATCTAGGCTGAAAACAATCCTAAGAAAGCAAAATAATTAAATGCAAAGTGGCTTGGCCCCATGAGCCCGGGACAAGACTTCTGGGTAATGGGCACCCCAACGGAGCCTATAGCTGGGAGCTCGGTCCTTTCAGAGCCGCCAGGTGGGATCCAGGTCGCGGAGGTTTCTGCAGAGCAGAGAGGGGGCACTGTGGTACTAGCAGTACCGCACGCATCTGTCCATTCCACGCAACTACCAAAGGGAGACCTTTCTGTGCACGGAATATTTAGGCTGGTCTGCTGAGGCAACGGCCATTTCCTTCTCTGGCTCACTACAGGAGAGGCACGCGTGCTACGCTTTCCCATGGAGGGTGGAAGATGAATAGAGCCATTGTCCCAGTGTAAAATATTTTAATGAAAACCCTGGCATCACTGATGTGTGTCCTTTCTTTTTATTTTTCCTTATCTAATTTGACTCACAGACTACAGTAGGGAGAAAGATGAAAGGAAAAAGAAGAGGAAAATGGGTGTGTTCTCACCAGAATTTCTGAATTGATTCAAAATTAATTCCTCCCCTCTGCTTTGAATCAATACTTCAAAATCAAAACCTCAATGTTTGTTTTAGCCTCCAATGCCTTTGTTTTCACAACCAAAGAAATGACAATATATATTCAAGTTTGGGGTTGTTTGTTGTTTGTTTTTTTGTTTGTTTTGGGGTTTTGTTGTTGTTTTGTTTTTAAGAAAAGGCACAGTACCCTGAAAATGAATTCACATGTTAAGGATTTTTTAGTATTTCATTTGTATATGGTGATTGGAATTTGGAGCTACAATTCAGTACTTCCCTAGGGAGTGAGCACTTGATTTCTAGAAGGTTCATGGAAAGAGGGGATACCAAGGTACCAAGGCTTCTCAAGAAGTGAGTTATTTGGTTCTGCTTTCCTTTTGCTTGGACAGCTTGTAGCAGATGGCTATTTGTCCCCATGGTGGGGCAAAAGGACAGGAGGCATTCTAGACATAGTTTGCTTCCCACAGGCTACCCACAGAGAAGAACAGAACTAGAGAACCTGAGAGAGCAGGAAATAGTGTTATGAAACGGATTAGGTGCCCAGTCTGATTTCAGTATAAGCCTGGAGTTACTGGATGAAGACTGTAGTGAGAAAATTGTATCCTCCTTACCTGTCCTACCTTGTCCCATTGTCCCATGCCAAATCTGTCAGGTTTAGCCAGGCAGAGCTCACCTCAGCCTTAGAGCAGTGTGGGATGCCAGAGTGTGCTCCTTTCTTATATTTTTGTACTTGCAGAGCACCTGGGCTGCAGACATGTGGAGCTGGAAAAGACTGATTGACCACTTAAGAGAAAGACTGACATCACCTGTAAGTCTGGGCACTGAAATGCCCCTGCTTTCACTCCACTCTGGCAGGTCTGATAGCATCTCTCTTGGTGCCCCATCACCTGAGGCACAACAACTACTCCAGCCCAACACCTCCATCTAACCAAGAGTGAGCAGGTCAACATTGCACCGGACAGTAGTGAAGGACTGATGTGAAGAACCTTGGGCTGGAGGAGCCAGGGGGGCTGAAACACAGGAGGCAGCACTGGCAGAGCTGGTGAGAGGACCCTCAGTCTGGGAGGGCCAGCAGTTAGTGCAAGTTGGTAATGTGGTATATCAGTAAAGACATGTTCATAGGGGAAGCCATATAGAGCTAAGTTTAGCTTTATTCAATCCCATTAGTCTTTCACTTTGATGAGCACTAAAACTGACTGAACCTCACTCAAAATATGTATTTTTAAAAATGAGAAAGGAAAAGAAAATGTCCTTTTCCTGCAAGATGATCAATAACAGCCAGTGCTAGAGATGACTTTTTCAGCCACAGAGAAACAACTGTTGTTGTTGAATTGCTTGGGAACTTTGCCAGTGGACAAAGATAAACTAATAATGTCAAGGAAAGGAGGGGTGAGATTGCTGAAACCTTAGCTACTGTAAGAGGGTTGATGGAAACACTTTCAAGGGGCATGTGGCAAGCCTCACAGAAAGCAATCAACTCCAACCAGGCACCAGGGAAAGCAAGGGGTGGGAGAGCATGCACCTGTGGCACCTCCACACTGCTGCTGCTGCAAGCAGCTCACAAGCAGGGGTGGCACAGGATGCTGCATCAGCCAGCTTCAAGTGCTAACCTATGGCATACCAGAAAACAGAAGACCTGGCCTCCTGTAGGCCTCTCCACAGAGTATTTTGTTGCCCTGCACTGCAGCTTGGCTTCTCCTGCTCCCATGTAGATATGAAACCCAGAAGGACAGAGAACATTGGGCAGGAGCAAGGGGCACCCACAGACCATCCTTGTAGCCCTAGGAGCAAGTCTTCCTCTGTTACCAGAACTGTTTCAGACATGCATTGAATAACACTGTAAGGCATCTGCTACCAAGGCTTCATTTCTGCAGCTGAGTCCCTGTCACCCATGATGGCTCTGCAGTAGTTGATTGCAAGCCCATGCATGCTGCCTAGAAGGACCCGCCCACTGCATAGCATTACATCAAGGGGACTTTTCTCTGGCTGCTAGAAAATTAGCTCTTCAAGGGGGTCCATGGGCTCTTCCAGGGCACTTTACAGCAGTTGCTAGGTTTCTGACTAACAGTTTTGACTGTGAAGGGCTCCAGGGAAAACTGGAGTAGTCACAGGGTCATTGTTCCCAGAGGTGGTTTTTATTCATTTTATCCTGAACAAATAGTAAATCTTGTTCCCTAAAATAAAACCCTTTGTATTTTGCAGAGCACTACACTGGGGGCTATTTCTCATAAGACCCTGTTATTCCTATAACACCAGCCACATGACATCAAGGCACAAATTTGGGCCACAGTGTTCACTGACAATAAATACAAAGGCTCTGGACAGATCCCAGTTTGTGCTCATGAGAGATATGCTGTTCTGTGTAATCCTGACATTTTCAAAGTTTCCAAATACTTCCATTACTAAGGAAAAAAATCACTGCACATTTTGGGGTTTTGTGCACTTTGCTCAAAATTTCCCAGATTTCAAGGGATGGCAGATCAAACCCCAAAGCAGCCAGTTCTCTGGGCAATGCTACAGGGCAGAGGGCAGCTGAGCCACAGACTATTAGAGGAGCTTGCTGATGGGCACAGAACCAGACGAAGCAAGAGACAAAATCATAACCAAGGGGCCCTGCTTTCCAGCGCTGTCTTTTGGATTCAAAATTCCTAACATGAATGCAAAATTTCCTACCAGCTTACACTCCTTTTATCAGCAGTGGGGTAATTATCCCTGCCTCACCCTCATATACTTTTGATATATCACTAGGTCACTGGCTGCTTGACAAAGGAAGCTGACATTATGTTCCCTGTGTTGTCGAAGGAGAAACAGAGGAAAGTGAAGTGACTTACCTGAGGTTACTTAGCAGATGGGGGGGACACCTGGGACTAAAACCATGAAGTTTCAAGAGCCCAAGGTCTTTCAAGTCTCAGGGTCAGCAAATGTTCAGCTCTGAATATAAGTATCTGTTGCTAGTTTTATGAATAGGGAGGGAGAGGTGTCCTTTGTAGCATTGAAGACCCTGTAGGCAACATTGTTTTGGGCCTTTTGGAGGCTCCAGGCTCATCACCTTCCACAAGAACAACCCAGATCCCACAGGGATGGATAAAGACTCATCACTTCTGTGGTGCTGGTTAGGGCACATCGACTCTGCAAGCATCCCATCAAAGCCTTGGTCCTTTGACCTGCTGAATGTACTTTTTACTTAGGAAGTTGTTTCCATAGTCTCTTCTGTCCTCCATCTCCCTGCTAACAGAGATGTTTATTTGATGCTGGCACTTGCTTCTGCAGGGACACCTCAGCCCTGGTCCCCCAAGCTCAGTACACACAGACCACAGAAAAGTCATAGTAAGCACCTGTTGACTGCTCTGTCCCACCTTCTGCCACACAGGTGGGAGCCCAGCTCTCCAGGAGTGCCCAAGCCCCCCGCTCCCCTCCCTCTCCATGTTTGTGTTGTTCTTTAAATGGCTTTGTTTTGCTTAAGCATCCCTTTTAAAGCAATGTTTAGCTTCCAGTTGGAATGAGCTCCAGAAAACATGGCTAGGGCCCTGCCTGGAACAATGGCCTGTAATTTAGGGTGAGTTATGTTTCAATTACCTGGGTGTTATAGCGGCTTGGTGAGGGCAGGCATTATGTCATGTCAGGGATCCGGGCGAGGGAGAAAATACAGACGCTCCCATTACAGCCAGTGATGGAGCAGTTTTAATAATACTGCAGGAGAAAAAATAGAGAGAAGGGGAGCGCAAATGACTTTCCAGCCATACCATTACTGCACATTAGTAACACAGCACAGGCAGGGGAGAGAGGGGGAGAGGGGACTGAGGGAAGGAGAGGCACAGCTGAGTGACAGGGAAGAGGAAAAGGGAGAGGAGATAGAAAGGGCAGAAAAAGGGAAATATAAGGTGAGTAGGAGAAGAGAGAGGAGAAAGGGCAGGGAGGAAGGAAGGAAGGAAGAGATGCAAGAAGATAGGCATCAGAAGAGGAAGAATGAGGTCATTAGTGAGCTACTGAGGGTTGCCAGCTGCTTCAGCTCCAAGGTTCTTCCACCCTACAAGCTGCTCCCATGCTTCCCACACCTCCACTGGGCCTGGCTCACTGGCTGCCTGTGGGCAATGGCAAGACAGGTGAGAAGCCACAGGAAAGGGGGAGAGAAGTAATCATTATTAGGCTTTTGTGAACTATATTGCTTTGTTGCTGGAACAAAGCACTCGGCTTTCCAATAATAACAATAATCTACCTTTTTATTTTTTAATCAGATTTTCTCTGTCATTGTTTAATTTCATTTCGGCAGGCTAAGCCTCTCACTTCCAGCTTGCTGCCTCAGTCTCTGCTCTGCCTTCCTCTCAGTCACTCGTGCCCATGTGCTTCAGCCTGCTCTCTCCTTCTTTATTTTCTTGACACAAATGGCAGTCATTGCTCAGAGAATGTGCTGGGTGAGCCTGCTTTGTAATTCAAACCTTTTATTCAGGTTACCATTATGTACTAAAGAGGAAAATATGTATTTGTCTAAACGGCCTCCTTACTGATGGTCCCCTGGCTGGGAGGGGAGGGTTTGGGCACCAGACCTCACCTGGAACTGCTGTCTCCCTGCCCTGCTCATCACTTGCCTAGGAATCCAGCTCACCCTCACAGCTGCCTTCCCAGTCTAGGGAGAATGCCCTTAGGTCGCAGATGAATTTGTGCCTTTCCACGAGTGCTCATACTCTGCAATGGCTTTCAAAAGCCAATGACTTTGGACATATCAAATAATTGACAGGAAGACCAGATTAGAAATTGAATGGGATAATTTGAAGGAAGCATGAACAAGGGAAATTTTGCCTCTGCATTGACAATTTATACCAGTATAACTGCTACAGATTAGTACTCCACTGGTGTAGGCTTATTCTACTAATACAATGCCATAAAGCCCCAGCATACCTAAGACAGAGATTTTGCACCATCACAAATGGCTTCATGTTGCTATACTAGTAAAAATTAAAGTTTTCTCCCTGTCCCTCAAATTTAGGTTTTCAGAATGCTGTGTTAGCAGAGAGCAGGGACAATATTGCAGTATTTCAAGTTGTGCACCTGCAAGCCTTTCAGTACCATATCTGTACAGTACTAATGAATGCAGTTGTGTAAACGTGATTTGAAACAAGCACTGGCACATGGTGCCATGTCTCTTGTGCATGCACTAAGGGGATCATGTGCTTGTGCCATTTATGAGAAAACAGGACACAAAATGATCTGGTTTAACTTTGAAAGAACAAGCATAGGCAATCCTTTATCCAGCACAGAGCCTGCACAAATGCTTCCTCCATTAACATGCACTGATTATCAGGGTGAGTTTGCACTGTATCAGTAGCACTGTGACTGATATCTTTGCCATAGGGGTACAAAGATCCCAAATGCTGTTTCAGCCTACTCTTGAACCGCGCTGTAGGCTTCCCAGTCCTGCTGTGCTGTGTGTTAGACTGTTTGCAGCTGAGGGCTGCAGTTTCTAGAGTTGTTGTGATGCTCTTACCTCACTTGCTGCATCAAAGCAGGGGGCAATTGTCTCTCTCCTGTGAAACATCTGGATAATTCTGCAGTGGGACACAGGTAATGCAAGTAGGAAGATCTCAGAGGTCAAGGGACTACTACCACCAATTTAAAGTGGAGGCTCCCTTGAACTATTATTGACCCACTGGATTATCCCAGATTTATGGGAGGACACACACAACAGAGGAAATTATTAAGGTGGCTTGAGCTCCCATATTAAGAAGTTCACCTTTTCTGCTTGTCCTCTGTTAAAGTGGATGATTTTCTTGTCAAATTGGACTTTTTGCCTGGAGTGTTTAGGGGAGATATCTATTTTGTCCCTGGACCTCCCTGAAAAGGAGACCATGGTCTAACTTATATTGCCTTAGGTGTAGTCTGGAGTTTGCTGTTCACTTAGCCTCTTTGCCTCTGGGAATGTTTCAGAGGAACTTAAATAGCAAATGTGTTTAGTCTGCATTATAAACAGGACATCTTGTTTACTTTTAAAAAAATTTTTGGTACCATGGGGATACTTCTGCACAGTCAGGTATGATTCAGTTGCATGCAGGACAGGGCAATTTCATCCAAGACCTCCTACCACAGCCCCTCATTTGTCTTGTGGAAGGTTTTTATCAGTGAGAATATCTGAGAATCTCTTTCTTCCCTCCATTTCTGACCTCACAGATGCTAAACACAGGTGATGCAGATCCGATGATCTTGTGGTTCCAGCTTCTCCTCCTCCTTGTTTCCAGCTGCTAAATCACATTTAAATATGTTAACAATACACAAAATACCCTCAGCGTATGACTTCTCTGTGCAAGCGATCACTAGAGCTGTCACAGGAGTATTATTAAATTGCCAAAGAGAAGAAACACATCCCCTCTGGTTCAGAATGGAAGAGGAGGCATCTGTAAGGTAGCTTCTCAACCAGAAGGTGGCTCAAGCTTTAGAAAATGTTAAATGTCCCTATGCAGGAAACCTTTGTTTGAGGAATCACAGACTAAGCAATTCACCCCTCCATTTTGCTTAGTCATTAAAGTCATATTGCAGCCTAGTTCTCATCAATGGTTTCTTTTTAGAATCACGGAATCATTACGGTTGGAAAACACTTCTGAGATCATTGAGTCCAACCATCCACCTAACGCTACCGTGCTCACCACTAAACTATGTCCACAGGCACCATATGTACACATTTTTTGAACTCTTCTTCCAGTGATGGTGATTCTACCACCTCCCTGGGCAGCCTGTTCCAATGCCTGACAACCTTCTCAGTGAAGAAATTCTTCCTAATACTCAATCTAAACCTCCCCTGGCACAATTTGAAGCCATTTCCTCTTGTCCTATCACTTGTTACCTGGGAGAAGAGACCGAGCTCCACCTCACTACAACCTCCTTTGAGGTAGTTGTAGAGAGCAAGCAGGTCTCCCCTAAGCCTCCTCTTCTCCAGACTAAACAACCCCAGTTCCCTCAGCCTCTCCTCATAGACTTTTAACACAGCATGGTGACTCATTCTATTCCCTGCACAAAGCTCCATATGCTTTTTTTAACCTAAACCATGAAATGCCTGTGGGATATGTGGATATGCCTTTGGGATAATTGTGAATAAACACACAGGTAGCAGCACATTCACCAACAACAAATGCTCTGAGACACCTTCCAATGGAAAAGGAGGTCCTGGGACACTAAGGGAATCATTCAGAGATTTGTTGGGCAGTGGGGGGATATAGCTTCATTCCTATTCACACAGGGGAGAGCTGGCCACAGATGTTATAGAAGGGTGCTCGGCCACAGACTTAGCAGAAAAATTCAGAGTTCTCCTTTCCTCCTCCTGCCAATAAAAATATTCCCTCACAGCTACAGCTCAATGTCCACTTGGCTGCTTGTGAGTATCTCTGGGGACTGCAGGATCAAAAGCTTGCACAGTAACTGGGTCAGAGAGTCTCCTTAGAGGAGGCTATGCTGTGTTTCTCCTCATCCCAGGCACCATGCTAAGGGAGATGGAGTGAACAGGTGGAAAACTTGGTGTCAGGTATAATAATCAGGCTTAAGGTTGACTTTGGAAAACCTGGGAAATGAGGACTGGCACAAAATTAACTGCTTCAAGAAATTTAGAACTGTGGATCCTAAAAGTCCTTCTGTAGCACAGCTCTGCCTCATCACTTTAGTTTGTGTAATAGGCTATATTAGGTTCCAGCTACAAGCCAAAGTCCACTTGGGAGTGGAAGTGTGAGGCTTAACACAGTATCACAGAAATTGAAAGCTTTTTTCATGGTACAGAAGGGACTTGTGCTGAAAGCATTTAACAGAGCCTTGGTAAGTAAACTGCAGTAATTGAGCTAGGAGAGGTATTTAGCTTGAATACTTTGTATATGTATAGCAAAATCAAATAAGTGCCAGGAAGAACTATTTTTCAAAGGGATAATTTGAAATACTTCTATTCCCCCTCCAGACAAAAAGCACTTACTTGTTTCAGTGTGCACACTTCATTGTGCCATGGAGCTATGGTGGCTCCTCGATTGTGAACACAAAAGCATTTAAACCACAATGGTATTAATGTCAAGCTTCATACCTGCAGTTATTCCTAGTCCACTAGGGAATTCAGCTCTCTAGCTCCAGAACTTCAAACTGAGAACTCAGCTGATCATGGCATCCTCTGAGAGTAATCTTCCCTTTGCTTCTCTCAGCTCCAACTCTCTGCTTTCCCTGAGGATCACTGTTTATCTGGAAGAAGAAACTGGTGTGCTGAAAGGCATGGGAGGTGAGACAGGTAACAAGCATAAGCAAATTGTCAAAGAGAGCTTCACTGTGGTCAGTTGTATGTCAGAGAAAAAGAAAAACAGAGGAAGAGAAGAACAAAAGCTAAGGACAAGACAATCTTTAAAGATCTGACTTCTATACCCAGAAGAATTCTAGTGGTGAATACAAAAGGTTGTCAAAAGTCTTAATAACAGTTGGGTTGAAAAACACCCAATGGGATTGTTTGACTTCCTTGAGCTGAACCCTGGTATTTTCACTAACTAAAATTTAAGAAGGAAATGGAAGAAAAAACAGTGTTATGCCTTGGAAGCTGCTGCAGAGCTTTATGGGGGTTAAGCTTTCCTCCATTCTCCTCTGGGAGAGGGTCTTGCTTAGAGATGAGTCCTAAGATGAAGGTCTGAAGAACTGCACCTGCTACTGTGGCACCATATTAAGTTCTAACTTTATAAAGTTGAAGTAAAATATTTTAACTGTGCTGTCTTAAATGGACGGTGGAGATTCAGTTTACAATTTTAAGCAGAGTTCTTTATTTTTATCCTTTTTCTGGTGGAAAATCTTTTTGTTTGGAGCCAGCTTCATGTGAAAAACTCTGGTGAACAGGAGCTTACTAGGCATGAGTTTGATTTAGCCTGTTTGGACTCCTTTGGCATTCAGGAGAATTTTCATCTGAACAAGAGGAAATGAGATTAATTATCTATGGGGGAGGAAAAAAGAGGAACCTTTAACAAAGTTTTGGGAAATAGATTTGTCTGTGTTTGGAAGACGCTGAGAAATGACCAGAAGAAAAGGCACAAAAAAGGATGAAAACAGGGAGAAGAGAGGTGGACAACAGAGAAGGCAAAGGGTCTAACATGATGCAGAGAGCAAACTTCACAAAAACAATCAGTTACAGCTCAAATTGGAAGCAGGGAACATAGAAGATGAAGAAGTGGCTTTAGCAGACCTTCAAATGCTGTAGGAACATGTCTTATCAGCTAGGGAAGGCACATCTTCAGACCCATAAAGCAACCCTAGTTTTTGCAGGAAAGACTATTCCAGCAAATGTGTACCACCAAGTAATGCTGTTGATGACTGGAGAGCAGAATGTCTGAGCTGAAATGGTGAATGCTGAACAAAGAGTGAGACACTGTCTTTGAGCCCCTTTATTAAAAAAACAAAACAAAACAAAACACCAAACAAAAAACAAATAAGGAAGAATCCATCCTAAGCTCCAACATACTGGATTAATCTTACGTAGGTACATGCAACAAACCAGCATGATGGGAGGAAAAGAAACACAGGGTCATTACTGCATCCAGCTCTCCCACCCCTACCCCGCCCCTCCCAGTTATCAAGACATGCAGCTATTTGCAAAAATTTGGGTCCAGTTGTTCTTTCCTCCTCTGAGTGAATTTTCCTCACCTCCACTGTCCCAACCTACCACCCACCTTCCAAGAAAACCAAAGCTCCACTGATTCCTTTGTAACATTTAATTCTTACTTGAGTAGCTTATGTTACTGGGTAGAAGGAAAACAAAGAATGCTAAACAACTTAAATGGCCAACAACTGACAAATAGCAAAAAATCAAACCGCTCACTTCAAACATAAATGAGGCCAGGGATTGCCTATTATTCTGTCTTTGCACACTACCCAGAAAACATGCAGAGGGGGTGCATTCTTAGTCAATCTCTAGGCACTGTCATAATAAACATGATTAATAGGCTATAATTTACCTGCACAAATAATTCAATGAACAAATACAAACAACAAACAAATTTGGGCAGCCATGATCAGATCTTGAGCAGAATAAAGCAAGCTCGCTAAATAAATTGGTATCAACTAGTTCTAGTAATTGCATTCTAACTCCCAGAATGGCTCCTGGATTACTTATGGAGCCCAAAAGCCTGCCAAGCATTTTACAGACTGTGTCCACTCTGTGTGTATGAGAGTGGATTCACTGCCTACACCCAAATCACTGAGCTGCTTGCATTTACATTGACATTTTGATCGGGCTTTCTACCTTCACAAGTGTTTTCTAAGGGTGAAGTTTAGAATAGCTCTGGTCCCTTTGTAATATTCCTGATTAAGTAACAAGATCAGGCTAGGTTTTGCATTCCTTCAGCCACAGAAATTGCTTACTAGAGGCATTAAAATAATACCCCCTGGAGAAACATGTGCACAGGTTACAGATAAGCACTCAGCGCTGCATTAGCTTTCCTCGTTATTTGCTCTCCCCATGTCTCAGTTGTCCTGGGTTTTGAGCTTGAGTCACAGCTCAGCAGAGACCCTGGAAGCCAGCTCTGACAGAAGCAAGTACCGCTCCTTCACAGACCAGAGCTGTGGTCTATCTTGTACTCTTTGGAAGAAATGCTGAACGCAGCCTTCCTGGGCCATGCATCCTCCCTCCTCCTTGCCTCAGCCAGTAACCATTGCTGAGTGCAGCGGGTAAGCACAGGTTGCACGACAAGGTAAGATAAATGGAGAAACATAAGCTGCAAGAGATGTTTATTGAGTGAGATGCTAAATGAATAACCCAATCAATGCTGTAATATTTAATTCAATACAAACTTCAGATTGAGAGTGTTCCCCATTTATTTTGTGCTGTCACAGAAATTGTCGTTCGTTAGAGCAGTGTGCTATCATTAAGGGGAAGAAGTTACCAGCAGGGAGGGGCCGCCTCCGGGCTCTGAGTACAGCATTTGTAAGATGGTGAGTGACAGAGAGTCTACTAGCTTCCTTCTCTGCTAGGAACTTTGGGGAATGTACATTTCTTTTCAGAAATACTCCTACCCTCTGTAATGCCTTGTCCCAGTGCAACATTTTCTCCATGCGCCTAGGAGCAGCTGTGTCTATTCCCTGGATTGTTTGGACATGCCAGCCACGAGTTTAAACAACCCTATTCTCTCTCTTCTGGGCTCTCAGTTCCCTGCTGGGACACTGCCACCACTCACGTTCTCAGCAGAGGGCTGCAGTTAGGAATGGAGGGGAAGTGCAGAGCTGTGACTGTGTCCTGGGAACTCAGACATTGCCAGCTACGCAGCAGAATCACAGAATCAGAAGGTGCAAGAGGAGGCAGAAAACCCTCTCTTCCTGGGTAAAGTCCTAGACCACCAACCTCCTTTGCCACGTGCCTCCTCAGTGTGGCAATGCACACATTTCCTCAGCACTGTTGGGAAACTGCAAGGTCAGCTGCAGCATGCCAGCACACCCCGCTTGCACTTGGATTAGCTTGCAGGCAGCCCTGCCTGCTGGCACACTGTCCTGCCTCACCACCAACGCAAAGTGCTCGCTCTCTAACACATGTGCTTTGGGATGTCATGGCAGAGGTTGCCAGCTGGCTGGACACCTCTTGCTTATGATAGGTGGCATGTTGTCTCTAAATCATCCTGGCCATCCTTATTCATTGCACCTGGCACCCTGTTCCCCATATTTATAGCTGCCTCTCTCATAGATCTCCAACCATCTGGTACAGCTCTAACTTGTCCTGTGCTTGATTGGATTTCCTAAGTATAATACTTGATCAAGTGGTGCCTACAACTCCTTCCCTGTCCTACGCTGCCTCTGACAGTTGTTATTTTTTCTGGCTTCTGTCACTGGCCAGGTTGTGCCAAGATCCAGGACAATCCTTAAAGCATGACATGGCACCACTGAAGCCCCACTCTTTGAACTAGACAGTTCTCTTTTTCCTAAGGACTTATATGAAAGCAGCCCCAGAAGGTTCAATATTGATTTCCACACAGTGTTTGAGAAATGTGTTCATTCCAGGAGGCTGAATACTTTCAGTGGGTGTTCTTCAAGCCAACTTCACTCTTCAAGTGATCCCAGTTAGCTTATTCATTCCCTTCTCAAAGACCTTCATTCTTTCTTCTGCCTCTCTCTGTTCTCTCAGGCAAGTCCTTAATTATCCCCCCAAGTGTTGCTCAGGTGAAGCAGCTAAAAGCTGTGCTTAATGTGTCCTCTGATTACCCACGGAGGACTAATGAAATAAGGACAGATTTAGTGAGTCTGGATGCACATGTTTGCATGCTCATTTAGTTCTTTTAGTTCTACACTCACAAAGGAAACAAAATCCTGCCCCAGTAAACTTCTCCACTGCTTTCAGGGAGCTGACATGGGCACAGCGTATGATTCTGTCAAGCCTCAAGCGCTCTGAAGGTTTCTAATTCAAAGTAATTTACAAGGAACTGTTTTGAAAGGAGAGCACAAACCCTCCATGTTAATTGGGGGTGATCTGGAAGCCAAAGCATATGTCAATGTGGAGATAATGTATGAATACAAACAGAAACTGTCCCCTACTCCCCTTTTCCATCTCATCTACTCATCCATTCATCCATTCTAATTCTACCTCCTCTTCTTACTTCTCTTCTTTTTATGACTGCAAGAATTCGTGTTTCATCCACATTTCAAAGGCTGGTGAGTACAGAACTTTGTCTGCATCTTCATTTTAAACTGAAAAAACAAACAGCACACCCTCAGCCCCCCCTCTCCCAGTCTGTTCCTGCCAGAAACATAGCAACCAGCACGCACAGCTTTCTGCAGGCAGCCTAGTTTGCATTTAATTAGTTCTGTGATATCCTAAACTTCTTTCAACCTCCGCCCCCAGAACATCACTGTAGAAATCCTCACTCCAGGAATGGCATGATGGAGCTGTCAAAAACTCAGCATCTGTGCCAGGATGTGTTTAGAGCACTTGGATTCCTGAGTCGGGACACGACTTGCCTGGAATATACTCTGCTACCAGGAAGATGAAGCAACTTAACACTCTGCAGAGGAACAAATGTAGGAAATCAACCTCATTTTATAAGCTGGGACATATGAGGCACAGATATGAAGCTATCTGCTCTCCGAGCATCTGGTCTATCAGTAGCCATGCCAGGACAAGGGCCTGCTCTCCCCTGCTAGGAGGAGACAAGGGTTTTTCAAGGTGAGGAAGAATCTTGTGGGACAAGCAGTCCTAATTCTTAGCATCTTTCTTTTCACAGCCATGCATCCCTGTGCCAGCTGCGAGTAGGACTTCATGAGTCTCATTGCAACAGGGCTTATATTCTCATGGATCACCTTTAGGTACTTAGCCCAAGGACACTGAACAAAAAAAGGCAGAGTAACTTAACACTGGAGGTAAGGGGTTTATACGAAACAGTATTATAATGCATTCTGGGCACCCTACATTTTGTCAAGGGAGAGTGCTCAGGACCCTGATCAATAAACTCCTCTGCTTCACCTTGCAGAAGACACCACCTGCAGCTCCACGCAACTCGATTAGCTTGACTGACTCCTTCCCAGACCTGAGCCCTGCCTCCAAGGCTTCTGCTTAGACACTGTACCAGAAGTTACCGGAAATGGCAATGCAATCAGCATGTGGCTGAATCAAGCTGGCTGCTTGAGGATTGTTGTCCTTTCTGTTTTCCCTCTGCAGTCCTGAATTTCCACCACGTATCAATCATTCCCTCTCCCCTCCACGATAACAGGGGCTTCCCAAAAGAGTATCAACCCCAGAGACTGTCCAAGGAGGCTGGTGAGACAGTCTGCCCCGAGCAAAGCCTCCCTTTTCTGTCTGTTTACCCCTAACCCATAGCTGATCGAGTGCCAGCCCCAGAAAGACTCCTCACAGCTGCCTACCTCTCTGCTAGCCACAGCAAACCTGAAAGCTGGAAAGCAAGCAGAGCTAAAGCAGGCATTGATATTTTTAATCACTCCACCAGCCCACTAACCCACTTTGGTGCCTCAACCAAGCTTACAGTTGACAAAAGCATTGCTGACAATGGTACCGGCACATGGATACGTCCTTTTCCTGTGTGTGACCCGTGCAATGGAGCTTCCTGCCCTGGCCATTCACAGTCTCTCAGCAGGGGACACAGCTGCATTCACCACGAGGACTCTGCAAATTACAGCAGAGAGAGCATTCGCCTGGTTCAACACCTGACCCCACCCCCGCTCCCATCCCCTGCCACTCTGCTGCTGTTAAGCTCACTGCAGCTTCAGCTGCTTTATCATCTCATTTGCTTTCTGATCTGACACCAGCCTGCCATGCAGCTGATCAAAGGCAGAAACCAGAGTGCAGGCAGTCTGAGCAGCCCCAGAACTCAAACAAACATGTCACTTCCCATCTCTATATGTTAGACAACTTCACTTATTTCTGTTACTGCCTCTTTTAATCTCTCCCTTCGAACATACACGCACACCCCCCCCTTTGCCTTCTCTTCATCCTCTACATTCATTTTCCATGCCCACATGCTGTCACCTTTTCCCTTTCCTTTCTTCATCTTTCCCATCACTTTTTCCCTGTTTCCCCTTGCCCCCGAAGTCCCTTTGTCTTCACAACAGCTCTCATTTCTTCCTTCTCTCTCTTCCTACTCTTCCCAGCACATTCTCACTGTTTAGCTTGATTGCTTCAGCTTCTACCTCTTCCTCACTCTTTTTGGAAACTACAGTGTTTCAAAGGAGGGAAGTCACTTTTTGGGGTGTGGAATAAGGTCCCAGAAGTGATATTGTTTCTTTCAAAGCCACGGGTAGACTATTTTTAGTATCAACATTATATTTATACATGTCCCCTGAATCAATAAATGACCTCCTACTATGATATCTTTCATGGACCAGAAGCCTCTCAGCCTCCTGAAATCCAGTGGAGGGAAGAAAGAAATTCAGTGGTCCATTCCTGTAAGCAAGCAAAGAAGGAAGGGAGAAAAGGGAAAAAAAGAAAGAGACCATGAAAGGGAGGAGACAAAGAGCAAAAATAAAAGAAAAAAAGAGGAAAGCAGAAGCTATTTTGGACTTTTGAGGAGGGTGCAGATTGACAGGCAGAAAATACATGATGTTCAAATAGAAAACTTTTTGTATAATGCTGCTGAATTATGTTTTAACATAATTCTGAAATAACTTGTATCTCAGGCTGAACTAGCAATCCTTGGAATGTCTCTGGTCATTCTCTCCATCACCTTCACAGGACTACAAATTAGTCTTAATTCTGGATTTGAGCTCACATTTCAATATTTCAGTCTGCAACTAGCTATCACTCCAAATTGGGAAGGACACCAATTCAGACCTGTTTAGGTTAGGAAATGAGTGTTGAGTCTGATCTCTTATGACAAGCCCAGGCTTTTGTCCCTGGTGGTAGACAGACCACATCCATTAGAAAAAAAACATAGGAATCACATGTGAGACAAGTGAGACAATTTTGCCTCTATTTCCCTACCTTATAGGGCTCAGCTGAAGCTTCAAGGGTTGGAAATGATGATCCAAGGCTCAAACTAATCTGCAAAATTTGTACTGAGATCTGAACATCTCTGACGTCTTCAGGCAGGCATTTTGGTCACATCCAGCTTGATTAAAGTATTCCTGGATTCAATTAACTGAAATATAATGGGATTATTTAACAACATGCAATCTGTCTTTTTTTTTTTGGTTACAGTAAGTGAGCGAGTGGTGATTACAGGGCTTAATACAGCAAGCATTGCTGTTCCACTGGAATCCAAAAGTGACATGAAATTAGGTCAGCTAGCCAGAATTTCTTGGGGAAAGTTAGCAGTGGGGGAAAAAAATCTCAGATTTTGCTTCATAAGATTATGCATTTTGTGTTACATTATCTAACAGAAAAAAAAAGTTTAAATGAAAGACACACCATTTAGATCAAAATAAAATACACATTGAATCAAGTGTTAAATAGAAACACAAAATAATTTTCCCAGAATATTCTTTAGTAGAAAACATATTTGAAAAATTAGGGCTTTAATTACAGTTCCATGTCAAGTCCATATTTCAAAAACCTGAAAACCTGGGTGTGGATGCTCACAGGTTTTATTGTGCTAGATACTGCCTCCGGGAACGATGGTCAGCACCAAGGCTGGGCCCAGGATAGGCTGCAGGGACCCAGCAACAACATTCAGCCTGGGGGTGGCTTCCAACACAGCAATGGTCCATGGAGCACATTCTGAAATTCCACCACACACCTTGCTAACTCACCTTAGTGAAATGAAATTATTGCCCTCCACAGGGGCAGCCAATGATGGAACTTCCACTTCACTCTGTAACTTTGCACCAGTCCTCGATTAAGTGTCCATAGAACAGCTTTGTTAACCATGGCAGTCCCAGAGCTGAACAACCAGGTGAGCTCCTAAACATCAAATTCTCTTGCTTCAAATCCATTAAGCAGATTTTATTGACAATATCTTTCTACGTCAGCAGTGCAGATAGCTTTTTTCTGTAACTAAACCCAGCCCCTTACACATCTGCAGATGCTACTGCATGAATATACTCTAAAGTTTACCCTTGTCCATCATATAATTTAGCTTGTGGTGTTCATTTTGAATCTCCTTACATTTCCAATTGAAGGTGTCACTTGTGTTGTGGGACACTTAAAAGAAAACACCTAAAATAAAAGAATTCACAATCTATGGTCCCTAAATCCCAAGTTCTCAACTTAATAATACATTTTCAGCTGTGCAGTTCCAACATTCATAACTAGTACTGAGAAAATAATTTGCAGCCAGTAATTTTCTGAAAGAATTTAGTCCTTTTCTCTGCTTGCAGATGGTCCCTGAGCAAAATAAAAATTTCCTCGAATGTACTCATTATTTGAAAATAACACATTTTTGGCAGGACATTTTTTTTCCCCTTTAAAAAACCACACAAAAATCCCCCCCCAAACTCCCTGCAGATTGATCACAAAAGCATTGCTGTACATTCCATAGTTAGTTCTAGCCATGAGCTGCCTGTTTGTTGTGATTAATCATAGGTTTATAGTATGATTTCCATTCCCCCACTGGAGGGGAAAAAAAAAGGCCCTTAATTCTTGTAGTCAGGTGTAGGCTTTGAAAAAAACCCTAGGGCTTTGATTTCCTTTGGGAAAAAGGAGCAGGGAAATTAGACTAGGGAATTTTAACCCTTTTAGTCTCTGCTTCTCCCAGGCTTTCCCACATCTTTCACAATACCTACAGTTCCAGTTCCCTGTGGCCTCTTTACAGGGTCTTGCAATGGTGCAGCAGAGCTGCATATTTAGGACCATGCATCCTCATGGTGCAACACCACACATAACACCCTCTTGTGCTCCCTGGCCCTGTACAGTGAAATCAGCTCACCCCAGACTAAAGCAAGAAAGCACCCAAGGGGAGGTTGCAGGATGCTGCAAAGGAAGCATGAGATGTATGAGATGAGCTGGAGGGTTCACAGTGATGGGGGTACACAGTGGAGTCTTCTTCAAATTTATGGGGCCTGACAGGCCTGTTTTCTCAAAGAATCACTTCAGAGGACAAATAAACAAGGCTTAAAAATGGATTGATAGGTTGGGTCCATCATTAAATTCCATTGTCAACTTGTACACCAAGGAACTACATGCAAGGGAGGAACTTAGTATTGAATTTAACTGCATTCATACCAAGACCTGGAAAAGAGGAGTGCTGTTTATTTACAGACTTGTTAAGGCTACAGCAGACCCACTGGCTTCTTACTCTACATGTTCCACTCATTCACTTCTACTAGCTTTGTGTTGTCCTGTTCTGCTCCTCTAGCTGGGACACTGGAATTCATACAGGGTGCAAGCTGCTGTCCTAGAGCTGAATGGATGGGGCCACAACATGGTACAAATCCTCTGAGCCTCCCTTCCATACATCAATCTCTCTCTTTCCGTGCTAGTGTATGCTACTGATGCAAGCACAGACAGAATTGTGCCACTCTTTCCAGCTGCTTCAGGGAAGAATCACATTTACATTACTAAATGTAGTTTTCCAGCAAAGACACAGAGTTGCAGTCAGAAGACAGCCTTTGATAAGGAAGAAAGAGCCTTTAAAACAAATAACCCACATTCACTAACATGTATTCAAATATAGACAAGAGGAACAGTGGTTAGAAAAACCAAAACCCCTGACATTTCTGTTTCAAGCAGCCTTTATCACAGAGTGTGTGGTTTTTATTTTGGCTGTTACCTTTTCTTTTGATAGTCTTTTCTGAATCATTTCTCAAACAGACATTTCTCGACTTCCCCATGTGTACTCTGTGGTGTTGGGGGATCCTGTCTTTTGCAGGTGTGTTCTGTGTTAACCTACCCCAAGCGATGACAAGCTGCAAAGGTGTTAGAGGCTTTTCTTCTCCTGGAAGGCATTCTGTGTCCACAGTGGAGCTCTGGCAAGAGGTTTTAAATTTGACTTATATCAGGAAGACGAGACAGAGATGCTCGTCTTGCTTCTGCATTCATAGAACTATGACAACTTATAAATGTTTTAAAGGGGGAAAAAAAGAAAAAGAGAATGTTTGTCAAGGGATGACATTTGTTTGCTAGTTAATTTAGTATATGGGAGATTTTGTTCGTTACTCACATGTAGGAGAACACCTCACAAAGCCTTTGGGACACATAGAGTGCACTATGATACCCTGGCTAGATAACTGGTACATGTATTCCTTGCACTTTCAATATGGCACTAGATTTATTTTACTTTTTGAATTGTGTGACAGGATGGTAGGAATGAATGAGTTTCAGCAGATGGAAATGGGCAGCTGCAGCTGGCCCCAAAGAAAAAAGAATGGATGTAATGACATTTACAGCAACAAAAATGCAGAAGCAAACTAGCTGTTGAAGATGAGTTCAGTAGGTTTCAAAACTAGCCCTTTATTATGGTAGGTGCTTAGATTCATATTATTCAGAACTACTGGTTTTGAGTTGTATTTTGGAGTTGTTCTCAACTAATGTTGTTAGTTGTTTCTAGCTTTTTTGATGGCAGAATAAGTCTTAACAAAAATGGAACCAAAACAAAGAACAATTCAGAGACAGGAGATCAATTCTGTGTCAACTTTCACAGCAATGGAAACAAATAAATGAAACTCTAAGAGCTGCTTTAAAAGTTATATTATTAATGGCTAGAACATTTTCTATTCTAAAGTTAAAGATTAATAAATTTTCTTAATCAAAAAGCAGAGGCTGAATCACTTTGGACTTGGGATGTTTGAAATATAAGGCAAAATCTCAGTCCAAACCAGTTCATTCCACTCCTAACACTGTTCACGACAGATCTCTCTCCTGCAAGCATCAGAGTGTCTCGAGTTTATATCCAGATGCAAATTCCTTAACTTGTTAAAAAGTCTCAGCAGTTATGAAGTCAAAAGAGAACAAATATTATGGTGTGTGGGCTTGGACATCTCTAGGATCAAGAGGATAAAAAAAGAAACACTATCTTTCCTACTATTTAAGCTCAAGGTTTGTGTCAGACATGACATGATATTCTAATCAAGGGTAAAAGGATATAGTGAAGGTTAAGGTTATTAAGGCCTGAATGTACATGATTTACTTTTCATTAGATTTAGTTAGCAGCTAAATAGTAGGAGTTGGGTAAGAGCTTTAGCTGTGCTTAATACTTCAGTCTTGAAACAGTAGACTATCTCCAGCATCATTAAAAACAAACATTCAGATGGGAACAAATTAACTCATCTCAACTGAGCCAGCTTCAAAGACCTCCTTTCTATTACTCTCATTTCAGAAAAATCATGTCAGACGTTTCCAAATCACCTCTTAAAACCATGTGAATTTTGTGTCAAGCCTCTAAGGTCGTAAAATTATGCCCTTCCACCCCAGTGAGGGGTTCACTCCCTGAAGTCCTAAATCCTGTGTTTTCTTGGAGAAAGCTCTGCTAGTGGGGGGACCATCTAGTCAACCTCTCCCTGCAACAGAGGTGGTACCAGCTGAGCAGTGATTCATCAAACCACTGGTTACCTAAAACTGTACAAAGCAACCTACCCTAAAATATTTAGAGGTGCAGGTCTTACCCAACAGGTTCCAGAGAATAACACTTACCCTTGCATATACATCAGGGCATAAACCAAACAAGGAACGTAGCCTCTGCTTTGACACCCATTTTGTTCATGGGCAATCAAACCCTTTCTATTCCTTTATCCACTGTGTTGGGCCTTGATAATAAGCACCCTTAGCTCCAGGCAATACAAAGAAAGCTGCAGGAGGGAACAGCAAAACCCTCACTTGATGCCTGGGACTGGCCTCTGAGCTAAAAGCTGGAACAATCTCTCCTCAGCTTTTCCGCTTCGAGTTTCTCTGATACTTTCTGACTAAACAAGAACAAGCTTTACTTATTTAGTCCTAGAAAAGTCACTATTCTTAGAAAAAGTCACTCATAAGCCCAAATTTAAGTTCTGGTGGAAAAGGCTTCTCTGCAGACTGCATCTGAAAACTGCCCACTCTCAAATCCCACTTCCTATCCCAAAGCACTTTGAGGAAGTTTGGATACCCCCTGAACTTTTCAGCTTGATGTAGTCTCTCCCTGTGACTCATAGAAATGTTTCCATGAATATTTAATTTTTTTTAAGTTCCAAAAGGAGACAAAAAAGGCTTAAAAAGGGGAAGAGAAAGACTCAAACAAATACCATAGCTGCCAACATCTTGTGACAGAAAGTCAATAGCTTTTAAATCTGCATAAAATTACATACATTTCCATTAAATTACTTACATTTGCATACAGTGAATCTTGATGCTACAAGGGACTTGCATCTCCAAGTCTCTCCAGATCCTGGCTTCTCCCATCAGCCCAGAAACACATTAATTCTGCCACCCTTGAGCTCTGAAGGCACCAGGAAAATCCAGGAGGGAATTGCTACAGCATTGCCGCGGCCCAGTGGAAATTCCTGTCTGACCAGGGGCATGAATTTCTCAGGGAGCTTCAGGGAGTCTCCCTGAGACCTCTCTCCCTTTCTCCTTCCCCATTTCTTCCTCTCCTCCTTTGCTGTTCTGGGAAGAAGCTGGGTAGGACAGCTTCTAGCAGGTAAAAGAAAGTCTGTCCTCCTCTTCTGTGTCCCTGTTTTTCACTACATGTAATGAGAGAACATGAGGAGCCATGGCACGTGGCTCTAATCTTTGAGGGAATTAGGGATTCCACTAGCTCCTCAAGAGCTGGGGCAAGGCAACCTGCTGGCACCCTGTGCAACATCATGGGTTAGGGAAGGAGGGAAATAGGGTCTTGTGGTAAAAATGACCAGCTCTATGGGTTTCTGGAGTGCATTGCAGGGGAAAAGACTGGTTCAGAGATGGGGAGTATCTTCAACTGAATCTGAGGGCAGGTTTGAAAAGGTACAGGCAATGCCAGCTTTTGTCCCCAGACAGAAGTGTCTCTAGAGTATCACAGAGAAAAGGGAACCTCAGCTACAAATCATCTCATTAAAACATTTAAGCACAGCACTTCCGAGCTACTGTGATGAGTGCCATACCTTCCTGTCCCCTCAAGCCCTTCGTTATTCCCCTTGGTTGTGCCATCACCGCTGTTTGTTTGGGGTGAGCCCAGGGTGCCCAGTTCACATTGTGGACCCCACACTGGGGGAAGCCAGTGAGGTTGTGGACACAGTGGGTGTGGGAGGAGGTGGGAACTATTTGTCAGCAATCAGTGCAACTGGAAATCACAACCTTAGGTACAGTGTGGATCCGGGGTTAGGCAAGAGATGTTGTTTTGAAGTACCTGGCAAGAACCAAGGTTAAGTTAGATGAGCAATTCCTTCCTGCAACAGTCTCCAAGTAGGTAGATATATTCTCAAAACTGTCCTGCTGGTTGGACTGGCAGTGGATCATGGAGTAAGCTGTCCTTAGGACCAGCAAGTGTCCTGGGCAGACAGCTTCTTCCACAGTCCTCCCTCAGGTTAAGGGAGAGAGCAGGACATGAGGAAGTGAAACTTGGTTTGTTTTTTTTCTTGTCTTCTCATTTGCAGCCCCTCAACCCAACAGACAAAGGCACAGTTTGACATTCTTAGGTTTCCCCTTGCGACATTTGCCTGCTAAAAACTGAACCTGAACCCACCAGCCTCCTTTCACAGAGGCCATAAGACAAGTTAATAATGAGTTGGATCAAAATGGGTAGTGTTTTGCAGCCTACCCACAGGCCCTGGCCTCCCTGTGTGTAACTGCTTTTGAAATACATTCGGTAACACATCGAATGTATTTAAAGGGATTGTGGAATTGGCCAATTTTCATGCTAATTAAAGTGCAGGAGATGGAAGTGAGTTGTTTGAAATACATTACAGCACAGAGGAAAACATATTGTGAGCTATCTCATATTTTTAAAGAGCCTATATTCAAATCCACTTTCAATCTGTGTGCACTGTGCTTCTGCTGCTGCTGAAGCTACCTGTCCCTGTGCTGGCCCAGCCTTTGGCATGGGATAGACCTGGATGCAGAGCCTGTCCCTGGGGACAAAGAGAATTAGGTCAGTGGCTTGGAGGGAGCTGGAAAGCCAGCCTTCTACACAGGGGAGGTGAAGAAGGAAGATGATTACTGCTCTCCACAGACAGCATCGCCAAAGGGGGCAATATGTAAGTTTTCTGCAGCGGATGCTCCAAGAGGAGAGAGCCCAAGCTCAAAACAGTGTTTCACTTGGTTCAGTTAAGTGGCTGGGGGAAGGGAACTCTCATGCAGAAAAGCATTTGCAAAGTGTGTGAGCATCCTTTCTTCACCTCCCTTACACACACCGTCCCAGGTAGACAAGAGATAGACCAGCATCTCTAAGCAAGGGGCATAGGTGTAGCCTTGACCTGGATTTCAGCTGCTCAGACAGCATGACCTGCTTATCAGTTACTGAGTCATTCACTTACTTGGCAGGTCTGTTGAGACCCCTTGTTTTGTCATCTTTGCCCATGTGAGTTTAGAAACTAATTTTTTGGGGGGGACACTAAATGCTACCCTATACATAGCTCCTTTACATGACGAGACTGCTTCAGACTGCACATTCATGTGTATTAGCTAGTTTCAGCATCTGGCTTGGGAAAAATCTGCATGTAAATTGAATGCAATATCCTTGTGTGCTTCCTAAGGTGGTGGTGCATGTCTGACAGGCCTTTGGTTCATCTCATGGACATCCCTGGAGATATTGGCTAGCATACACCCCTGTTCTCCCAGAAAGACTGCAGAGAGAATGGTCTCCTTCTATGTAGAAGCACCATAGCTATAGGACTTTTGCCTATGCACGATTGTTTGTACATAGGAATTACTTCGTTATTTTCCTTCTATTTTCAGGTCCTTGTTCTCTCACTGTTCTTTGGATACAGTGGCTGCAGGCATATTTGCCCCTGGGGCTGGGATCTACCAGGATGTACTGTCAAGTGCTGAGTCCTCACCCTCAGGAGGAAGTCTGTTTCTTTAAATATTTGTCTGACTCCCTGGCAGCTTTTTGACACAACATCCACTCCCATGTTTACAGTAGCATTCAGTGGCTGAAGACATCTCTATCAGGGCACCCTGACTTTTGCAAGCAAGCCCTATTCCTGGCTGGCAACATATCTTCCTTCTCTGTTTCAGTTCATATCTGAGTTTTGTCCCCTGTGTTATCTTCTGTGAGGACCTAATTTCACAGGCCAGAATTTAGAAAGACAGCTGCTCTGAGCCTGGTACACAGGTTGTAAAGGTTAGACAGCCACAGATGAGATGGTAAAGAAAAGAGTTCTTCCCACTTTTGCTCTACCAAAAGACAGAGTTGGTGGAATAACAACAGAAAGAGCAAATCCTTGTTCTTGTGACATAAAGGCAAGTGTCTCTCTTAAATCTTAATTGAGAAGTTTTCCTTCCTTCAGAATCTGGCAAGTGATGTTTGTGAGGTTGGGAGGAAAACAGGAATTACCTAGCAATATGTTGGAATCACCTGCAATCCCAAGCATCACATGGTTTTGGAAGTGGCAGTCTCTCTTAGAAGGCAGCTGATGTAAGCCAAGATGACATGTAGGAGTAAAGGAATTAGCCAGTCCTCTCTGATGCTGTTTCAGCTTTCTGGTGTCAGGTCCAGATGAAGTCCTTCCCTTTGGAGAGAAGCCATCATCAGTCCATTAGAACAGCTTCTTACTTAGCTCTATCAAGGCGATGTGGTTGATTGGCCAGTGAAGTAATGAACTTGGAGAGATGTCTGAATTAAGTGATAGAATGGCTGAGGTTGGAAGGGACCTTGAAGATCATCTAGTTCCAACCCCCCTGCCATGGGCAAGGACACCACACACTAGACCAGGTTGCCCAGGGCCACATCCAGCCTGGCCTTGAACACTGCCAGAGATGGGACATCCACAACCTCTCTGGGCACCATGTTCCAGTGCCTCACCACCCTCTGGGTGAAGAGCCTCCTTCTAATCTTTAGTCTAAATTTCCCCTCCTTCAGCTTGTAACCATTCCCCACTGTCCTGTTGCAACTTGACCAGCTGAAAAGTCTCTCCACTTCTATCTTGTAAAGTCATCCCTAAAGAGTCTCTGAAGGAAGAGCCTGGTTTCATGAGCTTGTGGTAGTCTAAGCCTTTTAATAATATCTAGATTTCCTTTGTGACACGGAAATCATTGAGTGTTTAAACTCTGCTCTACAGGTGCCTGGAAGTTTAGAGCATGATTGGTAAATAGGAGAGCTTCCAGGAATCAATAGGTTGATTAATTATTTGCATTGGATCATGGGCCAGGCTATAACAGGGTTGAAAAGGACAACCTGTGCATCAGGTTCACTTTGAAGTCAATTATGTGGTTCTTCCAAGAGTTCTGCATTCAAGAGATCAGGATCTTTGCTGATGTTGGTGGTATTCATGTTGTTTTGTCCTGCTCAAACAGAGGGTTTAACTGTCTATCTACAGTAAGCTGAATAGCTTACAAGGTCTTCCATGTTCTGAAGACAATGAGAATGTTAGGAAACCCAGAGTCTCAGGAACATCAAGGCAGCTATTCCCAGGTCTTCATGCTCTTAACAGTGCTCAGATTAGAAGCACAAATAGTTTCGCCTCGAAAAGCTGTCCTTCTGGCAGTACCACAGATACTTGTGTTCAAAGGCAATATTGTGCACCGAGTGTCACCAAAAGGAGGGAGGGATGCTCTCCTACAGGATTTCTGGAAGGCACTGCCATTGTTCAGAGTGCAGGTGGGCTGAGGAGCTTAACAGATGGCCACAGTGAGACATGGGCTCTCTACAGATGGTGAATTCATTCCCTCCGAGATCAGTGGTGGGCTGGATGACAGCCCAAGATGATTGCAGACTCCAAAAGCCAGTATTGCCCCCACACACCCTGTTATCATGACATTTTCCTCTTTGGAGGAGGGAAAGGGATTTAAGAGAGACAGACACATGCAAGGGTAGGGAGAAACCAGAGAAAAATGGTAGATGGCTTAGAAATGGATATGTATCCCTCTGAGAGGTTGTCCACATGGGAAGAGAGGATAGAGCAGTTATTGCTCAGTAGCTTCTCTAGAGGACATAGTTTCTAGTCCATGAACATCCATGGGATCAGACACCTTGGGATTCAAAACATAACTTTCACAAGTAACAGATCCCAGCAAGCGAAGTCACTGAGGATGGCATTTCTGGGCAAAATCTCCCAAGAAGCACTTTGAAAGGTTTTTGCTTTGAGGCTGTGGTCATATTTTTTTAAACACTGGCCAATGTTAGTTAGAATGATCTTCTGGCTGGATTTTTTGCAACCAGCTCTTCAAAGGCTGGAAGTATTTTCTAGACTTGATGAAATCAGTGGAATTAGACAGCAAATGGTTTCCTGCTGTGAGCAGCCTCAGAGTTGGATGGATCCACATCTTGTCCTTCCCATCCCAAAAAAGAATGTCATAATTTCCATCAAGTAAGCAGTTTATCAAGTTTTATCAAGGGAAGCAAGTTGCTTTCTTAGTTTTATAAAAGTTAAACCAGGAAAGTATTTCAAGCCAGAAACAGCATGTTAGAGAGTTTAAAATTATTTTAAATGTTTTTCTTTTTGCAGTGAGGTCATTTTTTTTTTTAAGCCAATCCTCCTCCAGGGACATTTCAGCAGTGGAAGGCTGCAAGGTGTCACTGAGTCCAGGGTGTAGGAAACCACATCCTCTTTCTTTTCAGAATGATCTTAGGCTATTTAATGATTGTGGTGGATAACACCAGGAAGCTGTCTGGAAATGCTCAGCTTGGATGCAGTTCCAAGTTCCACAGCAAACATGTAGGTTGGAGAAATATCTCTAGTAGTCAGCATTGACTGACTCACAGGAAACCTGACTCACAGATATTCGTGTTGTGCTATCTACAGGGTATCTACAAAAGTGCCTTTTATTTCTGTATTTCCCTATATGCTCATAAGATAATGCTCACAGGGACTGATGCCATAATATCTCAAAAAGAAGCTTAACTTGCTGATATTCAGCAAACCACCAAAGCTGGGTTGTACAAGATCTGGATTAGAATGCATCTCCTGATACCTCCTATGCCCACAGCCCCCAGGCTTGTAGGCTGAACAGCACAGCCCTTGAAATTCACTTCCTTCCAGTTTAACAGAGTGTCTGCAAGGAAGTTTCACAAGAGAAGCTATTCCAAAAGTCACTGCTGCAAGTGCTGGTGGCAAAATAGATCTTGTGATTCAGCATTCAACACCTTCTTGGAAGCTCTGAAGCAATTATAAGATAGTCCCTTTCTAAACAGAGGGAAAAAAAAAAAGAAGGAAAATAAAGTGAAATAAAATTAAGGGAAAGAAAAGGAAGCAAGAAGCCATTTGAAGCATGCAAGTCTATTTGTAGATCTGAAAAAAATACAGGGACTATGTCTGGCTAAACATGAACTTGCTAGTGCAAAGACCTTAGTCTAAAGTTGATGGAAAGGTCCCTTGTGTTACGTTGCTTCCTTGCATTACAGTAGTGTCAGAACACATTGCAGGATCAAGTACAATATGAATAGTAAATCCTATATATATACATATATATAAAAGTATGGAAATACCACAGTGGTAATACTGTTCCCAGGTTGCTACGTTTTGTGGAGAAATGCCAATGTAGCAAGTTAATCCCCAGTGGCTTTGCCAAGAGTTTCTGGGATTATTCTAGAGGCATTACTTTTAGTTTAGTCTTTGGGATTATTCCAGAGGTATTACTTTTACCTTAGTCTCTCAAGTCTGCTAAATACTTCTGAGTAGGAGAACCATAGTACCATGATGTTAAGATGCTAAAACCAAGCGAAGAGAGAGCAGGGCAGGGAACTTTGAAGCAGAGAAAGCAGAAATCTCCCCAGTCATCCTCCTTTACCCCTCCCCAGTATTTCCTAGCATTTTCCAAGGTTAATCTTCAAGCAGCCAAGAACAGGAGCCGCTGCAGCAAAGCATGCTGTTGTGCATCCACTAGCCCCTTGCTCTTCTCAGGGAAAATCCTCCCTGCTGAGGTCTGCTTCATTTATTTAGTCTCCTTTCCACCTCACACCCTCTTCTCAGGGGACTAGAACCCAGAGAGATAAGCTAATGAGATAATTAGCTCACCACTCCCTGATTGAAGGGCCCTTTATTTCCCTAACCAGCTAAGCCAATTCTCAATGTTGTGAGTGCTTGACTTTATTTCTGCAGTGTGATTCATTTTCCCTCTTGCTTATATATAAACCTACCATAAAATAATATTATTAGTGTTTGCAAGTCAAACACTTATTGTCAGCAAACACTTAGACCTAAGTCTGTTTGGGCAACCTTAATTCACCCTCTTCTTCTTCCCATCTCCCCACAATTCACTTTACATGTGTTTTTTAACAAGGTCTTTAATAACTCTATCCTACAGCAGCATACAGAAAGCCCATTCCATGCTCAGCACACATACTGGGCAGTGATCTATGAGGAATCATAAGCTACTCACTATTTTATTTCTCAGTTGTACACTGGGATACTTTGCAACTTTACTTGCCACCTATGTGCTGTTGCATGCTTTCAAATCAGATTATTACAATGCAGCATGCAAAGGCTGAGTCCAGCCACAGTACAAGAATCAGAGTGAAAAGTAACCCAGTACACCAAAATCACACCTTAAAATAACACCACCTGCTCACTGCAAAATCTGGCAGAAGGGGAAGATGGAGCCCTGAGACAAAATTAAGAGCTGCTTTTGTTTCCTTTCAGCCCAAAGACCCTCCTTCCCAGGTGAACAGACAGCAGCCTGTACACTTCATCTCTATCTCCCACTTTCAGGATATCATGGAAGGGAAATGGCTTAGGGAATTGCTCAGGAAGGACTGCTTTGTCTGCATCCTGGATGGCAGGGGATACAGTGGTTCCTTGCTCCTCTCTGATGCTGTGCCATGGAGACAGGAGCAGTGTTTCAGAGCCCTATCTCTTCTGAGGTCCTGAACTGAGGTGCAGTGCTAAGGTAGTTGGCTTGTTTTGGTCTCCATATATGGGGAAATGCAAGCGTGGAGTTTAAGGCCCTCATGGCCGTAAATCTGCAGTTTAGGTTTAGTCCTAAACCTGCAAGGTTTAGGTTAAAGGTTAGGTTAAAGTTTTCAACCTCAGTAGTAGCACAAGGTCCCAGTTTTCTTCTTATGACCCTGCCACCCACTCCCACTGAGCCATGTAACCAGTTGTGACCATGCCACACAGTACTTTGGAAATTGTAGTTGTCAGAGTATCAGCCTCTTACCAACCTTTCCTTGGCAGCACCCTGCCTGCCAGGCTGGGACCAGAGGGCTGGTTTAGTTGCTTCTATTCCTATACCAAGTGGAAAAGAGTCAAATGGCAGATTACCTATGCCTGAAGCATCACTGTTAATTGTTGGGTCAATGTTCGATGGTGGTAGCTGACCACATCCTCCAGGCTCATGAGAAGCTTTCCAGCATATCTGACTTGTGCTCTATTCAAGACAGGCTCTTGCATGCTTGATAATCTAAACTGACATATTTCTTGCTGATTTGTGATAGAGTCCTCTCCAGATATGGGTAAGAGCTTGCAGCATGGCCTTGGAGATACATTTGCCTAAGAACATCCATGTCCTTTCCCCTTTTGCATGCAGTTGTTTGTAATGACGGCTGCAAAAGGAAGAATGGAAGCCAACATCAAAGGTCTCACTAGATTGATCTTTTGCTTAGTTAAATCTAAAAGATGCCCCAAATAAAGGATAACCTAAATACTATAGACTACTTTAGTCCCAGCCTTATTCCTTGCTCCTGGTTCCTGTAGCCATTCCCAAGGATTTGCAAATATCCTGCCTGAGACAAAAAAGAGGTTTCCTTCACACCCACACAGAAAAAGAACTGTCAGATTTATGATGCATCACTCTATCTAAACACATCAGCATTTTGGCTCCAAAATTGCTTTTCAGGCAGAATTTAAAGGCTTTGTGTGGAATTTACAAGTCCATGAACTGCTATAGACCAGGTACAGGTCAACAGTTCTTGCACCCTGGTTCTGGAAACTCAGGAAGAAGGCTCAATGCAAAATACAATTGCATTGTTTCCACTTGGGATCTCTGAGAAAATTAGGAGGCAAGCCTAGCTACTGCCCCACTGAGCCTCTTTACTTTAAATGCATGCTTGAGTGTATTAACTGGCTTTAGCACTGCAGAAGGCCAAGAGATGCAGACAGATTTTTGTTGCAAAGATTCCAAGAACTGGTAACTCATAATTGTGCGCTATTTTAAACATTTTATTTTAAAGACCTAAAAGGGTGGAAAAGAGGTCTTGGGTTAATCAAGATACAGTACATTTGCAGATAGATTCAGTGGCCTCTGCAGACCTAGGATTGTAGGCAATAAAGGCCAAAAGTTTGCAGAAACAGTCAGATGGCTTTGGAGAAAAGCTTTGGTTTCCTCCACAGTTTGACAGACGTAGCACAGCAATCAGAGAGTTAAGGTTTTTTCCTCACTACACTGCAGCAAAAATGAGAGATTTAAATAGACTTAAAATGTAAATCCAACATTTACTCCATAGACAGAGTGAAGCTGAGTGAAGGGGAGGGGAGTGAGGGAGGATAGATTATCATTGGATGTGTGAGAAGAGAGGTGCATCACATAGTATATATTTTATATGTATTAATATTCATACCAGTTCTTTCCTTTCTCCCTCCAGGCTCTGTCTGCTGCTTCAGTTCATCCATCCAGCTTCAAGAGGGAGATGGATCTTTCAGCCCTTTCCTGAAACTCTAAGCTAGAATATGTGTCAAAGCACACTGTTCCTTCCTCAGGAATGTTACAGGGAGATGTTGTAGGGACATCTACAGTCACAGGTCATCCTAAGAGAAAGCAGAGCTTTCAAAAGGGATTGACCCATGCTCCATGGGAAGATCAGAGATACGCTTGAGCTGTGAGATTTAGAAAGAGAAAGCATGGAAAGCAACACAAGTTCTTCCTGAGTCCAGGGGAAGCACCACTGTCTTATGGATGCACTGAGCTTTGAGAACTGCCATCACCTATCTGCAGGTCTGGAACAACGCCTTGGGCAGTCAGCACATGCAAAGACTTCAGAAATGGAACTGGGAAATAGAGATACCATGCCTTTGGAAGGAGGATGTGCTCTGTGATTGTGGAGTGATGGTAGTCAAGTACTGTAAAAAGACAGTATTGTCTTGTATTGTTCTGAAAGAAGGAAAGCCCTGGTGTTGAGGAAGGATGGAGGCAGGGCTGGGATGCTTGGTTGGGTCCAAAAGAAATCCAGCATGGAGGCAACAGCATCAAGATCAGGAAAGTGATAGTGCGTGAGAAGGGAGTTTCTACTTGCTGTAAAGAATATGAGGCTAAAGTTTATGCTTAAGGTCTGCTGCAGTATTTTAATTCCAATGTTACTCAAGATTGTCATGAAAGAAAATCCATTTTCTGAACTGTGTTTGGAAGAGAGACAATAGCAGTCCTGGAAGACTGATGTTTCCCTCAAGACTTGGGTGCTTCAAACCAAGAAAACTTGATGGCCATGCTTAAAAAGCACTGTATGCACCAAACAAGCATTACAGCAGAAAAAAAAATTGCTCTTAACCAAGCCAAGAAAAAGTGAGATTTAACAGCTTTCTCACTGGTCTTGCAAAGCTCTTCTACCTGTCATGTTAGTATTCATGCCTAAGGACTCTCTTGGGAATTCTTGCTTTCTATTTAGGAATCAAAAAACCTGGACTTTGATGAGGAAAAAAGTGCAGAATATTTTTCAGAGAGCAATTTAATCCAGAGGAAGAGACAGATAATTGTGTGAAGTCCAGCAAATATGTGTGTGGAGTCCAGCAGAGGGGGGCAGCCCCTCTGGAAGACACCTCTATATGCTAAGTAGAAGGAGATCCGTGCCATGGTCTGGAGTCACTCCTGAGAACACCAGAAAACCAGATTTAGAGGCATCACATGAGCTGTGTTTCTCCAGCTCAGCACAGAAGGATTGGACATGCAGTATGTAGTTACACTGTTCTAAAATGCAGCAAAAGGAAAAGCTATTATATATTTGCAAGCAGGAGGAGTTTTTCTTAGCAAAGATTCTCATTGATGTACTACAAAGTATTGGTCTTCTACTGTGGAACAGGAACAGCTCCTCTGAATTTTGGGATGCAGAAGCTGGATTTTGGTAATCCAAAATGCATAAAAATCAGTGCAGCTATTTATCTTTGGACATAGCAGATGTACCTGACAGATGTACCCCCTTTTAAAATTTTTTTTGCAAAGTGTACAGAAGATTTACCATCTTTCCTCCCACAGAAACTGACAATGTTCACAAAATTATCATCCAGGTGACAGAAGTTTAGACCACAACAGGCTGCCACTTCACATAGAACAGTTTAAGTCAGTGCTACTTTACAGAAAGGCTTTTACAGGAAGTGCTCAGGAAGGGTTTTGATCTGTGGATATAAAGTAAGTACTTTTTACCCTTGCCATTATTCGGTACAGAAGGAAGAGATTTTTAGCCTACCATGGGAGCATGGATTTCTCAGTGTTGTTGGTATTACAGTCACATCCAGGGCCTCCCACTGTGGTAGATGCTGAAATAAACATGCAAGTGAGAAGTTCATGCCAGCTAACAAAGATATCCAAAAAGAGAGAAATGAAACAGCTTGTCCAAGATCATGAAGCAAAGTGGAGACAGAAAAGAGTGTAGACTTCTCAGTCACGTACACTACGCTGTTTGTGCAAGATGTCTGTTTACTGAGGTTACAACTTCTTTCCAAATGCACACCTTCAAGAGAAAAAAAAAGGCACTTTCCTTTGGTTGTTAGTGTCAACCAGAGATGCATTTCCTGGTTCCTTTGTTACTCCCAATGGATCCCTTCAGCAGTGTCATCCTTACCTGTAACTCCCAGACAACATTCTAACATATGAAATCAGAGATGGGTACGAAGTTCTTCTTGCAGCCCCAGAACACCACGTTCACATATTTCATGAGGATTTGTAAAGACTGGTTTCTCCCAGCCTGTGCTCAGCTGCAAAAGCAGCTTCTCTGACTTCTACCAACAGGTGCTTCACATTTCATCAAAAGAAGGCAAGACTTTTTTCTCCCCATACAGTTTCACTAAAATTGCACTAGTCAGAAGTTTGTGGTCAATGAGACCAAGGAAAAGGTTTTGCAGACAGAGCATGCTCCGTTTGCCTTGTAGTCTAAGCGTGCAAGATAAATATCAAGGTGATTAATTTCTTTTCCCCTCAGCCCAAAATGAATAGGAATTTAATTCTCAAATTAAATTAGAGAATTTAAAAATCCAAAATGAGTTTTACTGAACACATTTTATTTGAATCACTTTCAAAACCTACATGAAAAAAATTAGTCCTTTGCAGTATTTAGCGCACATTTTTTGCTTTGACAAAAAGCTTCTAAAAGTCTTTATGAAAATACATTTTCCTTAAAATTTTTAACCATACCAAATCAATCCCTTGGGCAAAGTTTTTCCCAAGTTGGTATTTTCCAGTGGAAGAAGATTTCCCTCTTAACCTTCCATTACTGAAATATCTAGCCTGACTGAGCACTCTTAGCTTTGTTATGTGTGAAGATCTCTCTTTGGAAATCATTAATCTAGGCCTGATGTGCACTGGTTTCTTTGCAGCCTATGGCTGAACACTCAAGCAGACTGTGCCTGGAAACAAGGTGTACCTGGATCTTTTTCCCTGCTGCTAGCTGCACAGTTTCAGTGGGCATGTTGGCAGGAGGGTGAGAGGCCAGAAAAGGGCAAAGCATTCATGCTTCAGGGAAGAAATACAGCTGAGTAGGTCACGTACATGTGTGGGCTAGTGGACAGCGTGAGTGAAGATAAGCTGAAAATGCTGCTGGTAAAATTATAGCTGGTGGAAATTCTTCTGAGATACAGCTTGCAGCTAGATTCCTATTCCTACTGGCTAGATTCCTATTTGCAATTCCTCCTTTCCCTAGTGCTTGTGAAGCAAAAATCAGCTTTCTTGAGACGCTGGCACTTGCAGTTCATATTGAGTTCAGTAGTTAAGGGAAGTCCACACTTCTGAAAAACATGGCTGGTGATAAGTTCAAATTCATACGAAAAAAATAATCTAATTTTGGGAATCTGTGGCGGCTTTATTTTTTAAATATTCCTTTAAAAAATATTCAGCTTTGTTTTAAAAAAAGATTTCTCCCCTTGAGTAACTCAGAAATAGTCAGATCAATTTTGTCAAAAAAAATCCAACAACTCCTAAACAAATCCTTTGAGCTTAGACTAAGCGTGAGCAATTTCATCCTGAAAGAAGAATCACTGGGAGAGTTCAGAGGAAATGGAAGCAGAGGCTTGGATGCTGCAACTCTTTCAAGCTCTGCATTTGGTGTGCGCTACTGGCAGAGGCACAAAGAAATCTGCAGCTGAATTGGCCTGTTATCAAGGGATGGGATTTTGATTCCAGAGCTGTCGGGACTGCTCAAAATAGAGTGCCAGAAGCAAGCCTGCACAGACAATCAGAGGGTCTGGCTCACTTGCCCCACAGCTGGCAGTTCCTAGGGATGGGGACTGGCTGACCCTGGAGCCCTGGTTCTGCAGTGATGCTTGCTCCAAAGGTACATGCCCCTCTGCCATGAAGCAATGTGTATGCAAGGTAAAATGTCCAACCCCACAACTTAGAGAGTTGCCTGTCATTGGACTCATAGTCACCAAGAAGCAACTGTGAACTGTTGGCATGAGTGGGCACAGCTACTTCAGACTGCAGGAACAGGGTTTTCTTTACTTTCTCTGCACTCTGTACTTCACCTGTCGTGACTCATTCACAACACCTCTAAACAAAACCACAGCACAGTTCAATTGTGTATTCCACTGAGTGATGGCTCTCCTCTAGATGGCCTAGTGATGTACTACAACCAGTGTTAAGCAAGTGATAGAAAGCAGCAAGACAGTGCCATTGAAATCTCATAGAAAGAATTTCTTGAAGACTTCATATATCAAACAAACAAGAGCAGGAGGGAAGAGAGGGTTATCTGAGCAGGTGTTTTCAGATTAGGTTTGAAGGGAGATGGAAATGAGAGATTACAGAGCAGTTAGCCCTCTGCACTCGCAAGATTATGTGAATAGGTCTCTGCTTAGCACATGTCTCTAACATGTCACAGTATGAAAGATTTCAAATTCAGGGAGATCTTGAAGGGACAGCAGCAGCCATCTAGCATGCTGCGTGCAAAGCCTGCTCTGTAACATCTGATTCTTATCGCAGAAGCCCAGATAAATTTCCTCCTAGTTCTCCAGACTAGGGGATCTTGATTACCACAAACCCCATGGCTTTTCTCATAAGCTATGTTCTTACCTTTAAGCATGGCAGTATTTGTGTGAGCTGCTACTGGGCTAGTGTCAAGAATTAGATTGTTCAAGCCTCTTCAGTATAAGCAAGACTAGAAAGCTGCTCAGTGTAGAACAGGTTCAGAGCCAGCCCCCACTCCAGCAATTCTGGACACCTCAGTTTTTCCTATGCCCAAATTCCAGATCTGAGCATCTGAAGTTGCAATAAACTGAGCCATCCCACCCTTGTTAAGACATTGCTTAAGAGAGGAATTCAGCACTTGTCTGAGGCCTTTTCAGCATTCATTGCAAGATTATTCTTTACATCCATAGCCTTGGGAACTTCATACGTGGAAGAGTTAATACTTGAGTGAAGTGCTTAGTTTTGAGTGAACAAAAGGCTCATTTGCCTGAAGTGCTGCAGATAGTTTGAAGCCATGCAATAACTTGGGAACAACTTGGTCTGAAACCATTCATTTAGTGGAGGCACAGGGAAATTTAGCATCCTTGCTCCCACTGTTTACTGTTGTTCCCACACAGCAGTGAGCACTAGCAGGAACCAAAAGTACAGTTTGATGTCTTGCTAGAGATGTCATTTCTCCAGGGAAATGACTATACTCCCATCTTCCTGCACATGTGCGGAGCACAGAAGGCAAAGGACCAGAACATCAGTGAATAGTCCCACACTGTTTCACAGAGAAATAATCATATTTTCTGTGTCAGTTGCAAAATATCTCTCCTTACAGTCACTGGAGTGGAGAGGCAAGATCAGAGGACCCAAAGGAGCCTCTCACGATTTAGAGGGCTTCAGCAAAGCCTTGCTTACTGGCCAGTTCTCAGAGAGGTGGAGCTTTGGTGTTGACCTATGCTGAGGTATCACTGGGCAGACCCATGGTCTTACACTGCAAAGGAGATAGAAAAGAGCAGAGTCTAAGCCTGCATGTATTTCTTCTCTTTTCTGTGTGCTTCCCAAAGAGCCACTGTTTCCTTGTGGTGCAGACTATGTGCTGCAAAAACACCCTCCTGTATCTTTGCAGCTCCTGAGCCACGGCACAGGGAGCTGTGGGTGGGAAAGCAAAGGTAATATGTGAGGAGGAGTGGCTGGCTCCTGCAGAACTTCTCTGAAATGAGAGGAGGGCCATGGCATGAGAGACTGAAGTTGCACCCTCACTCCTCTCCATGGGACATTCTGGCAAGTCAGAGTGAATGGGGTAAGAGGCCACCAACAGCCTTTGCATCTAGTACCTTGTTGACCCTGCAAGGGAGAGCTGTGGAAGACACTCAGTTATTCTGAGAGCTGCATATACTAATGAGGAGGGAGGCAGCAGTCAGCCTTCCACATTTGCCCTATTTACAACATGCAATGAATTAGTACTGATTTAAGATCAACAGGAGACAGTGATGAGAGATCTGGCTGCCCTGAGAGCATTCTCACATTGCCTAGACTGCTCAGGGAGTGTCACTCAGTACAACACAGAAGGCACACAGTAAGTTGCTGCAAATTACAGGCTAATGATATGACACCTTGTGTGTTGTCAAGTATATTGCCACTCTGCCTGTCCTTAGGCAGAGGAGTCAGTCACAACCCTATATGCATCTAGCAAGTACAGCAACTGTCCTCAGCTACCAAGGACAGGCAGCAGAACTAAGCAGTTCCTTTTCCAGCTCAGATAAATTGGATCAACTCCCCTCTGCTGCTGCTTGATTTTGCCTACAGTATTAAGCTGCTTTGGACCAGAGATCCAGTCCCTCCCCTCCCATATTGCTCCCACTGCTGCATCCATGGCAACATTAGGAGCTTAACCACAGATAATTCAGCCAAGGCCACCAGCCACTTCAAAGCATGCTCCCTAGCTTGAGGATTCCTGTCTATTTTAGTGTTCCCACTGCTGTTGTCTTCAATGGGACATCATGAGTATGGACAACAGAAAGCACAAGGAACAAAAAGAACCTGATACCATTCCTGTGTCAGTTTACTACTAGTCTCTAGCCTGAAGGCAAACGATTTTTTCATCAAGGAGGAAGAGCACAAGAAGCAGAAGACAGCATCCCCTTACACACAATCTTTTTTGGCAGGAAATTCAAATGAATAGGAAAAGATGGGGTCATGAGCAAAAGTCTGGTGGTGCAGATAAGAGCAAGGAGTCAAAAGCTGGAGTAATTTCATATGAATAGTCCAAGCTTGCTCCCAACCATGCAAATGAATGTAAGGAGTATCGCTTTTCAGTAGCAAAGCATGAACTCTTCAGCTATTAGTTACCGTCATGCCAGGCTGCATAGCTCTTAACCACCTTCAGTGAGGAATTAAGCTTTTAGAATGTTCTTCTCAGATGAAATGGGATGCTTTCAAGTGTGGGTGACTACCCCAAGCCCCAAATTTTTCTAGCCCTTTACAAAATGAGGCATCTTGTCTATGCTTATTTTGGGACACTTACTAGTGCAAGATAGTGAATAGTACAGGGTTATATGCTGCAGAAGGACCCCAAGTCCATCAAGTCCTGAAAACAAAGACAAACAGGCATCAGATACCAAACGCAAAAACACCCATAAGAATTAGTATTTTCTTAGTGCACTACTTTATGCACTAACAGTCCTGAAGTGTAACTCCCATTCCCCTCAGAAATATATAAAACCCCCATGGAACAAAAGGCGCCAGCAACTCAGACCTTCACATCATTACTTCACGTGTAAACTGTAGAGGTCTCCAACAAACATTTTCAGTGTCTTGCAGTAGATCTGTGATCCCTGTGTAGCAAGTCTACTGATACAGGTTTGCATTTCTCAGTCATTTTTAGCAGATCTTTCAAACTTGGTTCACAGGTCTCCACCACTGAGATTTTTCAGGTCAAGATCTCACCAAGGCAACTCCCCAAAGCATCATCCTAAAACCCCATCTCACCTAACATGCCAAAAAGAACAGAGGTGTGAAAAAAACCCCTTCCTTGGCCATGACTAAGTCTTTCTTTCAACCTTGAATTATTACCCCAGGTCTGAAGCAAGACTGTAAGAACCAAAGATTTTTTTTTTCATCAGGAACACTCATGTATTCCAAATAAGCCAAGAAACATGAAAGCTAACTCAAAAGCCATGGAGAAAAAGAAACTTCCCACCCCCCCCCAAACAAACAAAAACCCCAAAACAGACAAAACCCCCCTCAAACTCCTAAACTTTTTCAGGAGAAACACAGATTATGGGCATTAAGAGCAGCTCAGTAAAGCATATCTGACACTGCAGTCTTCACATCACTGGTTTTAACTCCAGGTTTACACCTATGCTGTCACAAGTATTTCCATGAATGTGTTAAAATACACAGTGAAATAGCTGAGATTCCATACCTTCTCTGTTTTCAGAAGCCTAAGCCTCAGAGACATATTTTTTTCTGTTGATTAGAGTTTTTTCTGTTCAGCTCATCGATCACCAGGGCCATTTGAGTTCTCTAAAGCTGGTTTTTAAGTCCACAAAGCACTGTCATGTTCTGAGGTGAGATTTCACATTGACTCTGAATATAGGCAAGATGCTCTGGGAGCAGGAGCAGGAAAAATGTAACTTGTCTAGACAGACTTGTCATAGAGTGCAAACCTAACCAGAGTCCTGAGCCAACCTTTAAGAATGAGTTTGACTTATGCCGTTGAGCCAGGCAGTCATTCCCTATAAAACCAGGCTAATTTCTAAAATCAGAACCTTGATTATAAACCCTTTGAAACCAGTTAAAGCCTGGCACAGCTACAGCAGCCAGAAAGCTGATAAGAGGTGACCTTGAGCAGAATTTGCACATTCATTGGTTCTGCAAATGCTTGCTAGACCATAGAAGCAAAACGATCATTTCATACTGACTAGGAGGTCACAGTTATGCTAGTGAACTACAAATCTCATAGTATGCAGTGGCTGATGGTGCTGAAATGTTGGTGTGCTCTAGGAATGCCTTCTTGGGAGCCAGCTCTGGCTGGGGACCCAAGTGGCAGGTTGGAGGTAGTCAGCCTGCTCTGTATGAAAGCTGTCCTTGCAATATCACATGATGTCAGAGGGGGCTCTTTGCTTTGATTTTGCCTATCCTACTTACAGATGATGATTTTAAAAAGCCAAAAATCTCATGCTGGGATCCATTCCAATATATACCAAAGAGATTTTTTTGTCGTTGTTTTGAATTCTTATTTTTCTTCTTTTCCTTTGTAAGTGTTGGCAGTTCTTGAAGGTAGAACCAACTCTTCAGACAAGATCTAAGCAGACCTAAGGGGTGGCTAGAACACAAACCCCCAAATACTACAGCTGCATCTTGATTTGGTGCTAATTCACAGATATTTCATATGCATAGTCTGTAACAGAAGATATTGAACTCTATTATTATTTTTAATGACAGTTCAGGGGATTGTTAATGGGATAGCAGAACCTTTCATAGACTGGGCTCAATCCACATCTAGTATAGAAGTGGCTGAAAGTCACTTAAGTCTAGTAACTGGAATGAAGGCACAGCAGGGTTATAAAAGCCATGAGAGGGTATACTCAGAAAGCTCAAAATCCTATTCCTTTTTTTCTCCATCACATCTCCATAAGGAGCCATGCCAGAATGCAGAGATTGGAATCACAACCTTGGTTATAATAACCTCTCAGACTCTTGCCAGATATCTATGACTCTTGCCATAATAACCTTTTGAGATTCTTGCCATTCACTATCTCATTTATACCTCATAGCTGAAAGATTATACTGTAGAGTACTTCTGATAGATGCCCTTCCCCAACCTGGAAGCTGTCCCACAGAAAGGGAAATATCACCCAGAAAAGTATGAGCCCAAAGCTCTCCTCTGTTAGTTGTTTTTGTCAGTCCCTACTGGAAAACATCACAGCTGGAACAGAAGCTACTGACAGAAGCCCACATATATTCTTGGTAACTTCTTTCTGCTGAACCAGGAAGGTGATTTGACCCCCAGAAAAGAAAGAAGAATGTAGCTAGAATAAGCATAGCAATAGTTTTTAGAGAGAAAAGACACACCTGTTACGCCTATTTCTCACCCTTTCCTGAAGAGTTCTCTCCTCCCTCTGTCCCACCGATGCCACATGCAGAAGGAAGTTTCCTGAAGAGGCCAGCCCCAACCTAATCAATCTCACAGCCTCATTACTCTTTTCCTTCCATAATTCAGTGGGCTCTGCACATACTGCCTTCCTGCATCCCTCGTCTTCTTTCCTTAGATGAATTCCTCCTTACCCCTCCACAATCCCCACCTCAGCTGTCTCCAAGTGGATCCAGAATCCCTTGGAGATGGCTTCTGAGGCTCCCTACCCTGTCTCCAGAGTGGCCTTTCACTCTCTCACAAAACAAAACAAAAAAGCCTGTGGTGCTATGGTGGCTAAACCTACAGTGCAGATCTTCATCCCAGAACAGCTATGCTGGGAACTTCTTAGAGACAAGACTAGCGTCTTATTGCAGGATCCATGCTCAATTATTAACTTTGCAAATATTTCAAGTATATAATACACTTAGTTTGTTGATATGTCCATTGACTATTAAAATTAATCTTTGATTAACAGTAATTATGGTAGTGATTTGCCTGTTATCATCTCTAAGGTTTGTCTGAGACCAGTTGCAGCCTCTCTCAGTGTCTTTATAATGTGTTCCAGATCCTTGCAGAATGCCAGATGAAAGATATGGCTTTATTAGACCAAAACTGGGCTGCTGACAACTCTCCCAGAATACATATTGACAGCCTTGCTGTCTTAAAAGGTACAGACTGTATAGCACAGCCTATAAAAACCTTGGATGCAGGAGCAAAGAAAGATGTGCATAGGTTTAACACATACTGCTATGTCCTTTTCATATTCCCACAGAGACTGGAATTAAGGCAGAAATTTCATCACAGAGTCTGGTTTATAGATGGCCTGAAGATTTCATGGAGGCATTTGTTCCAGAGACACGACTAAGTCCTTTCTTCAACTGAAGAGAGCTTGTGTGGTGCACTGTGGAATATGGTTTACTAATGATCAGTGCTGCTTTTAATGGCTCCATGGATCAAAACTGACTTTACATAGCAGTGCCGAACACATTTGCCATTCTCCTGCATTGATCATTAGGATGCTTTGCTTGTGAGGATCATACTGGGAGTCATTTCTTTGATGTGTACAAATGTGGGAAAGAGATGAAGCTTTTACAGGAGATGCTTGGCTACAGGTAAAGAATGCTGCAGCTTCAGGGAGGGTCATTGCAAAACAGTTAGAACCTGTTTGTTCTGCCTTCTTATTTACAGGATAGTATAGTTCATGTTGTTCTGGCAGGGTAGAGATTTTGTTTCTGTGCTTTGGAAAAACTCATCTAAGTGCAGTCATTACAGATTCTTTCAGCCATCACAGATTCTTTCAGGTGGAGCTGACTTTAAGCTCTGTCTTTTTGTCCCCTATCACCACCCCTTTCTTTTCTGTTCTCTTCACCCTTGCATAAGGCAAGCTCAAGTTGGGCCTTTGTGATGGTCAGTAGTCACCCTGAGCCAAACCTCAAGTCATTTTGAAATCAGTATGAGCACTTCCACAAATGAAATGGGAAGAGGATTAGACTTCTATACAGTCAGCTCCACTGAACCATAGCAGACATGGTCTGCTCATATTCACCAGCTTCTCAAAAACATGGGTGACAATTTGTCTGTGGTTGCCTCATTCTCCTGCAAACGGCAAGCCCTGTGGGGAATAGTGCACTTCTCACTCCTGCTTACCTTTCTATAGTGTGGTCATAAAGAGGGTTCTTGCTCTAGTCCTTGGGAGAGTGGGCATTGACTTCAGTAGACTGTGGACCAAGTCCTCAGCCTAAGTTTTATTCTTGGCAGTGTCCTCTTTGTCTGCAAGCACTTGACAAATAAAATCCTTAAGAGAAAGAAGAGCATTGAAGAACCTTAGCATTATACTTATATGAGGCATTTGTCTTAAGGAAACCTCAACTCTTGGATTTTGCTTTTTTGGTTTGGTAACAAACTCACATGTGAACAACACTGGGTTTTGGGACCTCCAAAAACCAGTATGGGTTAACAATGACTGCTTTGTCTCTACAGAGTTGGGGGTTGCTGGCTCCACTCGTGTTGAACTGAAGTTCTCACTGTACTGATGTAATATTTACTGATGTAAATATTTGAGTGGCTTTGTTTTTGCAGACAAACTCCCACTGCCCTTCTTCAATTTGGAGGCAGAGGCAGCACATCTGGCATTTGGAAAAACAATATCATCAACAACCCCCCATATTATTAATATTTTAAAACTATCTCCTGCACATGAATAGAGAAAGTTTATTATAACTTTTAATTGCATAGGCCTGTGTAATGGGTTTATGTAACATGTAGGCTTTTCTACTGAGCTCACCACTATAGGCTTTGATAGCCTTGGAAACATTAAATAATTTAGCCTCAAAATACACCTTAGTGGTATGGTTCAGTGTCATTTGTCTCCATTTTACAGATGGGGAACCAATGTAAAAAATCTTCCAGTGCTCTCCCTAGGGTCACTCAAGGAGATTGTGGCAAAGCTTCAAATCTTTTGCCTTTACCATATTTTTTCCCTGAAAGGAAAAAAAAAAAAAAACAGACTAGGCCAAAGCAAAAAAAAAAAAGACTAGGCCAAAGCAAAACTCACAAGTATTGTAACTGGGTTTTGATGACACTACAACCTTCAGTCAGACTTCACCTGATTGCCTAGAGCTACAGAAGATCTCTACAAAAGAAGCCTTAGGCTGTACAAAATAGTGATGCACATGGTAGAAATCTAAGTAAGATTTAGCATTTTAAAAGTGGTGACCCAAAATGACTACCTGATAGTCCACCTTAAATGAGGAAAACAATGTCACAAGGAATGGTAAAATGGTTTTCAAAAGTAGATACTAGGAGGAGCAGAATATTTTCCTGTTTCACCTTGATTTAACAAATAGATTTGACTAACTCACATTTTTTAGTATTCTACTCTGCTGTTATGGGAAAATCTTTGCAACAAAGAAGCAGAAAAGCTGGGTAATGGAGGAGTTCTAATGAGATATTTTCATTAAAAAGTTTTTAATACACTGAAATCTTTCACTTTGACATTTCCTAAACAAACCTTAACCTTTTCATACTCTTTTAAGAATTGATCAACCCTGTAGAGAAAACAAAAAATTATATGTATATACTTTAAAATGGAATTAAATAACTCAAAACAAAACATGACATTGACATTCAAAGGAAACACTGGCCACCTCAATTGGATTTCTCAAGCTACAGTGAAATAAACGGCTTATTTCCTGATCCATGCAAAAATTTCTGGTTTGATCCAAACCAGACCTTTTTTTCTCTGCAATTCTGCCTTGTCTGTCAAACAAGAAAAATGATTTTCTTTTCACTCAGCTAACTTCTTTTAAACTAAATTTTAACCTTTCAAACAATGTCCAGCCATGTCCACCTGGATCTGAAATCTCTCTTTGCTCTTAAAAACCCACCAAGACTTATACCACAAATGCAATCACATTAGTTCAAGGTCCTATAGCAGAAGTAGTAGGAGAAGAAGTGTACAGCTAGAAAGAGATGAAGTAGCATTAAAAAGGACAGAATGAAGCCTAAATATTGGAAAATAAAGAAGAGTATTTGGCTTGGGAGTAAACTATCCCATTGTTTGGAACATATAACCTTGACAAAGCACTGGTAAGTAGCCTGAAGATCTATATCAAAACTCTTGGCAGTATTGGCCTGTTTCCAGCCTTCATGGCTCCACTTACAGAAACCCACCAGAGAGGTTCTCAGTCCACTCCTGTCTAACAGCTAGTGGGAGAATGTGAACCCAAGTCTTGAGTTTTAGGCATAGAGAAGTCTGCTTTAATTTCACCACTTATGATGAGCCCTTTAGATCCGGGTGGCTCATATCTTGGATGTGATGAGCTCTGTGGATGAAGAACAGATTGTGGAAGCTAAACCCAAGAATGGTGGTGATTATGCTAGCAGGAAAGAAAAAACAGCACATCCCAACAAAAAGCACCCCCTCCGCCCCCCCCAAAAAACCCCAAAACAAAGAAACCCAAAAACCCAGCACTTTGAATAGTTAATGGTCCCTCTGTGGCAGCCCTTACAATATTGTGAACAGCCACAAATGGTTTGCTCAGGCAGTGATCTAGGAAAGGACCCAGAGCCCTCTGTTATAGACAGACCGTGCCGAGGAAGAGCTCTCTGCCATACTCATTTGGCTGCATGATTCCACTCCATCTTGGCACATCATGTCCTGGCCTTGGGAGCCAAGCTTTTGTTACCTTCTGTTTGGATTACAGGACTGCAATGACCCTTTGGAGAGTCCAGCTGATAGAGTTCCCTGCAGCAATACGAACAATTCTGAGCCCATCTTACTTGTCCTCTGCTGCCTATGCTGGCTCCCAACAGAACTCACAGCAAAATTCATGGTCTTGTTCTTTATCATTATAGCTTGGGCCCAAGATATTAAAGAACACTGCAGAAAGCTCTTGGTTGCAGATGCTGTTCTTTGCTATAGTGACAGTCAGTTATTAGGGTAATATTTCCCTGGTCAAGTGATGGAGTTTCCTTGGTGCCAAGTGTTCATATGCTGACATGTACTGATATTATGATTTCTAGGGGTGGTTCTTCCAGACTACCACAAGCCTTATGACTTTTCATTACTGGTACCAGGTTTGTTTCTTTAAAAATACTAATCTTTAGCATAAATATAAATTTTCTGCCTGTATGTATTAAAAGAGGAGGAAGAAAAGCATATTTATGTTAAAGAATCTTAAATTCCTAAAGTCAACTGGCATACTATTGAATGCACTGTTTTGTCCACAGGAATAAGCCATGCCTTAATAACGCCAGTGCGTGTACTTCTAGAAAGCATCTAAATCCTGCAATGAGGACAGAAGCAGAAGACCAGCACAGAACAGATGCTTGGATATTAGGTTGATATTTGTGTAAGTGCTCAAATGCACATCTGTGTTTCCACAGTATCTCTTCTTGACTGGTAGCTCACTGGAGCAAGGAAAGCACATTAGCCCAGTCCACTTTGACAGAAGCTTAAAGACTTGTGCTTCACCTAGCATTTGTTGTACATCAAAGAAGATACAATTAGTTATCATGATTCAGTTAATAAGCACAACTTCTTAAGCCAATGTCTTCCCATTTCCTAAGGAAGTCCACAGACAAGTTCAACTCCACAAACAGTCCCTTCTCATAACACATCAGGTTTGCTCAGGCCCAAAGCCACTCCTAGTATAACATGCAGAGAATACTTTTCTCCCACTTTTTCAGTAACATGTCCTGTCCTTCCTTTAAAATTTAAATAAATTCTGCTTGTGAGGGGGATCAGTTACACTTCTTCTTGAAGGAATTTGTATTTCTGAGCAGTGTGAATTTTCCCTTTATCCTGATCTTCTCTTTCTGGTCCAAGCTTTTCTGGCCACAAGCTCTTTTGAATTATGTCAATCCAGTACCAGGTGTTCAAGCATATTAGATTGTTTCATAAGAGCACAAACTCATTGGTTTTGAGGCATGGGAACTATGGTAGGTGTAGCTTAGTCCAATCTATCAACTTTCTAGTCTTAGAATTTGGGAACTGATAGAAAACAACAAACTACCCCTGACTCCTTCCAGTGAGAGCTCATTCTCTCTTTCCACTTCTGTACTATGAGATGCCTTACTTATATATAAGATACATATTCTATAGGTAGGAATAGGTGTTCACAGCAATGCTGGGCATTGAAAAACTCTAAGAGAGATGGATCTTTGCGTGGCAGGAAGGGAATATATCCTGACAGAATGGCCTCAAACAAAAAATGACAAGTGAGGTCCTCTTCCAGCATAGAGAAAAGTTCCCAGAACAGGAATGACAAAGTTAAGTGGATCCTTAAAGCTTGGATAACACTGTAGGAGAAGATAGCCACTGATAGATACTCTATTTTTTTCTTACAAAGTCTGTCTTTCAACACAGGGCCTTTTCAAACACACTATCCAAGAATGCTGGTGTGATCAGTTCTTTGTTGGTTTTCTCTTTTCTTTCTCTCCGCCCCTCCCCCCGCCCCAAATACTTAAAAGCCCAAGTGTATTTCAATGCCTTTCAAAGTCTTTCACATTATGAGAGACATACCTGTGTGTCTGTGAAAACTGGAACTGGATGAAATATCATATGCTTCATTGGAAGAACTGAAAATAATCAAAGCTGAAGTGAAAAGTGAATATTCTGAAAAGACAATTTTGACCAGTAGTTGTTCTAAATAGCATACAAAAATAATTCCTACAATCCATTCTGAAGAACAAGGACACTGTAGAAATATCAAAGCTTTTCCCAGATATCCTTAGGTCTTTGCAAGGTATAGACTAAATGAGACAAAATTTGTAGTGAAAGATACAATATTTTCTTAGGCAAATAGAGATAAATGGGGGGTAAGAGAGACAAGAGAGTTCTTTTTTCAGGTAGGAAGCAGAAAATTTGAAGCTATATTGTCTCAGATCTAAATTCAGTCTAATGAAAGACCTGCTTCAGTCTGTGTGATAAAACTTTGCCTTGCTGATATCCTTAGTCCACCACAGATGCAAGAACTTTCTTGCTCCATGTAAGGTATCAGATTATTTTGTCTTATTGAAAAGGCTGGACGGGACCATGACAAGTCATCGAGTCCATCTTCCTGACTTCATATCAAAATCAAATACACCTATGTCATTCCTGAAAGTTATTTATCTAATATGTCCTTAGAGACCTGTAATGGCAGAGACTGCACAAGCTCCTGAAGCAATCTTGGTCTTGCCTCAACCGTTCTTACTTTAATTTAAACCCATTGCTTCTTTTTCCTATCCATCATGGCCACGGGGAATCACTTTCTTTCTTTGTCTTTTCCACAACCTCATGTTCTTGAAGACTGTTGTTACCCTCTCAATTTTTCCTTTTTAAAGTTAAACAAACCCAGTTCTCCTTAGAAGTATCTCACCCATCTTTTTCTCTAGGCTATTTCTGACTCTGATTTTTAATTCTAATATTCTTAATTATTTCTCTTGCTGTTCTATAGACTCTGTGTGTGTTCTGAATTTTTCTTGATCTCTCAAAGTACTCTTTACTCACCAGTATGGAATATGGAGCATGATCCCCAAATAGAGTGAGCATAGCAACTATTTCACTCTTTCAGGAACAAGTGACCTTTTCCACCTCAGATTAACAACCCTAGAGTGAAATTTCTGTTGGAACACAAACTTAAAGTGAATATACATGCTTTTGCTCTTTGGGAATTTTCTCTTGATCCTAAGAGAAGGTAGCTACAGTAGACTAAGTCAGGGTTCCATCAAGGGAAAGAGTTCTAAGACATCTAGCAGAAAATAAGTATTTTGTACTAACCAGACTTTCAGTTTTCATATGGATGTGTTACAGGCTCTTAGCATTAGGCAGGATGCAGGAGGTTATTATTAGCAAGAACCCTACTTATCAGATGGGTACAAAGAAATAATGAGATAAATTCCAAAGTCACATTATGAGAAGTAAACATAAGGCAGACTAGAAAATAAGGCTTCCTGATTTTCCCTTTTTATTTTCTCTCCCCCCTGCGCACACTTCTACTTTCCCCCACACTCACCTACTCTAAAGTCTGGCACTGATTTTTAGACTGACCTTAGAGAAAGATGATTAAACCCAGATTCATGCTGGAATCCACTGGCAGAGTGGGTCAGAGAAGTCAGATGAGCAAAGAAAGTAAATTTTCTTCATGTACCATGACTGGAGTAATGCAATCTATTCTGTGAGAGCTGTATCAGAGCAGTGGTATGGCATTCATCTTCCACCCAGTGCCCAGGTAATACCTGTACCTCTTTACCTTCAACAGAAAGGCAAAAGGATAAGCTCAGATTAACTTTCATAGGATTTTTGCAAAAGAAGTGTGTAAAAAATTATTTTAAGTGATCTAGGTGATGTCATTTCATATCAGTGTTTAGCAAAGTCTGCCTCTGCAGATGATGTAGCTCCTAGTATTGTAAGGATCCTTTAGGACAAACTCCTGTTGTAACATATTTTCTCTGCACCAAAGCCTACATAAATGTTAAATAAAACCACTTTAAACAAATATATGCAACAGAGGGAGAATAAGACAGTTAACAAAAACGGCATTTCAGTCACTAAATAAAAATATTTTATTTATTATCTTGCAATACCTATAACAAAAGTAACTAGATGCTATAAAATAATTCTTATAGAAGTTGAAATGTCTCACCATGTCCAACCCCTCATATAAAAGCCCCCCAAGCTCATAGTACCCAATGAAAGAAAGAAAAGTAAGTATAGCCTCTTTCTAATCTCAGCCAATACTTAGCTGAATGCCTGGCTGAGCACAACAGCTGTAGCTCCTGATGCTTTCAAAAAAAAAACCCAGCCTCCAAAAGAGCCTTAGACCATCATGCAGTTCCCATGGAATGGACCTTCAAGATGTAAGGAAGAGAGAGGAAAGAAGCACACTTTTTTTTCCCAAATACGGCCTGATGTCAGCTGCTGGACTGAACCAAGCCAGATGATGGGAGTGGTGGTGGAGAGGGCAAAGGGAGCAGGAAGAAGGTGCTGAGCACACTGAACAGCAAACATAGCATGGTAAAGGGATTCAAAGCTCTGCACTGTGTGCCACATGAAAAGAAAAACAAAAAGAAATCAGAAGTAGAGAGCAGCTGCAGTTGTGCTGCATGTTGACAGGTTAAGTTAGGTAATTGTGAGAAGATGACTACCTGGTCAGAAATACAGAGAGAAAAGCTGACCATGTCATAACTAGGAGCAGCAAGGAAATCTAAGAAGACCTTCTTGACTAATATCAAGCTATGCTGGAAAAAGAAAAAGTGTCATTGAAGGGCTCTTAGCAGAAGAAATAGCAAATGCAACTTTCCTCCATTTTTCTCACTAAATCACCTTATTTCCCCTCTTCTGGCACTTGTGGTCCACCTGTCCCAAATTCAGCCTCAGGATTTACTTTAACACTCAGGGCTTGAACAGATAGCAAGGAAGAGTGCAAGGAGAGAATAGAGTGGCCATGGCAAAATCATCAACATCTTCTTTTGAGCACCTCTTTCTTTCACGTCACTTATTTTTCCTTTCATTCCAAAACAAGACATGAAAACAGCATAATGTAGAGGCACTCAGTTGGCACTGCCAACATTGTGCATAGGAAAACACATTCTCTCCCTGACTCTGATAATTTAGCTTTGTTTTAGTTTCAATCTAATGAACATTTACACTGTAGCCAGTCTTCAATTTATACCCATTTAGTCCAAAACACAATTGTATGCTGAGCAGAAAATGCAGTTTCGACTCACAATAATGAGACTGGCACAGTGTCTGGCAGTTTTCACTTTCATGCCTGCAGCTGTATCAGTTGGGCAATGATTTTGCCATATCTCCCCAAAGAAAGGTCATCCTGGTTGACAGAAGGGGAGGACTTGGGGAGATATAATACTGGAGTAGGAGACCTTCTGAAATACCCAGGAATCTTCAGAAAGGTATGTGGGAGAAGCACCTTCTCAAAAAGATGTCTATGTTGAAGAAACAAGACATGCTTTTCACTCTCTGTGCTAATCCAGATTACTCTGTACTCACATTTACTTGGAGAGGATGTCTCTGTTTCACATAAGCCCATGGGTAAATTAGACCTTCTCCAGTGCAGACCTAGTCCTGTGGTGCCCTTGAGTGCCTGGTGGTGGCAAGTATGCTCATAAGGCCATTTTAAACTACTTTAAAATCAGAAGTATGTCTACTCAAGACTCTCTGGTATAGACTCTCTGGACAACTTTCCATTAGGAAAGGTTGTCTTGTGCTTAATTTAGAAAATCAGGCTGTATCAACAGTATTCTTTGCTTTGCCTCTGCCTTGCTGTGAGGTACCAAAGCCGTCACTTAATCTCCCTCTTTCTGCTTCATTTTCCTCATTAGTAAACTAAAGTGAATGATAACAAACTCTCCCAGGCAGCAGATCTTAGGCTAGTCAATGTCAATTGTAAATGTCCTTTGAGATTGCAAGAGTGGAAGATGCTAAAAAAGTCTTGAGGAAGAAATAAATAGGTCCCCCAGCCATCCTTTGAAATCCTCTCACAGCTTTAGACTATACAGCCATTCATTTCCTGTCTACGTCTTGCACAGGGTTGCTGCTGCTAAGCAATGCACCAGAACAGCTCCTGGTGAAGAAATCATGTTGAGCATGATGGTCCTTATTCTGGCTGGAAGGTGGCTATGAACAGACAGATTACTCCTGTTTGGCATCTTCTTACTCTTGGCTTGATACCAGACCTTATTGCATTTTCAATTGCTTAGCGTGCTGGGAAGTCAGCTCGTCCTTTGTGTAACTTATTTTATTTCATTATTTTTTCAACAATGGGAAAGTTTTTACCTGGCCTCTTTGGGGGGAATTTAATGCACAGTTGGTGGTGCCCAGAAGGGAGAAGCAGATGCTGTTGAGATATTCATGGTGTCCAAAATAGAAAGCAATTTATATGGACAATTAAGAAGAGCCACACGGGACTTTAGTGGTTGGAAGCTACAAGTCTGTAAGCAGGCAATTTCTAAGACTTATAAAATAAAATAATAATAAAAAAAATTAATTCACCTGAGGCTATGCAAGAGAAGAAAAGTTATATAGAGAGAACAATTCCCAAGTTCATTCACCAAGGCATTAAGCTCCTGATTTGCAGTGAAAATGCAATATGTGGCCTACCGTCATCAACAGGATTTAGAGGATAGAGAAGCAGTCATCACTGAACAGGTATGACATTACAAAAAACAAGCCAGGGTCTTTCAAAAATATTTTAAAATATCAAAAGTTTAGAAAAGCATCTCTAAAAGGCTGTCTTGACCTTCATCTACCAGTTATGCCTACCTTCCTCTGATTTTCTATGCCCCAGCACCTCCAGAGTGTTTTCCCTTCTCATTTATGACATTACACAAGAAAAAGACCTGATGAAGGGACAGAAATATGGTGGAATGGGTTTCATGCCTGGCATCTATTTTCTTGTTGGTTTTTCTTGCTCTTTTGACATTGGGCAGCCAGACAATGTCAGAATTTTTCTGTTGACCTGACATTTTTCTAGCTGCTTCATCAATTAAGGGAATTTTGGTTTCAGACACAAAGGAGTTAAATCAATTTGCTTCAGAATAGCCCTAAGAAATTACTCAACTCTAAGAAAAGTCTCTGGAGGGGTGGTTGCTGTAGCCTGAGGTGTGTGCAAGCTGAAGGCTCAAAAGCCACATTGACATTCAAAGGCATAAATGTTTTGTAGAAAGGACAGAAATGATGTAATTTTGTACCTTCTCTGGTTGACTACAGAGCTTACTGCACTGCCTGCACTTGCCTTTTCCCTAGGTATTGCTTCTGGCTGTCTTGTTAGGTTTCGAGTCCCTCTGAGAACATGCTGCCCCTCAGCAATACAAAGAGTCAGAGGAAAAGAGAAGACTTCGAGGGGATCTTATAGCTGCTTTCCAGTACTTAAAGGGGGACTATAGGAAAGAAGGGGAGAGACTTTTTAGCTGGTCAAGTTGTGATAAGACAAGGGGGAATGGTTATAAGCTAAAGGAGGAGAAATTTAGACTAGAGATCATGAGGAAGTTCTTTACCAGGAGGGTGGTTAGGCACAGGAAGAGGTTGCCCAGAGAGGTTGTGGATTCCCCATCCCTGGCAGTGTTTAAGGCGAGGCTGGATGTGGCCCTGGGCGACCTGGTCTAGCGATTGGCATCCCTGCCCATGGCAGGGGGGGTTGGAACTGGATGATCTTTAAGGTCCCTTCCAACCTGGCCATTCTATGATTCTATGTTTCTCACTCAGCTCTCCACAGCCAGAGTTGGCACAGCCTGTGCAGGAGCACTAAGAAATCACACACCAACTCACTCGTTGCTTACTTGCAAGCGTGAAGTTGGGTCAGCTCAAAAATCCCCTTATGAAGCATTACCCTGCAGGATGGTGAGAGATTCTCCCACAGCTCTTCAGCTACTGAATTGAAATGTTTCAGCTGAGTAGCTCCAAGACTACTGTTGTATCCAATGTGGGATCTTGCAGGGCATTTGTCCTCTGGTTGCTTGAATGAAGTCAGATAAAAACTCTGAAAACAGCTTTCCTGAATCAGCCAGTCTCTCACGTAAAAGATTGAAACTATCGTTTGAAAAGAAAAAAGGAATGGAGCAATGAGACTATGTATATGACCCAACTTCAGGTACTGCTGAAGCCTGTATTTTCCCTGCCTTTTTCATGCAGTTTTCTGTGGTAAAAGGAAGTATTATCCATCAAGGAACAAAGGCTCTACTTTGTTTCAGCATCTCTCTCATCTACCTTCACCATCTCTTGTACCCTAGTTTCCCATCAGGAAGATACTTTGTGTTTCCATGTGCTTTTCCTGGCTGTTAAGCATCCAGGGATTGGCACTGTTTGAGCTAAAGTGCTTTTTTTCTCTTTTTTCCTTTTCCCTCTTGTTCAAATATATGTGGAAATACGTGTCCCCTACTCGGTTTTCCTCAGTACTCTCTCTCACACAATGTATACATACCTATGGTTAAAGTAGATTTCTCTTACAACATCTTTAGTTTCCTGTCATATGGTGTGTTTTGTCATTCTGAATAAGAGTTTAGCTACTCACAGAAAACACTGCAACTGGGGAACTTATGTGAGATGTAGTTAACATAGGGTTTGAATCTTTGGCCTGAATTAGGAGGAATGGGGACCTGAAGCTGCTTCTCTCTCATAAAATGAGCACTTGATTAATAGATATCCTGCAGCAGAGCTCTTTCTTAAGAAAATATTCAAAATAGAAGTTTCATTGAATCTTGTTCGTTGCAAGAGAAACATCTGATGTCTATGAAGTCAAAACTTCCCATGCAATACAACAGAAAGATTTCTGTGGAATAATTAAGAACTATTTCTACTGATAAGGTCTTTGCAATGGGATGCTAAGATAACCAGCAGGTCCTCTGGCTACTTCTTTTGCTGCTGCTCTTCAGAAAAGGCACTACAGAGGAAGAATTTATTCCTCAAAATAAAAGGCTAGCATGGAAAAGCAGAGTTCATGGGCATCATCAGAAGCCTGCTATATCTAAGCCCACAGCTCCACCACCCTGGCAGGCATACAAAATGAATGAATATGATACTTTCCTGCTGCTATTTGGCAGAACTTCTTGGCACAAGAATGTCAAGCAGGAGATGTGGGGTCTTCTCTGTCTGATGCTTGTTGTTAGCCAGGACACATGCAGGAAGATTACTTCTTGGTTCCCCATTTCAGAACTGCGGAGACAGATGTGAAGGTCAAAGGAACGACGTGGCAGTGCTGTGGCATGCCTCCACTCATTGTGCACACATTAAATGCCTTATTCCATAGGGATGGGGAAAAAAGGAAATAAAAGTTATGTCTTTTTACTTTCTACTGGATGCCAGGAGCTATGTTTCAGCTGTAGTTGAGACAGCCCTAGGGAAAAAGGCTGACAGGCAAGAGGAGGGAAGTAGGAACAGTAGAACAAGACAGAATTAACCTGCATAGGATAGGTGAAGAAGTAAAAAGCAGGAGAACCAGGAAAAAAGAAGGGGGAGAAAGAATAAAACAGAGGGAAATAATCCAAATAATTCAAAGGTAGTGGCAAAAACAAAGAGGAGAGAAAATATTGACTCAACAGATAGAACAGAAGGGAACCACATAGGTTACCAGCATCAGCTCCCGAATACTACAGACCATGCTGGAGTAGACACCAAGTCGGGAATCATCCATAACCTCTGCTTCAATCTCCATTTCAACTCTGAGTCAGAACATACCACAACCTCACAACACTTGACGCAAAAGAGCAAATGCTGCAATGTCTGCAACATGTCCAACCAAGGCAACAGGATGAATAAAGGGCCTTGGGAAGATCTTAGACTCGTCCGATTACATGCAGGTGGGCACACTCAGATATTTCTTGAGAGTGGATCATAGTCCACATGGCTGTAGAGGAAGATCAGATGAATAATCACTCTAAACAATCCTTTCTCCTCAGTCCAGAAAAAAATTCTTTCCTGATCCCACATACAGTCAATGCTTTTAATTCAAGACACATCAGTCAGGCAGTACCACTAGGAGGAACAGCATAACCCACCTAGTACCCTGTCTGTAGCCCTGGCCAATTTCATGTTTGGTTAATTTAATGCTTCAAAGGAAGATCAATTTGCCCTCTTGCCATTCCTCATTCCTCCCACTCTTACATACACATCCAAGAGAATAAAGGTCTAGGAAATGAAGGGACTTCCTTCTTTACCCCAATATTGGTCAGTGGGAGCTCTGAAGCATGAAATTAATTAATTAAAATATAAATGCAGAGTAATTCTTTCTATGAACTCAGCAAGCTCTAGTTTTTAATTATTTAAGTTCCTTGCCCTTGTTATCCTGTGTGGAAGGCCAGAACTTCATTTCTTTGAAGTTTAGAAACCTTCTCCTGATTTCTAAGCTAATTTATACTTATCTGATCTTTTAGCACTGCTATTCCTCAGCTGAAACAGTTCTCCATCTTGGTATTTACAAAGAGGGTATTTATAAAGAAAAAACATACTCCTTCTCATCTTTCTTTTGCTGGTCTAACTGAGCCTCCCACACACACTTTTTAAAGGTCTGCCACTTCTCCCAATTATTCTCACAACCCTTTCCTATACATCACTTTCCCATTTTCTGACCAGAAGTGACCCAAACTGGCCACAACATTTTAAGCGAGACCTCCTCTGTCCCTCATATAATCATACTACTAAAATCCTTCCCTTTCTGAAAATATTCTTTCCTGCTACATCCCAGAAGTGCATTAATCCTTTTCTAGGCTATGTCATATTCCAGCAAAAAGGCAAAGAAAATGTGAAGCAGAAAAGGGAGATGCTGAACAGAAAAATGAAAGCATCCTGAGGAACAACAGAGAGAGAGAAAACACCCTTGACTGGCCTGCAAATGTAAAGACATAATCTGCTTTGTAGAAAAGGTAATTCAAAGTAATAATGGAAAGTCAGGAAGCTGAGGCAAGGCACATCTGTACAAAACCACAGTGCACTAGCTTTGCACAACCTCTCAGCTTCATGCCAAGTCTCTGACACTGCTTGCTAATGTCAGCATTTTGGCAAAAGCAGGGCTGACAGAATCACTCTGGTGGGGTGGGGAGACTCTGGGTACAAAGAAAGAAGGACAAGCGGATCTGTCTTATGAGTCCTGAACAAGTCCTTGGCAGCAGAGCTCCTAGATCATCTCTCCAGGGGGCAGTACTTTTTGCCTAGCAATTTAAGCATTAGCATTCCCTACATGTGGGAGCGTGTGCATGTGTGTGTTTTATGTGTGTGTTTGTGTATATGTTTGACATAAAAAACCTACTGGGTCTTTCTGCAGCCCTAAAATTTTAAGGCTAACATTTTAAAATAAAAATATTTCACTGTCCCATAGATATGCAAATGTTGTCCTTTAACCTGTGAAAGAATATAATGGAAGATCTCAAAATGCATTAAGAATATTAATGAGATATTACAATAAGCAACATATACTTATGTATCTTCTGTGTATTCCACAAGGAGACAAAGCAAGTCCTGCACTATGTTGCCTCACACTTTCCATAGCAAATGTGATTAAGCCTCTTTTTAGTTATTATTTTGAAGAAAACTTCAACACTGAAGCACTTTGCAGAACTTTAAAACAGAAGTTAGGGAGGGGAGAGCAAGCTCTACATTTTGCTGTTATACAGTAACACTGCAGTTTGCCTTCTAAAAAGACAAATAAATAAATAAAACTTTAAAAATTTTCTAATGAGCAGTTTGTGGAGCAGCACCTTTTTTTTCTACCAGTGCAGAAGGAAACTCATCTTGCAGCAGACACTCAATATGTCAATTCATTTCCATTGTATTGGCAAGAAGCAACACACACAAGACAGATTTATCAAGCTATCTGATAGTGGAAGAGCCAAGAATTCTTCTTCCAGCTGTCTCCTCTCCTCTGCTTTTCTACATACACACACACGCACAAACAAAGGCAAATCTGCCACTCCTGCAGCATAATACTGTGAAGTTCTGTAGTTTTATTGTGGGTGTTTATCATAAAGCATGCTTATCTGTTATCTGCTTATAGAAGAGGCTTTGGTGTGTTACTTCAGAGTAATAGCTGAGAGTGAGTTAAATTGCATTAACCTTTAAAGCTGGCATTAATGGGTAACCATGTCAGGAGACTGTATTACTGTACAATTTTCTTTCCTTATCCTTAGGTTGGCTCTGCTTTTAGAGTGTTTTTTGCTGTTAGTGCACGTGTTGCTGTTAGTGCTGATGTGTCAACCTTACATCCCAGATCTGTGCTCTAGGGAAGATCTCAGCTGGAAGAAATGTAGGACTGGCTTTGAACCACCAGGAGAGAAGGCAGCAGGTTCTTGTGACAGAGGCTGTGCATCTTGTCCTTTGGCACAACTGATTTGGTATGTGCTCCATACCCAAGCTTTTCACCAGAGTAAGGTGACTTTGGGGCTAAACTGCACTCAGAGCCTAAAGCTAGTAGGTTAGGACTTGCTATTGGATGTATCAGTGAAGCACATGAGAGATAAGTTCCCTCTTATTGTTGCAGAAGCATGTCAGCAAGATCATGGGAAATGAGAGACCTTAGAACTAAGATTTTCAGATGTGGGGACTAAAACATGTGGGCTGTACTACTCTCTGCTGATCTCAAAGGCAAGACTTCTGCAAGGTATTTCAAGTGTGCTAGCCCAATTTAAGAGCATCTTTCCATGAACAGGGACAGCTGGAGCTACTCCAGATCTATTATGGTGTAAATGGAACTGGAACATGGCCTACCACTTATCAGATATTTTCTTCTACGTATTAATTATAGAGGTAAAAGTCCTGCATTTAGGAATAATCGCAATAATTTATCACTTTCAGAGAACTGTAATTGCAAACACAACACAACCATTTGTCAGCTGCTTCAGATGGAAAGGAGTAGGCTGGGAGAAGGCAGCAGCCTCTTTGATCACATTTAGAGAGGGAAGTCTCTTCATTACAGGTTTGGTTTGTGGACTCTCCTCCCCCTCATAACTCTTCAAGCCTTCTTCCCAAGCTGCTTTTCCAAAGAATGCCTGCACTTGTCTCACTTCCTATCACTTATTTCTAAATTGGAGAGACATGGATTTGATGGATGGACACTCCAACTGGGAAGGACATGGCTGAATGGCAGCACTCAAAGAGTTGTGGTTAATGGCTTGATGTTAGAGTGGACACCAGTGACAAGATGTGTCCCTCAGGATTCGATACTGGTACAGGCACTGTTTAACATCTTTGTCAGCAGCATGGACAGTGCACCCTCAGCAAGTTCGCTGACAACACCAAGCTCTGTGGTGCAGTCAACACACCAGAGTGAAGGAATGCCATCCAGAAAGATCTTGGCAGGCTCGAGGGGTGGGTTTGTGTGAACCTCATAAAGTTCAGCAAGGGCAAGTGCGAGGTCCTGCACCTGGGTTAGGGTGGTTTCAAGCACAGATACAGGCTGGGCAATGAATGGTTTGAGAGCAACCCTGCAGAGAAGGACTTAGAGGTGCTGGTGGATGCAAGACTGAATATGAGCCAGTGATGTGCAATCACAGCCCAGAAACCTAATTCTATCCTGAGCTGCATCAACAGAAGTGTGGCCAGCAGGTTGACAGAGGTGATTCTTCCCCTCTGCTCTGTTCTGGTGAGACCCCACCTGGATACTGTGTACAGCTCTGCGGTCTCCAGCATAAGAAAGACATAGACCTGCTCAAGCAAGTCCAGAGGAGGGCTACAAAAATGTTCTGAGGGCTGGAGCACCTCACCTATGAGGAGAATTTGAGACAGCTGGGATTGTTCAGTCTGGAGAAAACTCTGGGTGGATCTTATAGCAGCCTTCCAGTCCTTTAGAGAGTTCTACAGGAAAGGTGGGGAGAAACTCTTTATCAGGGAGTGTAATGATAGGATGATGGGTAAGGGTTTTAAACTGAAAGACACTAGGTTAAGATTAGGTGATAGGAAGAAATTCTTGACAGTGAGGGTGGTGAGACACAGGAACAGGTTGCCCAGAGAAGTTGTGAACGTGCCATCTCTGACAGTGTTCAAAACAGCCTGGATGAGGCCTTGAGCAACCTGATCTAACGGAAAGTGTTTGGAACTAGATGAACTTTAAGGTCCCTTCCAACAGAAACCATTCTATGACTATATGAAAGTCCCTTCTGAGCTTTGGAGGAAGAGCTAACAAGACAATGCTGTGAAAAGACACAGTTTCCATACAGGAGAGGCCATATTTCTGAAAATACACATCTGACAAAAAATACAGTGATATTCAAATCTTTAATAAATTGGGAGTCATCAGATTTGGCATTTGGTGAGCCTACCTTACCAAAAAGACCTTTCTTTGGGAAAAGGAAAGAGGTCCAGAGTAAATTTTAATATTTCTCAGAAAAAGTCTTGGTAAGAGCAGACATAAACCTCTACATACAGGACATGCCTTAGTTGACCACAGAATCGTTCAGGTTGGAAAAGACCTCTAAGATCCTCAGGTTAAACAGTTAATCTAGCATAGCCAAGTCCACCACCAGCAAACTGTGTGTCCTGGTTTAAGATAGAACACAACTAATTCTGTTCAGTGATTTTAATTTTCAGTTAAAGGTCTTCTAAGTAACTGCAGTTTCTGAAACTAACAGCATGTTTTCACAGACAGCACCTGCTTCTAGCAGTGATAAGACCTAATGTTTAGGTTTACTACCAAAGATTGGTATGCAGACCAAGGTCACTGCTAAATCTTATTTCTCACTTTGGAGGGTGCAGCGTAAAAGGTTGCACCTGCAGGGAGGAGCAGACAGTTCAGGTAACCCTAAACCAACCAACAAGGTATTCCATATATGTCATGTTCAGTATAAAGCTGGGGGGTCATGGGGGTTCAGTCCCTCTTGCTCATTCTTTCTTTTTCAACAGCTAGCATCTGAGGAGAACTTTCTCTGTATTTGATTCAAATCCACGAGTTCCTAAATCCAGTTCCAGGATCCAGCCCCCTGAGTCTGTTTCCTGTCTGCTGCTGAGTTTTTCTGCTACAGCATCAGTGGTGACAGTGACGTGTTGTCATCAAGGGGGTTTGGGTTCAGTATTGGTTTTGTATGGATTTAATTTTTTTTACATTTCATTATTATTTAGATTAAAGTTGCTTTGATTTTCTTTCCCATTCCACAAGTCTTTCTCTCTCTCTTATTCCCTTTTTATTTCCCTGGGGGTAATAGAGAGCCTCTGTCAATGGATTAGTGGCTGGCCCAGCTCTAACCCTTGACACTATGTCCCTAAGTGCCACATCTACACATCATTTATATACCTCCCAGCATGGTGACTCAACCACTTACCTGGACAGCCTGTTCCAGCGCTTGACAACCCTTTCAGGGAAGAAATTTTTCCTAATATCCAATCTGAACCTGCCCTGGTGTAACTTGAAGCTGTTTCCTCTTTGTCCTATTGCTTCTTACTTGGGAGGAGAGACCAACTTCCATGTGATGCAGCAAAGGTGTGTGATATTTAGCTGCCACAGAGATGAGTACAACAGAGGAGCCTAAACAGAAGAGAACACGTTTTGTTTTGAAGCATTATTGCAATGGAGGTACATGTTAAATGCAGAGCCTCTTGAATTTCTTGCCAAAAGCCAACATAAACTGCTTAGATTAACACGGTAATCAGCAAGTACTTAAAATAAATATTTTTAAAAATTTTTCTTATTTCTGAAAAGAAACCCATTACTGACTGATTTACAAGCTTCCTCTGGGAGCACACATGCTGTGCTGCCCTTTAAAATGGGAACACCTAGCTTTGTGCTTTCTCATGAACTCTTTTTTCTCATCAAAGTTGTTCTCAATGGCATCTTTTTTGCTATCTCCATAGCGATGTCTGTCACAACCCCTATCCAGGTAACCATGTTCCCTTCTTCAAGCTTCTGCAAGCTGATGGGATTTAGTATCATAGTGCAATTCATCAAGATGGGCATCAGCAATATAAGCTTGTACATCATTTAGGATTCTCTGGTATTATGAAGTTTTGGGTAGCTTCCTAGGTGGTGGAACACGCCACTTACAATCTTACCTGGTTTTGCCTTCATGTATCAATAGACAGCCCTGAAGTAGCCTATCAAAAGTGCTTACTTTCTCTATTTCAAACAGTATAGATTCAGCCTATTAGTTCCAGAGGTGCCAGTTACAACCCCCAGGATGTCAGACAAAAATAGGTACGTACCTTCTTGCACAACAATAAGCCCCTACATTGAGGGGAATAACTCTGTACCTGCAGCTCTGTAGAGGGTTTTGAAACAACATGTTGCATTCAGAGGAGTAATAAGACTCTTTCTCTCCCTAAGGGAAATAAAGGAAAAAAATTACAATCATTGGCAGAAATGGTGTTGATTTTTCTTAATGATAAATGAAATGAAATTTTGGATGAGCATGATGGATGCTGCCAGTCAGAGTTCTTGTTACAGCAGCCAGTGCCTTTTTATGTATGTCTCATGAAAGTGTCAGAGATATTTAAAAAGAAAAAAAAAGAAATATGTTAAAATTAAAATGGAGAAGAAAAAGTAATTTCATACATTTAATAGCATAATGAAGTCTTTTTAATGTAATTTTCTTTACTCTTCTGATTACATATTCACAAAGAGGATCTTCACTTCCATCTTTATTACACACTGTGTTTGTCATCATTATGGGTTAAGTATTTTCATAAACATTTGATGAATATTAACCATTTAAAATAAAAAATAACAGTTTATTCTCACTGCAATGACTGCTGCACATAGAAATATTAATACTAGAGCAAGTCACATGAAATTAGACACCACTGCAGACAAGGGTGGGCAAAGAAGCAGTGCAGAAGCTGGGAGAGACTCTCATCCTAGTGAACATGCAGAGGGGCTTGCGAAGCTGACTCCTAACTAGACCTATAACCAGAGCTGACAGTGATTCCAAAAGACAGACAAATCTCCCCATCAGAGACTTGATATTCTTGGGTGCTTTCTACAGGTCACAAAAAACATGGCTGTTACTTTGCTGCTTTCTCAACTTGACCACATTTTTTATTTCCCTGTGCTGGCAAGAGGCTAATCTAACCTGCAGTTTATTATAATGTCCTGGTTAATTTATATGTTATGACTAGCTGGTGCAAATGTCCTAATAAGCACAGTTTTAAACATAAGCTGTTCTCTACAGCAGGGGAATGTCTTCCTAAAACAAAAAGTTCCAGTGCCAAGCGCTGTGGAAAAGGTGAGGAGGAGCAAACACCACTGTCCTGGTTTGAGTTGGAACCTACAACTAAGAGTGAGAGCAGAGTAAGAACAGAACTAATTCTATGCAGTGACTTTACTTTTCAGCTCTGGCTCTTCTAAGTAACTGCACTTTCTGAAGTTAATGACATGTTTTCACAGATAATGTCGTCTTCTAGTAGTGATACTGCTCGATGTTCATAGTTACTACTAAGGACTAGTGTGCAGACCAAGGTCACTGCTAAATCTTGTATACCACTTAGGGTATGCAGGAAGCAAAAAGCCTCACCTGCAGGGAGAGGTAGACAGGACAGGCGACCCTAAGCTGGCCAACAGGGTATTCCTTTCCGTATAGGTCATATTTAGTGTAAAGCTGAGAGATCATGAAGGTCAGGCTCTCTTCTTCAGTGGTCAGCATCTGAGGAGGGCTCTGTCCTTTCTTCCACATTCAATCTCAATCTGTGTGTCTCTGAATCCAGATCCAGCATTCAGCTCCTGAATCTGGTTCTTGTCTGCTGCTGAGTTCAGCCTGGGGTTTTCCAAATGCCTGCCATCAAAGGAGTTGTGTTCAATAATGGGTTTGTATGTATTTGTATATGTTTTGTTTTATTGTATTATTTTCATTTTCATTAAAGCTGGTTTAGTTTTCTTTTCAATCCACAAGCTCCTTCCTTGTTCCCTTTCTTTTTCCCTTTGGGAAGGGAGAGGGGTTAATAGAGAGCATCTTTCACTCATTTATAGTCCAGCCCTAATCTATGCAACAATTGAAAGAAGATCCACGATAAAGGCTTGTCTTGAGCTGGGCAAAAACATAACCTGGTTAATCTGTTTCTAAGTAGAGTAGAAAAATGCAAGCTTAATATTTTGGGTCAGTAAGAACACTAGTTATAATGAAATTATAACTATATTTCATTTTGATCCTTTGTTAAGAAATGTTTATTTCTCAATTACTGAGTAATTTTTTAAAAGGAAAACAATTGTGTACTGCTTAAACATTGCCTAACCTCTTCTCTCTCTTTCCACCCTCGTTCTCTTTTGTTTGCACTTTTATCCATCTCCCTTTCCCCAATCAATGAAATAAAAACATCAGTGATGACATCCTAATTTTAAGGCATCACATGGAAGTTCATTTCTGACAGAAACCTATTGTAGCAAAAACACTTGACTTGTTTCTCTCCTTCACTTACCTAGAGGAAACAGGAGGTAGATGATACCTTGGGGGCTTCCCACCTGTAAACTAATTTTAGACAGCAGGCACTGGCTCACTCTTCTCCATGAGTTCCCATGCCAGTGCCAACTTGCCCCAAGTGTAAGAAGCCACAGAGCACATTTTTCTTTAAAAGAAAGAGCAATATGCAAAAGGTGAGGGTAAAATGTCCACCTGCAGATCTTCCAGTGCCTCTCCCCACCTCCCCAAAGTGCAGAGCAATATCACCAGTGCTGTCAAACATTATTAGATGGGCTGATACGGGAAGGAGCAGGGGGTTACTCCTTGTTGCCTTCCCAGCCATAAACTGGGTCACTTTAATTAAATCCTGTAGGTAGAGGATCCAGAGCAGAAGCACAAAGAGCCCAAAGGCCCAGTTCAAAAGACCCTGGCTTGGCTCTGACTGGGGAGGGTTCACAGTAGAATTACTAATGGATGTTTAATTAGGATTTGAGCAATGGAGATTGAGCATTAGGCTGGGATTTGGTTAGGGCTCCCGTGCTCAAGCACTGAGGTAATTTCACGTTGTGCTTTGTTGTGTCCTTCCCTGAGCTCAGCTAGTGCCTTGCAGGAGTTAGAGTAAAAGCTCCACCTGGAGACGCAGGAGCCTGCCTGCTTCCCCAGCTGCTCAGTGCGGATGCTACCGGCAAGGATTTACAGGGAGAGCAGGGGGCCCTGGAACGCTTATCCCTGGAATTAGCTCCTTAATTGCTCCTCGGCTGTAGCCCTGGCACTTCTCTTCCTTCCAGCACTTAGCAGCTCTAATTCCCTGCCCCAAGGGGAGCTGGACACATTCTCTGTGGGAACAGAGAGTAATTGCAGGTCCACAGCAGCGATATGGAGGAGAGGGAGGCTAAGGGAAGAAGGAAAACTTGAGCCAAAACCTCCCACCACCCCCTGGCCATCATGCATAGGAGAAGGTTGTGTCTCAGAGCTACATTTGGATGTGGACCACACACAGCCTCAGGGCCAGTTACCCAGTGTCACAGGGTTAGGCAGGCACCCCTTGCACAGTGCACCCTTCCAGCCTGCTACAACCAGCTAGTAGCCAACATGATGTTGTCTCAAAGCAGAGGATCCCACCCTTCCCTGTAGCTGCAAGAGAGGCTTTTCTGAGTAAATAAATTTGAATGTGATTCTCTGCTTTGGTTTGAGACTCCTTTTACAGCCCCTCCACCTAACGTGCACCATCTCAGTGAACTGCTTTCCCAAGAAAGCTGCCGAGATCACTGTTACAGCAGGACAAACAAGGAGGCACAATATAGCTCTTGCGAACCACTCACCTATCTTTGTCTGGGATGGATTTTGTAATCTTAAGCAGAAGTTTGCAGCTTGGTAAAATGTTTCATTGCCAGGACTAAAGTACAAACTAGTGTCAAGCCTCAGGGTTCTGGGTGCTATGAAGCAAATGGATCCTCTTCTTTCTGTCTTGTGACATAAATAGGCACAAAGAGTGGTCCCAGTAACTTGAATTCAAATTTCTACTTTGCCAAATTGGTGGCATGGCCCCTGGTATGGTTTTGGTCCAGCTCAGCCAGCAGCATCCCAGAAGACTCCTGTGCCAGGGATCCTTTCCCATAGGCAGCTTACACATAGATGCCTTGGTCTGGGAGGAGGGGAGCTTTGTTGCATGGAAGCAGAGCACTACATGCCAAGCAGATGCAATATTTTCTGAAACATATCTAATTCCCTGGTACAGAAGTAGGCTTTTTCACCAGAAATCTGCTCAGGACCACTCAACTGACAGAAGGTTAATCCTCTTCCAAGGCAAGGTTTCCCTAGCTGGGCTGAGCCCCATGAAGGTAAGAGACCTTCTCCTGGACTTGAACAAGGCCTCTCAAGTAGGAAGAAAATAAACACATCTAGTTGAGCTTAGCAGTGGAAGAAGGAATTTAAAATATGGAGGAAAAGCCCTTTATGCTAAAAAGTGGATGCTGTAGAGCCTGGTGGCAAAAGAAATGTTCAGCTCCAGCTTGCATGCCCATGTCTGAGAAGCAAGGTTCAGTATCTCTAAATAGTCTTAAACTAGACTAGCTTGTTATTAGTGGAAACCAAGCCCTTGCATGTTATTAGTCAGCAGATGGTGTATAAATGTGATGTCGGGAACCTATCTAGCATGACCCACAAAAAGAAGGAGGATGATTAAACAGCAAAATGAAACAGAGCTGAGGAATGCCACAAAAGAGTTAGCACAGAGGGGCTCAGATCCCCAGCAGCACAGGGGGTTTAGACCACAGTAAAAGGCTTTGCCAAGGGAAAAAAGCAAGAAGTGAGTCTGTAAACAGAGCTGACAATGGGGAATAAAGATGAAATGGAAGCAGACTTTTTTACTATCTCAATAAGGGAGAAAAAAGTGACAAGAGCTGACTGGGAAACTGAAAAGTGACTGATATGCTATTGCCAAGAATAATGCTCAAAACACTGTAACAGCTGATAGAGGTACTGAGCATCATGAACCCAGACAGAATAAGACTTCAGAGACATCTTTCTCTTAAAGGAAAAAGCAACCAACAAACTAACCAAAAGCCTTCAGCAACAGAAAAGGGAGCAGATGTTAGTGCCGAGAGCACTAGGCTCCACAGGCAACTTTGGAGACTGCTGTCAGCAACTCCTGGTGAAAAAGGCAGGTGCATCTCTCCTCTGGAATACAAATGCAAGTCTCTTCTTACCCCAGGATGCTCACAATGAGCCCTCACCTTTATTTAATCTTGTTTAGGACAAATGATGTCTCAAGAACTAGCTCAGAAGGGCCAAAACCACCTCTTTCGCTTTCTGGCCCCTCACATCTGTGCAAGAGACAAGGTGTTTGCCACTGTCTGCTTTCCTACTCTTTCTCTGCTTCAGTATCTTCATTTCCAACACTGTTGTTCAGAATCAGCCCAAAAAGTTCTGGGTTTGTCATTAAAAGAAACCTCTAACAGACCCCCCCCAAGAGAGAATAAAAGGTAATTTTCTTTCTCCAATGAACTCAGGGTTTTTTTCTAATTATTCACTTGACTTTCTTGAGAGGTTCAGCCTCTACCTTTTGCTGGCCCATATAACCTGCTTGTTGTTCTGGCTTCAAACAGAAGCCTCCTAACCTAGTCCTGGTGGGGTCATCTTCTGTCCAGTCCCTTCAGGCAGATGAAGAAGAGGACAAAACATCTCCATCAGACGTGCATCATGAAAATGTGCAGATACCCAAGTTATATCCAAGCAAGCTCAGGCATCTGTATCACCATGCAGCCGTGTGGAGAGGCACTTCTGGGAGACTGGCCCTGGCTAGCTAACCATGCTTGCAGTGTGACACCGAGATGGCTTGCCATCTTCCAGAACTGCCTTAACATCTGCAAGTTTATTTCTTATTTTTCTCCTCATAGTCAACCATCCTCCCTCACCATCTCTCTGCCCCTTCAGTCTAGACCATTCTCTCACTCCTCTGCAATATAGGCTGTCCTCCCCCATCTCTCTTTCCTCCCATCATCTCCTTCCTTTTCTCCCTTCTTTCCTCCCTCCCTTCTTCTCTCCCTTATTCCTCAGTGTAAGCCACCCCCCCATCTCCTTCTCCCTCTCCTGTCAGTAAAGCAGTTTATCAGCAGCTGCAGTTGCATATCTCATCTATCAGCCCAATTCATCTTTCCCTGCAGCCTTTGGGGAAGAGCGAGAGGTAAAACCACAAGCTGCCTTCCTAAAGAAACCAGTAGCAGCCACGGGCATTAATATGAGAAGCTTGGGAAGGTGTCATTTTTCACTCAGGTTGACATTTAAGCTGTTTCATAAATACGAAATCAAACCAAGGGCCCAGATGGGCCTCCACCCCCTCCTCTTTTGACTAAGAGCGGCTGTGATACTCTTTTCACCAGCTTAAAACAAGGGGATGACAGGAGCAAATCCCTATGGGATGAGGGATAGAAGGAGCAACTGTTCTCAGTAATGGCACCTGTGTTGTTTACACTAGTTTCAGCAACAACTTACAAACCCATACAGGAGATCCATCAGTCACTATTGGTAGTGGCATGTTTTCTAAGGTGGGATTTCCCTCTGAGTGAACAAGGCAGTGGAATGGATATTTCCCTTGCCATCCCTACAAGGGATGGTGGATCTCTTTCCATCAACAGCTCTCTTATGACTGTAACTCTTTCACACACAGAGCCTTTTTAGAAATCTTGCCTGCCTATACCACCCCAGTACCTAGGAAGCCTGTGGTACTATCACAGGTGGACAAGACCTGGAGCACAACACATCCCAGGAAACTAACACAGTTCTTAGGAGAATTCAGCTTGGAGGGCTGCAACCCTCCACTTCCATTAGGAAATAATAATTCCTTACATGGCTGGGATGAGGAAGAGGTATCATGGATACCTGTTAACAGCCACAAATCCCAGGAACAAGGGAAAGGAGGGAGATCCTGCTGCCTCTTCCTTTTGATATGATAAAGAGGATCTCTGACTTTGTCTGCAGGGTCTTTGTTGCGTCCACCCTGCTGGCACCACTTCAGGCCCTCATCCATTCCACTGCCCCTACGAATCTGTACTGTACACACAGTAAGGGGAGAGGGCCACAGATAAAAGAGAGGAAACATAGATACATATTACCTTTGCATATAAATGTAATATCTTTATATTACTTTCAATGATACAGTTCCTTGGGACCCAGGCATTCATTACAACTGCCCAGAAATTTCTCATCAACCAATGTAGGAGATGGTAGCAGAAAATAACCTTCTGAGGCACTGAGGCCTCTTGGTTTTACCATGTTCTTACAGTCTCATCCCTCAACATGGTGTGCTCATAGCACCTTATACTGTCTGCTCCCACCATAACAATTGAAAACCTATACTTGGACTACTCTCCTTTGATGGACAGAAACAATCTAAGTACAAGTATAGCTGACCATGTCTGTGAGAACAGTGAACTTCATGATGGGCTTGCCATTCTTGTCATACAGGTTTTCCATGTTGTCATTTGCTCTGTTTGAAAGACATTGACAAGTATGACACCAAATATTCCAAGTGATGTCTATGCCTTGTTTGTAGAACCACCATGGCACTCCCCTGTGTCTTGTATGTGGTTCTCCCCTGGCATATCCTAAGATCTCATTTACCTCTTGCATGGTCTTTTCAAGTTGTGAGCTCACAATTGTACTGTAATTGACTGCTACAAGTAAGTCTGTCTTCTGTATTCTTGTTTCAAACTGATAAGGTTTCAGTGTGCAGATGAAACTCATGCTAACAGTGCTTGAATCTGTGGCTTTGAATTTCATGCTGCTGCATTCTCTCACATTTCTGTTAGTCCAATCCCCACAAAACCTTGTGTGATATTCTGGTGATTCTGGGCTCTGAGGATGCTGCCTTGTTAACCCACTCCTAATTTTAGGCCACAAGTCATCATTGAAAACACTGTTCCCAACATCAAGGCTTAAGAATTTACCCAGCAACCACCTTCCAGCACAGCCACCTTCCTCCCCTCTTTCACCAGTTCCTTACTCACCTCACAATTCTTGTACCAATCCTCATCTTCTCTCATTTAACTAATAATTTCCCAGGTGGCACCATACCAGATTTTAATGAAGTACAGATAGAGAAGATCTACTACTTTTCCCTTGTCTAGAACATCAGTTAGGTTATCAAAGACAGATATCGAGTTAGTCTGTCACAATCTCTTTTTGATAATGGCATATCGCACTGTATCCCGTTTTCTATTCCATGTCTTCAATTATTCTTTCCAACATAATTTGCTCTGAATCCATTTATGCCCTTAAGGAAAAAAACTCCAAGCCCACAGCTGCCTAGATTGCTCTCCCTCCCTTTCTTAAATACGGGTGCTACATTTGCTGTTATCCAGGCAGAGGAACCCCCAGTGATTGGACAGATTGATTAAAAAATTCCCATTTACCAGACCTGAGATTACATAGTCCAGTTCTTTTAGCATGCTGGGGAGGGTGATTTCCCAACTTCCCCAGTTTGAGTACAGTAAGCTCACTGAGTTGCTTCCATCTTGCTTGTAATCAGTGCCTCTCCAGTACACTTATTCCCATTAGTCCACCTGACTTTGCCCACACACTTTATATTTCTGCTCTTAGGGGCAAAGTACCCCTCAAGTTTAGAGCTGTGCAAATTTTTCTCACTAAATACAGATACTTCACTTTTTTTTATTTTTAGCATTAAGGTTCCTTATGTTGTTTCATTTCCTTTGCAAGGACTAGCTCAGTATGACTTCTAGAAATTCTTGCTTCATCCCTGAACTTTCTGATCTCCTAAGATGTACCTTTATTTGCTGCTTAATCCCCTTCCCAAGGCTGCCTTGTTGTGCATGTGGACTAAGCAGTTACCATGTGCAGCAGTCTGCTGGGGGGTTAATAAAAGGGCCACAGACCAATGGCTTCCTTGGCCCACCTCAAGAGCTGCAGAGTTAGCATTGCTGTGACTGCCAACATGGACAGGGTCAGGGTGGCTGCTACTGCTGCACGAATATGCCCTCTGAGCAATAGGAACTGCTGCTTCTACTTTCTGCTCATCTGGATGTCAGTCATAGAAGTATATTAGACCTTTCTCTCAATCCCAGTTCCCACTTTTCACTTCCCCTCCTGGAGGCATGAATCACCCTTTCACACATGCTACCACCAGCAGTAGCCAAAGACACACAGATGGGTAGCTGCTTTGGCTTCAGAGTAGAAACAGAAAACTTTTGTATCTCCTTTGGAGATGTCGTAAATAGAGGCAGATCTGCACTGTGAGATACGAGTAGTTGCAAGGGTATTGCATGGTGGAGAGAGAGAGGCAGATTCATTTCTCTAAATCCCGTTCCCTGAAAACTCTCAGCACTCCTTTGCAGCCTCTCAGCTCGTCTTGTCTTCACTCACCTCACATCTGCTCTGCACTGCATCACGAATTACTTCTTTGGTCTTCAGATATAGGGATGGTAGCATTCAGGAATCTGTTAATACTCTTCATAATATGCTGCTTTTGTTCCTTCAAGGTTCTCTGCTTGTGGCTGAGATATTTTTTAAAAGTTAAGCTTTTAAAATAAGTTGGTCATTCATCTACACCACATTTGTTCCCTTTTCCTGGGATGCAGATTCCAAATCATTTTGCACTACCTACTTAAATATACTCCCCTACTTCTCCTCCTTTGAAGTCTCTAAGTTCCTAAGTCCAGCTGACTTACTGCTTTCTTCGCTTGCACAAAGTTTGCCCTTTGGAAATAAAAGGAAACTCTCAGTTATTATTCATTCTCATTTATCCATCTGCTCAGTTTGAACTGAACCATATAGCTCTAGGACTTGAAGGGACCTTGGGAGATCACATAGACCACCTCTGCCCCAAGCGATGATGAGATGTCCAGACCTCCATCACTCCTGACAGGCATGTGTTCAACCTGCTCTGTTAAACCTCCAGTGGCAGAGATTCCATAACCTCCCCAAGCAATCTGTTCTTTGTTTTACTCTCCCTACCCTCAAAAAGTGTTCCCCAATGTCTCATCTGAATCTCTTTTCCTGCAATTTAGGACCATTATTGCTTGTCCTTTCTAGCATGGACACAAAGAAAAGGTTATTGTCTTCTTGGCAGCTTCCTCCTTCCTCATAAACCCTTTCAATCTTCTCTTCCCAGGCTAAGCAGCTCCCAGCTCATTCAATCTTTCCTCATTAGTTGTGGTTCCTACATCTCTGAGCATTCCTGTGTTTGTTTTCTGGACTAAGTCCAGGAAACCTCCATCTTTCTTAAAATGCAGCATATAGCATCTAAAACTTGATGCAATTGAAGCTAAATTGAAAAAGGATTCCTTCACATATCTTACACATGACACTTCTATTTATACATCCCAACATGATGTTTGCTTTCTTTGCAACAGGTGATTTACTATTATTGACTCACAGGCAGTTTTTGATCCACTCTAACCCTCTATATCCTTCTCAGCAGAACTACACCCAGCTGCTCCCATTTTGTGCTGGTACTATCAATTGCTTCTCAGCAGCTTTTACTCATCTTCATTGATTCATATCCCATTTTTTGCAGATAAAATCCATCTAGATAATTTCGAATTTGAATCCTGTTCCTTGTACCACATACTTGCTTTTCAATAAGGTTTCTGTCATTTATTGAGGGCATTCCTTATTCTATAACCTAAGTCATTAGTGACCATGACATGCAACTTGGTGTATCCTTCTAGTCATCCACTGAATCATTGATAACTGGTTTACAAGTACAGTTTTCCAAACAGTTTTGAATGCATGTAATAATAATTTTATCTAGGCTGCACTGCTCTAGCCTGCTAATAGAAGCCTTACATAAGGTAGTTCCAAAACCTAACAAGTCAAGGTGCTTTATCGTTATCTACAAGGCTTGTTACCTGTCAGAGCAGGAAATCAGGTTTGCTTTATACAATTTGTTCCTGACAAAATCAAATTGCTTGTTATTTACCATGTTGCTATCCAACTCATGATCAAACTATTGTTAGGTCCCATATAAAGCTCTCCTGTAAAAATCTCTCTGCTAGCTAAAATCAAGGCTACAATAGACTCACTTTTGATGCAGCTCAGTGATTATTTGATGATTAAGTCTTTCAGCTATCACATTCAAGAATAATCAGGCCCTACCTTTATTTATAGCACTTGTTTTACAATCTAATCTACATTTCAGAAAATACAACCTTCTAAACTGACTCAATTCCTAGTAATATTTTTCTCTCTCATTCATGTTGAAAAGCTTTATGATCTCTTGGGCTAGAGCAGCCACACAGGGGTTATATTTTTGCAGTTCCTCCCCAAAGTGATTCTAATCCAAGTCAATTTTCTTTTAGCATTGCCACTACTTATTTGCTCAACACATCTTTAATGTGCATAATCACAGCTAACTTTACCATTGTTTCTCTCATTCCTGAAAACCATATACCCCCAAAACCTATATTCCAGTCATGACTGCTTCTTTAACATGTTTCTATAATAACTGGTTAATAATATGTATATATCTTATATATATGTATATATATGTTAATATATGTATTTTGTCATTTTTCTCATGTTTCTTGGACTAATGTTAATGCACGTTGGCTGTTTCAGTCTAATCTTGCCATTTGTCTAGCTAACTATGTACAGGCATTCCCCAAACAGTATCACTAGTTTCATTACTGTTCTGGTCAACATCTGTTTTCTCATTTTCTTTGCCTTTTTGTTTCATTCCTTGCCATATATCCATCTATTGATATACACTCTTTTATCCAGTGTTAATGCTTCCTGTTAGATGAACATAGGGACAAATATTGTGCAAACCTTTCCCAAACTTCCATTCTGTTTCCTAGACTAAGATCTTATTATTAAATGTGCTACCTCAATGCCAGAAATTAGTCTCTCAGGCATACAGGAGTTGTATCTCCCTGTAGGATGCCTCTCCTTTTGGGAACGTCTCTCAATGGTTAGGCTCCTTGAAAAGCTTCCCAATAAGATCAGGCATGTGACACTGATTGTCTCTGTGCACACAAAAAATGCCACTATAGTTCACCTGAGCTTCACTTACTGCTCTGAGCATTTTCCTTAGCATGGCACAGATATTACTGACCTTCTCTGGTGGGATTCTGGCAGTTAACACTTGTCCTGGCACGAAGGTCAAACACTGGATTTTTCACAAGGTGGGGTTTGGGTTCACAAATCTTCACTGTGGGAATCACCACTGGATGCACCAGGGACCAATATATTTGTCAGATAAAGCACAGCCACCAGTCCTGGGCTATGTCTGTGGAAGCACACACCACACCATACAAAGTCCACATTTTCAGAAGTAGCAAGTTGCCAAGGTGAGCAATTTCTGTACCATCAATGCAGAAGCAGACAGTACGGGAAGGCACAGCAGCTGCAGGGAGTATTATTTCCCTTGACTCAGCCACTTGTGATCCTTGCAGTCATGCAGCAAGCTGTACCTCAGATGAAGGGGAACAAGAGAGTCATTCTAGCAAGTAGAGGACAATATAGGAAGAAAAGAAGTCTGTAGTGTCTCAGCTGTATGAGAGGTTCTATGTGATGGAAGTTTTTCTGTTCTGGCCTTTAGCCTGCTCTGAGAGGTGCTTGGACTGAGAAATTTATGCTGCTTCAGATATCCCTTGGAAAACACAGCAAGGCTTTGGGACTTGTGACAGAGTGCTATCCTCATTTGCTGATTCTTCTGCTGCAGGTTTTTCTGGTTTGTCTCACTATGAATGACCCTTATTTTTCGTTTGTGTCCCCAAGTATGTCTATAATTTTTTTTTCCTTTGGACTGACCAATTCTCTTGCTATTCCATCCGCTGCCTTTTTCTCTGCTCCACTCTGCCGTGCAGCAAGCCTGCCCACCATTCTGTTTCTCCTCCATCACCTAGTTTCTTCCTCTGTACATATTGTCACCTAGCCTACGCTCAAAGTCTTTCCATTCAACTGGGATCATGGATCTGGAACAGTGCTATATAACTACATCTAACCTCACAGCGAAATCTTCACTGAACAGATATGAAGCCCAGTAGCAGCAGAATTGGTCTGGAGAGCAAACTATGCAGTCACCTGAAGAGCTTCTCCAAAAGCCTGAAGATTTAGGACATCAAGATTTTTTAAGAGCAATTATAAATACTCTTGAGAGAAAATTAAAGGAGGAGAACTTTTCTCTCAGAATGCCCAGCTTCACAGATTAGTAGAAGATACTGTTACAAGTCAGGGGGAAATAACACAAGATCTCTTGAAATGTAGCTCAGTAAAGAAACACTTATATTCCTGTAACATGATATCCATAGCCAAAAAAGGGGAAAANAGAGAAGAAGGGGGGGGGGGGGGGGGGAGGGGGGGGGGGGGGAGGGGGGAAGAGAAAGGAGGAGAAATAACAGAGAGAGATAGGACCCTGGAGACATGCTATTAAAAAAATTATATTTAGAATCTCTGAGTCTCCAAGGAACATCAGATGCACAAGTCAATTATACGACCTCAAAGGGAGATTTTCGAATACCATATCTAGTAGGAAATTGCGCAGGCTTGAGTCCCTACATGCCTGCAGTTCCCATGGTCTTTTCCATTTCACAAGGCAATTGTGAGTCTCTATAATTCTGACTCGGCTGTTTATTCACGTGAAGTGTGAGTAACAAACATTAGCTGGGTACATGTCTAATCCAGTGATTTAACAGACCTGCATCAAATTTGGAATCCCTAGGCCAAAAGAAATTCTGCATCTTCAATTTGTTAAAAAAGAAAAAGAAATAAAAAAGGAACGAAGCCTAGAAAGTCTCAATGAAAAATTGTTCATTTTAGATCAATCAGAATATTTTGTCTGTCTCTTAACTTCAATGTTACACTGTAATGTAGTTTCAGAGAGAGAATTGGAATCCAAGCAAGAAGTTATAAAAAAGCTTAAACTAAACATTTCAACCTATTGGAAGTGTGGATGTGTTTTCTGAGTGAAATTTCATCAAATGAGGCACATTTCTACAGTCCCTGAAGCTTTCATAAAATCAGCCATTACAAATGGAAAATTGTTACACTCAA